>JBAIZL010000002.1:56879228-56964228 GCA_036971475.1 Prosapia bicincta
TACTCTTCTTTAATAGAGATACCTATTTCAATTCCTTCCAAATAAAAAGGAGCACTTGTCCTTAGTTTGTCTGACTACTTAGAAATAGTTCAAACACATAACTTCATTTACTCGAGGAACCTGTTCCGTTAGATGTAACTTAGCTTTTAAATATTTGTAACTAGGCGTTTTTCTATACTTTACAATTTTGATGAATTTTGTTTTATATTTTTGCTTTTGATAGATATGAATAATATTTCTGAGTTTAGTTTCCTGATGTATATCTAAGAAATTGTTTATATTCACCATTGTAGGTTTGCATATAACACTGAAAGATACTTGATTTACATTAGTATGTTTTCTTATTAAATATTTATGTAAAATATTACGGCTATCGTATACTAAAAACCCATTTTCGAAATTGTAAATTTTCTTAAAAGAAATTCGATCTACTAATTATTGCTTTTAAACATTTCCTATGTTTCTCAAATATTACTTATGCTTAATTGTTTTTAACATTGTTTTGCACTAAAGTATTACTTGGAAAATATTGTTTATTCCCGATTGAGTTGTAGTAAATTAAAAAGCATATGTTAAATTCTGTCCATTGACAACTTTAAATAAAATATCAAAATTACTGTAACAAAGTATTTACATTATTACTGGCTTCAACCATCTAAATTTTCATTTACCTTAACCCCATACAGGAACCGGTAACTTTTTGAAAAGAAATTGGTTTGCAAAATTATTTTTGTCCTTGTGCCAACTAAAATTGGATTTTAACTAAATTTTTTAAGTGCTGCACTGTATCACCACAAGTTTGTATTAAAGTCTTATTTAATAAATTTTAACTTTTTGGAAATATTGTTACAATAAACATGAGCCATATCAAGTATAGAGACCGTTATAGAATAATTATTGTTTTTGTTTATAAGGAGTTTTGCAACGGGATTTACTAAGTTTCGTAGTTACCATGTATTTTGTAAAATAATACTCCACAAGGTATTTTTTCGTCACATAAAATTGAAGAAACATATTACATATGAAATACTTATCACTTTGGATTCCATTGAATTCATAAATATCATCTTTATTTAGGCATTTTGTTACTATATAGCTTCACTGGATAATTTTAACTTTAATAACTTTACATCTAAACAATTTTCCTTAATGTAAGTAGTAACATAAAAAAAATCTAAATCTGTTAATTCAAAAGTAAGTATCCAGCATTGTTAAAAAAAAACAATAATGATATAGAAGTACAGATCCAATAAACTCGTTGGTATGATAGTAATGCTAAGGAATATTGTCTCATTATTTTTAAATGAAAAGATTTTTTTTATTTGTAATACGTTTTCTCAAATATCTACTAATTTCATTAACAACGGAAACAAACCTGTCTCAAAGTCAAATTTATTTGTAGAATTGATTGTAGTGTATTAGAAAGATCTCTCTGGGCATGACAGTTTCCAAAACATAGACACATTACGAGTCAGACTTTCCTTAGAAAGACGTAACAAGAGCAAGACGCTATAAATTAACGATAGGAAGAATGGTATTTTGAAATCCTTGTTATTTAAACTAAATATGGCCTACAGTTTTCAATGAAGCAGTTTAATTTAATTTATTGAATGTAATATATTTACTGTGATATGCAAAAATTAGCTTAATTAACTTTCTTTATTTACTTAAAATTATGTTACCTATCTTTCTACAGTAAAATATTTGTATAGTTTTCAGGCCTACTCTTAATTAGCACTATGTTTAGGTAACATGCATCTGCAATCAATCATCAGTTTTTTATCGCTTTAAATCTCATATAACTTCTTGTAAAGCGATAAATAAGTGTATATCTGTTTCAGTTTGGAAAATTGTTCTCTTATGTTAGGAGAATTCTACTAGTCTTGTTTGATGAGAACGAAAGTGGATTATTTATCATCTAGAATTATTGAACAACTGGGATTTGAGCTGAAGAACAAGGAAGCTAGAGTAATTGGAAAAGTTAGATTCAAAAAACGTACTGTTGCTTCTCTTTCTCTGTCTATATTAAAGGCAGTTTCTTTTTAGATTACCCATATTCCTCATAAATGCAAACGTTTTATTTCATGCCTATTATCATGCCCTTAGTGCATCATTTATATCCTTAATAAATTTCTCTATTCCGAAACTTACCATACATTAAAATTACTGAAAATTTGGATTTTTTAAACTTTTTTTTGTAAATTTTAGCTGATTTTTAAATTGCATATAGGCAATATCTCTATTTCTTATCACACTAATATGGTATGTACATTTCTTTTAGTTTCATCTCAGTTTCCTATGTTTTTATTTAACAGTTTTAAACTTCCTTTGTCGTTGATGTTTTCGTTTCCTATAATTTATCCGAGTATAATACCTTGCTAACAGTAGGGTTCCTTGCCCTAAGTCTCAATCTATAGCCTTTATTGACATGCATATTAGATAAGTGTTCGATAAGTTTATTTCCTATATTGAAATGTTCCCGCTTTTAGGCTCCAGAAATTTATCTTTCACCTTCTGTGGTCAGCTGCTAACCGAAGGTGCAAGGAATATGGAGCAATAGACGTAATAATGATATTATAAAATGTGGTAACCTAATTCATTCCCTAATACATATAAATTATATTACTTATTAGAACTGTAGTGTAACCTGTTTAATAAACTACACGGTTATTTAGACGTATCAATAACTGGCATTACCTAATCATTTAATGGCGTATTACTAATCAAAGCATTCTCGTTTTCGAAATATCATGAAATGTTTTAAAATTTTGTAAAATTTCATTAAAAGTTTCTAAAAATATGAATATACTCATTTTTATTCAACATTTATTACTTTATTTTAGGAATAATTAATAAAGACTAATATATTTTGTAGTTAATAATAAAATTGTATTGTTCTATAATAAAAATTTGATCTGAAATAAGTTCTTAAAAACTATCAGATACGCCTAAAAATGTTTGAATTTCAAAAATATGATTAAAAATACAATTATTATTATCGTTTTACTGAATTACTTGTATCGAGAATTATCCTAATTCGAAAAATAATACGATTATTAATTGTATACAACTATTTAATAATAAATAATGTAACATAAGCTAAGTGTAAAACAGATATTCCACAACATTACCTATAACCGAAATCATGTGTTATAACTTCATTTATATTGCCATGACTCATATACTGAGATACAAATTATACTGTCCGAAGTTGTATGCCTACATCCATCTAATACTATTTTAGAGGCGTCATCATTCACGTATTCACTTTAACAATCGTATTTTGTCAATTAAGATGTAATAACTATATTTTCAATAAGAAGGAAAATATCTCTATAGAAGTAATAAAATGATTAGTACAATCCAAACACAACTAGTGCAATCTTTTTGGTTGAATGCTTGTGTGCAAAAAAGATTTATAAGTTTTATTATTATTGTAATATTTAATTATATGTAACATTATTTTAATAATACAATTCCTAAAGTTGTTATCAAGTCAACTAGCAAGAATATCCTTATTATTCACAAGGCAAGCAATCACTGAGCTGTCAATTGAATCCCATTTGAATGGAGATTTCCAATTAGTGCGCAATATGGTTTATAGAGGTCTTTCTAAATGAGAGTGGAGTTCAGACTAGTGTTGAGGTATTGAAGTATAATTAAATGTAAAGTTTTTAGCACCTTAAAAATGGTCAAGTCCTAATATTATATCTAGTTGCATTTAATTTTATTACAGGATCAAAGCTTTTATAAATTTAACAAATGAAAATATGTAGTTCATGAGCATAATATAACCGTGTCATAAGAAAATATTACCTAGTAGGATTTGTAACTAAACAGTTGTTTGCAATACAAATATATTTTTAATTATTTATTTGAAAGTATCTAATTATCAATTTTCATAAATTTATACGAGTATTTTATTTTGAACAACGGTTGCAGAAAAAGTAAAATGTGAAATAATTTTATGTTTTATATATTAAATAATAATAGCCTAATACCACTTTTATTATTGTTATTATTATTATATTTCGTTGCCTATAAATACGCATAGTTTTAGCTGTAAGCTAGTCATTTGTAAAATACCTCTGATGATGATTACTTTGTAATCGAAATGTACATTAGGTTAAAATAAAACATTTGAATTTGTGGTAAGAGGTTGTTTTATTTAATATAAACATTTACGCAACAGTTTCTTCAAGTTGTTATGTTTTATATATTGTGATTTGGTTTTAAATTACAATAAATTATTTTCAATAGGTTGTCAGTGATAAAAAAATACTTGTAGAAAATTTGTCACGTGGAAATAAATGTAGTCAATGTAAAGGTCAACCGTCGTTTATTAGTTATGTTCTGTCAAAAGTCAATTTTTCTCGTTATATATAGCTATGTAGTGGGTATAATGATTTTTATATCCAAATAGGAGTTTCGTGTCGTCTTGTTTTGACATAATCATATTTCAACTATGTATCGAAATATACAACAAATTAACATTTGAATTATCTAAATTGGAAATATAAAGACATGAATTTAAAAGTAACATTAAAAGGTAATGATATGGTACGTTTAAAAAGTTACCTTACCCATTTATTTCATTCATTTTATGTTTTTCGAAATATTTATCGAAACATTTAACAACTAACAGAATATATCTCCTGTTATTTCAAAATATGTGTACATTTTTGTGTAAAAGTAAACAGGATGCAACTATAAGGTTCAATATACAGCTTCTTTTAAAATACTACCTAATAGAAAAACTAATACAAAAAAATAGTCTGCAGATGACATGTTCAGTAAAAAAAAGGAAAACACAAGATACCAACATAGTTTTTGTAACCGTAAAATTGACTTCTAGAAAATAGTTTGTAAAAGAGTTATTCACCGGGCATATTCGTCATGTAATATCCACAGTACATCAGTAGGTTTACTTTTGAAGATATTTTCAAGGTTATTATGATGGTGGAAATGAAAGTACACAATTGCATTCTATTAGCATAGGTCTCGTTGATTTTATCATTAAGTTTTTATTCTTAATTTGTATATGACGGTGCCGCGTGCGACTTACTAACAGAAAGTCGTGCGCCGAGAGATAAAGGGTTAAAAAACGTTTTCTAATAGGAAAATCCTAATACACAATTGACTATTTGACAATTGAATATTATCTTATATACCAAGTATTATGACTTCATGAAAACTTTACAATTATATCTCTAATATAGTATATTGGTTGAATAGGGTTTACATTTTACATTCATGAAGTAAGTGTGAAAAGAACTTTGCATGTAACGGAAGGAGGTCAAGTGAGACTCTACTCAAGGGGGCTTCTCTTGTAAGAGGCTGAACATAACCGCAATAGATAATGTTACTTAGTTGCCACCTCTTCTCCTCCATGGCGACTTCTTATATCAAGTTCAAGTACTAAATTTGTTGTGCGATGTAAATTATAATATTAATGTATTAAGGAAAAAAAGAATATATATATATATATATATGAAGTTAATATATTACTATGTAAGTAATTTTGTCCACCATTAAGTGCAATAATTTTACCTTGAGTGATGAGGCACCTTTCGGTCAATTGACCATTGTCGAATCACTGATGTTTTTCTATTGTAAATGTTCGGTCTGTGAAGTTGGTGTTTGTTGACGTTACGCGCACTTTTTCTTGATCTGTGTGTATGATATTTCTATATAGTATGTCTTCTGTATATGTTGTTTGTAGATTCATTAGATTGTTGTGTATGTTTTTATAAATGTGGTATTTTTCTAGTGAGTTTAGTTCTATTGGGTTGTTATTTATTTCAAGTATGGTTAGGTTATTTTCGTAATTTGTTATTTCGTGTTTATGGGATATTAGGTGTGCTGCAACATTTGATACTTTAGAATTTTTGTTTTTGAATGCTCTATAATGTTCTTCAAATCTTATTTTAAATGTTCTGGTTGTTTTTCCTATGTAAAAAGCGTTACAGTTGTTGCATGTGATTTTGTAAATTCCTGATAGGTTATGTTTTTCTGAATTTGTTTTGTGGTTTGTGTTATTAAGATATTTTATTATTTTGTTTTTTGGTTTGTAAGTTGGAGTGTAGTATTCTTTGTTGTATATATTTGTTATTTTTTCTATTTTGTTATTGGTGTATTTATATTTTAGGTAGATTTTTTTATTTTCATTATTTTTGTGTTCCGGTTGTAGTGTTGTGTTGAGGTTAGATTTTTTTGTGAATTTATTGTATATATTTTTTATATGTGTTTGTTGTATCCATTTTCTATTGCTATTTTTGTAATGTTATCTAATTCTTCATTTAATTTTTGTTTGTTATCCTGTGTGTATTTTATTGCTTTATTTATCATGTAACTGTAAGTGTTAATTTTGTGTGTCCAGGGGTGGTTAGATTTGTAGTGTATTGTGGGGTTGTTGGAAGTAGGTTTCCTGTATACTGTAGTTTCTATTTTATTATCATTTATATTTAAAGTAATGTCGAGGAAGTTGATTGTTCTATTTGTTTCTGTTTCAACGGTGAATTGTATGTTTTCGTTGTATGTATTTAGTTTGTTTAATATTATGACGTGTTCGTTGTGAATGGTAGGTTGGTATATTACAAGTATATCGTCTACATACCTTGTCCATAGTGAGATATTGTGTGTGTTTATTATTGGTTTAATTATTATTTGTTCAAAGTGTTGTAAATATATTTCTGACATGACAGATGATATGGGTGAACCCATGAGTAGTCCTGTTGTTTGTTTATAATATTTATTGTTAAATTGGAAGTAATTTTGGTTACATATGTGTTTGGTTAGCGTAATGATACTATCTATTATGTTTCTTTTTTCGTTATTGTGTATCAGTTTGTTTTTTATTATTTCGATGGTTTCTTCTATTGGGATACTAGGGTACATGTTAGTTATGTCATAACTTATTATTTTTGTGTTGCTGTTTGTTTTTATCGTTTTTATTTTATTAATTAATTCGTATCCATTTTTTATATTGTATGTGTTGTTGATATGTATTTTAGATCTTAGGATTTTGTCTAGAATTTTTGCGATTATGTAAGATGGTGCTGTTGTGAAATTTATTAGTGGTCTAAATAGTGTGTTGGGTTTGTGGATTTTAGGTATCCCTGAAAATACTGGTGCGCATGGTTTGAATGGGTATAATCTTGTGTGGTATTTTAATTTATTGTTATAGTTTAGGGTGTTACGGTGAGTGACTATTAAGTTTTTTATTGTAATAAGGTATTTGTTAGTTGGGTCTGGGATTTGTTCGTATTTATTTTCTTGTATGTAGTTAGTCATTGAATCGATATATTTGGTATTTTCTATTATTACTGGAGTATTTGTTTTATCTGATTTTAATATTAAGTAGTCGTTGTTTTCTAGTCTTTCTTTGAGTTTTATAATTTCTTTTTTATTAATATATTGTTCCGTTTTTTTGTTTTATTCCCGTTTTTATTAGGTTAATTTTATTATTAATATTATTTCTTATGTGTTCAGTATTTTGGTGGGTAATTTTGTGGATGTTAGATTCTGTGTCAACTATTAGGTTTTTTATTATTTGTTTTTTGTTGAAGTTAGGTAGGTTATATTTGAGGAATTTGTTATTATTATTTTTTCTTTTTCAGTAAATTGAGTTTTAGTTAAGTTTATGAATTTATTATTGTTAGAGGTGTGGGTTGGTTCTAGGCTATTTTTTAGGTTATGTTGTTGTTTTGATGTGTGGATTGGTTCTAGGCTATTTTTTAGGTTAAGTTGTTTTGATAAATTTTCGATTTTCTTGTTTTGTCTGTTAATTTGATGGACAAATTTATGGGAGTTGTAAAGGAGTGACTTGGGGTCAAAATAACAGATGGCAAAAAAAACTAGAAAATGATCAGTCGGCGGGTTTTAATGGTGCTGAGTCTTTTACCGTTATCGAACGTCATAGGGATATACGGGTGGTCCTCTATGAGAGTAGCAAATGATGAATTGGAGTATAAATGTGAGAAGGCAAAACAAAGCTAGAGTATGATCAATCTAAGTGTTTTTTCGGTTGCTGAATCCAATATCGTCTTCCATATCAATCGGGAATGCACGGGTGTGGCTCTACGGGAGTAGAAAAGGGGTGAATTGGGGTAAAATGGTCAGAAGGCAAAAAAACAATGGAAAATGATCACTCGGGGGGTTTTAAAGGTGGTGAGTCTTTTACCGTTATCGAAAGTCAATGGAGATACACGGGTGATCCTCTAAGGGAGTAGCAAATGATGAATTGGAGTATAAATGTGAGAAGGCAAAACAAAGCTAGAGTATGATCAATCGTAGTGTTTTTTAGGTTGCTGAGTCCAATACAGTCTTCCATATTAATCGGGAATGCACGGTGTGGCTCTACGGAAGCAGAAAAGGGGTGAATTGGGGTAAAATTGTCAGAAGGCAAAAAAAAAATTGAAAATGAACATTCGGGTGGTTTTTAATGGTGCTGAGTCGATTACCGTAATCGAACGTCAATGTGAATATACGGGTGACCCTGTATGGGAATAGCAAATGATGAATTGGGGGTATAATTGTGAGAAGGCAAAAAAAACTAGAAAATGATCAATCGTAGTGTTTTGGAGGGTACTGAGTCCAATACCACCTTCAATATTAAACGGGGATGCTCGGTTGTTGCTCTACGAGAGTAGGAAATTGGTAAATTGGGGTAAAATTGTCAGAAGGCAAAAAAACAATTGAAAATGATCATTCGAGTGGGTTTTAATGGTGCTGAGTCTTTAACCGTTATCGAACGTCAATGGGGATACACGGGTGACCATCTATGGGAGTAGCAAATGATGAATTGGGGTATAATTGTGAGAAAGCAAAAAATAAAACTAGAAAATGATCAATGGTAATGTTCTGGAGGGTGCTGAGTCCAATACCGTCTACAATATTAAACGGGGATGCTCCGTTGTTGCTCTACGAGAGTAGAAAGGGGTAAATTGGGGTAAAATTGTCAGAAGGCAAAAAAACAATGGAAAATGATCGCTCGGGGGGTTTTAAAGGTGGTGAGTCTTTTACCGTTATCGAAAGTCAATGGAGATACACGGATGATCCTCTATGGGAGTAGCAAATGATGAATTGGAGTATAAATGTGAGAAGGCAAAACAAAGCTAGAGTATGATCAATCTTAGTGTTTTTTCGGTTGCTGAATCCAATACCGTCTTCCATATCAATCGGGAATGCACGGGTGTGGCTCTACGGGAGTAGAAAAGGGGTGAATTGGGGTAAAATTGTCAGAAGGCAAAAAAAACAATTGAAATGAACATTCGGGTGGTTTTTAATGGTGCTGAGTCGTTTACCGTAATCGAACGTCAATGTGAATATACGGGTGACCCTCTATGGGAATAGCAAATGATGAATTGGAGGTATAATTGTGAGAAGGCAAAAAAAAATAGAAAAAGATCAATCGTAGTGTTTTGGAGGGTGCTGAGTCCAATACCGTCATTAAAAGCTAATGGGAATATGAGGGTGTGGTTCTACGGGAGTAGAAAAGGTGGTTAATTTTTATGAAAATGTCAGATACTAGAAAAATGTCTAGTAAAATAATACTCTGGGTTTGTAAGGGGTGACTCCAATTTCGCCATGGAAAGTCGAGGATAACGCACGTGTGAGTTTTCGAGAGTGCGATTCCAGACACTGTTAAAAAATAGCGGGAAAGTGTGATTAGTCATATGTTTGGAACGGAAGATGAGTGGAAGCTAGGCACAATCATAAATATTAGATTATTCATTCTTATCATCAGCTGTCGTAATCTGTAGGCAAGTTAGACAGATTGTAATGTATTTTATTGAGCTCATGCAGTTCCAAATAAAACGAGTTTAGGCCTACTTTTCTTGTTTCAATTTTGTTTTACCTTCTAGCTCCTAATATACTTGTGCGACAAGTCGTTTGCGAATAAGATATTGAGCCATGTAATAGATTAGTCAATATTCTATTTTACAACCACTGTTGAACTTATCTCTAATTTTAATTGTTTAA
Source organism: Prosapia bicincta (assembly GCA_036971475.1). NCBI lineage: Eukaryota > Metazoa > Arthropoda > Insecta > Hemiptera > Cercopidae > Prosapia > Prosapia bicincta. Next base: position 56,889,213 of record JBAIZL010000002.1, read on the forward strand.
TTTAAAATCATTGGGTTATGAGTTTTTCTTATACAAGTGTTTGATAGTAAATGTTTGCTGTTAATTTATTGAAATATTTACAAGCACTTTGCAAGTGTCACAAGATCCTGCTCAAAGGGAGAGATAAAAATTAGATACGATAAAACTCTGTTAGTGTTATTATAGCAAGTTCAACCTTTCTGTGTTCAAATACACATGCTGTTGCCCATGTTATATTACAAATATTGTTGACCCTTTGTGTTCTAGGATTATATCGTGTAATACTTGTGGTACAATTAATAGATCGATGATAACACCTGTTATATACATATTATGTTGAAAATATTTAATTTTGTGTGTGGATATTTTTAAAAATTACAAATAATAAAGTAAGTAAAAATTTATGTTTTGATGTAGTAATTTAGAAAACTGTTCGTAATTCAGGACAAAGGGAAGATTTTATCAGTTAATTCATAGAATTCTTACCGGTGGCTTGAAACTCACTTTACAGTTTGTTGTCTATCAAATGCCGAATGAGTATAGTTATTAAAGGTAAGAGTTTGATTTCTCCATTCATACAGTGATTTTAATTCTTATACAAAATATCGTGAACCAAATTTTTCACATTCAACTTTATTAATGTAAACGCAAAAAAATTAGGAACTATTATATTTTGTGAAAATTCCAATTCCATAGCGTTTATAAGCAATATTATTTTAATACCTCATTTAAAACGCTACTTTTGATCTAAGGGAAATAAACATTGATTTAACAAATTATAAGTCAACCTTATTTTACGAAAATGAAAACCTTGGGAAACCCCCTTAATGTGGATATTTTTTTTTTAACTTGGGGTTAGGGTAAATGTTTCTTAGTTTAATAATGTTTACTACTTTGATCTAAAGTAGGTTAAATAGAAAAGTATATATTTTATGATTTTAAAAACATAAAATTCTATTTACTGTTGTCTTTATAAAAAAAAGAATAACCAATAATAATGTTTTTTCAAATTAAATGTTAATGTAATATTTGTAATGTGGAGCATACATTTAGTTGCAATGATTTTGGGTTATCACTAAAGCATTTTACGGGAAAAAATTATAATAAGATATTATGTCAGACCACTTGAGCTGAGGGTCCGGGATGTAATTAAATTTTGTATTTCAAGTGATTTCTACTATATTTTATTACACTTTCAATGATATATGATATTTTTGTCAATAATAACATAATATATATTTTTTTTTCATCCAAAATAAACAAAAATTGTTACAAAAATATAAATAATGTAGCAAAGAAACGAAACTTAATATACAAAATTGTGTAGATATAATATGAAATTAAGAATGAAATAATAATTGCAAATTTTATATTACTTATAACACTAGTTAACTAAATGACTAATAAATATAAAACGAGAAAATATATTAAAAGGAAAACCTTGTGTTTAAACAAGTATTTATTTTTCTTCACCTATATATAAATAGAGAAAAAAAAGTAACAAAAAAAATGTAAACCTAAAAACTAATTAATTAATGAAGAAATAGTTTTAAAAATCAACTTCGATGAAGGTAAAGACATTGAGTACAACTTCATTAATCCAGATATTGTGGCTGAAACTGAAGAAGCACCTGGCAACCAACACCACCTATAAGTGCCTATCAAGCCCATGCCACGGGGATTAACAAACACTGTGTCTGTGTGGTGTTCAATTTCTGCGACGAATGAATGTAAAGGCCAATTTACATCTGTTCTAATTTAGCTTAGACGTAATGGCGATACATTTCTTACTTTATTTCAAAAACTTCTTCGATATATTGTATCACCTTTACCTCAGGTAGGTAACCAGAAAAATCTACCTTTATTGTACATTGTAAATAAAAGAAGGCTTTTATTTGGTCGAATCTCATCTAATGGTAATTTCTTGCTCACGTAGGCCCATTGAACACGTCTATATTTTATAGGTTCAAACGAGCACAAATTACCATTTTCGGGTAAAAAAAATTAAACATTGAAATAGTAGTGTTTCTGTACTTACGACAGCCAAATGTAACCAAAAACTGTAAGGATATAGTTCCTCCCAATGTATATTACATTGTAGCTAGGCATCACGGTGAAAAACGTTTTCGGTAAGCAATGTACGTAATACATCTCTTTTATTTATCCACCATATTTGATTTGTCATAAGTTGTTATAGGTACAAATGTGTTTCAGTAAAGACCTATTTTTTCTAAAAGTTCTTCTTTAACTACATTCTTTAAATTTTCCTGGTAGTCGTTGTTGGCAGGTGAAAACATTTCTTTAATTCCTCCCTTAGATATTTTCTGAAAGAATGACATTTCACCTTGATTGTGATGTTACTTTCATCAAGACACGTTGAATGCACCTGAAAATATATCTGATAAGATTTAAGTATATTTTAATCTTATTCTTTAATTCTATCTTTAACCGTATCCCTCCTGGCTCGCATATCTACAATTTGATGTATTATTATTATTATTATGGTGAAATACTTTACAAATATTTTGGCGAATATAGCTGAGGAACCAGTCTTCCAAAACCAGCTGTAAAATAGCGTTATGCAGAGTGACAGAATAAAATTAGTCTCTATGATGGTATTTCTTGTTAAAAAAACAAGACGTAAGAGATAATGACTGTTTTGTAGATTTGTTCACTTTAAAAAATCTCTCCGTTCTTCGGTCGACATGTTAAATACATTTTTATAGTTAGTATCAGAATGATTTTAGTTCGTTCGGCTGTGTCTGATCTCAAGACAAAGTCTGCTAATACTCAATCACTTCTCAAAACTGTCTTCTTTGTTTATATATTTTACGAATCCTACCACTAGTTTGTAATAACTCCTAATTACAGACTTAATATTTCAATTTGAATATTCTCTATTCTTCGTTGATAGAAAATTACTTCAGTTAAGCAACCTTAACCAAGAGCTTATAAAACGTTTTGTAGTCAATCTTTAGACGTTGATAATCATAAATATTTACTACCGATGATCACGGTAATTTTTCACTATACTTTAGATTTACTGATAATCTCGTTTTATTTTTATGGTAGGCGAACAAAAAGACTATCTACGATCAAAACATTGGGCGTCCTGATAAAGATTACAACGGGCATCGGCTTTTTTTTAGCTATAATTGCCGATACTTGTATGGTATTCATATCGTATGGTATCCTCTCAAGCAAGAATCAGTACAGTAGTCTTGAAGAGCCAAGCAACATTAATTTATGTATGTACTGTAATCAATAAAGTTCTACAAACGTATTTTGTGCATTCTTAAATATAGTATTACGGTTCATTAGAACTTTTGTTTTTTTCTAGTGTACAGGAAGCTATTTCCGTGTAATCAGACGGTGTCTCGGTCCCATCTACCTCGAATTATCCATGCACTACTGTATTTGTTTCCGTACCAATGATCACCGTACTTGAAACAGTTTTTTATGCAACTCTAAAGTGAGTGAAAATCCCATAGACATTAAAGTTACTCTTGAGACTAGAATATCGAGGATAAACATAATAGATTTATTACATTCCTTACCGAAAACATTTTGATTCCTAGCTATACTGCAATATACATTGGGTAGAACTATACCCTTACATATAATCTTCAGAGATGTAGAAATAAAGAATTTTTAATATTTACCATTGCTTAAACCGCCTGAACTGCTCTCTAGTTTAATTGGCATATTAACACCTATGATACATGTAAGTACTTAAAATGTTTTGCCCTCATGTTCATATGAAAAAAAAAATCTTATTATTGATAAAAATGATGTTGTATGGCCTATAAATAACGCTAGTTCTTCAATACCTTGGTCATTTATTTGGAAGAGTTGAGATAATGTTGCCAAGTGTTTCATTAGAGTCCTCGATGTAAGTACTTTAGGAATTTAAAACATGCTATTTTAGCATGCTTTTGTAAAACTTTATAAATAATTATGCGGTTACTGATATTTGTGTTTGCAAAAACGCAAGTGTTATCGTCAAGAACGGAATTATTTCTTGAACTTATTAGCAAATAAATATAAAATCCTAATATAAAAAAAATCTCATAAAATAACACTCGATAGTTTACGAGACTGTACCACTCCCATTATATTACATCTGTCAATTCCTTCAAACATACACTGTTGGTTCGCTGGGAAGGACATACAGCTGTGACACAATTCTGATATGGAAACATAAACAGCCGACACTCTGAAAGACATTCTGACGCGTTTGTTTACTTGATGACCAAACTTATCTTAATGGTCCGGTTAATGCATCTCGTTCTTTTCCCTTGGTGCTCTTAGATACTATAGGATCGATAAAGTATTTATTTTTTTAATTTAACTTGCTTTTCAAATTAATTGTCATATCATCTCTTTCCGATTTTAATAATCTAAAAGTGACTATTATTTGCTGTATATTGTTACAATTTGGTAACATTACAAACATGTTAACACTTGTATTAACAGATGTAACACTTAATATGACCTACGCCATATATATTCACTAAAAGTTAATACCAATGTATTCAATAAACATATTAATAAAATAAAATAAAGACTACCAGCGGCTAAAGTCGAGGATAGAAACAAATGTTTCCGTCTTTATACGACCATTTTGACGCTGGGAGAATACGATAAAATATTTACGTTTACGCCGTATGTAAATGAGAGAAAGAGATGGAAAAAATAGAATGCAGAAAGTCAGTTTTTCGGGCATTCGTCCACGAGAGTACTTGTCGAGTGCGAGGCTTTATCTTTGTATGGCTTGGACCTATGTTTGTTTACACCAGTCAGTTTGATATCGTAATATAAACTGACAACACTCGCACAGATGTCATTTAGGTTCATGTATACAATACAGAGATTAACGAAAGATGATTCAGTATTTATTGACCTTTAACTACCGTCCTGCACATTTCTGTCACATTAGTACTGCCGTTGTAGCTCACAGGCACGAAATTTCTAAGTGTGATTTATTGTGCGGTTTAACCATTTATCTTGCATTTACTTTATAAAAATTGTTTTTGAATATTCTGGTTGCATGTGACTAGGGTAAACGTAGTTTTATGACATCAGTTATATTTTATTTACTAATTGAAAACTGTAGTAAATAAAACCTTCTACAGATTTTAGCGCAGTTTAGCTAAAAAGACTTATAATCGCACGATAATTAACATACACTAATTATATCTTGTTCACTGATTGTACACACTTAACTTTATGTACAAGATAACATTTGACACATTATAAGCTTTATTTATGGAAACGCATTAGAAATAATAACTCAATTTTGACAGCAGTATTTACACAGCGGCTCAGAACATTCTAGACATATTGGCTGTTCAAAGTCAGCTTACAAAGTGTAACTAGTCCTTCTATTTTTTGTTGCTGGACAAATTCTACATTGTTTATAACAATTTATCTAACCCGTCGCTGATGGTCAGGCACGATGACGGTAGTTAAAGGTTAAGCTTGGCATTTGTAGATATTGGCATAATAGGTTTTCTGAATATATAAACTGATCAAGATAAGTCGATGAAATGATGTGGGTCAACAAATTCTCTTTGTCGTTTATTTTAAGTTGTATAAAGGGTGAAAAAATATAAGGCCTACTTATTTATAGTTTTTTTATTTACGGTTATAGTAGAAATTTTTCATTAACGGATGGTTGAAAAGTCATCCGCTGCCCCCGCTAACGATACCATCCTTTTTAAAAGAAAAAAAGAAAATAACACGAGAAGAGAGAAAATTAATTACCCGAAGACGAATGAGAAAACAAACATAAATGTTTAGATAGTCTAAGTAAAAATGGAAAGAAAATATATGACATTTAGGTAGACAATATACATTATTTTAAAAATTAAATAAAAAATTTAATTTTTATAAAATTATCAATTTGGGACAAACGGTTATCTTTTCAAATTGAATCGTTCGAGCATACAGTCTTTAAAACTCTTAAAGCACATGGACAGGCTGCATTGAAACACTGCTTCAAGCTATAAAGATTAGTTTGACAGACATGACGTAAACAAACGTGCTAGAACTGCTATCGGAGTGCCGCCTGTTTATATTTTCATATCACAAACATTTCTGTCAATAGATGTAGCACAGCTTCTGTCCAATACAAGGTCGGGAACCCGACTCTTTCTTTTGGTTATGTTGCATAGTTGGAAACATGCCAATTTCGGGCGATTTATTGTCAATGGGATATAATCACCCCTTGGTAACCCCTTACATCTTATTTTGATGACAAGGGACTAGGACCTTCGAAAATCTTCGAATGACCATTTTTGGGCAATATTTTAGATTCTGGCAAGTTTTACCTCAGATCACCCACAGCGACACCCGCAGTCCTATCCCGGATTGTACATGGCCAACTTCGGTGCTAGGATTAGACTCAGCATCATTAAAAACCCCCAGTGATCATTTTATATCGATCTCTTGGCCTCTGACCTTTTTACCCCAATTCTCCCTTTGCTACTCCCGTAAAGCCTACACCCGTCCCTCCCTGGTGTCTGTCGATGACGGCATTCAATTCAGCATCCTCAAAAACCTCCGAGTGGTAAATTTCAAGTAATGTTTTGACTTTTGACATTCTTACCCCAAATCATCCCTTTGTCACTCACGTACAGTCACATACGTCCATCCCCGGTGACTTTCGATGACGCCATTGATATCAGCACGCTCAGAAACGCCCGAGCGGTTATGTTCCAGCGATTTTTTATACTTCTGACATTTTCACCCCAATTTACCTCTTTGCTAGTCGCGTGGAACCACACCAGTGGATCCCCGGTGACTTTCAGTGACGGCATTGAATTCCGTATAATCAAAAATTCCCGAGTTCTTATTTTCTAGTACTTTTTTGACTTTTGACATTTCTACCCCAAATCATCCCTTTGGTACTAACGTAGAGTCAAAACCGTCCATCCCCGGTGACTCTAGATGACGTCATTGAATTTAGCATCCTCAGAAACCCCCAAACGGTCATTTCCCGCGATTTTTAGGCATCTGACATTTTGACCCTAATTCAACCCCATTGGTGCATGGGTTTAGCATCACCAATACATCCCCGGAGACTTTCGTCGACGGCATTGAATTCAGCGTCCCCAAAAACCTCCATGCGGATATTTTCCAGCGATTTTTTGACTGCTGACATTTTCACCCCAATTCACCCCTTTGGTACTCGCGTGGAACCACACCAATGCATTCCCGGTGACTTTCGATAATATCCGCCTCATCAAAATTCCCAGAGATGTTATTTTCTAGTATTTTTTTTGACTTTTTACATTTCTACCCCAAATTATCCCTTTGACACTTACGTAGAGTCTCATCTGTCCATCCCCGGTGACTTTCGATGGCGGGATTGAATTCAGCATCCTCAAAAACCCCCGAGTGGTTATGTTCCAGCGATTTTTTGACTTTTGACTTTTTCACCCCAACCACCGCTTTGGTACTCGCGTGGAACCATACCAGTGACTTTCTGGGACGGCATTAAATTCCGCCTTACCAAAATCCCCCGAGTGGTTATTTTCTAGTTATTTTTTGACTTTTGACTCTTTTACCCCAAATCATCCCTTTGGTACTTACGTAGAGTCACATCCGGTCCATTCCCGGTGACTCTAGATGATGCCATTGAATTTAGCATCCTCAAAAACCCCCGAACGGTAATTATCCCGCGATTCTTAGACATCTGACACTTTTACCCTAATTCAACCCCTTTGGTACATGGATTTAGCCTCACAAGTACATCCCCGGAGAATTCCGATGACGGCATTGAATTCAGCATCTTCAAAAACCCCCAAGCGGATATTTTTCAGCGATTTTTTGACCTCTGACATTCTCACCCCAATTCACCCCTTTGGTACTCTCGTGGAACCACACCAATGCATTACCGGTTACTTTCGGTGAGGGCATTGAATTCCGCCTCATCAAATTTCCCCCGAGTTTTTATTTTCTAGTAATTTTTTCACTTTGGACATTTCTACCCCAAATCATCCCTTTGGCACTCACGTAGAGTCTCATCTGTCCATCCCCCGTGACTTTCGATGGCGGCATTGAATTCAGCATCCTCAAAAACCCCCGAGTGGTTATGTTCCAGCGATTTTTTGACTTTTGACTTTTTTACCCCAAATCATTCCTTTGGTACTTACGTAGAGTCACATCCGGTCCATCCCCGGTGACTCTAGATGACACCATTGAATTTAGCATTTTCACATCTGACATTTTTACCCTAATTCAACCCCTTTTGCACATGGGTTTAGTCTCACCAGTACATCCCCGGTGACTTTTGATGACGGCATTGATTTCAGCATCCTCAAAAACCCCCGATTGGTCACTTTCCAGCGATTCTTTGTCCAAATCAAATATATACATTACGTAGTACGATTGATATCCATGTGGATGCCAGCAATGTTGCCAAGTTTGTGGCTGCCATAATGTTAGAGAATGGTTGAAATATACAGTAAATTTATATACAGGAGGCGACTATGCTGCCCCTGGCGGAAATGTTACGAACTTGTGATATACAAATCCCGTTCACTCTGCTATCAATACGAGCACCGTTTGGTTATTACAAATTATTTTTTAAAAATTCAGAACGACCATAGAGCTTCCAAATACAGTACAGCTCCAATAAAACACTTCTTTTTACACTTATTGACATGGTTTTTATTTCGATTATTGTCAGAGGGTGTTACATTACCATGGATTACTATGTGGCAGCCGTATACGGCTGCCACAAGTACCCGGCTGCCAGTTTGAATGCAAAATGAGCAATGTATGGTCTCCGTATTGTTAGCAGGCTGTATATATATATATATATATATATATATATATATATATATATATATATTTATATATATATACATACATACATATATATATATATATATATATATATATATATATATATATATATATATACATATATATATATATATATATATATATATATTTATATATATATATATATATATATATATATATATATATATTTATATTAAGTCAGGTAAAACTAAAACTGTTTCATTTTAAACAGTCTCTAAAACGACTTTAGATTTTATTATAGAATATCCCCTTATTCCACTTGCAATGTGTTTTACATGTTCAGCTGTATTTTCATAGAATGTGTTTCATATATAAATTTCCGCATTGCTTGATTCAGAATTATTCAATATTAAAATTTCATATACTAGATACGTTATGCAGGACTCTTTATGTCGCCTCAGGCCTGCACGCTTCAACACACAAATACATAATGTGCAACGTGCATATATATAACTTCAGCATGCATTTTAGTTTTAAATTTTAGTCAATATTCCCTTATATTTTAAACAACTATTTTAACATTTATAAACATACAGATTTCCCCAAAAAAATGTTATTAAATATATTCCCCTAGGTACCGAAAGAGATTTATTACTTTTTTCATACTATAAATATTTGCAACCACTGTTCACTATGTTTTTCACTAAATACTGGAAGTGTGTTCTTCACATAGGGAAGGAAAATTCTCAATGTATCTAGAGTCACCACGATGAATATGTGTTCAATATAGATAAATTTAAATGTAATACTTGACAGTAGTTTAAGAAAAAAAATATATGTATGTATAATGCCTGAAGATATGAGAAATAATAAAAAACTAGTAAATGTACCGATATAATAAGTTGACATAATAATTTAACAAAGGAGCTGACTAGGATAGCATATTATTGGCTTACATAGACAGCTTAGCTTTTGTAAATTTCAGTTACTGTTATAAACCCATTTTTGGTACGTTTCGCAAAATGGGGGTGCAAATTATTTCAAACAATGAAATTATCCAGGAAAAAATTAAGAGGGTAAGTTACCATCGGTAGGAGTCGTGGAATGCATTAAATTAGGTTGTAGTAACTAGTGGCCGAACGTTAAAATCTAATTAGCTGAAATGCCTAAGGAGTGATAGATTGCTTGTTATTAGGAAGTACGATCATCGGGCAAAACGGAGACCAAGTTTTAAGCTTCCGGGTTAGTGCAGTCGTGTTTGGAGGGTAGCAAGTTGCAAGGGATTCTTTTACAAGTCCTTCTTTTTTTTTGTTGAAGAGTAGTTGAGAAAATTATAAAAGGAGTTTTAAAAGTTATTTTAGGTAAGATAATTATGAATAGGTGACGAAAAGTTAGGGAATTCCTAAAGAAAAAAAGGAAAGAAGAGTTTAAACTGATTACCGTGCAGACGTGAAGAGACGAAATTCAATCGCAAGCAACCACAGTAATCAAAGGCGTCCCAAACATTAGGTACAAAACTTATTACGCTAGATTTCTGACATCAGCAATTTTATATATTTAGTACATTATTTATATATTCCAATCAATTGTATTTATAAACTTGTAAGCAAATGTTTTGTTGATCACGCCACTTTTACTTTATAAGAGATTACAAATAACGGCCTGCGGGGGGGGGGGAGAGAAAGAGAGCAATAACAATAAATACTGTATTTTATTAAATTGTTATAAAGAACCACCAAATGCCTCAAGAGTTTACTTTTATGTTAATTTTAGTAATATTCACACACACACACACACACACGCATATATATATATATATATATATATATATATATATATATATATATATATATATATACATTACAGCAAAAGGTTAACAATTAATTTAAAACGATTATTGGATTGCTTTAAAGTACTTTACCGAAGGTTTACAAGGAATCATAAATACAACACTTGAATTTATTATAATTTTTCTAATTTACCTGTTGCAGAATTACTGATGCAACAATTCACTTAAATATGACTACAGATTATTCACAATTTCTTCGCATAGTTTTAGAATTGAATTTAGAATAATTACAACTGAGGAGTAAAACGTGTTCTTTGTCAATAAATGGAAAAAATTGGTAAAACAATACAATGACGTAACCGAAAAACAATATTTAAACACAGTGTCTGTCAAAAGGTTTCGACTATGTCTCTATAACGAAAATAATTTTTTATATTAGTAAAGAGAATATAAACTGGTTAATCTTGGATAACCAACAATATATCCTTAAATTACAAAGAAGGGCAGAACACGTTATATATTTTCCGAATACTACAGTCAATAGTTGAATTGCAGTTTATTTGTAAAAATACTCAAAGTTTAAATTAACATTCATAGAAATAAAATCACTAGTACCATATCTAATAAAATTAAAAGAATAAGTTAATAGCAAGTATCAATTAATAATAAGATCGATAAACGATTAATACAATCTTCGAAAAGTGTAATAACATTAACAATAGAAGTTTAATTGTCAATTTGTACATATATGATATAACATACATTTAGTTTTTATAAATCTTGAGAATCTTTTTTATGGTTTTAAGATTTTATTCTTATGACTAAATAATGAGGTTTATACTATAGAAATACATCTAGGTTTTATATAATACTATATTTTACATACTGTCACTATATATATAAGTTACGTTTTATATTAAGCAAGAAAGGTTTTTAAAAATGATTTTTATTTTTACAAACCTTTGAATTTAATAAACAATTAATTTAGAAAACTGTTACATAAATTTTACTTAATAAAACAATACAATTGATATGCACTCAATCGGAGTGGAAAACGTCTGTGCGATACAGAGGCGACTTACACACTGCCGGGGCTCTGTTCTCACACCTATATAATACTAAAGCTGCGTAAGCAGGAAATTTCCTAGCACGCATTTAATTATGAAATGTTCACATAAAATGTTTATATAACTCCTCCATCCCTAAAGAAAACTTCGGGGGTTGGCGAAGTTTCGGCATCGGTTGAGGTCCTCTTCATCTTCTTGATGAGGGCGAAGTATATAAGCTGCTGAATAGGCCTCCGTAAAGGGCAATTTTCGGCATGGGTTGAAGTCCTCTTCACTGGAGAAAGTCACCAGGCAAAGGTTGATTTCCAAGATCCAGTTAAATGGGTTGTCTGCGATTTCCAACGCAGTATCCTCGTAGTTTGTAGGCGTTATTGTTTTTGATGATGGGCATTTTACAGTCTAATTTTCTGTTCATTATAATTCAACTGAGCAAAAGTATTTGGAATTGATTAATACAATTTATAATGAGTCTTTTCTATCATAGGATAGATACAAAATGTTTATAACACATACAATTGTTATCAGAGTCTAATTTTTGTTCTACAAAATTTACATTGATTACAATAAAAGTTTAATATAATTTTTCATAATTTTTACCATCATTTACATTCAACTTGCCTGTTATAGATTTGATAAGGATTCTAGTTAGTTTATAAGAATTCTTTTTGTTTTGTTATCTCTTTAAGAGTATAGTTTCTAATTTTCTTCAATTACATTTCTTTTTGTGATTAACATATTTCAAATAATTAACAATATTTATTACCATAATTAGTTACATATCATTTAATTAGTTACAAAAGTTTGTAACACATACAATTAATAAAAACAATGTTGTTTGAAAGTTTAATAAAGTTTCTTGCATAGAACTAGTGGACAAAGGTATGGTAGGGATTTTAATTTGATTGTGTCGAATATGAACAAGAAGGATTTTGGTCATTAATTACATTTTTTATCTTCTTAGGCCTTTTAATTTTCGACAAATGTATCTTGTCTTTTGTGTTATGATGTCTAGGCTTTATTTTACCAGTTTTTCTTTCCTTGTTTATTGAAGCTATCTCTTCCTTGCTATATCTGTTTTTCGTTTTGCTTTGCTTCTGAACTGACTTTATATAAACTTCAGATGGTATTTCTGGAAGTGGTTCTTTGTTTACATTCCTTTTTTCTAAAACTTTTTTTTTAATTCTTTGATTGCTATCCCTAATGTTTTCGTAAAGTATTTTTGTTTTTTTCTTATGGTTTAAAACGTAGTCATTTACAATTTGTTTTTCTAAATCTATATCTAATAAAGAGTTTGAATTTATGTGTCCAAATAAGACTTCGCACGGCGTTAATTTTGTGACTGAATGAATGCTATTGTTATAGGCAATTATAGCATATTTGACTTTCTTAATTATACTGTCTTTTTTAAATTCGATTTGATTGTTTAACAGCCTTATGTGTTCTATTAAGGTGGAATGAAATCTTTCACATAATCCGTTTGATTGGGGGTTTTGTGTACTGCTAAAATGGATTTTGATTTTATGCAGGTCTAATACCTCCTTCACAATCCTGTTATTAAACTCCGTTCCATTGTCTGAGATAATAACTGTTGGTAAGCAGAACTGCGCAAAGTAATCTAATAACTTGTCTGCAATCTCTGTAGCTTGAGAGCTTCCCAAGCGATAAGCTTGAGCATACTTTGTGAAACTGTCGACAATGCTGATAAACGCATTCTTTTCTAAAGAGATAGTGTCGATGTGAATTATCTGGAAAGGCCTTGCAGCTGTAGGCGTCAAGTTCATCTCTAATTGTAAGGGGATTCTGTCATATTTGGTTCTTTGACATATGTCACATTGATTTATGAAATTTTGGATTAGTGATTTTAAATTAGGCCAATAATATCTTCGCTTAATTTGTTCGTATGTTTCTTGTATCCCTCGGTGATTGGTTTTGCTGACATGATAATTACTTATCGTTTCTAAGGTATCTTCTTCCGAAGTTAGGTCTAAGAGTTTGTTATTACACTTAACCAAATTTAGTTCAGTTTGTTTGAAATTTTTGGCTACGCATGATGCAAATTTCTCGTAAAAATCGTCTTCAAAATATAGATTATATTTTATTTTGGGTACCAAATATGATTTTACAAAGTTAACTATGTCTTCTTTAAAGTTATTTTCTGATATTTCGACCATTAAACGAATTTTTGAAGTTCCGAATAGTTTTATAATTTTGACTTTCTTTGGCTCATACTTTACCAATGACAAAAATATTTGATTTCTCCCAAAGTTTACAGGCTCGTCGGAAATTGGTATTTCAATTTGGGTGTTCCCTTCGAAGTTGGAATGCACGGTTTGACTGTCACTTTCTTGATCGTACTCTAAGTTGGCATTATCTGTTGCGTCGAGTTGTACGACCATAGACTCGTTATCTTCATTTAATTCCGGGAAGAAACGTTGGATTAATCCAGCTGGAGATAAATCAAGGTCTGGTTCTACAGTGTGTTGGGTGTTTGTTGACCTTTTATTAGTAATGTTCAATTGTATTCTAGATAAGGCATCGGCGTTTTGGTTTAATTTGCCTTTTTTGTATCTTATGTCATAATCATATTCCTCTAATTTTAATCTCCATCTTAAAAGCTTGGAATTTGGTTCTTTAACTGAAAATAACCATTGTAAAGGTTTATGGTCTGTATAAATTTTAAATTTTCTTCCAAATAAATAAGGCCTAAAGTGTTTAGTGGCCCATACGATTGCTAGTAATTCCTTTTCAATCGCGGAGTAATTAGTTTCGCTGTCGTTTAAAGTTCTGCTGGCATACGCTATAGGAAGGTCCTTTCCATTTTTGTCCTGGCTTAAAATTGCTCCTAGTGCAAAATTACTAGCGTCTGTTGTAGAGTAAACTCCTTTTCAAAATCTGGGTATTGTAGAAGGGGCTCATTAGTCAGTATATTTTTACATGTTTCAAAACATTCAATGAAGTCTGGATTTTCTATGTTTATTTTTGCATTTTTCTTTAAACAGTTAGTAAAGGGTTTTGTTATCTTGGCGAAGTTTTTAATAAATTTTCGATAATAGCCTATTAGTCCTAAAAATCCTTTAATTTGTTTGGTGGTTTTGGGTATTGGATAGTTTTTGATTGCCAAAATCTTTGCTGGGTTAGGTTTTACGCCTTCCGGTGTAACAACATGCCCTAGATACGCTACTTCTTTTCTTAAAAATTCTGTTTTATCCAGCTGTACTTTAAAGTTGGCTTTGCGTAATCTGTCGAATACTTCTTTAAGTCTTTGTATATGTTCTTGGAGGCTAGTGGAGTAAATTATAATATCGTCTAAATAAACTAAACATGTTTCATTTTGGATTCCTCTCAGAATGTTATTCATAATTCTTTGAAATGTAGGGGGGCTATTCTTTAGTCCAAATGGCATTCTTAAAAATTCATAGTGTCCCGTTTCTGTTGAAAACGCTGTTTTTTCTATGCTATTTTTATCCATTTCTACTTGGTGAAATCCTGAGGCTAAATCTAAAGTTGTAAAATACTGAGATCGTCCTAATTTATCTAATATATCGGTAATGTTTGGCAAGGGAAATTTATCGTCAATTGTTTTCTTGTTTAATCCTCTAAAATCTATTACTAATCGAAATTTTCTTTTGCCAGAAGCGTCTTGTTTTTTGGGTACAATCCAGACAGGAGAGTTCCATGGAGAATTTGAAGGTCTAATAATTCCTTGTTCAAGCATGTCCTCAGTTTGTTTATTAATTTCGTTCTTGTAAATCTCTGGATATCTATAATTTCTGGAGTATACGGGAATTTCATCAGTAGTCCTAATAACATGTTTTATTTGGTTGGTAAAAGTTAAATCGTTTCCCTCAATATGGAATAAATCTGCATAATCTTTTATTAAACTTGTTATAGCGGATTTTTCTTCCGAGTTCATATGTTCCATTCTAAATTTTGATAAATCTAAATTTTTCCTTCTCGAATTTTTTTGTTTATAGTCTAATAAATTGAAATTAGCGTTCGTTTGCATTGCATCAGGTCTAAGGATATTGTATTCTTCTAAAGATTTTAATTCTAATGGTTCATTTACTGTTAATTCTACATTTACTTCTGTGTTGTTTATTATAGGGCAGTAGGCTTCTCCCTTGTGTACTGAGACTATACACTGCGGAATTTCTAATCCATTTAAGTTTTTGTATGGTAAGAGTCCTTCTCCATCTTGAATATTTTGTATTCTAAATTTAATCGTTTGGCTAGCGCGGGCTTGTATAACATAACTTGTTCCCTTTTTCCTTTCTGTTCCTGACATTCGCTTATATTATTATTATTATTGTTATTATTATTATTTTGTTCTTCTGTGTTAAAATATTTGATCGGCATTTGCTTATTGCGAAATATTAATTTATCATTCACAAAATTTAAATTAATTTTTAATTCTTTTATGTTATCTAATCCAAGGAGTAAGTCAAAATCTTTATGGAAATCAAATAAATAGAATTTGGTTGTTTCTTTTCCTAAAAGGGGTAGCGTACAACTGTATTTTTCTTTTGATACTCCATGAGCTGTACTCACTTCAAATGGCTCTTGTTTTAGAGTGTTTTTGAAAAATTGGAAAGCTATTGATTTTTTAATAAATGATCTCGTACTTCCAGTGTCAATCAGCATCTTTAAATTGGTCTTGGGATCGTGGATGTACGGTAGTTCGTTTGTGTCGTCTTCTATATGCATTATGGAAAATGTCTTTTTAATGTGGTTAGTCCTATTTTGGGCATGATTGTCCTCTTGAGTGAATCCGCATGCGTTTTCCTCTTGCGGGGAATCATCAAAGTCTATGTAGCTGTCAGGGTCCTCTTGCGGTTCATAATCTGTTTGTTCAGTCAGATAAGAGTTAGTCATTTGTTCAGTCAATCGATTCATAGTTTGATCGTAATTTTCCTCCTCTATTGGTTCCCTGTCATCTGATAAAGTCTATTTTGTCTAATTGTGTTCCCTGTTTGACGTGTGGAAATGCTCATTGGTTCTGGTTCAAATTTTTGATGAACTTTTAATGGTGTGTAGTTGTTAGACTGTCTCGGTTGTTGATTTTGCTGCACGTATGAGTTAGGTTTAGAAAATTGGTTAGGATTATTTTGGTAGTTGGGCCTATAATTTTGGAAGGTTTGTTTGTTAGGAAGGGGTTTGCGAATAGGCGGGTATTGTGGGGCCCTAGGTGGAATGTTCTGTTTAACATTTTGAAATAATTTGTTATTTTTAAATTGAAAATCGTTAGTAAGCATATTAAGTGCTTCGCTAAGAGAATCTGGATTTTTGGTTCGCATTAGCGATCCTACAGGTTCATGTAAACCTCTAAGGAGAACTCTTAAAGCTAGTTTCTGAACATATTCTATTAAAACATCTTTGGCCAATTGTCTTTGTGGCTCTTTATTAACAAAAAATGAAATTTGTAAATTTAATAGTTTTTGAATTCTTTCATAAAATTTAAAAGGTGATTCGTTATGCTCTTGTTTTAACTCAGCCATTTCTAAATTTAAGGTAAAACAATCTCTTTTGTCTGAATAGCTGGTTAATAATACTTTTTTAACCTCATACCAATTATATGAATTTGAGTTTACAACCATTTCCAATGCTTGGCCTTTTAGTTTAGCTAGTATAGAAGAAAATAAATATTCATTTTGAAAATCCTCTGGATTTTCGCTTACATAAAACTTATTTACTACTTTGTCACATATAGAAATAAATCTGTGGAGCATAGTGGGCTCTCCACTATACTCAGGAATCATGTCTAGATATTCCTTCTTTAATGTTGGCGTTGCCATTTTAAAATATTATTTTCTTTAAAATAATAAAATTAAAAATCAATTATATAAAATTAAAAAGTATTTACTCTACTTTTTCTTAATTCTATATCTTAAGATCTACTTACAAGTTGATCCAAAATACTTTGCTCATTTGAACAATTTTCACTTTTCACTTTTCACCTACACGATATTCGCTCGTGTTCTTAATAGATATGCGCTCTATTAAGTGGTTGTAGATATTCACTCTACTTAAGGTTTCCTCAATTAACGGTTAAAACCGACGGACGTTATATTCGTTAACTTCCTTGAGGTGTCCTACCGTTTTCTTGATGTCGTTACAGATATGCACTCTGTAACGAATCGCGTTTTTGCAGTATCTCGGTTAATCGATTGAAATCGAAAAAAATTATGTTCATTAATTTTCCCGAGATGTCCTACCGACTGCGCCAGTTACGTTTTATATTAAGCAAGAAAGGTTTTTAAAAATGATTTTTATTTTTACAAACCTTTGAATTTAATAAACAATTAATTTAGAAAACTGTTACATAAATTTTACTTAATAAAACAATACAATTGATATGCACTCAATCGGAGTGGAAAACGTCTGTGCGATACAGAGGCGACTTACACACTGCCGGGGCTCTGTTCTCACACCTATATAATACTAAAGCTGCGTAAGCAGGAATTTTCCTAGCACGCATTTAATTATGAAATGTTCACATAAAATGTTTATATAACTTATATATATATATATACTTCTGGCGCGTTTTAGCCAAAACAAGACTTTATATGAGACAAAATTTAATTTTTATAAGAAAAATAAGTCTTTTACTAGGTGAGAGAGAGTGGCTAAAATTATTTAGTGATTGGACTCTGAACTCTTGGAATCATTGAGGAAGAACGACTTGAGGTTGACCTTTAATCACCATGACGACGTGACGATAAATCAAATAAAAACGAAAGACAGAGGGAAATTTAGTCGATACGTTCTCTAGTACTGCAGCGAATTCCAAACCATTTGACTAATATACCAAATGGTATAATAACTGCTGCACTTTCAGAATATTTTAAAAGTATTTCAGCATAAGTTTCAAGGTTAACAATAGGATTTCAGAATTATCGCTCGGTTATGTTCAGCTTGCAGAAGTAATTTAGTTACACGGTATTTCAAACGCTACAACATTTAAATTTGATTATTTATAGACAAGATATATTATATACATATATATGTTATATAAAAAATATATGACGAAAAAGGTTTCTAAGAAAGAAAACACGAGTAATAAATGAGTCAAGATATAATTGTTTTAATTACAGCTGCGTTTTGGCAACTTCTTTGTTGCCACTATAAAATCTAAAACTGGTTTTCTGTAGTAAACAAAACCCTTATATTTGAATAACAAAACGGTTTCATGTTTGATAAGGGCAACAAACATGTTACTGAAAAGTTTATCTTAATAAAATAAATATTTATTCATTAATTTAGCAAACGCCTTATTCATTCTAAAGTGTTCACGTCTAAATAAACACAAGGTAAAAGAATACCCTAATTAGTTTATTTTTTATTTTTTAAAGTAAAACAAAAGTTATACTGGAAAAGCAATGAATAATATTTTTAAATTAAAACTAAAAGTAATAATAACAATGACAAAGTATGTATAGCTAAATTGTAACTAATACTGAGAATACGTGGACGTTTAGTTTAGACGTTTACCTTATTTATTTCAGTGTAATATTGAGATTTTGTCTTTTGTTATTCAAATTTCCAGAAACATTAGTTAGAAGAATATCATGTCCCTACTTTCTTGCCAAACAGTTTAATATTTGAACGAGCTATTATGGTAGTCAAGATAATACAAACAGTTGCTATGACTATTACCTATCAATACTTATAACATTGTTTTTAAACCCCGTAGAGCAATTAGTTATTTAAAACATTTGCTCTGAGGTTATTCTAATAAAGATTAACCCGTCAAGTTATTAATTCTTTAAATGATACAAATTCTTTATGTTAATAATTTTTGGGTAATAGATTTACTCCTAAAAATATGAAATTATTGAATTTTGTAACATAAAGAACAAATTATTACTTATAATGAATGAATAATTAAAACTATTACACAATCTTATGGAAGTAATAGCAGCCAAAGTACCTTGTTTATATGTTTTCGATGCTACTAAAACCATAATGTCGAATAATCCATACACTATACATCAATACATACAATATACATTAATACATACAATATACATTAATACATACAATATACATTAATACGTACAATATACATTAATACAAATATAAACAATATAATGATAAATAAATTAATGGAAGTCTTGATATCTTTTTAAAAATATAATATTTAAATATTTAGACAGTTTGTCAAGTACTCGCTATAACGGTATTAGAGTTCTATACGCAAACACTATGGTATGCTGTAAATATTTACAATATACATTATACATACAATATACTATAATACGTACAATATACATTAATACAAATATAAACATTATAATGATAAATAAATTAATGGAAGTCTTGATATCTTTTTAAAAATATAATATTTAAATATTTAGACGGTTTGTCAAGTACTCGCTATAACGGTATTAGAGTTCTATACGCAAACACTATGGTATGCAGTAAATATTTAATGTATAGAAAAACCTTTTATAACCGAACAATGAGCATACTACATATCTATGACGTACAATATCACAAACATATATAGTTAAAACATTTACTAAAACCTTTCAACATAGTAAATAAATCAATATTTCATTTAATTTTTGCAGTCTATATGATTATTGATAACCGTATTTTACTACGGAAAAATTTTATTTGAAATCATATTTTTAAAGAAGAGAAAACTACATTGCGGTAAAGTCAATCTATGGTTTTTTGTCACCCTAAATCTTAGAATATTAATAGTTCTTAAATATAAATGTGTTTTCAGTGTTTACTAAATTCAATATGTGACAGAGTTGTTGAATGATATTCGAAATCCACCTAAACCTTGTATTGCTCTCTCGATATTCTTGTCTCACACTTTTTACTTTGAGAGTAATGAGTGAATCTACCTTATCTATATTTCTGCTTTCCTCATAGATGAATATGAAACCTAAGTAAATTTTGTCGCCAGTGCTTTGTTCTTCTTTTTAAGGCACATAAATTTGACAAAGAATATTGTCAAGAAATATCATTTAATTTAATGGTTGTTTGTATAACAATATGTTAATATCTATTAGTAAGTTCAAAATTTAGGTGTTTTTAATAATTAAAACAAACATTTATTTATGGTACTTACGTAAGGTGAATCTTTCATGTAAGAAAATGGTTCATATGAGGTTGTCATATAAAAAAACACGCTCTACAAGAGTCTTAGCAAATCAATATGTTTCACATTATTTTTATCAGTAAGCGGTAGCAGTAGGTAAGGAACACATTTTACAAAAATCATAGAGAAGCCTCATGTTTTACATTATTTTTAGTACTAGATATTCAATATTGGTAAAATTTCAGTTTCTACAAACAAGTTTTTTTTATTGAAAATCATCATGAAAAGAACAGTATATTCTCGTAAACGGAGATTTTTTTTTGAGCCTATTTCCTAAATTTTCGATTTAGTATTTATTTTATTTTATTATTTATTTTAACATCTAAAGTCTAGCACCAAGTATTTTCTACCGAGTAAAACCTGACAGTGACTGACGTAAATGAAGAGGTTCTAGAACATGTACATGGTTTTGACTGACAGTTATTTATAGCTTTCAAGTTTTTTATTTTTAAACTAAAGAAACTTCTGTTTATTGGATTCCGTCCAAATAATGGATGTCTTGGGATATCTTCATTGAACTTTTGTGTTTCTAATATATCTAGTTTTGCGAATAACAGTAAATATCACCAATTAAAAATATTTATTTAAGAAGTGAAGTATTAAACACACAAACACCCACACTGTAACGGTCAAAATGGCCGTTCAAATTGAGAAATTAATAGTTTCAAATTTTTATTATAACAAATTTAATAATGAAATAATAAGGTTTTAATTTATTGTAAAATGAAACGTTGTAAAGAGTGAAGAAGCCAGTAATATCTTGATTAAATATTATTAAGACAAATTAAAAATTAAAATAAAATAGAATTGCAATAACTAACTAAATTTGAAAAACGGAAGTGCAGTGAAAATTTTCTAAGTGCCGAAAAATGCTAACTTAAGAACTAGGCCACATAGAATACCACTGAAATTTTGAAATGACCAGTAAAATCCAATAAGAACAATAGTGAAAACCAAATCTAAAAAACCTAAATAACAAAAAGGTTACAGCCATTTTGAAGAAATAGACATTTCTCAGTATTCCAAAACCGATAACAGAATTATGCAGGTTGAATTGAATACGTTGTCCAACCCGCCCGAACAAGAAAAAAGTACGGAGATAGCGATGAGCTAAGAGCGGGTGGGGATGGGTTACATAGCCGCAATCAATACATGAACTTAGGGTCCTGTAAGGCAGTCTGTGAAAAATTTTTAATACGAGGTGCTAACGGTTGCTATGCAGTTCCACGCCTAGGACAACAACCAAAGGCCAGATGGAACCAAATAGCAACATTTCTGCCGTCTAATTTGATCCACGGACGAGGGCTTCAAACTCAGCCTCCATGACGTGAAGATCAGAGGAAAATGTAGAAGGACCTCCATCGACTTACCAGGGATGGCTACTTCCGGTGTCCAGGGACCAGGAATCAAGACGAGAGAACTCTAGGACCGGCAGGGAACTTCTTGGCAAGTACCATTGTCTATTATAATAAATAACGTCAAAATTAGTAAGTTAAAAATATTATATTCAAAATTATCAATAAAAATTAAACAATGACTCCACACTATGTTGAATTTTTAAATAAATGGTAAATGCAGGTAAATTAATTTGTATAATAAAAATACTTAAGTAATGAATAATAAATATTAAATTCCCAAAGTGGTTTTGGCCATAAGCTAATCATTTTCAGGAATACCAGATTTATAGAATTATACAAATTTAAAAATTATTTGTTATAAAATGTAAAATTTACCAATTCAATCTTAAAGTCAAAGGATAACAATTTATTATTTTAAATTAGGAAAGATTTTTTGTTTAAATATGTACATGTTATTAATGGATTATATATAAAATGTAGAATTAAATATATAAAATATGAGAAAAATTTAAACATTTATTTGTGATTATAAGGAAAACTAAGAAATGGTAAAGAGGGCGTCAAATGTATTTTAGTTGAAAATATATTTATTTAATATATTTAGTTATATATTTAAAAACAAGTAATTAAATGTATTATAAAAACTTTTGGCATTTAAATTTATCCTGTGTTGAACAACAAATAAAATTATTAAATATTGATTATTAAATGAAATCACAAATTTAATTAAATTTCATTAATTAATAAATATATAACATTCAGAGCCTAATGTTTCTTCAAACTAGTTCTCTCCTGAGGACA
This sequence comes from Prosapia bicincta, assembly GCA_036971475.1. Lineage (NCBI taxonomy): Eukaryota > Metazoa > Arthropoda > Insecta > Hemiptera > Cercopidae > Prosapia > Prosapia bicincta. Next base: position 56,912,094 of record JBAIZL010000002.1, read on the forward strand.
AATTTATAGTGAAATAAATGAGCTATTCTAAAAATTAGTTATTTTTTTTATTGAAGCCCAGTGTCGAAGTCTACTGGCAGATCATGTTTAAAGATCACAGGCGCCTTTAAAAAAGGTATCCTAAACATGATCATATTTGGCACGTCCCCTTACTGTGCCTGCAGATCTTCTAAGATGGGAAGATTCTTTGGAAATTTTGTGTGTTCATATTAATATTGTAGCTTTCCAGCTGACTACTTTACTGACAAGTATGACTATTTAAAGACCCGACAAAACATGTTAACCATTTTGGCAGGATCATACAAGCTTTAAGGTAGAAATCAGCGGGTAGTGGCTTGCGTTTAGGCATGGCAAATAACGGGTGAAGACAGGACTAATTTTAAGAACGCTCGAGGCTACATGAGCCCGAGAGCGGAACGGAGATAAGCAGGCGCGATTAAAGGTAAGTAAAAAGTAAAAGAAGGAGGAGGAAGTGGGGGGGGACGATGCAACACACACTCACACACATACACACACACATATTTACGTACGTTTAGAATTTGTAACTAAAACAGCGAAAGCAATAAACCATAAACAAAATTAGTTTAAGAACTAAAATGTGCATTTCGGTCGCAAGCAAGACCTTTTTTGAGATACTAAAATTATATATCAGTACCTAACTATAAAAACGGCCACTTAGTAACCAATGTGTAGGTGAACATCCTATTGACTTGAAACTAAAGAGAAATTTTGTTTTGGTAATTTGGTTTAATTGTGTTTATATAAAGAATACTTTAAAAATTATCGACAACCTTTATCAAATGTAACAAGTCTCAGCGTTTTATATTAGTTGAGGAACCTAATGTATTACAAAAGACTATACTTACTACTATTTATTTAATTTATTCCCTTAATCGATAACGTTTCGTCGATTCACATTATGCGAGATTTATTTTCAAAACGTGAAAAACAGACGCCTACAAAACAACATGATCATTTAATAGTCAAACTAATAAGTTATGGGTCACATAATTTGTCTGAAACCAATTATAGTTACATTATTCATAATAAAATTTAATGTAAATTCAGTTGTACTATATATTTGGTTACAAAAACAACCTAATGATCCACAAATCTTCAAGTCATTATTACGTTCAGTGGCATCTTTTGCGGCACGAGCACGTATGGGACACATTGTCACCAATAAATATTTGAAAAGATTCCATATTACTAACGACTCTACCTGTGGAGTGTGCGAGCAAGAAGAGGAAACATTAGAGCACATACTTTTGAAATGCCCTGTAACAGCAGCAACAAAGGGTCTCTTGATAAAACATCTAGAACGGGACATTACCCTCTACAGAATCTTGAAAGAAAGTTGTTTCTGGCCATTAGCAGAGTGTATGCATAGGAGACATCTGTCCATCAAGGCCAACTTTGGAAGCTCGTAATAAGCAGTAAGAAGTAAGTACATAATTGGTTTCACGCATTTACAAAATAATAGAATACCTTTTTAAAAACTGTACGATATTACTTTGTATTTACCACGAAAAACTAATCATAACAGAAATATGGTCTCAATGTATGTATTTCTACATACTTCATGCTTAAGATACAATCCTTCAATGTAAATGTTTTCGTCTCCTCAACTTTTCATTTGCTTAACCTTGAAAATGATCTGTATTGTATTGGAAAATTAAGGCGCTTGTTGGAACTCCTATTTAGGTAGCAGATTTTATTTGAACTCTAGATAAAATGTGTTTTTTATGTATAAATATTCCCATTTACCTTATAAATTCCAGCAGGATAATTTTCTAAATATTGTAGACGGAAATGGTCGAACACGTTTTGAGATATACAGAACACAAAAATGCAATACCAATATATACTACTTTTCATTATTTACCTTTTAGCTAATACTCCTTTTTTCGCGATCGAACACTCTTTACAACTTTTCTGAAAACCTTTCACTGTTCCTGTTTTGAAGCTATTTAATATAATTATTGTTGTCAACTTAAAAATAGAGCTTAAGATTTTTTTCGTAACTTTCTGCTATTACTCTGTTTATAAACATATGGCTAAATTTCTATTTTACTTTCTCTCTAGGTATTATTTTTCGTTATTACTTTTTGCGTACAGAGTTAGGCTTTATTTCTTCTATCAGACTGCGTATAATGAGTTTTATTACTCATTTTTGATATCTTATTCACTTTTGCTTACTTATTTTACGTTTTCACACTGCCTATACATCCTCTCTGCAGATATCGATGTTTCTTTTTTTGCAGTTTGTTCTGTTTGGCGTTATCCCTCACTGCAGATAATTTTCTTCTGCGTACCTGTGTTTAGATACTCTTTCCAATAACGCTTTCTTTTTTTACTCCCAATCTTTCCTCGATATTTTCATTCTTTTTCGTACACTTTAAGACTATATATACATCAGTATTTTCTCCTTGAATTATTATTTTCTGTTTTTATAGATTTAGTCCGCATTGTGCTCAATTTCTCATATTATTTTTCCATTTATACTTTCTTCTTTTTCAGACCATGATCTTCAAAGTGTATAAAATCGGTCTTACTTAGGGACATTTTATTTTATTTTACTACTTCCAAATAACTACCATATGTTAGTCTCTCTACCTTTCATTATTATGTGCTATCCGTTTTCGTATATAGTTTCAAGTATTTCTCATTCAATACCTGCATATTTATGTCATTCCTAGAACAATACATTAAATACAAAACAGGAATACAGGAATGAATATCGGAATTTTAATTAAGATATAAATTCTAATTGGAATAGCAACTTGAATCATCTGTGCCGTAATTTTTAATTGAATAAATTAAACCACTGTAACTACAAATAAACATTTAATTAAATCTAACTAAAACGTTCCATCGTCACATGATCCTGGACTACAACAGCGGAAGAACAACTTTATTATTTTATACACAGTATAATCCAATATATATTTTCAACTCGCAAAAGGCGATTTTAGAAAAATAATTATTGCATATATCACAAAAACCATTGATTTATTTTTATACTGGTTTACTATAAAACGTAAGAAAATAGAAATTGGTATTATACTAGATAATGAGAGCCTAGTTTCAAATAGAAATGATTCGTTCCTGTACTCCATTTTGCAGTATTACTTTTATTACTAACATTATAACAAACAATATTATGATCAGTTGGCTATATACTGTCTTAATTACGATTCAAATTAAATAGATATTACGAGTTTAATCTTACGATTTCATGATTTGCACGAACTGCTTTCACAAATAACTCATGATATCACGATAATATTGGAATTGTTAGGATAGGTGTAATACTTGCACGTATTACATGCTGGGGCCAAATTACCTTTTATGGAAATACGTGCTCTTCCAAGTGTCGGAGGACGTGATGAAATCCCTTCAAATATAGAGAAATAAGAGGTCTCTAAAGCATTATATTACACTTAAATATGAAATGGAGTAATTTGAGTTTCAAAGACATCAAATATCGCTCATCATATGTTGTTTACTTTTCTCTAATTTATCTCTTTACATTTGATAACAATTGTGTGAATATACTATCTAATTTAGAGACTAATTTGATAATAATTATTTTGTCTCACCTGTAAAAAGTCCAATTGAAGAATAATTGATTTTCCAATCCCATGTAGGATGAAAATCGAAAGTTTTTTTTGATATTCTAATCATGAGAAATTAATTCGAGCGTTTAAGAAATGTTGTTATGTTTGACTTATTTATTCATAAATTATATACAGAGTGATCAAACAACCGTTCCACTGGGTACCTAATATTGTAATATTACAGTGCAGGTATATTTTATATGAGAAAAAAATATTTTATTTTATTTATATATCTATATTTTCTATATACCACACACGTTGCCTGATTACAACTCTTCTAAAAAAATATATGTATTCGTTTAATCTGCATCGACTAAGGAACGGTCTTATGGTAGCAGTGGTGTTATCCATTACATATATTACAATCACTACTCACCCTTTTCGCTACACCTTGACATTGTCCTCTCTAGGAGAGGGACATTGGACATGATTATAAAGTATAGTGTCTGCCTTACATACACATACATGGTTGTAAATATTCATATTTTCTACAAAGCCATATACCAATTAAAACGTGATTTGCAAGATAATATTGCCATTTAGATTTTTATTTCGCTACTATCAATAAACTCACGGAGAAACTCTGCATTTGCCAATTACGATTTTAAATAAATTTGGTAATACGACCATTAGTCAAATATCCATGGATTTTATCTTTGGTGAAGTGTTGAAAGATTTACTTTATTCCTATAAACATTAGTGTATATTAAATGATAATCGCTCATTACCTGGGCTCAAGAAAAGTACAATTTGAGTTGACATTTTTAAATTTTCCTATTAAAATAGTATTTAGAGTAGGTTATTTCTGAATTATCTTATTTAAACGGTATTAAACAATAGTATTCGTATATAAATAGCAATAAAGCATAAAAGCATATTTATATAAAGAGTATTGTGGTATTAACTATCGTTTAGGCTTTACTATGCACATATTATTGGATGCTTTACGGTGTCATTTTTTCTTCATAATATATATATATATATATATATATATATATATATATATATATATAAATATATATCGCAATATGTATTCTTGTGTATTAATAATAAAGAACTAAGTCAAAATACAAATACAAGAATTATAATTGAACTTACAATCATTTAAATCATAATTGTAAATTCAATTATAATTCTTGTATTTGTATTTTGACTTAGTTCTTTATATATATATATATATATATATATATTCGTTTCGTTCAGTATATTGTCCACCCCTTGCTATAATTTGGTTGGAGAGAAGTTCTATTTATATGATAAACCAAATAAAGCATCTACAAACACTTCTTTTTATCCTTCCAAAAATCATTCGCTTCTGAGTGTTTTTGGAACATGAAGGAAGATAAATAGTATTTTTGTGATTATTATAACACTGCAAATATATAGCAAAATATTTTGTTGTGTTACATATTTTAAACGCATTTTTTTATAGTAATTTATATTATTATTTCATTAATTTCTGGAGTGGATGTTATATCAGCTTTAACAAATAACGATATACATATGCGCTTACCGTTTTTAATAACACTTTAGCATTATACTAATGTATGAGCAAAAATAAACTGTAATGAAACTGAATCAACTGTAGTTGCATTTTTTAATAGCTCTGCCGACTTACGTACGTTTCGATGATCGTGTTGACGTATTTTATTGAAATTTAGTTATTGATGACACGGAGATAATTACGGAAGAGAAAATTGTTATCGTAGAGAATTATTTTTGCTCATTTGGAAACGAACGTAAGGGTGGGTCAAGTTTGTCTCATACTCCATTATAATTTCAGGAACATTTTTACTTAGTCACTCTGTGATTATTATTGTTGCTAAGTCGTTTCATAGATCAGGTAGTGTTTTGGCACAAAGGAAGGGTTTTTCAAGTCGCCCATCTACCGTCTGTAGAAATGAATAATTGTTGCACTGAAGTGATTCAATAATAAGTGTTTCAGTCACCGAAAAGAAGCCTAAACCGAACACCTTTGAAACTGAATTTAAGGAATACGTCGTTGAAAAAAATGTTCAAGAGCGTTGCTGGTTTTGTATAAAAAAGGAGCTAGGCTTTAGTATTACGCTCCGACCTTAGCAAAGTGCTCTGGAAAACATGAGTTTCTGAGTGACGTATGGTTTTCGTATGAAAAACATGTTTTCTTGGGTTTATACGTCCTGTCATTGTGTTACAGATGCCGCAGCATAGTAGGCTTGTAACCATTTTTTGTACTGATCAGGGAGAGCCAAAATTCATACTTTGTTGAAAACAATATTGGAATTCATCTTATTGTAAATCTATATAGGGTCATTCTTTTTCGTTTTATAGAAAACTTACCTTTTTTCACAATGGGTTCAGCAAGATGGCACAACAAGTCACACTACCTCAGACAACATTGCTTTCCTTCAAGAAACTTTTGACACCCACCTCATCTCCCTTAGAACAAAATATCCTTACCCAGCTTACTTCCACATTTACATCACCTGACGGCCACGTCTAGGGAATGATAAAGAAGATTTTCCGTGATGACCCACCAACCGCCATCGTCCAACTACAAAAAAAAATAACCATAGGCTATATAACGAGCATGACAGAACCACTGTTCACTTAAGTGATGCAAACCCTTAAAGAACGTTAGGAATTTTGCCTAAAATTGAATGAAGGTCATGTAGAACATGGTTATACCTGAGTCTAACTGATTAGCTTCTTCTTTTTCAATGTATGTGTTTGTAAAACTAAAAACGTAAAGTATATATTTAGCAAATACTGAAGCGTTTCCGTTTAGTCTTACTTGGGGAAAAAATCATATTTTGTGAATCTTTTAGATGTAGTTAAGTGATGTCAGGAGAGCTATATTCTATTCCTGCAACTCTGTCTACCATCGCACTCCAACCTTGCAAAATGTTTTATATTTATCTTTTTATTTCATTTTTTTAAATTAAACAATCTATAACTAAGGCATATCTCTAGATTACTATTTATACATATATAAAGCTAATACCATAAAGGCATTTTGTAAGTTGAAAGTAAAAAATTCAATTGATTCGGATTATTTCAATATATTTAGCATATGAATAAAAAAATTATATAGGCTTTTCTAAGCATTAGGTTGTTGAACTCTGAGATGAATTTTAAAAAAAAGCAAGACGTTCTTGGACTTATGTTTTCGGTAAAAATTTTACAAACCTTCCAAACCCAATTACAAGTTTTAATTACCTCTCAAAGTTATACCTTAAGTTCAGTTTTATCGTTCGACTTAACTGGGAGCAACATTAATTTTACCCTACGATCTCGGTTTACAATACAAACCAATTGTTTTCACCTTTATTTAGTAACTACAGTGACCATATGATTGTTTTCGTTTTAAAAAGTAAAATGAATTTCTACATAAAAATAATGAGTACTTATCATTATTCAGACATAAAACAAATTTAGTTAATAATAATTATAATGAATTAGTTTCCAAGACTTATAAGCAAAACGCTTTCAAGACCTTCACTATCTAAGTCGGTCCTCCTGCACGATCTATCGGGGCGTTACCCTGACAAAGTCTCTCACATGACACGTGATTTGATTCCACTATTCATGCGCAACTCAATTCACTGTTACATTTCATAACTTTCTGATCCATGGAAAGAGCTAAATCACTTGGCACTAAGGCAATAAATCTGTTTCTTTTATGGATACTATCCGCATGAGCGGTTATGAAATGCAGAAAGAAGGCTCACAAGAATCTGGCTGCCACGAGGGCTGTGTGGGTTTTGGAGAAGGCTAAATAAAGTATTGTACATTATATACTACACAGGACACACTATATTCAATGTACAAAAAAATGTTATTTATACACTATGCACTGCATACTATGAATTGTATGATATATACTATTTAACAAACTATATATGTGCACTTGTGTGTGACTGTGAGTGTGTATGTAATACAGTCGGCGCCGCTTATTGTGATCATATTTGTCAGAAGCATATTTGATAACAATAACCGAATGATAACAATAACCGAACGCTTAATCACGATGTAGTCTACAGCCGTACTGCATTGAACTCACTGTATTATTGCCTCAACTGTTTGTTCTGAATCATCCTACCTTTAAGCCTATCATTACATCAAGTAATTCTAATTCTGTAACACTATAATTAAACTGTACTTACCAAATTTTGATGCTATTCCGGACAGTTTTATGTACAGTAGTAGAATTTCTGTAATTTAGTTTTCTACTTGTTAAAGTTAGTGGACATATTTCATGTCAACTTATTTTATTCGACTGTAGATTTTTTTTAAACACTGAATCTAGCATAATTGAAAAAAAATACAGTATATAGAACTACGTAAAACACTTGATCAAAACATTTTAACACATAAAACTTCATTATAAAACACTCAATCTTATTTACACTTCAAATTTACATTTACTTTTCTCGAAGAATTCCTCTATATGTGACTGTCTGTAGTCTTCTCGTAAAATATTGTTTATAAATTGTTCATATTCATAATGTTTGTTGAAATTTTCTGCTTTTTGTTGAACAAACTGCCTTAGAAGCTCAAGAGTTTGGTGAACTTCCTGCTTAGATCTTTGCGGTACACATTTATCATTTTCGTCATCATCGGTGCCTTCTTCTTCTTCAGTAACTTTTGATGTTGAAGCAACTACCTCACAAATATTGTCTTCAGTCATTTCCGCTGCTGTTTCAATACTATCGTCAACTTCCATCCACTCAGTATATTATTTTAAGGACAAATCGAAAGGCTTCAAGTTCTCTTCAGAGTCTTCCTCAGATGTAGCTTGCCCTCGATTTTCTTCAACAAAAAACCACCTTTTCTAAAGGAATTTTTCACAGTTTTTTCAGAAACTTCATTCCAAGATTTTGATATCAGATGAATAGCATCAAGTAAAGAAGTTTTTTTAGCCAATTCATTTGGGGTAAGGGTTTGAAATTCATCCATATTTTCTATAATTCTAGCACGCATCTCTCGTCGATAAAAAACTTAAAAATTTTTGATGTCATCCAAGCATTGGAGTTTGAATGATATTCAACCGGTAGCTTTTTGATACCTTGAAAACAACGTGGATTTTTAGACTTACCGATAATTAAGAGTTTTTCTTTATGACCAACCATGTTAACACAACACAAAACAGTTATTCTTTGTTTACATATTTTACAGCCGTTAGCAATTTCATTTTTAAATAAGTATGTTCGGGTAAAGCACGATAATAAATTCCTGTTTCATCTGCATTGTATATGCAGCTAGGAGAATACTCGGCCAAAATCTTTGGCCATTCGTATTGTAACCAGTCCTCAGCTCCAACAAAATCAGCATTTCTTTTTTCACCACACGTTTTCTTGTAAACAATGTTTTCCCTTTTCTATTTTTTTGACAAGATCCTCAGCTTTTAGACGCATTAGTGGACCGTCAACTCGAGCATCTTTTTCGCGAACATTTTTAAACCACAATTTCAAAGCTGATTCCACTTGCGGATCCTTCCCAGAACGATGTCTTTTGTTGTGAACATTTGCATTACACTTTGATAATGACAAGATTTTTTCTTTGTTGTTCAATATTTTACATAAGAGAGGTTTAGAAACGCCAAGTTGAGAAGCAGCATTTCTTTGACTCATTTTTGGTAATTTACTGTACCTATCTAGAATATCAAGTTTTTGTTTAAGACTTAAATCGCGTCGTTTCTTTTGAGATTCGGACATCTTGCTATACTTTCCTTTGAATCTTCAAGTGACACTAAACTCTACAAAACAAACGAAAAAGATCTTTAAAAATTAAGTTATGTAAAATCACACTGAAATACTGTAATAAACGTTCATAAAAATTCACTTTTAAAAAATACAGTAGGACTGTACTGTAAATGGCTCAGTAGTAACATCAACTAATGTTAACCAACAACTAAAGACGACTCAAGCGAGGCTAGGGTGTTTGCGTAAACAAAGAGTAAGGGAGACATTCTGAGAACTGTGCTAAGTGCTGAAACCGTTATAAAGTATTTCTGCCATTCTAAAAATAAACATTCTATGAATTGGGCGTCATTGTGTGTTGCACGTGCTGTTTACACTACTTTGTAGACATTTTTACTTGGTCCATGCTAGTATACGTTGACGCATATGATTTTGAATGGCAAATTAAATGATAATAATAAGCGAACAGATGATTACAATAAGCGGCCTAATTACAATGTAATAGTATACGTCCGTGTTTGTTTTTCAATGAAACGATAACAATAACCGAATGATAACATTAACCGTGATCACAATAAGCGGCGCCGACTTAGCATTTTTAAGAGAGTAAACAAAAAAAAACAATATTTATATTAAATATTTAGCATAAATAAATATATATTTATGAATCATGTATAATAAATCTATATGCAATTGCAGAGTTTATATATATTTGGATAAAGTTTATTTAGAATTAAATATAATCAAACCATATCCAATTTCTTAGATATAATACACATGAAACTAATAAAAATGCAGTAATTTTCTGTGACAACAAGTTGAATTATTATTATAATGTTAAATGATAACCTATAAAACGTTTGCCTTATAAACACTTTATTTGCATTTAAAGAGAATTGGTTTGACTCTGCCTAGATGGAGAAAGAAATCCCTAAAAGAACTGCTTTGTATGTTGCTCATGAAAGTATAATTCGTGTTAGGCTTCTGCCAAACTGCGAAATTGATCGAAAAGACCGTTTCTTTATAAACTTTTATGCTAAAAATCTTCCCAAAAATGATATACATGGAATTTGTTAATGGGATGTCTAAAACGTTGGTTCGCACTAACGCCGTTAATTTTACTTACTGATTTTTATATAAATTACAGTTTACTAGGTAAAACAGTTTTGAACACATTTATATACGTAAACAAAATACCTAATAAGATACATTGAAAAATTTTAGGTCCTTTGCAAGGTCAAAAATAAATCAATAAATTGTTCTGTCACTATCTGTGTTAAATATTTTGCCATGTAACGGCATAGTTTTCCGGAGGACCTTAAATAAATTAAATGAATGAAAAAGGAGCCCCTCTCTGAAGCATTTACACTGTTTTTTAAGTTATATTTAATTTTAAGAAAAGTACGTAACATCCTCCTAGGATTCAAAGAAGAATACAATATAAGCTACCCTAGCATGAGAGAAAAAAAACAATAATTAACAATAAACAACATGAGAGTTCTTTACAAAAAACAAATATACACTAACAAAAATAAAAATTACTTTTCTAGAGACATGAAGAAATATAATAAGTTTATTTTGCACTAATGGGCAGGGGGAAAACCTTATGAGAAGGTCGAGTTATAAGTCCTTGCTGTGACTTGAGCTGAACAACTTGCACAACACCGTCCTTGCCAGGGAACACTTGTATCACTCTTGCCAATGGCCAAGAGAGAGGCGGAGTAGGTTGATGCACTAGCACTAGGTCGCCCAGAAGCAGGTTGTCTGTCTTTTCCGTCCATTTGGTCCGCTGCTGTAGAGTGTGAAGATATTCCAGCTGCCACATTTTCCACACGCGTTGGTGAAAAGCATGGACTAGGTGCGAATGCTTAAGTCGATTTGTAGGGACTTCGACCAGATTTCTTTTGGGTACGGCGACGACTGGAGCACCAATTAAAAAGTGTCCTGGGGTCAGAGCAGTGAGATCGGAAGGATCGTTAAACAAAGGTGTGAGTGGTCGAGAGTTGAGGATTGACTCGACTTGAGTTGTCAGAGTCATGAATTCTGAGAATGTTGGAACGTGTTCACCTATGACGCGACGCAAGTGATATTTAGCGCTTTTAATTGTGCTTTCCCATAGCCCTCCTTGATGAGATGCAGCAGGAGGATTGAAGTGGAAATTAACTCCACGTTGAAATGAAAATTCACAAACGAGATCTAGTCCTGAGGTCCAGAGTAGAGATCGTAGAGCATGGTCAGCTCCCACAAAGTTTGTTCCGCAGTTGGAATAGATGTGTTAACAAAGACCTCGTCTAGACACAAATCGAGTCAATGCTGCGATGAATGCGTCCGTCGAGAGATCAGTGACCACCTCAATGTGAGCAGCCTTGGTGATAAGGCAAACAAAGACACAGATGTATGCCTTGATGGTTCGAATAGAGCGTAGATTATGTACTTTCAGAGTGAAAGGACCACCATAATCAATGCCTGTGTTGAGATATGGGGGAGTAGGGGTCAGTCGAGGTTGAGGAAAGTTTCCCAAAAGAGGATTCTTATTTTTAGGTCGGTGCTTAAAACACACAGTACACTTGAAGACGCGTGCACGGATTTCATTCCGAGCACACAATATCCACACCTCTTGTGCGAGAAGTGATTGAGTGAGTTGAACTCCAGAATGAAGGTACTTCCGATGATATAGGTCAATCAAGGAGTCAACCACACGGTGTTTCTTAGGCAAAATCACCGGATGTTGCGTCTCATAAAGACTATGCTGCTTCGAGTTGTCCACCAATTCGCAGGACGCCATCGCTATCGAGAAATGGTGTTAATCGTCGAAGCCTAGAAGATACTCTGTTAGGAGGGGTGCTTCCTATTGCCTTTAAATCTTCGATGAAGGTGGATGCCTGAAGTAATTTGAATATTCGGATTCTGGATGAGTTCAACTCCCCAGTATTGAGAGGTCCAACAGTTCTTCCTAAGTGACGAGAGTTGTGCATGAAACGCAACAAGTATGCCATTACACGCTGCAGTCTACTAAAGCTAGAATATTTCCGCAGCAAGTCCAATTCTGAGTGAACAGTTAAGAGAAGATATATAGGTGAAATAGGTTTATATTCCCCTGTGTCAATGAGTTTTGCAGGCTCAAAATGAGATATAGGCCAGTATCACGAGACTGTAATAACCAAGAGAGTCCGTACCACCATAATGTATGTTGAGGTAAGTCTGAAGAAAGTAATCCACGTGACGCGCAGTCAGCGGGATTGTGTTCACTCGATACGTGCCTCCAATAATGAGAAGGCAATAATACCCGATTGGCGACAAAGGTTTTAAGTCGATAAGGAGGTGTTTGTATCCATGTCAGTGTTACTGTCGAATCGCACCAAAGAAAAACAGAGGAAAATTCCATTTTGTTTTGTTATAAAGAGATATAATATACGCCACTAATTGGGCGAGTAAATGAGCAGCACTTAGCTCCAAGCGAGGTACAGTGAGGTTTTTCAGTGGGGCTACCCGAGTCTTCGATAATAGCTGCCGAATTACCACTGAGTTGTCGCTAACCTTACATCTTAAGTAAATGACAGCAGCGTATCCACTCTCAGAAGCATCTGAGAAACCGTGTATCTTAATGTTAGGCGAGTGACTCAAGCGTAAAGCCCGAGGGATTACAATATTTTTTAAACAATAAGTAGTCTTTGTAAATGTTTGCCACTGAGTTAGAAGTTCAGGTAGTAGGGATTGTTCCCAGTCCAACCCTTTTGTCCAGAGGAGTTGCATAAAACATTTCACCCACATGACAACAGGCGAAAGGAAACCACAAGGGTCATAAATTTGAGCAATAACGCTGAGCACTTGGCGTTTAGTTTTAGAGTTTCGAGGAAAATTCAAATGGTAAGTAAAAGCGTCCGAAGAGGATGACCAATGAAGTCCGAGAATATTATAATGAGGTTGTTCGGTATCCTGAAGAAACGTGACTGTCTCTAGGTGTTTGTCTGGAAGGTCCTATAATAGTTGATAAGCGTTAGTAGTCCATTTGCGCAATTCGAAGCCACCTCGAAGTAAAAGAGAAATGAGCTGAGTTTTCAAATGAGAGGCCTCATCAGAGGAATCACCACCCGCAATAATGTCGTCTACAAACGTTTGTGTGCGGAGTACTTTGGCATCCTAAGGGAATGAAGCACTTTCATCGGAGGCGAGCTGATGAAAAGTTCTTATCGCCAGGTAAGGTGAACTTCTAAGTCCATAGGTTACTGTGGTCAATTGATAAGTGGAAATAGGTTGATCGACATGGTCCCTCCATAGGATCAGCTGATAAGGTTGATCATCAGGGTAGACTCTGATCTGACGATACATCTGACGTATATCGCAAGTAAAAACCACATTACGATAGCGAAACATGAGTAACAGATCACAAATGTTGGTCTGCATTTTCTAGCCTGTCCACAGAGTGTCGTTGAGAGAGAAACCGTTGAATGTTTTTGCACTGGCATCAAAGACTATTCGAAGGCGAGTAGTGGTGCTGGATTCCTTTAGAACCTCATGATGAGGTAAAACGTTCTGAGGTGAACTGAGCTGAGTGTTTTGGGCAAGTATCATGTGTCCAGAAGTCAAATAGTCAGACATGAATTCTGCAAAAAGTTGCTTGAAGCGAGGCTTAGAGTTGAACCTTTGTTCGCGAGATTTTAGTCGTACTTCCGCGTTCCTGCGAGAAGTCCCGAGAGGAGGTTTATCTTGTTTGAAAGGAAGTCGGACACAGTAAGGACCTGAACTGTCGCGTGTATGAGTAGCGACATAATGAGCTTCACATGCTTGATCATGTGGTGAGAGTTTTGAGGTGAAGGACGCTTCATGTTGCCAGAATTTTTGCAGAGAATTGTGCAGTTGCAAGTCATTCACCGTCAGTAATGTAGTGGACATACTAGCACTAGATTCCCTTTCACAGGTAGGCAGACATGGAGTTTCTCCCATAACCATGAATCCAAAGTGAGTGCCTATCAGACACGGCATATTAGAGCCGAGAGAATGCGTAGTTGGAGTCAATATTAAAGGAAAAATAGCACCGCCCAGAAGAATATCAATGCGGCTGGGTAAATGAAAAGTAGGGTCGGCAAGCGTATAAGATTGTACCCTTAACGTCAATGTGAGTACAAGCTAAATCGACGCCAATTTTTTCGAGAATGAGAAAATTATGTTTGGCAGCTATTACTGTGCCGTCGAGAGTGTGCACGCCTAAATAGGTCATGCCCCTTGAGCGAGTAAGAGTTTGAGAAAGTCCAACAATGTTGTGATTACTTCTCGTTCGAGTTACACACATTAGTTGGGCTACTTGCTCTCAGATAAATAAGGATTGGCTTCCTGAGTCCACCAGAGCCCGGAAAACATAAGTCGTCCCGGTTGGAGAGGAGAGTTTTACTAAAAGAGTGCCCAGGAGCACAGTTGTACTTTGAGAGGAAGGATTAGTCGCCTGAGACGTCATACTAATAGGTGACTAAACAACTTCTGTTACACCTTGGTCCTGGGAAAGAGAGGACTTTAATGGTGTATGCTGAGGCAGGTGATCGTTGTCGACATGGAGAAGAGTGTGATGTTTCCTTTTACATTGAAAACAAGTCGATTTGGATTTACAATACTTTACACTGTGAGCGCCCAAACATGAAATACATCTACTATACGACTTCGCGATCTTCAAACGCTCTGTAGGAGATTTGGCCTTAAACTTAAGGCATGAATAGTTTTTATGGTCTGTTCCTTTACACAGAAAACATAAAGGATGCTTTGTCTCAGACGCTGTGTCATTGACAGAGTTACAAATCACCAGCAAAGTCCCCTTTCGGTTAACCTGAGTCTTATACATTAACTGTTTTCCCTTTGAAGCTTGAGGTGTGTTTGAAGGTAATGAGTTAGGGTTGAGAGTTGAAGAGGAATGTAGTGTCGCGTGTTCAAGTTCACTACATTTTTGTGAGAGGAAGTTGATAATTTCCGCAGGTGTTGCCAGGGTCGACGTGTTATCAGTAGATCTCGCCCCAGAATAGGACAGCCACCCCTAAACTCGGCCGCTACGTAACCTAGGACTATAGGGGTAGTTTTGGATGATGCTCAAGGTCATCCCGACCCTGACCCTAGACCAAGGGGTGGTTTCGACCACGTTCAGGGGGGTAGGGGGTAGTTTTTCGAAAAAAAAAAAACAAAATCGGCCGCTACGTAACCTAGGACTATAGGGGTAGTTCCGAATGATGCGGGCGGACGTCGTGACTCCGACCCCAGCTTTGGGGGTGGTTTTGAACACGTCCAGAGGGGTGGGGGGTAGTTTTTCGAAAAAAATTATTTCCAAAACACTAACCTAAGCCAGCCAAAATGGATCCAACCTAACCTAACCTAAGTGTAGGGGGTGACCTCGGCTACGTTCAGGACCTTCCCCGGCGGATGCTCCGGGTGTAGATTGGGGGTGGGGCGATTTTCGATAAAATTTTGGAACATGTGCCTTGTCCGATAGGGTGCGTAACCTAGGACTATAGGGGTAGTTTTGGATGATGCAGGAGGTCATCCCATCCGCGACCCCAGACCCGGGGGCTGTTTCGACCGCGTCTAGAGGGGTGGGGGGTAGTTTTTCGAAAAACATTTTATTTTAACCTAACTCGGCCGCTACGTAACCTAGGACTATAGGGGTAGTTTTGGATGACGCAGAGCCCTGACGCCAACACTCACCCAACCCTAAGGGCGGTTTTGACCATGCCTAGAGGGGCGGTAAATGGAAAAAAAATTCCAAACAACTAACCTAAGCTAGCCAAAACGGATCTAACCTAACCTAGGTGCAGGGGACATCTCAGCTACGTTCAGGACCACCCCAGGGGTTGCCAAGGACAAAGAGGCCCATGATTGGCCTTGATCACTGACTACGTCTAGATGTGGTTATTGGAAAACCCCGCTAGCCAAATTGTATCTAACCCAACATACTCCTAATTACAAGGGCGATCCTAGCTACGTTTAGGACCACCCCATGGTGTTGATCATAGACTATGAGGTTTATAATCGACTAACCTAAGCCGGCCAAAATGTATCTAACCTAACCCTAGTAGATTGGGCGATCTCAGCAACAAACAGGACCATCTCTGGGGGATGTTATGGACGAGAGGCGGCTCTGAAAGACCATGAGCATGGAACCGGGGGTGGCTACGTCTAGAGGTAGGAAAAAACCTAACCAGGAAAGCCTATGACGTAACAACCTACCCCACGGACAGTCTCAGGATCTGCCCCTGAGGTGGCTACCAACGTGGGTGATATCGCGAGATATAATTGATTAATATATGAAATATCAACGCTCGAATGATCCCAGGGCCCACCCAGGGAACCCAGGTAACGTGGGCCACAGGTTGATTGCTAAACAAAACAGTGGGCTATGATCCATGACTAGCTAGCGACCCGCGCTACAGATTATCTAAAAACATACAGAGTATGGCCCACCTTTTAGAGGCGAAATAGTGTAACAAGGCCTGAGTGAACAAGCCTAACCTACATGTGCAACCATGCAGAGATAACGCATAGAACCGCAAAGACACCTGGTGACCGCTATAAACCGCACATCCGTGTTGCGAGACAAGGCTATTGTAATTGTGTCAACAAACGTATCGATTTATTACGCATGCTAGTAAAAAGTAAACAAATAGCTGTGGAAGAGTCCATCCGAGAGGGGTGGACGAGTCCATTCGAGATGGACCGATCTCTATTAATCTCGGCGGACGATCCCATTTGGTATGGAGGGGCAGGCGTCTATGAAGTATAAATCCCATCGCGAAAAACAATACTTGCCATACAGCTTTGGAAGAAGAAACATTCTGGTAAGCTATCTTTTGTTACTTTTCTCGTGGGAAATCTGTAGCCTATATTAAAGCAATCGCTATTCATTGCGACCTGTGAGTCGAATAACTCGTATAATCTAATATCATTGTTGATCTGAATATTTATGAAAACAAATTAATCACAATATTTTAATAATTATCTAACAATTGTTAGTATTAGCAAACAACTAGATTTAATTTTAAATTGTTCAACATATACCATTGTCAATCTTAGTAATCTTATTCTAGTTATTTTCTCAAAACTATTTCACATAGAATCAATTTGAATATACCTGTGTTAATTTAAGATCCATTATAGTGACGTGTATCTGTAAAATGGCCGTACGTGTTGTATCAACGGAACAGACATATGTAAGGAAATTCCGTTTGAACGGTACTAGAGTGACATTCAACTTTAACCCCGTACCAGCCACGGAAAACGAGCTGATGTGGGTGAGACGAGGACTAGAGGAAATCCTAGAGACGATGAAGAACAACGCTACCGAAGACATGCAATTGGGCTTCACCATGCAGAGCCTAAATCTCCGAAACCACGCCCCTGGATATATTGCGTTTAGAGCTGCCTCTGCGACAACTGTGGACGCCTTGTTTAACATCCTAGGCTCAATAATCCAGAGCAATGCAAATACATTTAAAGCCGACGACACCTTCAGAGTGACCTGTACAAAGGTCAAAGTACCTATAGGGCGAGGGCGCAGTCGTGTAAGACCCGGAATGTATAATAACTTCATAGAAGAATCGCACTGTAGGAAAGGAATTGTTACGATTAAAAACACAGACAACCTCTGTTTACCCCGTGCTCTGGTTGTAGCTATAGCGCATGCGTCAAGAGACCCAGAGTACAAGCTTGTGTGTATGGACAGATGCAAACGTCAAACCAACAGAGCAAAACAGCTAATGACTGACGCAGGGGTGCAGATAGGAGACGGCGGTGCAGGCATTCGAGAGCTGCAACAGTTTCAAGATTTACTCGCCAATTATAAAATCACCGTCTACAATTACGGCTGCAAAGGTCGTGATATCTACTTTGAAGGCGCCGTTCAGAACCCCAAGCATAAGTTAAACTTGTTATATCACGCCAACCACTATAATGTTGTTACAAGTCTGACAGGTGCGTTCGCTTGTAAATACTATTGCGAATTGTGTCATGTTCCATACGACGATCGCCTGCACCATAGATGCTCAGCCCAATGCAGCTCTTGCAAGAGGACCCCGCCATGTGTGCTTGAAGACGAAGCCATCCTGTGCGGCGACTGCAATAGACAATTTCAAAATAGAGCCTGTTTTAAGGCGCACATGAAAAGCGTATGCCGGGCTATAAGAAAGTGCCCAGACTGTAATAGATACATTCTAACAAGGCTAAGAAAAGCTCCTCACGTGTGCGGCGAAAACTATTGTAAAGTGTGTAAGGATTACATGCCTGCAGGCCATCTGTGCTACATGAGAATTGATACACGTCGCCCGCTAACAACCAACTTTCTGTTTGTCTTTTTTGATCTTGAAACTCGACAAGACGAGGTTATTAACGACGCTCGTGTGCATCGAGTCAACCTGTGCGTATCGCAGCAATACTGTTGGATGTGTATGAACGGCGGCGGCGCCTGCCTACAGTGCACGGATAGAACCAGAGTGTTCAGAGAGGATCCCATCAACGGGTTCATGGCGTACCTTATGGAAGTGCGAAAGGCGTACAAGAAGGTGATTGTTATCGCTCACAACGGCCAGGCCTTTGACTTCCAGTTTATCCTAAAGTACGTCATAGAAGAGACACAGTTTACACCCGAACTGATTATGCGAGGCACCAAGGTCATCCTCATGGAGATTGATAACACAAAGTTCATTGATTCTCTCAACTACATGCCTATGGCTCTATCTAAACTGCCTAAAGCTTTCGATCTGCCTCCGGAAAAGAAAAAGGGATATTTTCCGCACCTGTTCAACACGTTGGCAAACCAAGCGTATGTAGGCCCCATGCCTGCCAAAGAGTACTACTGCCCCGACTCCATGTTTGACAAGAATCACGAAGAGTTTTCACGATGGCACGACGAGCAGGTGCGCAACGAGTACGTCTTTGACTTTCAAAAGGAGATATTCGAGTACTGCCTATCGGACGTGGAGATCCTGGCACAGGCGTGCCTGAAATTCAGGGCCTGTTTCCTACAAGAGTGCAATGTCGATCCGTTTTTGGAGGCCGTAACCATCGCCAGCGCATGTAACCTGGCATTTAGAAGGAACTTTCTGAAACCAAACACCATAGCCATACTACCAAAGGCTGGCTACCGCCTGGCCGATAAACAATCGTATATCGCTTTGCAATGGTTGTTGTGGCTCGAAACAGAGGGCAACCTGCGAATAAGTCATGCTGGTAACGGCCGAGAGATGAAGGTCGACGGCTTAAAGGTCGACGGGCTGTGCACAGAGACAAACACGGTGTACGAGTTCCAAGGATGCTGGTTCCACGGCTGCCCCAAGTGCTTCCCCAACGGACGTGACGCTGCTCTGGAGGACGATCCGGCGGACACGCACAACGCACGCTTCGAAAGGACAAGGGCCAAGAACGCTAAAATCGCACAGGCCGGCTACCAGGTCGTCGAGATGTGGGAGTGTGTATTTAGGCAGCAGAAGAAGGACGACAGGTCCATGGATTACCTCGACAATCATCCCGTCCTCAACGCAGCGCCTCTCAACCCTCGCCACGCATTCTTCGGCGGCAGGACGGGAAATATAAAGACCTACTGCGCCGCTAAAGAGGACGAAACCATCCAGTACGCCGACGTGTGTTCCCTCTACCCGTGGGTATGCAAGTATGGAAAATACCCGATTGGACACCCAAAGCTGGCCGTCGGCAACGACGAATGCAGGAAACTGGGGATGAGCGCCGAAGGGTTGCTCAAGTGCACAATTCTGCCGCCTACATCGCTCTACCACCCCGTATTGCCTCTAAAGATGAATAACAAGCTGATGTTTGTACTATGTCGGACATGCGGCGAAACTCTGAATCCTGGCGATTGCGACCATACGGTGGACGAGCGGGCTCTGACGGGCACATGGACCATGGACGAGATACGCAAGGCTGTAGAGAAGGGCTATGTTGTTGTGGAAATGCACGAGATGTGGCAGTACGAGATGGTTTCAGGGAACGACGGCCTGTTTAAAGATTTTATTAATAAATTTCTAAAGATGAAACAGGAAGCGTCAGGCTACCCCGGCTGGTGTAAAACTGAAGAGGACAAGGCCCAGTATGTAGAGGATTATTTCACCAACGAGGGTGTCCGTTTGGACCAATCAAAGATTGTCAAAAATGAAGGATCCCGCTCACTGGCCAAACTAATGTTGAACTCGTTTTGGGGAAAGTTTGGACAGAGAGAGAACCAGACTAAAACGTCGATTATCAGGCAGCCTCAGGAACTGTTCAAAATGCTGCAGAGCCCATCCATTGACGTCAACCACATTCAGGAAGTAAACGAAGACGTATTGGTTGTGAATTGGCAGTTTGCGGATGACGTTTGCGAGATACTGCCCACCGTCAACGTTGTGCTGGCCGTCTACACCACTGCTCACGCCCGGTTAAAGCTTTACGAATATATGGACGCTCTCGGCCCTCAACTTATCTACAAGGATACAGACAGTGTGGTATACCTTCATAGGGAGGGATTGCCAAGAGTGGTGACTGGAGATTATTTAGGCCAGATGACTGACGAGCTCACGGAATACGGCCCTGGTTCCTACATTACCGAATTCGTCTCTGGAGGTCCTAAGGTCTACGCCTACAAAGTATGGTCTACAAATAAAAACAAACACGTGACCGTGTGCAAGGTCAAGGGCCTGACTCTCAATCTCGGCACATCAGCCTCGGTCAATTTTGAATCGATGAAGCGGATGGTTTTGGAGGGTAGCGATCCTATCGTAACCACCAGTGATAGGATACGCCGCACAGATGATCGTGACGTCATCACCACGTCAGAAAGTAAAATCTTCAGGTTAACTGGTGCAAAGAGGAAGTTGGACGAGGACGACGGATACAACACACTGCCTTACGGTTACAAGCGTCCACGCATGAGCGAGTAGCTATATTCAACTTGACAAACGCTAATAGATTAATTTTGTATTAATTCTGTAAAGTGGTTAGATAAGCATATTGTAATTCAGCCTAACAAAAGCTAGATTATATATAGGTATCATTTATTCACATTGATTACTGTCTAGTGATTAGGTAAACATAATAATAATAATGATTATCTATATACTGTATAAACAGTCTGTTAGGCAGAAGCTAGATTATATATGTATTAATTATGCACATTGATTATCTGTATATTGTATAAATATTCAACTAGATTATATATAAGTATTAATTATGCACAATGATTTGCTATGTTTTCTATAAATATTCAGACTAACCAACTTGTGGCTACAAAATTCCACGAATGAGTAAACAATATGAATAGCTGACGAATGTTGATTTTTTCACACACACACATGTTTTTGTAAAGTAATTTGACCCCCTGCTTGGCGGGTAGTGTGAAAGAGACGAATGAAAGCCCACTGGCGAGGCTCTAAGCAGTCCGTAAGGTTGTATGCATCCCCTCTGGAGTGGCCGTAAAGGTTCGTAAGGGTGAATGTACTTGTCAAGCAGGAGGGTCGTTGATATACGGAGGCATCATTTTGATTTTGGAGGATGTCACGTGGAGTAGGCGGGGCTTGGGGCCTCTCCTTTCCCCCTTCGGGGGATATTTGTGTGAACAAAGTATAGACAATATTATTGCAATAACCTTTATGTTATTTATATTTTATACTTGTAATCATTTATTTGAAGCACCTATTATATTGTAAAACATACAGATTTAGAATTTTAGACTTTACAGAGGCCTGATAGTACTAACAATGACTTTGCTGTGTTTTGCTGCTAATCAGTTTATATTCTTGTTAGATTTAGCATTAGACCTATGACATGAATTTTATTTAGCCTAAATTATGCCATGTGATTGGAATATTTATGAGATATGTCTAAGCTAGTGTCTATAGTTGATGTATTAATTACCTAGATATGTCTAAACTTTTGTAATTGTGTATAAAGCAATTGTAATTAGAGTTAAGAATGAATGTTTAGTTTTGTACATTGTTCAGATCATAATGTTATTGTAATTATACCTTTCTATTGTCAAATGACTATTACTAATTACCTTATCCTGTGTTGACCTTTGCATTAAGTGCAAGCACATGTAAACATAGTCGCTTGAAGGAACACACTGCATTAGACTCTTAGCGTAGCGAATGTCTGTACTCTTGATGGTTCAATGCACACCCATTGAGAAATTGTTAAATGACTAGCGTCAGAACATGATCATAGGCACTGGTATGTAACTGTCCTGTAGATAGCAAATATAGGTGGTAAGTTAATCCTATACAGATGACTGTCCGGACGCCGTCTTGACCGACATTGAGTTTGACGTCATTTGCTGCGGTTATGTCCAGAGTGTGCTATTGCGGTCGTAACGATATTACTGTAAAGGATTTAAACAAGCATTGTCGAGCTGTGTGTATGATCTACACCTGCAATGAAGCGTAATAACACTGTTTATTGACTTGTAGGCCTATGTACCGTATCATGCATATTGGTTTAATACAGAATGTGTGTAGATTTACAGGTATTTCAACCTAACACAATATGTATGCCTATGTAGGTTAACACTCATATATACTTAATACAGGTTTACGTGGATATTGGCCTAACACAATCTGTAGGCTAATGTAGGGTAACATAGATATTGGATTAATACAGAGAGAGAATGTAGGTGTCCTTGCTTTCTAGCTTGTTGCGTAACATACATAATGGTTTAATACAGGATGTATACTATTGTGATTGGTAGCTGTTTTACCACTCCAAGGTAGCTTTACCTAAGACCTGACTTCAGGATGGTTTTAACCTACGACCTGGGTGTCTTTACCTATGGCCTCAAGGTAGCGTTACCTTGGGCCTACCTCCAAGGTAGCTTTACCTTAGTTAGTATGCTGTAATTGATACAACATACCTAGACAATATGTGAGATATTTTGGTAAGCGTTGGTAGCTATCTATATATTGTCTAAGGCCTAAGGCTTTTGCCAGTGCCTTCACTAACCATAACCCATTAGCTGAAACGTTGTTCTGGCCGTAGCCTATTTGAGCTTGGTGTCAATGTCGTTCGTTTGAACTTCGTGTATGTTGGTCGGCTAAGTTTGGCGTAGTGTTGTATAGTTGAAACGTTAGCCATTTGATCTAGCTCTGTTGTTAGGCCGTGTATCGGTTGTCAGGGTATGTATTTGATTCAGGGTTGGGTATCTATTGTCTAGCTATGTAGGCTATGGTCAGGCTAGGTATCTGTTATCAGGCAATGTAGGCTATGATCATGCTAGGTATCTGTTGTCTGGGTGCTGGTTACTCTTGCATTACCATAGATTTGTGTCTATGGATAACCAGCTTAGCATAGTATGTGGGTTTACACAGATAACACAGAATGTAGGCTAACTATATACATTACCCAAGACATGCATTGGATACTTTATGTTAATCATTAGCCTAGCTATGCATTGGCTGTGTTAACCATTAGTCAGGCTACACATCAGATAATATGTGATACGCATTAGCCTAGCTATGCAACAGGTACTATTTAATAACCATTAGCCAGACTATGCAATGAATATTATGTGTTAGTTTGTAATTAACCTACTCATGTGATAATCATAGTCAATCTGCTCATCGGATACTGTTTGTTAGGCCCTAGTCGGACCATGCATTTTATATTATGTGTTAACTTGTATTTAAACTTCTCATCGGATACGATGTGTTTACCTCTACAAACAGCATCGCCCGCTTTGTTGTAATCAACAGTCGCGGTTGTGACGTAATTATGGATCAGTCCAACTTGCTTGGACTCGTCCACTCACCTCTCAAATGGACTCTTCCACAGCTATGTATAAAACATTATATACAGGTACAAACAGCATCGCCCGCTTTGTTGTAATCAACAGTCGTGGTTGTGACGTAATTATGGATCAGTCCAACTTGCTTGGACTCGTCCACTCACCTCTCAAATGGACTCTTCCACAGCTATGTATTAAACATTATATACAGGTGGAGATATAGTGCTTTTGCATAGTTTGTGTTTAGAGTGATCTGTGTGTGTGTTTGCCAGTAAGTAGTAAAAATGTCATCATCAGTGTCGGCAAAGTTTTCAGCTTTAAATTCTGTAGATTCTGTGCCTATACGCGATCTAAAGATAGGCAAGGCATTTAAAATTGTAAATGCGCGTTTTGTCGAGGCAAAGTATGGTACCACCGTACTTGTAGACTTACAGGTAGATGATGAAGACAGACGCGCTGTCTTTCTTCCAAAGCGTTACGCTACGGCGTTGACTGTGGAAGATTTGAGCTCTATGTTGGGCAAATTTTTAACTGTTATCAAACATGTCGGCCAGACCGTGAATTTGGCCATTACAGAGTAATATTATTCTTTAAAACGTTTCAGCATGTTTATTTTTTGTTTAAATTTTACAGTGTCTCTGTCTTTGTTTAATCTATGCGCTATTGAGGTCTGCGCGTGCGTACAGAACAGAAATTATATAGACAGTTTGGACTTACCTGTATCTGTAAAGCAAGTGTTGATAAAATATTTTAAAGACTATGCATTGATGAAGTCTTGTGATAGCTCTGATTTTGATTTTTCGTCTATAGATTTCAATGATTTAACTTTTTCAGAATTTTTAATGTTGATGAACCACCCAGACGAGGTGCCTGTATTTGTCGAAGAGAGGACATTTGTCAAATTTATTAGATTTCACTACACAGGTCTGTCTAATAATATTTGCCGAGAGTGTTTGAGTAACTTTGTGCTCCGTCAGGCAGATAGTTTCGACATCAAAAGTGCCGGTTACACGTACTCTATAGCCGAGGTGGACGGCTGCGATTTTTTATACCATATCTGGGACTCTGATAACTGGTGCGATATCTGTTTAAGCCCGTTATTTAAATTATATAGTTTTGAAGACTTTCTGCAATCAACCCAGGAGGAGAGCTATACTTTGATCAACTATTGTGATCCGTCAATCTGTAGATCATACATTCACGAGAGATGGCGTCACAACAACCTATAAACACTTGCATTGTAAGTACCTAGTCTTTTTTCAAATTATGTCAAGTCTAGATGACACAATAGGTGTTTATTTATAGGAGAGAATATTTTCACACTTCATTTTTTTTTGTAATGCCTAGGTCATACACTATATTGAATGAGTGGTGGTGTATTTTCAATAACGTTTAATATATATTTTGAACACGAGATATTATATGTTAATGTCAGGCCTTTTTCAAATTATGTTCAACATTAGATCACACAGTATATTGAATGAGTGGTAGTCTATTTTCAACAGCGCCTAATACATATTTTGGACACGAGGTAGCGTCATGTTCAAATTATCTGAAGCCTAGATCATAGAATATATTCAATGGTAGTTTATTTAGATTCTTTTTTTTTTCTAGGCGTACACAGCGCTTTCAGATTCTTCACTATCCTATTCGCCTCTACTACTACCTATGGGCTCGTCTCCAGGAGATTTACCTACCCGTCCGCCTGGCATTGATACGGACAGCGATGAGGAAGACCATAGACCCTGCTATAGTTCTGATGATTCGTTTTCGTTTCGCCTGCACGATTTCCTGATGGTTTCTCATCCACCGAGGAACCCGCCTTCACCCCGCACATGCATACAGACGCTGGATTACACCTTAATGCAGCTCCAGCTGGCAATTAGGGATCTGCGGACGGCTGCCTCAAAATCTTACTACAAGACAAGCCGGACCTTTGGGGCATGACGTATAACGTTTGGGGCATGACGAGACGGTTCCTAAAGGATATTGTGGTGGCTGGAGACTACACTGTCCAGCGTACCACTAATGTAGGTGGATTTTCATATTATTTCAATTGGCTTTTCTTTCAGGATATCTGGACCTATTTACTAACATATTGTTTCTTACAGGATTTGTATATGCATATACACTTGTTACTAATTGACTTTTTTGCCTTCAGCCACGACCGGCGGAGTTTGGCTTATGCATTATATGTTGTGAGAACCCTCGCAACGCTGTTGCCACGCCTTGCGGACATGTCTTTTGCTTAACCTGTCTCTCAAGATGTATTCGCTGCCCACATTGCAGATCTCGGGTCATCGATATATTTAAATTATATTTGTAATATTGAGGAACAATTTATATCTATGCACTGTAAAATTATTTTAAAAGTTTGTTTAATATATTGTCATGCTGAATATACTTATTGTATATATTATTTCATATACCTACCCTTTTCGGATCCTTATATCGTTGGCCTTATCCAAAATTATATGTTTATATTGCTAAATCACTCTGTTGAATAGATAGTTGGGTTCGTTTTATAGCATATATTTATTCATGTTATGTGATAGACCTCGTTATTAGTGTTTCTCCATAGACCTTTATATCTAAGCCTATTTACATTATAGAATATATACATAGTAGCTATCTGTTTACTTAATCTACAACGGCCTAATACGATTATATTTAAACACATTTTTGGCTGTAGGGTGTATACATAGATGACTTTTTATTATATATGTATGCCATGGTATAACGATATTACATAGTATATCGATGCAGTAATCAAATCGACATAGCCGTACGTGTTTTAGGCTTGCTATAGCGGTCACCGGTTATCATTGCGGTTTTCTGATATTGCGTTATCGCTGTCTGTACACGTCTGGCACACGGTCAGGCGTCTTCCAACATAAGGCTTTGTCGCAATGTTTCACTTTTAGAGGTAGGCCAAACTAGAAACCTCTGTATGTTTTTAGATAATCTGTAGCGCGGGGAGCTAGCTAGTCGGGGATCGTAGCCCACTGTTTTGTTTAGCAATCAACCTGTGGCCCTCGTTACCTGGGTTCCCTGGGTGGGCCCTGGGATCATTCGAGCGTTGATATTTCATATATTAATCAATTATATCTCGCGATATCACCCACGTTGGTAGCCACCTCAGGGGCAGATCCTGAGACTGTCCGTGGGGTAGGTTGTTACACCTATTAGAGTTTCCAATAACTATCTCTAGACACGGTCAAATACACCCAATAGTCTATGATCAAGGCGTTTCAGAGCCGCCTTCATCCATAACAACCCCTAGGGGTGGTCCTGTTTGTTGCTGAGATCGCCCAATCTACTATGGGTAGGTTAGATACAATTCGGCTAGCGGGATTTTCCAATAACTACCTCTAGACGTAGCCACCCCATAGTATATGATCAAGGTCTTTCAGGGCTGCCTTCGTCCATAATAACCCCCAGGGATGGTCCTAAACGTACCGGGATGTCCCCCAACACTTAGGTTAGGTTAGATCCGTTTTGCCTGGCTTAGGTTAGTTGGTTGGAATTTATTTTTTTTCCATTTACCGCCCCTCTAGGCTTGGTCAAAACCACCCTTAGGGGTTGGGTGAGGGTCGGCGTCAGGCCTCTGCATCATCCAAAACTACCCCTATAGTCCTAGGTTACGCACCCTATCGGACAAGGCACATGTTCCAATATTTTATCGAAAATCGCCCCACCCCCAATCTACCCCCGGAGCATCCGCCGGGGAAGGTCCTGACGTAGCTAGGGTCACCCCCTACACTTAGGTTGGGTTAGGTTGGATACAATTTGGCTAGCTTAGGTTAGTGGCTTGGAGTTAAATTTTTTCGAAATACTACCCCCTACCCCTCTAAACGTGGTCAAAACCACCCCTAACGCAGGGATCCGGTAGGCAATGACTTCCTGCGTCATCCGAAACTACCCCTACAGTCCTGGGTTACGTAGCGGCCGATTTTTTTTTTTTTTTTTCGAAAAACTACCCCCTACCCCCCTGAACGTGGTCAAAACCACCCCTTGGTCTAGGGTCACGGCCAGGATGACCTTGAGCATCATCCAAAACTACCCCTATAGTCCTAGGTTACGTAGCGGCCGAGTTTAGGGGTGGGCGCGCTATTCTGGGGCCAGTTCTACTGTTATCCTGTGATTGTTCAAGCCCCTTCAGTATAGCAGAATCCAGCTTGCGTAAAATCATCGCTGACAATAAGGGATTGTTACTCGTGATATCAATTTGTAGCCCCTTCAAGGCTTGGATGTTCTCTGTGTAACTTGTAACAAAGTTACGCATTTGGTTAGAAGTGTAATTGATATTTGGCAGGTCGAGAATTCTATTGAGATGAATTGACATTAATCGTCTTGGATAATGATATCTCTCCATAAGAAGGTCATACGCGACTTGATAATTAACTTCCGAAATAGGCAAAGAGTTAGTTAATTTTAATGGTTCACCTGAGAGTACACTGAGCAAATATTGTAGTACAGCCGAAGTTGAGAAATTGGGAATAAAATCGTTATCTTTTTGCAACGAGAGTTCGTTGAATAAGTCCAATGTGTCTAAAAGTTCTTGTTTAATGCTAGCGACAGAGGGAGCTCGGATCAATAATTCCTGCATGATCGCTTTATCAGAAATCTTTTGCGTGAGATCATAAATAGATTGGATCTGGGAAAATAGAGCTTCCTTCTTAGCAGTGATTACCCTTAGTGATTTGGCCATTTTGTAGAATTGAATTATATCTACAATAACAATAAGGCTCTTTAAATACACTAACAAGATATGCTATACTAATAACAAGAGCGATAGAGAAACCATAAACGAGTTTCTCACAAAAAAATGTAAATATTAAATGTTTGAACTTATGAACGGACGTAAACAGTTGAAGTAAACAAATGTCTTTTATTCAATGATACAATAACAAGATATCTTCAAATAATTGCTATAAGAAATACGTTCAATACAAATTATGAAAAATGTGAATATTTTAAAAAGAAATAATTACTATTACATTGGACAGCATGTAACTGAATGATCTGCTTCAAAACAATAAGCAATAATAAATATAAATTTGCCTTTTACAAGCAGTGATTTCTTTTAACATAATAATTAGTTAGCAGAAAATATTTATAAATATATTAGCCTATTGACATTAGCATGAGTGAGAAACATAAACTTTGAATCATACGAATTGTTTACAAATAGACAAGCGTAGTTAATAATAAAGATATGCTTTCAGAGAGGGTTTGTTATAGTCTACTCTATTTGCACAGCTGATAGATAAGAAATTGAGTGAGGTAAGCCTTGTAACAAGGACAAGATAATGCGTGCGGTTGGATATATGTACGTCACTCATGTAGACATGTTTAAACATAGGACCTTTTCAAAAGATCCGGCCCGTAGGACCAAAAATGTTAAATATTTTGCCATGTAACGTCAACATTGATTTGCGGAGGACCTTAAATAATTAAATGAATGAAAACAGCTATCGCACATACCTCGTTGGGCGAAGTACCACCACTTGTCCTTCCTGTCACATATAATTCAAAATAGTCACTATTAATGCTAATAGTATCTTCTCCACACGACGTGAGAAACAAAGAAAGAAATATCTACGTCACGTAGAGCGTAACGGGAAATATGTATGATCTAAACTAAGCCTTGCTTAGAACACACGAGAAACTACGTCACGTCGAGAGTGGCTCGTACCGAACCTTGTAAGGGACAAAGGTTTGCCGATAAGGAGTCCCTCTATGAAGCATTTACACAGTTTTTTAGGTTATATTTAATTTTAAGAAAAGTACGTAACAATCTGACTTCTGCCTTTATATAGGTGGAATGTATTAATTTATAAGGTGTACCAAGTCTTAAATTGAACAATTTTATTTTCTAAATATATTGATTTACTAAATAATAGAAAGGAGAAATCGGTAATTGCATGTGGATTGCTAACAATTACCAAGTAGTATCACGTTTTATACACGCACGCACGCGCCCACACACACACACACATACAGACACACACACACACACACACAAACACAAACACACACATACAAACACACACACAAACACAAACACACACACACACAAACACACACACACACACACACACAAACACACACAGACACAAACACACACACACACACACACACACACACACACACACACACACACACACACATACATACACACACACACACACACACACACACACACACACACACACACACACACACACACACACACACACACACAGAGAGAGAGAGAGAGAGAGAGAGAGAGAAATAAATTTTTATTTCGAAGAATGCTTGTTCCTCTTTATTATTATCCTGAAATACCTCAACTGTAAGGAGACTTTTAAGTAATTTTTATAATTAATATTATTAGTTTGATTTATTATTTAACAAATATACAATAAAATTAAAATTGGCTTATGAAAAGTATTGAGCGAAAATTACGTAGTAGACCTATATAAGAATATTACATTTAATATTATATTATTCACAGGCTATACTGCTGGGTTATTACAGGGTACTAATATAGGTTAATAATTGGCTAATTATATTCAGGCTAAAATTTAGTTAATACTGCAACCTAAACATATCTTTTTACTACAGACTAAATATACAACATAATACAAAACTAACATTGCCTACTACTACAGTAGGAACATACGATAATAATATAGCCTAAATATATAGCCTACTTGTACAGAGTATACATATGGTACTACCATCAATTAAAATTGGCTATACCTAAAGACTATAGATAGGGTAACAATATAGGCTAAATATAGGCTCATACTAGTTGATAAATACCGAGCACTACTACAATCTATATAGTCCTACATGATATACTACAGGGTTATTACAGCGTACTAATACACATTAAGTATTGGGTAATTCAGGCTAAATATAAGACATTACTACGACCTAAGCACATCACTTTAATACAGACTTAATATACAACATAATACAAACGACATATTGCCTACTACTATAGTCGAAATATATAGTAATAGTATAGGCACAAAATAGGCTCATACGACAGGATAAATACCGGGTACTACTAGAATCTATATAGTCCTACAGGATATACTACAAGGTCATTACAGGGTACTTATACAGGCTAAATATTGGCTTATTATATTAAGGCTAAATATAAGATATTACTACAACCTAAACATATCATTTTACTAGATATTAAATATACAAAATAATACAAACCTATTATTGCCTACTACTACACTTGAAATATAGGGTAATAATACAGTCTTTATATAGGCTACTACTATAATATAGGAAAAATATATAAAATACCACTTTCAATTTTATATTTTCGTTAATGAAACAAAACATTTTAATATGCAACTTTCATTTCAAAGAAGTTTTATTTTTAATGAATATTTTCTGAGTTTATTAGATAGAACCAAAAAAACCTTTCAGAATTGACTCATCTTCATTTCTTTTAGGAATATTTCTTTATAGTTGAGTACAGTTATCTGCCTTTCCTAACGTTACAGTATTTTGCTCTGTCGGCTGTTCATTTACAGTTTTTTTTAAAATTTATTACTATATTTATTAATCAGTTTAAAAAATGCATATATACCGCTAATTTACGTTTTAGTGAGTGGTTCGATTTTTAGTTAATAATAATAATATCATTGTGTATATCTTTTCTGAACATTACAAATCCTTTTTTGCCTCTTCTTCTTTTTTGTTTTAAATCTAGTAAATTTAAAATACAAAAACTCTCTCCTACCATTATGAGTTTTATATAGTTAGTTTATGTATTTTGTTGATATCTCTTAATATACCTACTTCTTTATTGCCTTCAGGGTCTTTAAATATTCATCATCCAAATATCTCAGTCTACACAATCGAAATTCTCTCATACTTTTGTTATTATTATTTTTTCAAATTCATGTATGAAGCACTCGCTTAACATTCCAGATAATGGTTTTCCCATTCCTAGGCCATCTGTTAGTTTATATAATTCGCTGTTAAACTTAAAATGGTTTTTGATTAAAATGATCTACAATAAATTGACAATGTCGTTAATCGAATACTTATTTTGACTTTGTTCCTGTAATTTATCCTTAATTTTTTGTATAGTTTCATTAACTGGTAAATGGACATAGCTTTATTAGTGAACAGTGCGATTTTAGTTTTGTAAATGGTGACATTCCAAAACACGTCAACAGAGGAAAATACTATGATGTTAGAAAAGGCAGAAAACTCTATTGAAATATATAAAAAAAATCCATTGCTGTAGAATAAAAAAAGGTTAGATACATTTTAAATTTCTTTCAATACTTGCCTGCAGTACGCCTTTACTAAATCGGTTTTTCAGGTAAAATAGGTAAATTTAAATATATAAAAATATCTTTTTAAATATAAAGTAGTAAAAAAAACTAATGTAGTTTCTAATAGATTATTACATTTCTTTTAAAATAAATTAAAAATTTCAATAGTATATTTATTAGATAATTAAGAATACAAAAACGACAATTAATAATTTGATATGGTTTACACATTTAACTGGCCTTTAAAATCTAATTAAATTTATCACGAACACAAAAGTGGCTTTCTAATTTAACTTGAATGGTGTAAACGACACTTACCAATGTCAAACGTTCCTTAAATTCCTTTTATTCAATTTACAAGGGATTTCTTTCAATGTGTCATGTCTGTAATCCTTAATACAAAAAAACAACAAAAAATTATTTTGTATTCAATATTAAGTCATTATTTTGTTAAATATTTTTAAATGTTTTTATTAAAATATAAGATATTATCATATAACATTTTAAGTTTATTTTGTAATGTGAGATTCAGATTATTAAATGTTATTATTATATAATTTAGTAAAATAACTAATATAATTGTAATATATACCTCAAGTTAGAATATACTAAACTACCTGATTTGTAAAAACCTGGAACACCAGAAGGTAATGTGAATACAAACTGTAAGAAGAACATCGTATTAGTCTTTAAAATAAAACAATCAAATAAATAAGTATTTTATTAAATATTTATCAACAATTCTTCAATTCACATTTAATGTAATTTATAACTAATTAATTCTGTTATGTCATTACACACCTGAAAAAAAATCATATTAAGTATTTTAGATGTAGCAGAGTGCTAGGCGGTTGTAATATTCACCTGTTGTGTTTGGGTCGTTTTAAAATTCGTTACTTTCAATTGATAAAAGTCTCATAAACTGGAATATATATATATATATATATATATATATATATATATATATATAATGTTTACGTTATATTAGAATAAACGTAGTAGCTAAATTGTCCAATAGATTTCCAAATTTAGGCACGGTGAGGGCTAGAAATGATATGCATATATCATTAAAAAATAAACATAGTCAAAACCTAATTAAATGTTTACAGTTAGAAAGATAAAGTGAATATTGAGATACCGTCGACCTGGTTTTCAGATATCTCAAAACGTTTTGATATTTTAACGTTGTTATGAAATATGAGTGCCCTAAAGAAATGGTTATAATGGAAAAAGTTTGATAATGCATAATCACCAAATTATTGGGCAAGAGGAAAAAATGTTATAAAAACTCTAATGCTAGGTAAATGGGTTATTTTATTTCAATGGAATTAAAAAGATATATTCAAAAAAACATATTTTAATTCAATTGGTTTAAAGACTAATTATAGATACATATTAACTTCAATTACATGTCGATACATATAAACCGTACCACTATGTTACCCTCTCCAGCAGTCCAGTATTAAAAACAACTATATACACAATTTATAATTACAAAACAACATTAATAACACAAATAATGGTACAATAATTTAAGTACTATAAAACCAAAACATAAAACATAAATTAAAAATAAAGTGGTCCTCACACAAGTAAGAAGCCCCCATGTATGCTAACATAAACTGAACGCGGGTTTTCCCGAATAGAGTAATACTAATACTTACCTAATGCGATGCCATTTATAGAATGTAGGTGCAATTAAGTATATTTTTATCTCACATGCATGGATGTTTGTGAACTTGAACTTCTACTACGCAAATAATTACAAGTGAAAATATAGGTATTGTTTTGCCAAAACTTATTCCTCTGACAGAAGATCAGGCTCTCGGAAGCCCTCCCCTTCTCTCGGGTAATCCTCTTACAGTAATGCCCTATTATCCTACGGCTAATGATAAGTAGCAGGTATGACTAATGTTATACTCGGGTAGAATGACCTCTCCTCTACATACTCGGGAATTTCAAAGCACATGATGAATGCATCATGATATTCTAAATAACTGGATTTTAATAAAAACGTGTATAATCAAGTTTATTTTTGTTTATTTATTATATTCTTGGACATAACAGATTCAGGATTTACTGTGTAATGGGATAAATGGCAGGTAGGTTATCATTACCGGTGCTGATTGCTTATCCCAATAGATGGAATATGCGTATAAATATATTATATTTAAAAGAGCATCTACAGTCCAACCTGGGATTTTATACTACAAAAATTATGGTAATGTATAGACGTAATACTATTTAGCTGTTAATATCTGATCACAAAAACGTTTTTTTTACAACTAAACGTTATTCTAATATTTGTAAAATTTTGTTAAACGGGAATTTTTTTCGTATAATGTATATAGCAAAAAATTAGCTGCCAGAAATGGAGTTATTGTTAATAACCCATAGGTTTTATTTAAATTACCAAAATTACTTTGGTATGATTTAAATAATTTGTAAATTTATATAATATCAAAGAATTTTATATTCTAAACAAGTTTACATAGACTAAATAAGTTGAGGTAAGTTTTGATTGTATTTGTTCAAGAAAATACCTTGAAAAACGAAATAAAACCTTTCCCCTTAAAAATGTAAACAATTACTTACATGATGCACGATGGGTTGGATAATACGAGTATGTTATTCTCACAATTATTATTGGTAAAAGTTCCTATCCGTTAGAAATATTTTACAAATTTAAATTCACAAAGCAAAAAAGTATTACTTTGTTGAAATAATGTGTATTATTTCATATTTTCAACGTCTTCGTTTATAAATTTATTTAATAATTTTGAAACAACGACTTTATAGATATAACTATAAAAAATAATTAAATAAATAAATAAATAAATATATATATATATATATATATATATATATATATATATATATATAATTAAAACAAACGAACAAATTTGTAGAGCATACAACTTTAAGTTTATGATTTAAAGCCATTTTTTTCAATTCATGAAGTAGATATTAAAAATTATATTTCAAATTATGTTTGTCTGTACGAAAGTTCCACCTAAGTTTTGCGCATGGAGTGGTTCACAGAGATTTAAACCTCAAGTTGGAAATACAGCACGTGATGTGGGAAAGTTATGTAAAAAGTTTAGTGCAATTGTTTTTTGCTTTCGGTGTTTAGTGGAGTTAAATATGAGTGTTTGAACCCATTTTAATTATGAATGAAAATTGCAAATATATATATGTATATATATAAAAAATATTTCAAACACAAGAATACTTTTAATGAATATATTTATTCAAATCTTTTCTAATAATAATTATCTAATCTGGATAAGTATCACATTAGATAATTATTTTCCTGAAGATGCTGATACTATTTTATCGGCTAAAAGCTTTGAATAAATATATTCATTAAAAGTATTCTTGTGTTGGAAATATTTTTAATTTATTAACTATATTACAAGAAAACATATCACCATATTTAATATATATATATATATATATATATATATATATATATATTATTTATTTATTTATTTGTATTACCTACTAACACTGTACCCGTCCATTATACTTGGTTGACGTATAATTATTATTGTTTTATTTAGCATTGTATTTTTGTTGAATTTAATATGCTGAAATTAAAATCCCAATAAATAAATTAAACTATATGCCTAACGATTATTTTCTTGAAAAGCCAAGAGAAATAAAATCATGTACTTATAACATTATATTCGTCTAATACAACTAACCTTGAAAGATGAATAGCCACAAACATTTACTATAACCTGTATATTTGCGTTTAATAGTTACTTTTACAGGTGATTATACATTTACTATTAGCTGATTAAGCCAAGTACATAGTTGAGTATAGATAGTTGAGTGTTAATGATGTTTTGAAGGTCAGTGGGGCAGAGCCTGGATGGAATTTCTAAATAAAAAGAAGTCTGTGTGTTAACCAGAGTCCCTACGATTGTGCATGTATAATAACAGCTCAATGGATCCAGTAGTTATTACGTGATTGAGTATAACACACACACACACACACACACACACACACACAAACACACACACACACACCAATTTATTTTTATATTATAGTTTAGAATTGAGCGCTGGAGATGATGGAAATTGGTAATACCAAAATAAGCTACGTTGAGAGCGCAAAATATCTGGGAGTTATTCTGGGTAGGAAGCTACTCTGGCTTAAGCACTTGGAGGATACGTGAAAAAAAGCCATAGCAACGTTCTGGCAATGCAGAGGAGCGATAGGGATGAGATGGGATTTGGATCCACGTTAGATGAACTGGATATGTTCAGCCATTGAGTAGCCGAGGTTGGTCTTTGCCTCAATCGTCTCGTGAGTCAGAGCACGGAAAGAAACAAGTAAACGTTTGATTGACCGCGCGCAAGAGGCTCTTCCTTAGACGCATAACAGCTACAAGGAGAAGCACACCATGTCAGGCCAAGAGGGCTATGTTGGGTTTTCCATCCTTGAGTCTTCAAGTTAGGATGGAGGCAATGAAAACTGCATACCCGCTAAGTTGTACCGGGCTGTGGAAGACAAGTAGCAAACGTCATAAACTGCTATGGGGATTTACTGAAGGAAGCTCTGGATATAACCTCAGCATAAGATACTGTCTCTTAAAGGGAAAAAGGAAACTGCAAAATCCATATTCCTGCAAGAGAGGCATGGGCAGAGTGCAGACCCAAACATGTTGGAATCTGGTTCACGGATGGGTCCAAGATGAAGAAAGGAGTGGGAGCCGGATTTAGCAGACCGAGTCACCAAGACAGATTTTGTCACCGCCTAGAAGACTACAACTCTGTTTTCTAGGGGAAGTTGCCCATGATCAAACTATGTACTGAGGAAATAATAAGGTCTGGCAAGAGCGGCAAGACCATCTGGATTTGCTCGGACAGTCAGGCAGCTCTGAAGGTTTTAGGCTAGATCCAGCTCTAGGCTAGTGGCTGAGACTATAGCTTCTTTAGCAGAGTTGAGCTCAACCTAACCTGAATTCCAGGAAATTCTGGCTGGACAATGAATGAGTGAACTGACGCCTTAGCAAAACAAGGGTGGATAACTCAAGGACCGTTGCTGAGGGCAGTGGGCATGCCGCCTCCGGAGGGGTGCAAGAGGATGACGACACAAATAGATAGGTTGTGCAGGGAAGAATGGCATGCAACCTTGGGGTGTAACAAATACAAGGGGTTACTTGGGTGACTTGTGGGGCAGAGAACTACTCTCCTTAAGTAGACCTCATCTCAGAGTTACTGTAGAGCTGGACACAGGCCATGGGAATTAGAGGGCGTTCCAATACAAAATTGGAAAATCTACGCGCCCTGTGTGCAAGAGATGCGACGAGGACCAAGAGGAAACCCCAATCTACGTACTCTATGAGTGCTGTGCTTTGGGAGCTGCAACGAAAAAGTGATTTGGCTGGCAGGTATGTACACCAGAGGATATTAGAAGATTTAGCATCAGGTGGGTACTTTATTTCTGTAAAGAGGTAGATATCCACTAAGCTAGTCCCGTGGTAGTGATGGGAAGACAGTACAAAGGCTGCAGCTCTACACCGATAAGATCTCTCCGAGTTTTAGTAATAATAAGTAATAAATAAAATTGAGCGTATTGTTAATTTTAAATTCAAACTCTGTATTGCAGGGTAAATTATTTAGGAAACAATGTAGGAAAAGGGCATACTGCTGCAGAACTACTAGAAATGTTCTAATAGTTATTTGGAGAAACCTGTAATTCATTGAAATAGATACGAATATAAGTAAAACTAGGAACATAAAATCACTAATAGCATATTCAGTACTCAGTCAATATAAGGAATTAAAATCGGATGGGAAACTTGTGTTCAATTTGTTTACAGTTTTCAATTAGTGTGTAGACGAGATATAAAACGAACAAGGAGATAATAGTTTGGTATCGACTATAAGAAATACATTTAAGTGCAGGTTCTCAACATACGTGAATAATTCCTGTAGTATGTTATGTTAATTTTAAAATTTCTTACACCGCATTTGGTCTTTTAAATTACTTCTTTAAGAGCACAAAGAATTTATGAAAAAAAATATACATTAATTTTCTAAACACCTACTGAATAAATAATGTGTAACATTAAATCAAATGTGTTTAAACTTAAGAACAAAGTAGTTGTTTAATAGTGGTACTATAAAGTCAGAAGCCACTAGAACTATATGAGTACATCACCTAAAGGCTGAACTGAATACAAAAAATTGGGATCCCGCCAATACCTTCTGGCTGGGTGGAGGCTAAGGAATGTTTATTGCAAATGATAACAAATAAATCTCCTTTACAACCAGCGGGGTTAAAGTAATTCTGATGGAAAAACGTACTTTTAGATTAGAAAATCGAAGTGCTTTCTAAATAATCCCTAATAAATTCAAGGCCATTTGCAAGAAATAATTACACACACCTAAGACATTCTGAAGAAAATGTCTCTTTGTATCAAGTTTCTAATAATATCTAAAGACATTATTCTAGAAATAAAAACAATATAATTAGTTAACTATATATAATTTAATAATTATTATAACAATTATCGAAATTTTTAAATATAACATGTTCTAAGATTTGTGTCGATACATAAAATAAAGTGTATGTAACTGAAGGAATATCTACTTTATTTTAATTCATTTTATTCTTTATTTTAAATCATACGAGGTTTTAGTCATTTCATATGTTTTCAAGTGAGTAATATTTAATAATTGAGATGAAAAACAAAATTATTCATAGTATTATTAGAAACTTATGGACAGATCATAACTTAAAATAACTTTCAATTAGCTAGTTCAATTATCATAGGATGTTAAAGGAATATTTATTTAACGCATTTAAAGTAACATTACACCTTCTGTTATGTTAAGTCATATTTTACAAGGTTACATAACAAAACCTACTGATCCGATTCACATTAGGCTTATTTAATATTCTTTTATTTGTATAACTATTTAAAGGAACTTATTTTCGAGAAAACATCAATAAATATCTTTAAGAACGACTAAACACTCCTTTTTAAACTTCGGAGCTATTTTTCTGGAACCTATCTGTGAAAGGTTTTAAATTTTACAAACCTACATAACGAAAAAATCCACTGATGTCATTTATATTACAGAATTTAAGTGTCAAATTACTTGGTACGCACTTTCACTTATCTCTTAGAGATTTGAATGGGTTAAAATAAACATGAATAATGAATATTTTGATAGTAAAGATAGGAATAAAATTAGCAATATTCTAAATGGGGACAACGTTTGTTATCAATAACCTTTTAGAAATATTTTTTGTTGCTCTAATTAGTTAAAGGAAGTATTTTATTAATATTGGTTTCAAAGAAGATGGCTTCCAAATGTTCTTAAAAGTGTAATAGATTCGATGAGTCTTTTTTATTAGACAAAATGTATATTGGTTTTAGTACAATATTTATTTTAAAATTTTGTCTGAATATATTATTTACAAACGAAGTTTTGCGTCATTTTAACGCTTAATGATGCATTCCATGAAACTTACAGAAGAACCAGGTATACATTACTATCATAGCTTGAATATGTCACGCCATATTTAGCGTTTGTTTTGCAGCAAACATGAAGAGCCTATCTCGACTGGATTTCTTTCTGCACAAAGAGACCAACAATTATTATTGAGAAATATCCAGCCAATGAAACTACATTGTTTAGGTTCCTTTTTCTTTAGACAGACTATGCAAACACGATAATTGTGCAATGCTTCTCGATTCACTCTTTGTTAATAAACATGCTTTAATGCTGTATTCCATCTATGTTTTTTCTATTTCTTCAAATTTCGTTCATGACCATAAATAATTACACAAGAAATATTTTCTTCCTTTTAATCAAAGTACCTAATATTTGCGTATTTAATCATCCAGAGATTGTTAAAAATAAAACAATCTCTTGTTTTGTTAAACGAAATTTTATTTCGCATACTTTGTTTTAAAATTAAATTTAACAACGGAAATATTTTTTCAAGCTGATGATCGCTTTACAACCATTTTTGTCACCATTCTATTTCGTCATTTTTAATCTAAATATAGTGTTTAAGGAATTATTCTGAATATCAATCTGTTATATTTTCTCTTTCAAATGCCCCGCTTTATCTGATCTATTTTTTTTTTTTTTTTATTTGTTTATAAACACTTTTTCCTTATTTCAGTATTCTATAGCCA
Organism: Prosapia bicincta; assembly: GCA_036971475.1. Lineage (NCBI taxonomy): Eukaryota > Metazoa > Arthropoda > Insecta > Hemiptera > Cercopidae > Prosapia > Prosapia bicincta. The sequence goes on from JBAIZL010000002.1 coordinate 56,952,594, forward strand.
CTGAAGTATATTTATTGCATGAAATTAGCAAACAAATCCCATATGATAAGTTACTGTATTAAAAATCAATATTGATGTAATGTTTTTATTCTTAGTTATTCCCAATGTATTTATTTATATTATATTCCTGACTGAGGTGAGTAGGTCCTATACTATTCAACCTACTAACTTCATGAGTAAAAATTTAATAATACTTTCCCATGTCTCCTATTTATTCATTTGGAAAACATTTGATTACATTTTCGAGAACCATTGCCATAGGTTATCTAATCCCTAAAAACAATTGTTCACAATATCAAAATAAATTATGTTCATAGATACGCAAGGTCTAATTTCAAAAAAATTGTAAAGATATTAAAAATTTCACCAAAGCAATCTTACGTTGACGTATTGTGACTATTGTATAGATTTTTATTTCCAAGATAAAATTTTGTTTCATGCCCTTCAACGTGACTAGATCCTTTGCAATATATATGCAAATATATAGCGTTAAATAGGGATCATGTTTGCAATAGACAAACTGCAAACGTGATATTAGGAAGGTTCGTCTTGTTTCGCCATAACTGAGTCAGTCTCGTTGACAAAACTGGAGCATAACGAACAGTATTCCGTTGAAGATTACTGGTTATGGAAACTAAATTATCAGTATGAGAAATCGAATAAAATACTTATAGTATGTTTATTTTTAATTATTTATTATTCTAAGGCCTTAATAATAAAAATATTACTATCGTTAAGTTATTTTCAAATCACCTAGTCCTAATAATGAGACATTACGTTTTTAATTGCATACAATGTCAATATCTTCAGTGTATATATATATATATATATATATATATATATATATATATACACGTATCGAAAGAGTGAACTATAATACATACACATATGAACTATTATTGTAAGTTTGTGTATAGTAAGTTTATAGAACAAAGAAATGGCGACAAAGTAGTAAAACTAAGTTGCGAATAGCTTCCTAATTCCTAAAGCTTTTATTTTTGTATATTTAAATAACAAGTTGAATAAGAAAAACAAATCCGTGTTAAAGCTGAACAAAAATTCAAGGGTGAATACTTCATAGACTTTATTTATATTCAATACCCTTAAAATAAATGAGATTCTAGGTTAGGGAATAAGAACGTTATAATATTCCTACAAATGTGAGAAATCCTGACAAGAAACTATTAAACATAACCGTAAGGAGTGTGACATTGTAAAGTGCCGTGATCAGAGCTAGAAAATGTTTGTGACACTTAAACCTCCTGTTTGTATAATGAATCAATATTATTGTCGAACGTAGTATTATAAAATACGCTAAGACATACTAATAAACTATAGCAAGAGAAAAGGCACATCTCAAACCATGGATGAGGATAATGACAGGCTGTACATATTGCTAATACTTCACTCCACACAGGATCTGAAACTAATATCTTGTAGAGAAAACGTGAGGGAAACAATCAAATAGGTAAAATTAATTTTAGCCATAGCCAACCATTACATAACTATATCGAAATTTAATTACACATGTCTTACAATAACTCATTGATAGCGGTTAGTGTTATACAAATATTCCCGCTTAGATGGATAGGATGTGAACACCAGTGCAAGGGTTCGCATTAGCCACTAGCCTAAGAATGAATAGAGCGATATGATTCCTAAATGTTTTGTAATCATGCGCACAACTGTTCTATTGAACTGGACCTACACTACTTAGAGTAGTTTGAAACAGACATACCTTATAACTATTGTAACTGATACAAACGTAAACATCATACTTAGAGTCATTTAAAATTATATACATACATTTTAAACATATACTATGATTCATTCAAAACCGATCCGTACTTTAAACATCTTACTCTAGTCGTTAAATATCATAGCTTACATATTTACTTCCGCGTCGGGTTGGATATCGAATTTCTAATAAAGGTTCCACCTCTATGATAAATGCTATGTATTCATTGAATACATTTTTTCTTATTGAAATGGGTTTATATATAAGACATATATAAGTTGCGTGCTCGGTTTCCGACATTTATTGTAAGTGCAGATGCATTCCCATTCGGATCATTCTCGGTTTGCATAATCTTATTTACTTGTCGTGATTTACATGCAATCCTTAGCCTAAGCGAAATATATTTACAATCCCAGTGTGTATTGCTTTTGCAGTGACCTACATCCAACAACGTCTCTGAATGTCGGTTTTGTGCTGGCGAATATGTGGAAACTGTTCCATTTAAACGACATTCCAAACCTTGTTTACTTTTATTTGGTTTTGGTATATTATGACGTAATACATTCGATTGTTTCATGCTCACACTTTTTCAATTACATTATTGGGTTTATAAATATATATTTATATACTTCTAAATAGAAACTATTATTATATTTAATTGAATAATATAAATGTGTTAACGACGATATAATTGTAAGTATTGAACTTAAATACATTATTCTTAAAACAAATTATTTACAAATACAAATGCGATTCAAGTAATGTAAAGTAACGATATTATTAATTATTAAGTACAGAGAGTGTAAACGTAAATATAAAAATGATCTTCATTTAATTTGATAATAATACATTTGTGTATTTATAATATTAGTAGAGCTGAAATTTATAAACATATATATAATAACAATTATTTTTATAATTTTAAAATTCAAGGCAGTGATAAAATATTTCTTCTTTCTTTAGTAAACATGATAATTTTATAAAACCTTTTCATCCGTAGGGTTTTAAAAAAAGGCTATGAAAAAACGAATGTAATTATTTTCTCTTTGCTTTACTTAAAAATAACTTTAAAAATCAACTAAATTGAAATTCAATTAATTTTTTGTTTTACAATTTAATTTTTTGCGCTGGCCTTTATGTAATTATTGCCCGAGGACATTTATTGATGTAGTTTCACTTTGCTCCGCCTTTGCTCTTGTCGCCCCCGGCGTAATCTTTAGCAAACAGTCTAATGTATATAGTTTTTGTATTTTCAAAAATTGGTTGGTCAGGTATCACTTCCACCTGAAGCTGTAATATTATCCTTTGGCGAAGGAGTGGATGATGATCTACTTTGAAATACCTTAATAAGGAAGAATAAGAATGAAGGGTATGTGTAAAATATTAATATAAAAATATGTTTTGAAAGATTTTTTAAAAATATTTTCAGTCGGTAATTAAACGAAGTATTTACCCCTTAAAAAATGTTTGAGGGGTCTGTTACTAACATGAACAAACTGTTTTCTTCAAAATAGTATAACTGAAGTAGACCTGCTCCATATTGGAATAATGGCGTCGTCCAGTTCTCTTACTCAAGATTACTGATGAGAGAGGTAACTATTGGATTGAATCTAATGATAAATGCCATAACTCATATAACTCATATATATATATATATATATATATATATATATATATAATAGGTAATATCTAGAATAGGTAATATCTAGATTACGTTCGCTGAATTTGCAGTGCATACAATCACAGTTTCGAAGTTTCATTAGCATTGACCAGGTGAACCTAAAAACAGTTAAAGAGAGAAATAATACTGTTCTTTTTCGAACTTCAACTGTTGATGAGTTCCTTAATCAACGCTCTATTTAGATCAACGCTAGATGAGATTTTAGCTTCAGAACTACGATTTTATGCACTGCAAATGAGCGGGTGTAGCTTACTCTGTATCAACTATTCATCACAGATTTCCCTCGCTATTTCCCTCATCCTAATTGAGTAATTTATTTTGTTTTGTAAATGTTTAATAATTTAAGAAAAATGCGTCAAGAAAAAAATGTTTTTACCAATATATATATATATATATATATATATATATATATATATATATATATATATATGTATATAATTCAGAAAATTTACTATTTTTTTATTATAAATTAAACCCATAAACTGAACGTATCCCAATAGTTAAATTTATATTCCTTGAACATAAACTATTTACGAATACCAATTAATTTGGTAAAACTGTTTTCATATTAAATAGAAAAAACAATTATTTCTTTTCACTAATAATGTTGAATTTAAAGTTGGTGCTGCTTACGTGTTACAGTATTGCAAAAGGGAGACATAAAACCAAGATATGCGGTATAGTTCGTCAATCACTGCGAGGCTGAACAGGTAGATATCGACCGAGACTGAATGACAACAATTGCGTAAAATTATGTAGCAGATCATCACGTTACCAAATAATCCAAATATTCCAAACACAAGTTGTATCCAACTATAAACGCTGTTTATTCTAAGACTTATATTTAGCTCTTCAATTATTTCATCAGATTCGAAATATGAACTATTCTCCATTTTTCTGAAACAATGACAAGAATGTTAAATATCTATGCACGAGAAAAACATAATTTAAGGAAATATAAAGGGGGGGGGGAGGAGTGCGTTTCTATTACAGTGATTTATTTGCTTCATATTTTAATACGTATTCAAACACCAGGATTGTACATTTAGCGTGAATAGCAAAGTAAACTATGTTTATGGAACAAAAGTCTTAATAGTACAGTTATTAGAAGCTTTTCCTATAGAAAACTTAGAACCTTCATCGATTTGCATAAAAATCCGTGAGTAGCTGGAAGGTACTTGGATTATCTAATGAGGCTACCCCATTCCTTTTCTGGGGTGGAGTTTTTCTAAATAAAAATAACACCCAAAACCAATAGAAGGACGAATTACAAGAAGTTCTAATTCTATGAAATTTGGTTGGCAAGTAAGTTATTATTCATTTAATAATGGATCAAAATGTTGAATTTCTTGTGACAAAATGACTGTTCAACCAGTTTTTCACAAATAACTCCAAAGCAATGCGAATTTCGAAACATTTTGTTCGTATCAAACTTGAAGGAGATAAAAAAAGAGATTGCACAAAAAAATAAGTATTTGAACCTAAATAACTATAGAATACTTTTTATTTTATCGATAGAGCTACAATGGAGTTGATGCCATTAAAACTAATCGAGTTACGATGAAAATAAGATGGGACCAGAGATTTCGTTAGGAAAAATTGAGAAATAAAATCTTGGCATCACCACCAACATTGAAATCTATAAAAATAACTATGAGATTTACTTTGTTTTAGTATTTGTAATGATTTAAATAAATTTTGACCGGTTGTTTTTTTTTTTTTTTTTTTTAAATTACAACTAAATAAATATCAGAGTTTTCCGAATTTCTCAAAAATATTCTTATTTCAAACATCCTATCTGCACATAAATGGTTAAACCACTTCAAAGACTTACACACTTTAAAAGAAAAATAGCACCATCAAACAAAAAACAATTACTATTTGTATACGGCTGGTACTCAGAGCAGCAATTTTAAACCATATAGATCTTGAAACACTAAATTTAAACAATATAAAACGTCATCCCATCTTAAAGTTGACCTATTATTTAAACTAACAGCACTATTATACTATGTTGGGCTGGTGACTGCCTTTTTTAATACATTATATTATGCAGTAAGATAGGCGGAAAATACTAATCTAACCCATTACTATTAAATATTTGTGTAAGTCAAAATCATGAAACTTCACAATTGACTATGGTTCGGAAGTGTAATATTTTGATTTTTTTTTTAATATGGAAGATATATATGCAATTTTGAGTACATCATATTATTATCCTTTTAATTTTTAAAACAATATAAAATCCAGAAATATTGTATAATCACTATGTGTAAGTACGAAGCTAAAAGTTTTAATTTAAATTTTCGTCTTTAGAAACCTTACGACCAATTTGATGTAATGACATTTTTAAGAGTAATTTGGACCAAATAATACAAGTCGTACAACCGTTGATCAGGTATTACGGTTCCTATGTTTTGTTTCTGTTTTTTATTCACAATGTATTTATAGTCATCTATTATATGTTACGTCATTTTAAATAAGTAATTATATTGCTGTTATAATGGAACACAATGACTACTTATTTTTCCATCAGCCCCTTACAAAGTTATTAATTTTCAAACTCGATAACTTGTAAATGTACTAAAATGAAACATAAAAGATTCACCAAACCTCATTAACCTTGAGTTTGGGAAAGCCTTCAAAGGTTAACAAGAATTTAGATATGTTTTTACCAAGTAATGATTATCAAATTCTAATTTCTTTTCAAAATTTGATATATTTTGTTAATAAAATAACTTGAACAGTCAAAACAATTAAGCACAAATCCGATCTAGTTCAAATTAAAGACTATCTGTAAAATATTTTTACAGGAATAGATATTTATGAAAAATCCAATATATTTACTCTGATTTATTTATTCATTCATTTGCGTCATTTAAAAAATACAACTAAATCGTAATATTGTATTTATTTAAAACAGTTAATAACAATAACATTATCTGACATTTGTTTTTCATAAAAGGAAAGAGGGCACAACAAGATACTAAACGGCATAGCGACCGTTAGCACCTCGTATTAAAATTTTTTCACATACTGCCTTATAGGTCCTTAAGTTCCTGTTTTTATTGCGGCTATGTAACCCTTCCCCACCCTCTCTTAGTTCGTCGCTATCTCCGTACTTTTTTCTTGTGCGGGCGGGTTGGACAACGTATACAATTCAACCTGCATAATTCTGTTATCGGTTTTGGAATACTGAAAAATGTCTATTTCTTTAAAATGGCTGTAACGTTTTTGTTACAGTTTTTTTAGATTTGGTTTTCACTATTGTTCTTATTGGATTTTGCTGGACATTTCAAAATGTGAGTTATAGTTCTACGTGGCCTAGTTCTGAAATTAGCATTTTTCGGGACTTAGAAAATTTTCACTGCACTCACGTTTGTCAAATTTAGTTAGTTATTATAGTTTTATTTTATTTTAATTTTTAATTTGTCCTAATAATAATTAATCAAGATTTTACTGGCTTCTTCACTCTTTACAACGTTTCATTTTACAATAAATTAAAACCTTATTATTTAATTATTGAATTTGTTATTCAAAAATTGAAATTATTAATTTCTCAATTTGAACTGATATTTTGACCGTTACAGTGTGTGTGTTTAATTTTTCACTTCATAAATCAATCTTTTTTAATGGTGATATTTACTGTTATTCGCCTAACTAGATATATTAGAAACACAAAAGTTCAATGAAGATTGCCCAAGACATCCATTATTTGGACGGAATCCAATAAACAGAAGTTTCTTTAGTTTAAAAATAAAAAACTTGAAAGCTATATATAACTGTCAGTCAGAACCATGTACATGCTCTAGATCCTCTTCATTTACGTCAGTCACTGTCAGGTTTTACCCGGCAGAAAATACTTGGTGCTAGACTTTAGATGTTAAAATAAATAATAAAATAAAATAAATACTAAATCGGAAATTTAGGAAATAGGCTCAAAACATTATTATATAATGTTATCGAATGATATTTTAGTAACGTTATGCCTATTTTCAGTATATATCAATCAACAATTAAATGGCTTTAGAATGTGTTTTGTGTACCACCCTAATTACTATAGTTTTATTTGTTGTACTATTTGAATACAACTATTTATTTACGCAAATATATACGTGTATTTACCATTGAGACTGAATGTAACTATTTCTAAGTAAAAGTTGTACTTACAGTATGATTTTATTATTTCAAAGTTATCCCAATATATGCAAGCATTGTCTCCAATAATTCAATTATAATCACATTGTTCTAAGACCCCAATGAAATAAAAACATATATAATGTTAAAGTATTCTCTCACGCTACACTGCGCTGCACGGAGCTCATTATAAAAGCTCTTAATTAATTTTATCTCTTTGAAAACGTTTAATGTAATAAACATGTCTGGCCATTTCAGTACTTTATGGGAACATGTACTGCCATTCCAGGTATTCAATGCAATAAGTTTTGAAAATTATCTATTATATACTTATAAACGCTAAACATTTTTTAATGTAGTTCAGTCATATGAAGGATGTATATTTATGTTAAGGACTACGAACGTCCTCATACCTTTATCTATAGTTTTTATTACTTCACCACATAACACTTCAGTTAATATTGACCAGGTTCTAAAACAAAAAAAAAAATTCACTAAAATCTCTTCAACATATATTAATATGTTACACTAGCCTATAGTAGTACAGACTTTTTAATTTATTGTGGATAGCCGCTCCTATAGCCTAGTGTAACATACCTAGACATGTCCAAGTGATTTTTAGTGAAAAATTAGTAGTACAAATGAAAATGGAAACAAATAGTCGCCCATAATTTACAAAGAACGACGAAACTTTAATTTTGTTTTTAATACAAAACTTATTTTTGCTTACAATTATTTAAATTGAAAAATAACTCAAGAAAAAGCCCCAATTATGCCTTTAGTAATATGAAGCTGCAGAAAAAATTATTTTTTAAAAAAATATATATCACAAGTTATATTTCATCAATGCCTATTTGTAAGTTACATATAATAATGTCTATAAATATGCTAAAAACATCACCTAGGCCTGTGTTAGTACTATTTTACCATAATACATCTTCAATGATGTAATCTTCATTATATATATATATATATATATATATATATATATATATATATATATATATATATATACTCATTGTGTTATAACATTGGGTTTCTGCCTAAAATTTATATCTATGAAACAGATTAAGTAAGACCTGAGGCTTTATCTGTTTTAAATAATATAATGTTTACTTCTTACAAACAATGGCATTCCTTTATTGAAAAATGTCTTATAACCACATATAAATTTTGCTACCACATTAAAATTTTTTTGTAATTAATGTTAAATTAGTTATTTATAATTTGAAGTTCCATTTTTGGCATTTGTTACCACCTGACCATTTCATCCCCGCCATTTTGTTGCGCTTATTCTTCATTTTTTTAACAAGACATAGCCACTAGAGTGAAACTCACGATATTTCATGAATATATCTGTATAAAAATGTGCATATCATGAGGTTCGATTTAACCCACATACTTCAAATTTAATTTTATCTTATTTTCCAAAAGCAAAGAAAGCTTTAACTTTCGTATTTTTTCTCTGTATCTTTCCAAATTTATGCGATATTGGCGATGTTGTTTGCAAAGTTGTGTGGTCATTTTCTCCGATCTCTATAGCTGACTTCTCTGGCGCCCTTCTCTCTGTACCAGCTTTAGTTGGTTATCCTTCCACTCTTCGTTCTTCTATTTTCACCCATTCAGGCAATAATGCAAATTTTAGTTTAGAATTTAAAAAAATTGTAACGTAGTACATCACTGTCTCTAACAATATTCTTATTAACGTCTATTATTATTTGAGCTTAGTCCAAATTTTGGAATTTATATTATTAATTTTTTTTCTAACCCGACTATTTTACTGCGTTTAGTTTTACTTTTAGTTACTTGAAGTTTATTCACTGTTCAACTTAAATTTTCACATTTCAAGAAGTATTTTCTTTTCTTTTACGAAAAATACTAAGGAAAATGCAGCACAAAGCGATGTTGAAGAAGTTGTGCTACCTCCCTAAAAGCTTTGGACACACATATGTTTGATTACCAGAACTGATAACTTAGCACTGCATATTCATTTCCTTATACTTTTGGAAATTTCTTGAAAGAGCGGAGCGGTATGAACGTCCTTTATCGTCGACTTTTCAAGCCACGCTAATATTTTCGTCTTTGTCCAAGCTTCACTTACCCTTACACCAGTGGTAAAGCATCCAATCACAAAATTTCTACATCATCGTATGATGTATCAGATTATGTGACGTCATTTTTTCTGGGCTTGGTATTGTTTCCGAATTTGACCGAGATAAGCTGATATATTCATAAAGTAAATAATCCAATACATAACCCCTGTAGTGGCTTCGCCCAAGAACTATTGAGTAAAATACTAAATCTGTAAGTCGGAGCGCAACAATAATAATTACCATATATCTGGCTAACCTAGATGTTTAACATTTTAACATGCCCTATATTGATGTACAGAGGATTGCATTTTTTCCAAGCGTTCTTGCTTTGATTTGTTAGTTTTTATAGAGTGTGTACATAATAGTTTTTCTATGTCAATGCTAAATATAGTTATTTTCTCATAACTTGGACTGTTATCATTTACCGATACATTGTATTCATAAGGTATGCCAAACAAATTAGTCATTTTTCAATGAATCTTCTTATGGATTTAAAGTATAAACTTAGACAAATGTGTACCTTGGAAAACTAAATTTTACAATAAATAAATACAGTATAGTGCACAATATATTTACAGTTTCCAGGGATTAGAAATAGTTCGAAATATTGATATTTATGGTACTTTTCCGAACAACATAGTTCTTTTTTCAATGTGTATTTTACAGACGTTACAGAAATTTTCGAATCACCTACAGTTATATATTATTTTAAAAAAATTATAAAATAATGAGGTAAGCTATACATCATTGTTGAAGGCATCCAAATCAGATTTATTTCCAGGTAGGGGATATAACGGATTTAGGAATGTGACGGTAGGTGGTCTACATAATTGGTTGGGATGATATATAATTCAAATATTAAGTCATTAATCATATTTCAGTGTAACTTCGTGTGACAAAACTCCACAAACATACCACTGTAAAGTTTAATATTACTACTATAATTAACTTCTAAACTTATAATCAATGTACGAGTCCCACCTCTTATTATAGTGTTATGAATTTTACATTGAATCTTTTTCAACATTAGACAGCCTTCAATTTAATTAATTATAATTTTCTTTAACATATTCAGAATGGGAATTTATATATTTTGTAACAGTTGAGCCATTTTTCCTGGGGTAAGTATTTATCAGGGCTTTATTAAAAATATGTGTTAATTACTAATTAACAAATTAATTAACCTTACTTTCCAGTGGCTCCTAGTTCTCCGTTTCAGCCAGGCATAATAATGTCTTTCTGTAAACGATCTTCTGATATCTTCGGAAGGTAGAACTAGGTTACTTGGGAAATGAAAATATAAAGTTTGTAACGTTCTAGGTTACTTGTGAAATAAGAATTTAAATTTTAAAATACAAAGTCATACAATTTATTAATCATTGACAAATTACAGTAGAACAAAAGACAGCAATGTGTCGAGTAATAATCTTTTAATTACTGCTAATTATTCCATACATTTTAATTACTTATTAACCTTTAAAATTATATTCATCGAGAAGATAGTAACTCAAGTTTTCCAATTTTAGAAATGAATATTCAAGGGACAATTTCTACCGTTCATGTGTTAACCGTTTATCAATTAAATATTCTTCAACTTAGTTAACACTAAAATACATTTTCTTTATTATCATCTAAAACACACCTGGTTGTGCACTTGTAAAACACTTTAAACACATCATTAATTATTGCACATCGATTACTTACACGTAACACTTAACACATCGCTCTTGCAAATCAGCGCTCTTAAACAAAATGATATAAACTTTTATTTATTTGAAACACGTAAATAATCGCTTCTGACTTCTTCTTTAGCTGCGTTAAATAAATTTGGTACCGGCCTTGACATCCTAAATTTTGAATACGGGAAGCTTATAAATTTCTAGGTTACGTCCGAAAATGCCATCACGTCCGTCTCGTCGGGAGACTTTTTGAGAAGTGGGGTCGTTGCAAGGGCGCGCTAACTGAAATTTCCCACCCTTGGTTATT
>JBAIZL010000002.1:56969228-57011728 GCA_036971475.1 Prosapia bicincta
TTTAAATGAATTTCTACAAACGTTTGTCTTATTTTAGTTGACATTACTTTTACAAACTTTTGTAATCATTTGAATAAAATGATCTTCACATTATTTGGAGAGTTTACCCTAATTTCACAACTTGATCGTAGTGCACATCTGCTTGTCTTGTAAAAGGATAAAACGCACACACACACACACACACATATATATATATATATATATATATATATGTGTGTGTGTGTGTGTGTGTGTTTGTATATATATATATATATATATATATATATATATATATATATATATATATATATATATATATTTATATATGTGTGTGTGTGTGTGTGTGTGTGTGTGTGTGTGTGTGTGTGTGTGTGTGTGTGTGTGTGTGTGTGTGTGTGTGTGTGTGTGTGTGTGTGTGTGTGTGTGTGTGTGTGTGTGTGTGTGTGTGTGTGAGTGTGTGTGTGAGTGTGTGTGTGTGTGTGTGTATGTGAGTGTGTGTGTGTGTGTGTGTGTGTGTGTGTGTGTGTGTGTGTGTGTGTGTGTGTGTGTGTGTGTGTGTGTGTGTATAATGGAAATGTGGATATTTGAAATGATATCAATGTCAGGATAAAGGGCACATGCATTGCGTCATATTTAGAAGCCAGAATGAAACTTTTTTTAAACCTGACATATTTCTATAGAAGATTTTTGAAAGTCTGATTATAATGTTTTTAATCAAAATTTAAAAAATTGACTAAATATATGATTATTTGTAACAAATATTGCTAAAAAGGTGCACCACTTGTAGAAGCGTTACGCCGAACATCAACACAGTTCTATAGAAAATAATTACTTTATATTAGTAACTCCAGCGCATAACTTGTAACATCCTAATTCATTCTTGGCAGTCGGTCCTATCAGGGTTATTACAGGATCTGAGATAAAACAACCTTCACCCAAACGTATGAGTAACTATATGTCGCTAGGTTCACAATACAAGTTCATTACATTTAATTTAATATACTACAATGTTTCTTTCATTTTAAACTGAAAACATATTAAAATACAATAATAAAACTCCTAAAAATATTCCAAAATATATTTTAATTTTCTAAAAGGCAATTAGTGTAATATATTGCACTGGCCGCCTCCAGTGTATTTTCGTACGTATTATTAATATTTAAACTCCGTAAAATTAAACGGAATTCATGCATACAATGTATATACTCGTATAATGTGTATAATAAATATAATTAGTAAATAAACATTTTATTGTGATCGAACTCTGCTGTGTTAAGGCATAAGCAATAAAATACAGGAAAAATGGACATTACTTCATGAATGATGTTTATGAAGTCGTTATTTCTAAGGGTATATAGAGGGTAAGAACTGACTATCTTCACAGATGTCATTGTGTGAATCTGTCCCTTGACGGTATTTGCCCTCCTACATCTCTGAATGACATTATTTAGTAAAACCTTCTGCAGCAATGCTGTTCGTTACGTCACGATCAGTAGAAAACGATTTACAGCTATGAAACAAAATCAATATTTCTCTGTGAACTAAAACAATATTGTATTTTATGTTGTTTCTATAATATTTTGTAAATACTAACTAGGCAATCATAAATATGATTTATTTATCTTAGGAAGCTTATAATGGAGGCTACAGGCAATACGTCAACACTTCCTTATATAACGAGCAAAAATCACTTTTTCTCTTTTCGTTTCGCTTTCTGACTCTAGATACATAATAAATTGGAATGAGTATTAATATTTTATCGAGGTATATATTTATATATTTTTTTAAAACAATAACATTAGTATCCGTTTCAATGGGTAATAGAATATTAAGAATCACGTTTCACTTTATTTTACAATCTTTCAATTTTCTTTCTAAACTACTGTACTATGTTTGTTGCCGTTCAATATATATCAAATGAAAATGTTCTTAGCTTTTTTTGTAGCAAAAAAAACAATTGTTATTAGACATTTTACCACAACCTTATTTACTAAATTCTACACAAGATTGTTTGTAATTTTCTGATTGTAGTTTTTTATTTTCCTCTTATATTTGATTTCTTTTCTTAAGATTCTCGTCTTTTATTGGTTCAGTTATGACTACCAAAATAATTGTCAGAGTCAAGCTTGTCAGAGTCATGTCAGCTTCCAAACCTATCAACTTAAAAAATATTCAGTACATTATTTGGACTCGTAATAAATAAAACAAAATGAAAACATGCACTAACTAAATGTATAATAAATATATAATAAATTATCATTTTATTGGTTATAGAATCTGCCTGTAATATCTCAAAACTATTGCATTGATATTGTTTGTTTTTCAACGGTTATTTTAAAAACTAATATTTCAAAGAGTATATCAGGGTCAGAACTGAATTTCCTCACTGAGGTCATTGTGTGAATCGGTCCCTTGACGGTATTCCCTTCCGATGTCTCAGAATGACATTATTTAGGCACCCTTCTGCTGCAGAGCTGTTAGTTACGTCACGTTCTATAGAAAATGTTTTCACCAAAAATACACAAAATGAATATTTGTCTCACGACTAAAAAATATTGTCGTCCATGTTTATATTGTACTTTTTATATACTCGCAAGGTATTTATAAATACAATTTATTTGTCTTGGGAAGGTTATAATAAAGGTTAGAGGCAATACGTCAACACTACCTAATATAACACGCAAAAATAAATTGGCTTTTCGTCTCCCTTTCTGACTCTAGGTACATTATAGATTGGAATGAGGTTTAAGTACGTGGCTTTATCTCTCAACTAAACCACCCTTCTAAGAGCATGATCCCAGGAACAATACATGTAAAGGCATATAGGAAAGAACACCTCTCTCATAGGATAGATATTATTATTTAGTTTAACTTTATAAATATATATATAGACTAACTGTTTGGGCTGAATTCATATTATAAGTGTATAGATTTTCAGGGTGTAAAACTTCATAACTATAAATGGAAATGGAAGAAAACATGAGTTTTTATTTTAAAAAAATCGTTTTCAATAGGCATCAACTATACAATATATGTTAGTGTGAAAGTTTCTCAAGACTTACCTTTCATTTGAGTTTTCCCTGTGAATAATTCTTAATAATTATAATGAAATTATACCAAAAAATGTACTGTACTACATACAGTTAGCACATGGTTGTTTAGCTATGCAGAGTAGTTTTGAAATAAAAATTTTGTATGGGATATTTGTTACTTCAATTAACTTATGTTGTACTTATTCTTCATAGGTAATTACCTTTCAGATATGAATATCCTTCAGAATAATACGTTTCAAATATGTCACCACAATAGCTACTAAATATTTATTACTATATCAATGTTTACGTGTGACGAAGTATAGACATATATCCCAGTATAGAATAATTCTGTCCTCATGAATTGGCACTGAGGCTTGTTATATGTTGATACTTCAAATTTATTAGAGGGAATTTCTTTTCTCCACGAAATCGTTTTCAACTAAAGTTTATAAAAATTAATTCTTTTTGTCTTATATCTGTCGGACAATACCTTTAAAGAAATATATAATAAATAAACATTAATAAAATTATCTATATTTATAATTAATTATACGTAATAATTATATTTACGAATTTAATTTTACAATAGGAATTCGTAATTTATTATAACATCTTAATTAATTATCATCTAAAATAATAAGTAACATATTGTTTTAATATTTCAAAAGCATTTTTATATTATATTTGTATTATTATTTACTAAGTTCTACTTCTCATAAACAAGTTATTTGGAGTAAAACAAAATATTGGTCAGCGTGTTGCTTGTTTGGTGAATGATATAAACCATGTTTAACCTGATTTTGATCTAATGGAATATGCTGAACCAATAAATAATATTTTTCCAAGATCTTTAAACTCTGCTTTTATATTTACATTTTATTGTACCTATTGTAAAACCAATCATAATATATTTATTGTAAGCTCTTTGAGAAAGAGAAAAATATGCAAATATTGTTTACCTTGGTTTGGTGTACCCTACTCGTGGTTCTTCTGTGACAATCCAAGTTAAATTACGTACAAATAACAGTAGATTCTCTATTTGATACATTTGTGTAAACGTTTATCAATAGGTTTGTTTATCTAAGTTTGTTCAACAATAGACTTTGAATAGCGAATACTTTCAGAAAATAATTTTAAAATACTTACAAGCAAATTAAATTCAATTGAGAGATGCAACATGTTTTTTGTCAATAAATCGTTCTTACTTCAATTATTAATTATAAATTTCTTATAAATAAATTCCATTTACTTTAATTTTATTGGAGAAGTTGTAATTTATCTAAGATAAAACGTTACTGAGCTTCGTCTGAAGATAACAATACCTGTAAATGTTAAAATATTATTAAAATAGTAAATGTTAAAATATGATTGCGTTAAATTTGGATCTAGGCTATATTATTTATAAAACGATAATTCTCATTAAATCCGAACGAAATTCTCATTTAATCCTGTTTTTACTAATTAATATGCAAATAATTTTATAAATACAGTATATAAAACAAGCAATAAGAGATAACCAATTAGTTGTTTCTGGTTCCCTTTTTTAGAGCCGAAACAGATTTATCAGGGTGTGGAAAGTTTAACTTTACTTTGTACAAATAATATAAATCAGAAAAAGCATTTATTTAAGGCTTTAAACTATTTTTATTCAATCACAAATTATACAAACATTATACTTAATCGCATCATTCTCTTCTGCCATCCTCAAGGTCTCTCTCTTTGTGATTGGCATCCGTCATAACATAAGTTCCATTCATGAACTCATTTTGAACTTAATCTTCCAGTTTACTTGAGAAAACCAATATTTTATAATCTAAATTATCTGTCTCCAACAATTTTCCATGACTTTGATTACCAAGCCTTTTGTAATTTTTTATGGACCAATAATATACTTTATCGTAAGAAGTATAAATATTATTTAATAAATATCCTCATTTAATAAATATTATTTCTTTTATATCCTCTTTTATTAATTTTACGTTATTTGTAAAGATAACGTCATTCAAGCTGTTTAAATTTGCTAATCATTTCATAACGTAATATGACACCTTATCTCTAATACAGCACTTACATTTACAAACCTTTTAAAAACAATAACTAAGATCTATAAGGGCTCTTTTGTTAGAAAGCGTAATCATTCTTGTATTTGATTAGAAAAACTGCACAAGATAATTATTACATTTCACGCACGTTCTCGTCTTTAGTAAATTCTACAACATTTTTTACAAATGAATAATAAAATTTGGTCATACTGAAAATTAACAATCTGTTATATTTTGATAGAAAAAACCAATATAAATATACATTACCAACATACCTTGAAAAAAATGATTTGCTAATTATAGTTTAACTGAAATAAATTAACGCAATAACTATTTTGTAAGTTCATAAATAACAAAACCTAAAATAGAGCTCAGTAATTTTCTTGTGTAATGAAAATGAACTATTATATTAAATGATTTACATTCAACGTACTTATTCAATACTTCCAACCCTTAAACCTGTACAATACAATACAATATATTGTTTTTACCAGTAGATTTAAACTCCCTTCCTTAAGGAGCCATCCAAAGTTCTTCACAGTTAAGTAAAGTATTGAACATTCTTTAAATGTAAGACAATTTTAGTAATATTTTATATATTCACTCTGAATTTAGCATGATACGTCAAGTTAATCTACTCTTTGTTGGAGTTAGCTATTTGAACTCATTAGTTTGCTCACTCTTTTATTAACTGAGTTTGAATCTCTTCATAATGAAAGACTGTCTTCAACATATATTTCCAATCTATATATTCATGATGATAATCTCCATTTAGCAATGTTAATAGACAATCAAGTGTCTGTGAAGGTACTATGACTAATTTCCTAGTTATGCCTACTTGGCATGATAAGGGTCTTTCTTAGTTTTCCTCAGTAAGTGATTAAAAACATGACGAAATGTGTTCGATAAATATAAAGATAGTGTACCAGAATTACTTTCAGAATAACTGTGATTTTTTTAGATTTATGGTCAACCCACTATTTATTACTCTCATATATCCCAAACTAATGGCAGCGTACAAATTGGGCTGCGTGCATTTAGACCTATGTTATATTTGACTCTTAATTTCTGCACACTTCTAATTTGTATCCTTATATGGAATAAACTTTATAATTCACCTGGATATATATTTATGGGAGCTATTTTTAGGTATAAATAATTTTTAAAAAAACGTTCACTGCTGGTATGTTTTGCTAAATTTACACTTATTAAATGTTTACAACTACGCAGTAGAAAAACGTAACTAAACACTTTCAAGGGGTTTAAATGGTGTTAAATTTACACCACTGCATTAAAATGTATCAACTATTTTTGTAAACTATTTAAATTTCAACTAAACAATTACGATTTTTGTGTGTTTTTGTTACACAATATACGGGTTTAAATTTCTATGTAAAATCTCTATAAAGCGTATATGTAAAGAAACACAGTAGGAATTTATTATGCACTAGTTAGATTCAACAAAACGTATGTGTTTTTATCAAGGTATTCCTTTTACTACAAGCTTTGCATTGTTATGCCAGGCTTTTATGAGAAATATTTCAGGAAACTGTAACAATGTTATATTGCAGGTTTATTTCTTTTTAATATTCTTCTACCCTACATTACTTCAACATTTCACTATATACCTATTCCCACTGTATGAGAATGCTTATTCTCAATATGATGAGTATATTTTACAATATCCCCAGGACAAATAATAACTCTAATATACCTCTAACTATTTTTTGTACAGTTTATACTGTTTTAAGGTAACTTTTTAAAACAGGAAGACATTTTAATATTTGTATTATCATACACAATTTATTAATTATTAATAGCTTTAAAATAATTCAAAATTAATAATAAACTAAAACTATTATTATTATTATGATTACTACAAACAACTATCCAATGTTTTATCAAATGTGTAATATGTTTCCTAACAAAATGACATTTTTTCATTTATTAATAAGATAAAATATTTTTGTCTTTACTATACTAATATTGTAACTTATATCAAAAGTAAAATGATAGCTTTTATTATTATTAATGATGACATTTCATTTTCAACAAACACGGTTAGTTAGATGCAGCATCAAACACAAACTTTATATAAGCAAATATCTCTCTTTAAAGCTTTAGGCTTTTTTCTTCGACCTCTGTTTGAAAATGCTGTAAAATAATCACCTATAGATACATGGAAGTAAATTTATTTCATTGGATGTTTTGTGGATCTGTATTGTTAACTTAATTACTTTGCAAAATAAAATCTTTGGGTGAGGAGAAATTAAAGGTGAGTTTTGTTCTTTCACACTCATGAATTTGTTTTGAATCCTCACACAATAGGCACTTCATTACTAAGTGACGTAGTAAACATGCTGCCGAGAAAGGAAAGTTCAAATATTCTCCCCACGCAATGTTTACTCGGCATGGTAGTAGTATTATTAGTATACCTCTATTCGGCCGCAATGTTTACTCGGTCTAGCGCTAGTTATATTTTCCCCATGCAATGTTTACTCGGCATGGTAGTAGTATTATTAGTATACCTCTTTTCGGCCGCAATGTTTATTCGGTCTAGCGCTAGTTATATTTTCCCCACGCAATGTTTACTCGGCATGGTAGTAGTATTATTAGTATACCTCTTTTCGGTCACAATGTTTACTCGGACTAGCGCTAGTTTTATTTTCCCCACGCAATGTTTACTCGTCATGGTAGTAGTATTATTAGTATACCTCTTTTCGGCCGCAAGGTTTACTCGGTCTAGCGCTAGTTATATTTTCCCCACGCAATGTTTACTCGGAGTGGTAGTAGTATTATTAGTATACCTCTTTTCGGCCGCAATGTTTACTCGGTCTAGCGCTAGTTATATTTTCCCCACGCAATATTTACTCGGCATGGTAGTAGTATTATTAGTATACCTATTTTCAGCCGCAATGTTTACTCGGACTAGCGCTAGTTTTATTTTCCCCACGCAATGTTTACTCGTCATGGTAGTAGTATTATTAGTATACCTCTTTTCGGCCGCAATGTTTACTCGGTCTAGCGCTAGTTATATTTTCAACAATCAACGTTTATGCGGTACTGTAACCGTTTTTCTATTATTCAACTCTTCGTTCACAATGATTACTCATATTGTTTCTACAAGCAAACAATTTATACGAAAAACTGTATATAAACAAAATCTTTTAAAAAGTAAATTCCGATTAAAAATGTGAATACATTTGAGGATTTAAAAAATAAAATAAATAAAGGAATAGTAGAACATTTACGGTCAGTACTCGCCAGAACGCAATCTTTTGATAGCTTATCTCTTCGATACACCTACCAGATTAATCAGTACGCTTGTAAATGAACCGTCTTGCATAACACTCCGAGCTTTTAGCTGTGTCACTATTTACTGTTCATTCCCTGTCTACCAGCTTTATAATTCAACACCTACACTGATACATTCACTAGATAAATGTGTTATTTCTAACACGAATTTTACAGGATTTTTCATGGTGATCGTTCTCATATTGTCTGGCTACAATTTAAGTAAGTAATACCTGTTCTGTTTGGTGAAATGCTTTATAAATTATCTTAAATTTTTTAATTTTTATAATACGTTTGGAAATAGTGTTTTTGATTGTTATATTTTATTTTTTCAATAATTAAAATATTTTTAAATTTGTATATAGTAAGTAAAATTTAAAATTTATTAATGAATTACCAACAAAAAATTAAATGTATTAACAAACACACACACACAGACACACACACTCCCCCTCTCTCTCTTAATATTCGGATAGTCATAAATTATAGTTAACGTGATAAATGAATTTTATATTATTTCCCCATTTTTCATACTAAATATACTCACTAAATGTGTACTAAACGGCCTGATCAGGCTAACAGGACATTTTATTACCTTTATAAAACTTTTTTTTCTACCTTTTTAGAATTATTTTTGGCTTATTTTATTAATGATTAAAAGGTGTAGTTGAAAAGAAATTTTGTCTATATAATTTAAAATATACTTTCCTTTAACAGGTATTAGACACCAAGTTAGATACAATGCTGTTTTCTTTAATTGATGTTAGAATCTGTAGAGTAAAAATATCAAAAGAAATCTTTTACAATACACACTAAAGGAGTCTTTCCTTTGAGGAAACTTCTGTCATTACCGCAGCAAACTGTTTGACCTGTGTCATTACTGTTAGTTATATCTCTCTTGCTACATTTGTTTTTTTTTACTATTAGGGGAAAAAATATTACAATTTTTTTTTAACGCTCAACTTTATAAGATGTTATTTGTAGATTTATTTCATTATAATATTCGATATTATATGGACTTCTTTTAGGAACATATGAGTTACTTGTATTTGTAACAATAACAATTTATATCTCCAAAGTACTAGCAGATAACTTAGGTCGCTTTTAAAAACTTTTTAATTTCGTGCCTGGTCCTTATTTTTACAGTGTACTCTCTGAATGATCTTTAGCGCTCAACTTATTTTTGAACAAATACAAAAAATTATACAATATGTATTCAGCTAAATGTACATGATCTCACCAAAACAGTTTAAAGATAATTAAAAGTACACATTAATTGACAATTCATTGTGTATGTAATTTATGCCTGTTTATTACAGATTTTATCTAATGTTGAATTTAATGTTGAAATTATGAGTCATACAAATCGTATTTATTTATTACAATTGAGAATATTGATATTAGAACACATAAATCACATACTGAAATGCCTTTTTATGTTAATTCAACTTTATATTTTAACAGTTTATGACGTAAAATACCAGCCATAATAAAATAAGGAATTATTAGTTTTTAGTAGTGAAATAATGTAAACATTAGCGATTCAACTCAACAAATAAAATAAATTTATTAGTTATAATAGTAAATGATAAGAACTGTATTGTAATAGATCCAATGATAATTATAAAAGGACACAATAATGAAAACGAATATTCAATGATGGTGAATTGAATCCAATATCCAATGATGATATAGAAAACGAAATTAATATTATTCTCATATAAGTAACACAAAGAAACATCTACAGATAGCGTCAATTCACATAACAGATTTGCCCATAGAGAACTCGAAGTGGTAAATATTGGGTTAAAGTCAAGGTATTTCATATCCGCAATACCTCAATTAACACCTCGGTTATCGGAAGTAATAGGGAGAGGGTTTCACGGATAATTTAAAACTTCGAACTCTACTGAGGGAACAGGAGGCGGGAAATGAATCGATGTACATTCCAACCAAATACCGAGTATAAACCGTCAGTGATCCTACACTTATTCACAGCTTGTTACAGGAATTGTTTTCTTTCGATTTACTACCAATTCGACTTCAAACGAATAAAGACTGGTGGTAAAATATTTTATAATTAGTGAGGCCTAATTAAGGCAAATTTATATTGAATATTTTTATTTTTAATTAGTTAAATAGTAGTTATTCCTCGTACGCTAATTCTTAGGCAATACTTATATAAATTGTAATTCTTCAACACAATTTTAATATTACTGAATTTTTGAATAATTGATAATTATTTTGAATATCGAGTCGAAAGTTTATTTACATCGTGCGAAGTTTCGGCAACTGATTTCTTGCCCTTATCAAGCCTGTAGTGATATTAAACAGAAAGTCCTTACATTTAATGTTCAAGTGAGTTATGTGAGGAGGCAAAACATCAAACCCCCTACACTTTACTAAGAACTTTCTTTGAGCTGTAGCTCTGCTAACTCCTCTTTCCGCACAACCATATAAATAAACTTTCTGCCTTTCCGTATAAAGAAACTTTTGACTTGATATTCAACCAGCTTGTCACTTATTCAATGAATATCTAGCGTGATCGAATAAACATAAATAGTTATTGAAATTTTATTTCTTAAAAATTCTAATTTACCTAATTCTATTGAAAATACAAAATATTTGGTAGCGGTAATAGATAAATGTTTATTATATTGTGTGCATGATTAGGTGCCAGTGAAGCATAGGATCGCATTGAGCTTTGAGTATCAGTAACTTAGGTTTTAATTGCAAGATTTCACATAAGGCCGTCTAAACACTTTTTTACGCTCCGGATACAATAACTGCGTTAAATTGCCTATAAACAAAAAACAATTATGAATTAAATGTCTAGAGAATTTTGCTCTTTAAAAAACAATGTAATTAAAAACAATAATAATAGTAGAATTTTCTCTTAAGAGATTCCTTGATTTGAACTCCTTCGATATCTTTGTGTGGGGTCACACGGCCGTGTCATATTCCATTTAATAGAGCTCTCAAGGGACCCACGTATTAACGGTCGGAATCGACTATCTAGATATTCTAACACAAGTTCACTAAACACATAAGTAATCATTTTTTAAAAATATTGTTGTATTCAATATACACATTCTTCATTTACAATAAATAAAAATAAAAATCTAATAGGGTTTCTTAGAAAGAAATTGAAAGATATTTATTATTTTTTTAACGAATCAAGTTTTCGATATTGAATTAAATATATGTTTTAGTTCCGAAAAAAACGAGATATTTGGAAATTCGTAAAATGATCTACTTATAAATAGATTATATGATTTGAAATAAACTATACCTTAAAAAAATTAAATTTAAACATTCCATAAAACAATCGTAATTTGATTTAAATTGCGTAGCTTATTTATGAAATATAATATAAATTGCTAGAAAGGTGAGTGTGAAATTAGGTAAAAATTAGAATAGTTTGACCCGAGCCAAGACATACTGATAAAAAATTATGTAAATAATTACGGAGGGGTGGAATATTTTCGTAGTGCTTTCGTGACAGATTTTCTAAACGTATAAACAATATGTTTTTAATTATATAGCCCTTAAACTCGTATGAGATCTGAATTTCAATTGTGTTTAAACTATTATATATTCAAAGAAATTTATTGAAATAATTATAAGCTAGGGGAAAAACCTTTTACAAAAGGGGAAATGTTTCCAATATGGTTATATCGTCTAGTTTGACTTGAAATAAATTGTAACATATGTTTTCATAAAACAGCTTATATGTCATTAGTTATGAGGTGGAACAGCTGTTTTAACAAATAGGTTATGTTACTTTATTTTTGTAATTGAAATTTTTAATAATATATTTCTCAGTTTACCTGAATAGAAATTGATTTAAATTTTTTTAAAGTTATATTACATTTTGTGTATCACTACATTGTATTTATAATTATTAAAACGTTATACATCTTTGACTACAAATCAAGATAGTTACAAACCCTTTATGTAGGCTAAATTTTCTAACACAATTACCATCATCAGAAGGTTACAAATGAACTAGTAACTTACTTTGTTGCTAAGAGTCTAATAATTATTTACCATTTTACCTTAGTATAAATGTTAAGTTATATTTAACACGAAATGAAAAGTGGCTTTCACATAAGCCTTTGGGGTATTGTTATTTAGTGTAGGAATATACTCAGGTACACTACTTCTCACAAAAGAGTAATCTTTTTTATGATTGTTTTCGGCCTCTATGACCTAATCGGTGATTAATCTACACTCACTGTAAATTAGGGGAACATAGTTTCAAAACTTACATACCTTATAAAATATTTTACTGTCAGATATTGTGTAGCAGTGTATATCTCTTCATAATTAGTTACACAAGCTGAGATAAATCTCATTATAAATAAATGAATGCTTTATTCTATTATTTTCTAGATACTCAAATGTAAGATCTGATAATAAAACCAAATTATTTGAATAAATATAGTATGAATAAGAGAATATATACATTATATTTAGTAAAATCTTTTAATTTTTTTTTGTCTTTATATATTTTATATTTCATTAAAATTTCTAATACGGGTAAAGTATTGCTATGGAAAATCTTTGCTTGCTCAAGGCATATACTAGGAAGGAACAAATTATACGATTTGTGATAAATAAAATGGTTCAAAGATATTATTTGCTATTTCAAAGACTCTTTTCTTCTATCGTTTTAATTACTCAACTGATCATAAATACAAAAATAGGAACAAAGGGTAACATCGCTGAGCATTTGCGTCTAGGTTTTCTAAATAACACACTTCTGAGAACGTGGAAGCTGGAGTAGTGTCAAGGGGCTCATTCACACAACACTCGCAGCGACAAAGGAGTGAGATAACAAAGATGAGAGGACAGTTAAGAATGTTTGGCAATTTTTCCGAATAGGAAAATATTTTTCGTTAATATTGTAACACACTTGGAAAAAAATAACATATAACACCATACATTTAAAACGCGCTATATGTTTTTTTCAAATAATAATACAGATCTATACACAATATCAAGAGCACAGTGGTACAATATATTACAATAAAAATATTGAAAAGAACCCCAATACCACAAAAAAAATCAAAAATAACAAATAAAACAAGTTACTTAAGATTAAACCCTTATATACATTTCGATCACCATGTCATCATCATCAGAGGGTCTTGTTACAAAACACAATCTAGCACACAAGAAGTTACAAACTAGAATGATACCAATCGTTCTCCGCGGTCGCTATATATAGGCGTGAGGTAAGCTCCGCCCCCTCTCCGCCCTCGACCGACAAATAACGATCGGCCATCAGGAACCCAATAGGTTATGTCAAAAATTACATTATAATAATATATATGTAATAAAAGCTACAGCAATAACAATTAATAAACTAAAAGTAATTAGATTAAAACATCGTAATTTGAAGAAAGCTAATTAAGTAAAGTATATAATGGTGAGTAAGGAATAGGTCCTTTATCTGCATTCATTAATTTACAATTTGATTTCACTATAAAAACACTTTCATAACTATTGAGTAACTTTTTTGAGTTTATACATTTAGCTAAAATAACATTTTTATCTAAATCATGCTGATTACTAAGGACATGTTCTGCTACACTTGATTTTTCAGGTCTTTCATATTTAATATGGGCAAGATGTTCTTTATATCTGGTTACAATTTTTCTTTTTGTTTGACCTATATACATCTCGTTACAAGTACTACAAATTATCTTATAAATACCTGATTTTTCCAACATTGGAATTTTATCTTTCGGGTTACATAATAAATGCTTGAGTTTATTTTGAGTTTTATAGGCTATCTTAACATTTACCTTTTTAAAAATAGAGTCTAACCCTTTTGTTAAAATATTATCGAAAGGTAAACTAATAAAATTACATTTTTTAACTTCTTTTTGAAGAGTGGTAGTTGTGTTCCAAACATATTTTAATCTTTGTTTTCTAACAATATTATCTATAATTTTGGTATCAAAATCGTTGTATCTAGCCACTTCTTTGATATAATTAATTTCCTTATAAAATCGTCTAGGAAGTGGTACATTGATAGCTCTGTTAACCAAACTGTTAAATGCTGCTATTTTATGTGTATAACAATGGTTGGAACTATTTAAAATATATCTGTTATTGTTAGTAGGTTTCCTGTAAATATCAAATTCCATTTTTTCATGATTTTTAATACACAGAATATCTAAAAATGGTAAACGATTATTAGTTTCTAATTCATAAGTAAACTTAATGGAACTATGTATACTATTAAGTTGGTTTACAAAAACATCAACATTACATTTACTGCTATCAAAGATCGCAAAAACATCGTCAACATATCCTAACCAAATCCTAGGAAAATAAGTAATACTATTCTTTAAGTTTTCTTCAAATCTGCTCATAAAAAGCTCAGCAATGAAAGGAGACAAACTGTTACCCATAGCAGTTCCATCTCATTGTTTATAAAATTCATTATTAAATTTCAAGAAATTTTGGTACATTCATATTTCAGTTAATTTGACATATTTGTTTATTTTAATAGGTTCGATGTTGTTTTCTTTTAAAAAATCTTCAACAAACAATATAGTTTTTTAACAGGAATGCTAGGAAACAACGAACTTACATCAAAAGATACCATAATATCAGTACTACTAAGTTTTATATTCTTAACCTTGTTGACAAATTCTATGTTGTTTTTAATACGAAACATACCACGTAAAGGACCTATTCCTTACTCACCATTATATACTTTACTTAAATAGTTTTCTTCAAATTACGATGTTTTAATCTAATTATTTTTAGTTTATTAATTATTATTGCTGTAGTTTTTATTACATATGTATTATTATAATGTAATTTTTGACATAACCTATTGGGTTCCTGATGGCCGATCGTTATTTGTTGGTCGAGGGCGGAGAGGGGGCGGAGCTTACCTCACGTCTATATATAGCGACCGCGGAGAACGATTGGTATCATTCTAGTTTGTAACTTCTTGTGTGCTAGATTGTGTTTTGTAACAAGACCCTCTGATGATGATGACATGGTGATCAAAATGTACATAAGGGTTTAATCTTAAGTAACTTGTTTTATTTGTTATTTTTGATTATTTTTGTGGTATTGGGGTTCTTTTCAATATTTTTATTGTAATACAGATCTACTTAATACATATAAAATTATATAATACATTTATATTTAACTCGGCTTTGTTTATAACTATGTGCACTAAATCTTAGTATTTATTATAAATACAATAAAAATATAATACAATAAAATTTAATAAAATTATACACATTTGATATAAGGTAGGTTTTTTAAAGAAAGTGATAAATTTCTGGCTTGGCTAGGAGTGATTTATGATTCTATTTTTGCGACTACTTTATTTGAAATAAAATAAGGGGTATTAACTACGTTTTATTAATACATAGGAGTTTCAAAATTGCTTTATTCCTAGCATTTACACATTTGTTATATTGGTTTCAGTTATATTTACAAATAACACAGTCAACAAATACTAAATCAATGTTTGAGAAGGTGTATTTTTCTTGCTGTTTCCTAATCTGAAATAGGTGTTTTTTCTACCATGTCTAATTTCCATAGAAAGAAGCGGATTATTAAGTGGGTGTTCCAGGAACTTTTAACGAGTTGAACGTGAATAAAACTTTTGCTTAAGTGAAAAAAGGTTACTTACTTAGGGTTTTCTGGTATATTTAGAACATTGCAGGTCAATCTTCAGTTTCCAGCAATCTGCAATTATGTTGGTCCTGAACTTTCCTTGTTTCCGTTTTTCCATTCATAAAATATCCTTGTGGATGCCCTTAGAGATCATAGCTAACAGTGCCAAGATTTGAACGAAAAAGGTCTAGGTATGAGACTAGAAAGTGATTTTTTAAACACATATAGCAGCCCATTTCTTGTTAAGATTAAATTTGATTACCCACCAGATATTATTCAGTCATTCTATATCCTGGCAAATGTTCAACAACGTTTTTCAATGTATTCGGCTCTTTTTTCCGTTTAACTTAATTATTCTTAAAATCCTGAATTTTTCAGCTACTACCTGATCTGATGTCCAATAAATATTCATTTTTTATTCTTTACCTCACTGATTTTCGGGAATTATGTTTCGAATAAATAAAGCCAACACTCTTTAAGTATATAGTTTCACAAAGATTTTTTGAACTCCTAATTTAATATATAGAGGTGTCTAAAATCATGTCCTGATTCTGCAGAAGGTACTTTTTTTTATCCAAAAACGAGTGCTTTACGCTCTGACCAATATTTTTCTCTGTAATCATTTTCTCTGTCTCTGCTATCCCATTCATAGACGAAACAACAAACCAAGTGTACGCCTAGTAAAATATTAGTAACTTTTGAGTCTTCACAAATTTTCCACTAATACCTTTTGTTGTGAAAATATTCAAAACGTAACTGCATATTCTGTTTGCAATCTTTCATGACAGTTTAATGATCTAACATTATCGTGGTCAGTTTATTTCATTTATGTAAGGAAACAGGCTTTAGTCTTATCAGAAATCATGGAACAAACGTCAAATATCTGTGTTGTACTCAAAATTAATTTTTAACCACAATATACAGAACATCATTGCAAAAAAATGTAATAACAATTTTAATTTGCCATGGTAAGATCGATACATACAAATGTATTGTATTTTCATACCGCGATTCTTAACCTTTTAACTGTGATTATAAGATTTTATTGTTCTTTAGACAAATCAAGATCGACTAGTGGATCATTTAAGACTTCTGGTGTTATAAAATGGCCATCAGATGTACTCCGTCGGAAATTTGGGTGCTTCGTGTTTTCAAGTCCCTCACCCTCACATTCTTGATTACTTTCTAAACCTTCGCTAATAATAACATATTCTAGAAGCGAGAACCAATAGCATCACTGATTCTCGATTTGCACATTTTATTATGTGTTTCGACTTCAGTGAATTTCCATCTTCATTTGAAAAACTAAAATAACACATACCGTTTATTAAAAAACCTTTTCTAGTAAAATTACTTATCTTTAGTGTATTTTGGTGTGCTGAGTCAGAAAATATTATTATAAATGTTGTATTACTCACAGTTTCTCACAGTTAATGATTTAAAATAAAATACCTTTCATTCTTGTCGGTTTTTTATTTGATTTATTTAGAGTTAAACTGGCAGAGAAATCATGTTACTAGGTTGGTAGCACTGGTAAATGTAACATGCAACACTAATGTTTCTCTGTTTTTGTTGCTTGTCCTCGATAACAGATTATAATTAAATATTGAAATCTTGTTGCTGTTCATGACGAGCTGGTTATAAATTACATATTACACTTTTGCTATTACTTGCGACCAGACATTTGTTAACTAAAAGTTGTTAATTGTTAACTTACACTTGGAAGAAACGTTTTCGTCTTACGACTTCTTCAGCCTCCTATCGAAATCTTGTTGCTGTTCATGACGAGCTGGTTGTAAATTACAAATTACAACAATCTTCACTTGAGGCTGAAGAAGTCGTAAGACGAAAACGTTTCCTCCAAGTGTAAGTTAATAATTAACAACTTTTAGTTAACAAATGTCTGGTCGCAAGTAATAGCAAAATTGTAATTTGTAGATTATAATTGTATAATTATAATAAAAATGCCCTTACTTTTCAGTATTTGACCCATCTGATTTAAGAATGTCTTGTCGTGGTTGTAGAAAATGTCCTAGTACATTTTGCTAAACATGTGGAGATTTTGTTATTAAAACATAAAAGAAACATAACTGACTTAATAAAAAAGTGTAAATTTCATATTTTGATTTTAAAATCTGTGATGGAGACAAATGTTGGGCTCCTAAAGGTTTGTTATGTTTGTCTTAAAGATTTAAAGAAGTGATCTAAAAAAGAAGAAAACTCTCATAGATTTACAGTGCCTATGAAATAGAGAGAGCAAAAGAGTCATTGAATATTGTTATATTTGTACTATTAATATGTCTGGGTACAGAAAATAAGACATTTAGCTCACCATGAGATGCTCTGTGAAGATTTAAAAGTTTTTTGCATGCATCTTAGTCAACAAACGGGATTTACAAAGTTTCCATGTTTTATTTGTGAATGACAGAGTAGACGAAGGGATAAACGTTGGTCCACAAAACAGAGGCCCATAATAAATGTTTGAACACCTGGCGAGAACATTTATTGCCAAATTAAAAAAAGGTGTTTCAGTTGGATCTGATATTCGTAAAACAGTGTCCGATTCTACCTTCGAAACATAGACGACTACAATGGAAAATGAAGCTTGGATTGCATTAAAAAAAAGTTGTAACCAGATATTAGGTAATGTAAAAGTACCAAATTAAATATAATTTATGTAACTTTTTGCTTCTATTTATTTTTTTAATTTTGAATTAAAAATGAATTATAATTTTTACATCATATTTATTCCTTTTTAAAACAATCTCTTTATTGTTTCACTGAAATATTTTTCTTACTTAGTATTTTGTATCCGCTATTTTGATTCTGTGGCGAATTAAAAATGGCGTGACAAAAGACTTAGGCGTGACAAATGGCGTGACAAAATGGCGTTTTGACAAAGCCATATCGTACCTTATTTCTATTTTATTTTTGTTGATTTTTAATTTGGTCATTGTTTATCTTTCAACAATTTATATTATATTCATCTATAATAGAACGCAACACAAATGATGGTAAATTAAAACCTCTTTTGGAGTCGTCTCTCAAAAACGGGATTTTTGAAACACGCCAGATTACATTTTTAGGCGAATCACCACTGACCCATCTAACACTCCATTTTGCTTTTCTTAACAATTTTCCCTAATGAATTAAAGATAAAAAACGGAGCGGAGGGGATGCCCTTACGCTTTTACGTCTCGAGTCACGCTAATGTTTTTCCTTCCTTGAAATTAACTTCCCTTCTCCAGTGACGACCAATGACAAATGCTCTGTGAGGTTGGGAGATGTGTGGAGTAATGTTACGTCATACCTTCTGTCCTTTATTTAGTGTTTTGCCGGGAATTTTGTGTCGTCCAAAATCTTTTTTTACTTTATAAATTTTTAATTTTGCATTTTTCGAGGTTTTCCTTTTTCTTGAATTACCTTGACGTTTTTTCATTTTTCTAGCTGTTTCTTCTCAAATGTCGATGGCTTCTCTCTAGCATGGTTTTAGCTTCCTTCTAGCTTTTTGGTTTTACAAACCCCCCCCCTATTCTAAATGGTATTCTTTTGAACATGTCTATTTTTCATTTATATTACTGTATTTTGATAAATAATTATTTGTCTAGGGCCTAACTTTTTTGTTTTACTCTTTGTTTTAATGAATTATTATATTTAAAATAATAAAAATAAAAATTTATGTTGTAACTTTTAAATTCCCAATTTAACTCCAATACAGTATCTAGCATAATATCATTGTTGACCATTGTATTTTCATCATGTTTTACATTCAAATATTCAAAGTTTTTAGAATCATATCCCGGTAATATCTGTACTACCTATTTTTCAATGATTTTAGATTTACATTTAAATAAACTTTTGGAACTGATATATGAAATAAAGCTATTTAAATAAACTATAAGTATTGGAAAATGTTTTTTTAAGGCAAAATGAGTAGAAACTATAGCAACTGACTGTACTGACGCCCTTCGACAGAGTCGCTCTACTGTTTACGTATTAGCAAAATACATTGGTATACATACTGGACATGAAAACTAACAATCACACATCACTACAAATAACATTCACCTGATCAACAGAATTAAAGACATATATACAACACACAGCACTACATAGCTTCATTCGACATAAAAAACGAATACAAGAACGTATCAAGAGTACAGTTGCAGGCTATGGATTGGCAATGAAACGACGGTTTCCAGTTGTGTGAGTTCGTCGGCACAGTATTATACTAGTTTACATTTAGTTTTAATAAAATCGTTTCCTAATTAATCAGTAAAGCCAAGACTATCCCAGCAACCGAAGATAAATAATATAAACCCAATCACGAATCTCGGTATAAGATCGAAATCCATATAAGACTATCACTACATATACGAACAATGACCTATAGTAATATAAATTCGTAGACCGTAGATCTTTACTTGGGTTATATTTTACTCCTACACAACATGCATTCACTGCCATTTAGATGAATGTTTCGAATTTTATGTCACAGTAATATAAGACTGAACTCTTCAGTATACTAAACATATATTATGCCTTTAAACATGTTTTAGTCTAAAATAATAAAGTGCAAACAAGTTGATTTTTTTTTTAAATTTTAATAGATGCGGTGAGCTTTTATAAAGTGCAGGATTGTGAATTTTGGTAAGGATAGTAATTGTAATGATTTATTGTAGAGTTAATAAGTTCTGAAAATGCAAAAGATATTTGAAAACGGCTGTAAAAATTTTAAAAAACAAATTTGTTTGACAAAAAAATGGTAAGATCAACATACATTTTTTTAAATCAACAAATATTGATCTTTATATAAATCAGTCATCGTGTGACAATAGGAGCAATTAAATTTAAGAAAAAATAGTAGCAGACCAAGATAAATAATAATGGCTGCACAACACTTTATAAGGCAAAAACGAATATACGTTTCTACATACGATAAAGGGATTTTCGAAGATAATTATAAAATTTAAACTTATACAAACTCAAACGTTTTGTTATATATTTGTTGGCACCACTTCTACACTTAACCTAGTTTGGTCTAATCCCAAAACGGTTAGTTTATGCGGTAGTTTGAGCGGTTGTTTATTGTTCGATTTTTACATTAAACTCTTTTTTCAAATTAAATGAAATATCATCAAAAATCTAAACACTTTATTATATTTCACAGTGATTAACCCTGTAGAGAGCGGACGAGGAGTTTTTCTCCGAACGTACCATTATTTGTTAGGAAAACGTCTTTTAAAATGTCGGATGTTTATTTCCAGCTCCTTACTCCACAACCTGCATTCTAGGAAACGGCCCTACCTATTTTTGTTAACTCTTTCCAAGTAGCATTATTGTGAATTTAATAATTGTCAATCGCGATCAGATTGTGCAAGTTTCGTCCTCAAGCGCCCTTTCGTGTAAGTTATTTGTGCGGAGTTCCTCGTTCAGTTACTTTCATTACTAACGACTGTGGGGTTAAACTATTACTGTTTTTAGTGTTGTATGTCCTTTTAGTATCTAAGTTTAACATTTTACTGTTGTTTCATTTAAGAGGAGAGAATTCTAAAAATGCTTTTTGTTTCGAAAAACTTTCTACCGGAAATTTTGTTAGACAGCTCTTTGATGATTGTGATGAAAACGGGTCTCTTTGTCAATTGACGAACCTGACGAGGTTAATGAAATTTGAAAAGAAACAAATGAAGACATAAAAGGTCAATCTGAAAATGACGAAAATGACTAATTTGTTGAAATATTGTCAGATTTGGACATTACAGAGAAAATCTAGCTAAACATTCGCCAGAGAGCTGTTACCGTGCAGTTTAGGAATTCAAAATATTTTTAAAACCGTGACGTTTAAAAAATTAAAATTGTACAATAACGACGACTAAAATTATTTAGAATGCATTTATGTAGTATTTAATTGTAAAGTCACCCAAATATAAGCTTAAAAACCATTAAAATTTTAAAAGGTAAATTTGTGCAAAATAAACCTCCCTCTCTCGTTTTAAACTCTATGCGCCCTCTCGAAGGTTAAGGAATTATATATTCATATAACTTATAATTGCAGAGACTTTTGTAAAAAAAATATTATTATAAATATTCGGTTGTACTTTATTACTGGATATTGAATAGGCTCTGTGCAGGTCGAACTCCATTAGATGTGAAATAAACTGGCATTGTTACCTAGTATCGACACAGCTGACACTGGCATTTGCTAGGGTGTAATGCTGACGAATTAGAGAGAAAGATGGTAAAATGATAAGTAGTGACCTGTATTACATTTGTTTCGACTCCATCGTGATTGTAAAGAAGATAAAGGAACTAGGCCAATATGGAGAATAAAGCTTACGATTCCAACCTGAAACCCGAGAGACTGGCGACTGGCCCAAAACACAAGGCGGGAGCCACGACCAGTCGGTATGAACGTAAAACCCTTACTGCATATCCTGGTCTGGTTACCGTCTCTAGAACACCTACCAGAACGTATAGGTTCCAGTTTTTCAACTACTTTGGACCAGTTAAGCTTTGGATAGTACCCTTCGAATACCCAGGTACTATCTATCCGAAAAGGCGTCAATGTCGTATCTCTTTGATTCGGTCCAGAGGCTGTAATCTTTATCAACTTTCGGTTGCTTTTACCAAGGAATTGCAGTCTAGGGATGTGTTTCTAAAGGGAATAACCGCATTCCGTTGAGCTAATACCAATGACATCAATGCGTAAAGTATAAATAATTATTGTAAAGTTGAAGTTGTTGCACCTAATTGTTAGTCTACTTGAATAAACAAACTTAAATAAATAGTCGTGACAACTCGTTGCGCTCAATGATATCTCTAACTACTTCTTATTTAATGTTATCTAATGTTTTTTTTCGAAAGCAGCAATCCAACGCAAATTTCTAAATTGAGTTTCTAAACTATTATTTTATTAGTATTCAATTCTTTTTGCGATTCTTACGACTTTCTTAGCAATACTAATTAGTCACTAGAACTGTTTAGGTTTCTTTAATATATTTGTTCACCAAGTAAATAAATCATATATTTAATATTAAAATTATCTCTATGAACCGTTGTATGCGATATGTTGTAATACATTTCTAAACAGAACAATTGCAAAATGTATATATTATTTATTATTTGATTTACTTTAGCTCTGTTTTTTGAAAGTTTTAAATAACTACCTCTTAATTGTTAGGTAATATATTTCAAACAAACTTGTTATATTGGCTAATAGTTTTTTGTTATGATACAAGCTTTCTATTTATGATTTTCGTACTGAGCTTTTCATTCCAAGTGAATCATCTCCTTTATTATATGTGCCGGCATATCATAATAAACGTTGGGTCAAATCCTTTGTATCATAAAGTTTCTAACTACCCTTATTATTCCTTAACGGTAACTTATGGTTATATGAAAACATAACTAAGTTGCTTGTGTTATAATGTTAAAGGCTAATTAACACTGATGAGTTATCTATATCTTGTTAAAAACATACTTAACTGTTAGCCATTACTGAACTTTATCAAACAGTATAAATTATTTTTGGTTTATATAAAGACCTACATTACGAACTTATTAACTTTACACTTATAACTTTTTTTTTAAGTCTGCCCAACTAATTTCCTAGAACTTTTAAACTTCTCCCTTTACTCGTCCACTGTCCTTCGACGATGTTTTTTGATGCTCACCTTTTCAAGTATCAAACGAAAATTTGGTGTTTACCCTCTAAAGCAAATAGAGTCAATATACCACCTATCGTAAAATTAAACTTTTACTGGTTTTTATACTGTTCCTATGATTGTCATAAAGGTATAGTGACATTTTACATATTTATACTTCTTTGTTTTAAAACTAACAAAACTTTTTGGGAAGTTAAGGTATGTAATATAACATTATACCTGTTAAATGTATAGCTGTTAAATTAAACCGGCATATGTGCAAAAATTAAGTTTTTGTGTAACAAGATTCCTTTTCTTCCAGTCTATTTTAAAGTCAAACCTGCTTATCGTATATATGAATAAAAATCCGTCAGATAGTGTTATGCCGGTATACATTTACGCCAGAATAGCCATTTTGTTGTAATCAGAAGACAGGTCTATTGTGCAAAATGCCAGTCGATTCAAAACCTTCAAGGACGAAAGATGTCTATCATGTAAGTAAAACTGAATTATTTCACTATAACACATTTTTATTATTACACAGTTATGTGTCATATTGGCAGATAATTCGTTTTGCGCTCTACATTAATGCGTTTGTAGCAGCATCAAGTAAGGCAAACTGGCAAAGGTCTATATGCCAAAATGTCGGCTTCCAGGTGACGTTTCTCCCGTTGGATAAACAACTCTTGAAGAGTGCAAAGGTTCGCGTAGAAAAAAATTTCAAAATTCCTAGTCACTACTCCTAGTCAGGTCTTAAAATTTTTGGGATTATGTCGATGGTGGAAAATCTAACTTAGCAAACGAACTTCACAAAGATTATTTGAAAGCAACATAGGGGTCAAACCCTGTAGGAATCAACTACTGACAGTGCAGAGGTATTTTCAGGTCATACAAATTTCCTTTATTTATACCGAAGAAAGATCAGTTTTGGTTTTATTTACCAAAACACGAAAAGAAATACAAAAGAATGAGAGAATCGACTCATCCATACTGTAAAGAACTTGACCAGACAGGAAAAGGAGATTGACAAGTTAACCACAGATTCAACCGTCGTAGCAGTATAATCCTATAACCCACAGGGAGTGCTGTCATGTCCGCAAGGGGAGGAGTTTTTCTACTACTACATTATTTCAAAGCCAGCCTTTTACAATTTAACAACTTCTAAACTGAAGGCGACAAAATGGTAAACTATTACAATTGGGATGAGACACAAGGAAAATGAGGCGTTATTGAGATTGGGACAACGCTGTTACAACGGTTAAAAACATAAAATCTATCAGACACAAATTTTTAGTAAAGGACCACACCCAAAACGAGAAGGATTCAGCTCACTCAACTAAAAACAGAAAAGAAAAGTGGCAAGCCTGGTTCGTGAGTTGAATCATGAGGACGTTTTTCACATAAAGCTCTGATGGACCCCTAAATAATTTTACTTATGTTGGATATTCCAAGGTTTACAGTAATTAAAGATGATGACAACTTTTACTGCAAAACTTCCTATGAATCAAATGCATTGGATGAGGTGAATAAAAATAATCGGATCAATTGGAGCGAGAATTCTCTCCTGATTCAAGCTTATTCCAAGAGTTTTATTATAGATGAGAAGAAGA
Source organism: Prosapia bicincta (assembly GCA_036971475.1). Taxonomy (NCBI): domain Eukaryota; kingdom Metazoa; phylum Arthropoda; class Insecta; order Hemiptera; family Cercopidae; genus Prosapia; species Prosapia bicincta. The sequence goes on from JBAIZL010000002.1 coordinate 56,994,488, forward strand.
AAAGAGTGTCCTAACGTTAGCTGCCAATGGAATAATACCGTAAATTTATTCAGATTTCTACAAGAATTTGGGAAACTTGGAAGCTACGAGCCAAAAGGAAGAAACATATGTTATTTGGTTCTTTAAAAAAATTAAGAAGCAATACATTATTTTTTCACGAAGAACATTATTTTTCTCCATATAAAACCAGTGTGACACAAAAACAAATTTTAAGGCCGATTTTAAAGTCATACTGGCACATCTGCATATGTCTCTTGATTTAAGCAATTTTCTATTTATTTGCAACTCCTACTTCAATATTAGCAGTATATAAAAGTATTTGTCTAAATTTTATTCATGCAAAAGGTGGCTTTAAGGTGAACCAAATGGAAGTTAAAAGGAATATATCACATGCTTAAACTTTGAAGAGCTCCAGTGAAAACTATGCATTTTGCAGTATGCTGGTTTAGTTTCACAGCGGCGATACATACATACATATATACATATATATATATATATTTGAAATGGAAAACACCTTATTTGTAAAATGTAAAACCACAAAACATTTTTATGAATAACTTCGCTGAATATCAATTTAAATGTACTCAAATTCTTCGTTTTATTTTAAAATGAATTTGTCACTAGATTATTTTTATGACGATTGGGTTTATAAATAATACAGTAATATAAAACCTACTAAAATAATGAAATGGGTAATATAAAGGACAGTGCGTTGTGCAATACTTCCATTTATAGTCGTCAGTGAAACTAAAATGAATACAAAGAATATCACACCACATAATATATAAAAGTTTATTCTTGATATATAAGAGTTATCTATAAAATGTTAAATAGGAGTTAAATCGGGTAAGTATTGAATTCATTGAGTAAAAGAAGAAACAATCATTTTAATTGCTCTCGACATAGAGCAATATGCAATTAAGGCTATTGTCGTTAAGTTATTTTAAATATAATTAACAATATACAAATCATCTTATAAATAATAAATTGTCTCAGGTAAAATTTTTTTTTTATTAGTTAATATAATTCAATACATTTGTCATTGCTCCATTGTCTTTTTTCCTCTATTTACATAACTGAAAATTGTTTTTCCTAAATAATTTGATTATATTATTTTAAATGTTTTAGGCAATAATGTTTTTTGTCAAACGCGGTTTTAAATATTACTTTTTTTTAACACACTATTAAACGACATTTTATTAGCAGCTTATCAATGCTTCTCCGACTATACCTAATAATAAAACCACAAAATCTGTCCATCAGGAAAAAGTTAGACTTATCTAGCAACAACGAATTAAAATGGAAATTATTTTAATACTCACTAAATAGTTATGCAATTATAGTTTCACTTTAACCTTATTAGTTATTTAAAATGTTGTTAGAGAAATGTTAATGAACAAAATGTCATAATAATATTTTCATCAATAAGTTTACAGCATTGTTTGCAGATATTGCAGATTTTAATAATCATAGTTTAGTTTTGTAATCAGAAATATAAGTTTTAATTAAACGAGATGCACTCAATTACTGACACACTATAGTAGCTTCACATAGCAAATTACGAGATTTGACCAGTAAATTCCTTTAATTACACTTTAATTTAGCCTACTCTATACTTTCTGCATTGGGTAATTAACTCTCTCATAATTAATACATTAATTGAGGCGAGTAATTGGAAAGCAAAATAAGTACCTAATGAGGTAAATTTGAAAATGGTACAAAGAGCTAAATTTCATAAAATCCCAGTAAATACGTGAAAGTCCAGTTGCCAAATAATAAAGCACATATTTATATTGCGGTCATCGGCGATTATTTACAGTTTGGTAACTAAAATAATAATTAATTTAAGTATTTAATTATGGATAGTTTAACGTTCAGTAGCAAGATCATTACCCGTTACATCATACTGTGTTTGTTTTATTTAAACTTAATTATTATCGATAATTTATTCTTATATATCATTATCAATTAACATATTAGCTTCCATTTTATATATTTAATAATTGTTTTTTAATTAATTTATTTAATTGTAATTTAATAAACATATCAAATTGCTCTTAGATATAGAAAAGGTTTTTTAAAATGTATAATAAATTCAGAATAATTCTGGCCTTAGATATAAACTTTACAAATTGTTATTGTATAGTTTTAATATACCTTATATACGTAATATTGTTGGAACATTAATTTAGTTTCCTACTGCAGATTTAGGACTGGTAGTTTGTTTCTTTTTTTTTTGAAAAGCATTATCCGAATGAACAAACAACAGCGCACTTAGACACATGGTTCTCAGCCACATGGGGGATAAAAGTGGTGCTAAGTAAACATTTCTAAGAGCTGACTAGTGTGGGCAGAGCCACTTGCTTAAAGTACCTGCAACGTGTCTGTAAGTGTGTGAGTTTTATTATCCTATGCTTTGGAAATAAATTTATACATGGTAAAAAATATATGAATCAACATTTCATGAAAAAATTATTTATATATGTAAGTTATAAAAAACGTGCATGCATTGTTTTAACTATCCATTCCATTACTATTTTCCTAATGCTTTCTCTATACTTCCGCTCTGGAACTGTCTCATTTAGTTTTGTAATTCTTGTTTATTTTTGAGCGGGTTTTCTCATTCCATATTTTATTATGTGGTATCTGTGTTATTATGTGGTGTTCGGTTATAATCTCTTAATAATATCAATATTTGTAAAACGTTTTATTAATTAAATGCGACAACAATGAAATGGATATCACGAAAAGACGTCATTAAAAATTGAATTATAGTGCCATTGCAAAGCATATGCCTGACAATATTAATAGGTCAGGGAGAGCAGAGATTCATATTGCAAAAACGCGATACTAAGCTGTATACATCTTTCCGTAGCTTCTGCAGCTGTAGATACTAAGCTTAAGCAATGTTATTAACACAATCCCATCTGAAGTATCACGCCATAATGAATTAAATTACTGGATATTGGTAAAAGGAATTCTTTATATAAAGAAGCGAGTAAAGTGTTTTAGTAACCTGTCCAAATGCAGATGGCGATAACAAGTTGAATGTAAAGTGTGAACCGAAGATAAGGGTCAAATATTGTACCACGATCAACGTACCCCGAAATCTGGAATGTTTTTTTTTCACAAGGGATTGAACATGGTATGTTGCTTGCAAACCAAAAACACAGACGGTACTAGGGGTTTGTCACCTGATTTGTTCACACTAATATTAATTACTTTTTTCTCTATTTCTATTTTTATTAGTAAGCCTTTTCTTTTCGGTAAGTTTAATATAACTATTCTACTATTATTTCTCAATATTTTCAGCATTGAATTTTAAAATCAAACTGGAAACTAGTGAAGAACTCAATACACATAGTAGTAACTGCAAAGTGTACTGTATGTATACTGTACTGTATATATATATATATATATATATATATATATATATATATATATATATATATATATATAATACGTTTTCTTGTTTAATAATTTAAAACAACATAGGTTATTCAAATACTAGAATATTTATTAATTTATATCCAAAGTTTTTCGTTGGTAAACAGTGCCAACATCATCAGGAATGCAAATTACAATAATTTATATATATATATATATTAAATATGGTGATATGTATTCTTGTAATATAATTAATAAATTAAAAATATTTCAAAAACAAGGGCATTTTTAATGAATATATTTATGCAAAGCTTTTCGCCGATAAAATATTACTAGCATCTTCAGGAAAATAATTATCTAATTATTTTAGATACTTAATTATTTTCCTGAAGATGCTGGTACTATTATATCGGCGAAAAGCTTTGAATAAATATATTCATTAATAGTATTCTTGTTTTTGAAATATTTTAAATTTATTATATATATATATATATATATATATATATATATATTTGTGGTTTTGCAACACTGTTTTCTTGTATTCACTTATCACTTTCTCTATATGTACTTAAATACCAAGTAAGAATCTTGTTTAAGTAAATATAGTGAAAGTGATATATTTATATATATATATATTTATATATATATATATATATATATATATATATATATATATATATATATATATATATATATATATAAGACAATTATTAGCCAGGAGTACAAACAAAAATATGACGCTGATATTTGCAAAATAGCCTGTAATGAAATAATAAAACAAATCCATTATTCATAAATCAACCATTAAGCAGTCATGACTTGCTATCTAAACCAGTAGGTCAAGACTCATATCTTTGTATTGCCATCATGTTCCGTTGTATACACAGAAATATCTTGTTATCATGTTATAAATGGACTCCGATAACTTGGCGGAATCCTGAAATCGTTCAAAATATAATTGTGCCCTATGACATAAGTAGAAACTAATATTTTGAAAATAATTTTATATACAAAACAGAATTTATATAAATTATTACAGAATCATATGCAAACTTTAAAAAACTTGTTATTGTTGAGCTATGCTATGTCAGAACGTTTTAAACAGAAGCTGACAGAGAGAGCATAGCAACAGCTTTTGGACTATATCAGTAAAAGTGCTTTTATATGGTTAAAATATAAAAATATCATGAAACTCGTTTAATTAGGGTGTAACTTTCTAATAATTGACAATTTTAAAACAGCAAAAATAATTGGCGAAACGTTAAACTCGTTAAATTTTAATAAATGAACTCTGTTTGCCATTAAAACTGTAAGGGAGATAGAATACCTGACATCCAAAGGAATAAAAATATTAGTTTCTTTAATTATAACAGAATTATCATCGAAATAAAAAAAACTTATTATATTTTCGCTATGCTATGTTAGTTTTAAATAAAACACTGTCGGAGAGACCATATCTATTGTAATGTCAGCTTAGAGTTGTACATCAGTAGTTTGGGAGAAGCTGAGGAACATTGGGTGGATTATTACTTTCAGATTTTTGATTACTACAGTACAAAAATGCTTTTAGACGGTTAAAATTTAAAAATATCAAGAAACTCATTTAAGTAGAATGTAACTATCTAAAAATTGACAATTTTAAAACAGAACATATGGTTGGCGAAACGTTAAAAAGGTTTGAAAAGTTAAAAATGAACTCTGATTGGCATTAAAACTATAAAGGAGATAGAATGCCTGACATCCAGAAGAAAAAAAAATATTAGTTTTCAGTAATTATAAAATAAATATATGCGATTTTTTTTTTTAAACTAAATATTGTTTAGCTATGATATGCAAGAACCTTTTAAACAGAAGCTGACAGAGAGAGCAAAACAATTGTAATGTCAGCTAAGAATTTATATTAGTAGTTTGGGACAAGCTGAGGAATATTGCGTGGATTAGTACTTTCAGATTTCGAATTATTTCAGTACACAAAGGCTTTTAGAAGTTTAACATTTAGAAATATCAAGAAACTCTTTTAACTAGAATGTAACTATTTAATAATTGACAATTTTAAAACGGCTTTTTGACAGCACATATGGTTGGCAAAACGTCAAACTAGTTTAAAAAGTTTAAAAAAAAAATTTAATTTATAAAATGGAGTCAGGTTAAAGTACAATACGGGAAATAAAACGGCTAGCATCGAAAAGAAATAACATAGAGTAAATAAGTGACTAAATTATCCAATGGGAGAGGGTACAGATTTGTTTTGAGGGTTCATATGGAAAATTTGAAGTCGCAATATGGATTTGTTATTAGAGTAGGTTTTGTAAAGTAATAGGTGTTTATAAAATTATTGGGAAGTACGGAGGGTTTAAATCAAATGTAATGTTTAGTAAGTGGTAATGTGAGTCCGGTGCGACCAAATAACATCCTAAGACAACGGCTAGAGGACCTGCACACCTCCCAAACACAACTAAAAACTATAGCCTATATTTACTTCGCTAAAGAAGAATATTATCAATTTAACAATGACAACAGTTGTAACACACGTTGTTATTAATATTGTATCATATTTAAACAAAAATAACCATGTAAAATGTCGCACACTATGTCTAAAAGTGCAAACTGAACAAAACATAATATAAATCGGCGACCTAAGGAAACCTGACACAAAATTACCCAATCGTGAAGGAAGGATTACGGCGTTCATGCGTTACCTACCGCATCCGTAGTGAGAAGACATCTGTTTGCATGCAGATAACGTATTTCAATTTCAACAAATATGACCTAAACACAATTTTTTAAATATTATGGAAACCCATTCTATTCCTTGGTCCGACAGATGATCTTTTCAAAACTGTTATTTGTTGCCAAAAATAGAGATATAATAGTTTCATTGGTAAAAGTTTTATAATAGGCCTATGTACACCTATTTTTGGTGAATTAAAATAGATACTTTTTACAAATTCAAATAAATTGTGATTAACAAATTTTGTCTGTAATATTTTACAATTATTCACGGAATATATTTAGATTTACAAATTTTGTCTTACAATAAATGTATAATTACTAATTATTGATTTTCACTGAATTATTTGAACTCTTCAAGAATTTTTTCTCCAAATAATATTGTTATATAATGCAAAAGATGCTTCCACCGTCACAATCTCACAGGTGGCTTTATTAGGATCTTTCTATCGTGAATATTGGTGCAAAGTAATAAAACTCGATTACGAGTCAAGTAAGAATATAATTCAAAATTAGTAATTCACTAAGTAATCTAAATCTTTCTGTTTGGCTGAAAAAAAATTAATGGGTTACTTGTGTTTTTCCAGGTCCTCATAACGTTGCCTCAGAATGTTTGCTCTCCTCATTTAACTCACGTAAATTTAGAACTTATTGCGCAAATCTCTATTACTATAACTATATTATTACTTGATTTCCTATAACATCAGTGTTTTATATGTCTGATGTAAGGTTTAATGTCTTTTTCTGATTGTCTTATCTGTTATTTATGACTACCTCAATTATGAATAATTTTACAGCCTATAATTTATTTACAACTTATTAATAAAGAACAAAATATCTGTTGATGATAGTGTAAATGCAAGAAAAGTTTAAGTCTTTTAAAATGTGTACTTAAGGTTAGTAATTGTTAGATTTAATTGACTATTATGCTTTTTCTCGACTAACTTTCTTTACAATTATTTCTTTTATAATGAATGTATAATAAACATGTATATATTATGATATAAAACTAGTGTCCAGTTTGTTACTAGTTAGTAACCTAATGACCCCGATCGATGTACTCTACCACTCTCGAACGCCGCAGAGCGTTACATGCCTACTCTGTAATGTAATTTGGATTATTTAGACATGCACTGTAAACTCGTTTACAAAACAAATACTTCAATATCCATGAACATACTATACACAACACGGCTCTAATTTATCGTCGCAATGTGAGTCAGGGCTCTATCACATTAAAATCCCGTTGTAAAAGTAGACAAAAAGTTAAACACAGTGAGACATTCCTTAAAACTTGCTTCAGGTTTCTTACCATTATACGACTATTAGGAAAATAAATATTGTAATTAAACATATTTATAGCATTAAATTATACTAACTTAAACTCAACATGAAATGAATGCGATTATTGACTGGCTTATTCTAATTTTAAACATAAAGATTGAGCATGCGTTCCAAAACTGATAATCCATTGGACGGTGAGAGAAAATTTTATTTTGTGTTGCATTATATTTTTAACACATACTTAAAACGTGTTGTAATATATGGAATAGAGTATATTTGAAAGTTAAGCCTGTAAGATAAAATGAATCTCAATAAGTGTATGGTTCTTTGGCTATTATTATACTTTTAAAGTATTGTAATAGTGTTTTCTATTCACGGTTTTTATTCTATTTAACAGGGGAAGTAGAGTAATTATATAAGATGAATAATTATAATAATTGGAAAAGATGAAGATAACAGCTGATGTAATTATCGCACTATGTTAATAATTAATAACTAAAAACTCCACTACTCAGGGATTAAACACATTATCGTAGTCAATTTGTATTTTAATAAAGTAATTGTATATAGACTTCAGCCAGACTGAAAACCAATAACGGCTTTTCTTCCTTTTTCATTAGTACTCTTTTTTTTAATAATTTAGTTTTTAAGATGAAAAAATACATGAGTTTAAATGTTCATTTAAATGAAATAAAACATATATTTTGGAGAATTAATATTGAACTGTTCAAGTCTGTATAAGAAATAAAATGGTCTTTTCTAAAACTTTGTTTTAGTGAGTCCGAATTATTCACGGTTACCAATCGTAAATGTTTATTAGTTTCGAATAAAGAAAGCAGAGAAATAAAACACTCTGATTTTACAATCGGAGGATTTGAGCTCAAGCACTACTTGTATACAACAAATGTCCCTCAGTTTACAAAGGACTATATTTCCGATGGCTTGGTAATTTGCACAAATTACATTTCCTACATGTGACTTTCTTGTGACTCAAGATATCGTTTTTACGAATCATATTATTTGCAGAGCAGAGTTTCGTAACATTCAAAGTCCTTATTACAATAAAAAGCAACTTGTTTCTAGAATAAACATTTTGAGTGTAAAACAAAAACTATTCACATTTAAAGAAATTCAGTTCGTAATTATCTATTAAAATAACATAATAGTTTGTTGGTTATTGCAATTGGTATTATTGTGTAAACGTAAAGTTTATTCCTTTTACTTTGTGGAAATAAACAGTTCAGCATCAATTACAATAAATGTTAAATCCTTAGGCACGTGATATATCAAGTTGTAGGCATTATTTAGTGATGTTCATGCGCAATTCTAACAAAAGTAGGTTTCTCTGGAATCCAATGTTCCGCTCAGTAAGAAGCTAAAGGATCGTTACGTTAAGGTAATACATACAAATAAACCCTCTTGGAGTCTCTATATTATTCCAATCACTAATAAAATTCCTCCGATCGGCGATTTCCCATCCAATGCTTACAGTAATTGTCAATGTGGCTACAGTATGTTGACTAATATGTTTATAATATCCAAGGAGTTATTGGAAAATAATATGTTCTAAATTAAAAAATGTATGTCTCACCACAAAGAAATTTTTTTTATATTATGATATCAGAGTTACTGTACTTCGAGACTTTATGTAACAAGAAAAACCACTTTAATACATGGACATTATTTTTACCTTATTTAATAATATTGTGTTCAAACTACACTGTTTATAATTAAGATTATTTTTATTTATTTCTTATTTTGTCCTATAATCTAGGTTTGGTTTTCTATTCCTCATTGGTTATTCTACTTTTGTCAAGTACCAATTTTCCTATAATAAATTTATACTTAACACAAATACTTAAAATAGCCCCTATTTCCAGGTTTTAGTTAAAGATGTGTATTAAAAAGCACATGGAGAGACGATTGCAATAGAATCTGTCCTGCTAAAGTACTGAAACAAATGTACAAGCTCTCGTATAAGGGTAAATATGTTCAAAAAATATAAGCCCTACTCCACTTGAAAATATGTGAATAGAAAGATATGAATAGAAAGATTTGAATAGAAAGAGAAAATCCTCCTGTTTCACATAGCTCAATATTTTTATAACACCGTTTGTTTAAGTGTCTGAATCTTATGGAAGGCCTAAGAGTGTATGTTCTGCTCGTAACATATCTTAGGCTTGCTATCACGTTGAACAGTTAATATATTTAAGTGGGATAGAGAGAGAGAGTGGTCCATCCCCACAAAAGTTCATGGTTAGATATTAGTTTTAATCATCGCCAAAATACATTAGCTTATAAAATAAGTTTAATTAGGGTCCTTAGTTCGACAAATCTTACAGTAAACAATTTATGTTGCCACATGTATTTCTGCTTATAATTCAAAGTCCTAAAAATTAATGGTAGTCGAGCTTTAGCTCTTTCATCCTAATTTCAGTATAAATTAAAAGATAACATTTTTTTATATGTTATTTATAGGTTATTATGTATAACAGCTGTTTTAATGCAATGATTATTATATAATTATGCAATTATTCTATTATACATTTCTAAGTTAAAATTATAGTACTTAAAATGAATGTTTATAACAGATAATACTATTATTACACTTAGTATTATTTTTTAAAAAGTTCTTAAACAAATAATCCGATATAATATTAAAATTCTATAAGCGTTTTAAGACACGTATAGAACATTTTGGTAATCTAATTCAATTACATCCCATAAATTTATATTCAGTAAGTTTTTTAACATCTTAAATCAAGATTGTCTCTTACCTATGGTCCGTTACGATTAACTTCATTGAGAAAAATAAATTTCTACCCCTATTGAATACATTCTTCTAATGAAGAATTCACTTCGGAAGGTGAGTCTCATTGACTAATATTTTAAATGAGGCCTGACTGTAACATTTCTATTTAGAAAAGAATGTTCGACTTGCAATATATTGTAAACGCAATAAAAATTAAACTTAAGAATTTGAATTACATATTAGTTTTATTTAAACAAATGTTACCTTCCTTTTAATAAACAATACTTATTATACTCAAATATAACGTTAAACTTAAGATTTATTCAGTTATATATACATGGTTTGTAACGTCATAAGAAATAGCCATGTCTGACAGTCAGACCCACGACTGCCTCTTAGGTTTCTAAAAAATTTCTAACATCAAAGATAAAATAGGAAAAGGTTATATAACATATTTAAACATTAAAAGATATCCAGCTGTTTCGATATTCACCCAGTTAAATATATTTTAATTTATATCACCCCAAAAATAAATAAAAGTACTTTAAGATTTAAATCAGTAATCGTCTTTTGAGTATTCTTTCTATTCAAAAAAATTAAATGTTTACAAAGATCTATTAAAATGTTTCTGTCAACGCTGACATATGATGTCAAACCAATATAGAGGAAACAGCGCGATAACAGTTTTACAGTCGTTTGGTTTTGACTGCTTAGTGTAAACGAGAACGTTAACATGTATTTTAGATAATAATGACAGTAAACGTAATTAAAAATTCCCTACGCAGATGTTATATATATATATATATATATATATATATATATATATATATATATATATATATGTATATATATATATATATATATATATATATATATATATATATATATATATATGATTGTATTACAATTTTATGAGTCCACTCAAAGAGATAAATTGCACTGGGTTGTATTTAGTTGGTTGTCACCAGTATTGTATAAAACAAAGTTTTATTTATTGAACAAATTTTGATTTACTGTCTCATACACGTTTTTTATCGTACATATTCCGATTACGTCTGTAATTATATAAGAAAACTATAGATCGAACAAGGTCACAAAATATGTCACAAGTACTAACATGAAATCGGAAAGGCTCAAAGAGGAAGACCTGGTATATTATGAACAGGACAAATGGAGACTAGTAGGACAAAGGGTGACACACACTCACACATACACACACGCGCGCACACACACACACACACACACACACAAACAAGAAAGTTGAATACTGATTCTTTTTTCAATATATAAATTGTATTCTCATATTAAAAAAATTAATTCATTTTAAACATTTTGTAAATTAACTAAAAATGTTTATGACTGTTTATTAGAGGATTTGAATAATAGAACTCAGTTTCTGGTTCTAAATTCCTCAATATCAGGTAGTAAAAACAGTAAAATGTTTGTAAAAATACTTTTATTTTATTGTTTTAAAATTATATAAATAAATTCTCCATTAAATATTAATTGGTGAGAAATGTGGCAACGGTTTATCTTATTAGGATTTGTGTTGATTTATTTTGAAAAACCGGACTCTTTGATGAAAAATACTCTCTATGCATTTTCTTTCTTGTAAGTCTTCATTTTGCTTTGCAAATTTGGGTGTATTTTTAAAATCTTTTTTTTACAGTATGTTTTATAATGATTGTTGTTTATACTTATAAGTGGTTATCCATGTGTTTAAGTAAGTATTTCACACAATTATAAAATAACAAGTACTACTGTTTATGTTTGTCATTCATTAGACAATAGAATTATATATAATAGCATGCAGTTTATTTATATTAATTATGTATAGCTATTATTAGTTAAAGCTAATATACTAATTTATAGTTTATGCTAACTTTATTTAAGTGCTACAATAAAGTGAACGCTATGATTGGTAAATGTAAACCCAATAGCAAAAATATATCGCATTACCTAATAGTGCACTATGAGTCCGCCGTAGCTCGAAAAGTATATCATTCAACTGTCAGAAACATAATGAAAAACAGCAGTCAAGAGAGGGATCTGAGAATGAACAATGAAAAATACTGAAAGCAACTTAAATTGATTTTTGGTGGAGACCTGTATTATCAACACTTTAAAATGCTTGTAATACTTGTGATAGGTTTGAACCCAATCATAGTACTTGTATAATACCTAAAGGTTTACACACGCTTGTTGTTGATTTAAAGTTATTTCAAATGAAATGGTACGTGCACGAATAAAGACTACCAGACTAACAACGCAAATGTTGAGGTTGAAACCACATTCAAGAAATAGAGGAAGACAAAGTCGTTGCTTAGGAGATGAGATTGACAGAGATATAAGATAGAGAAAGAGGGAGCTGAAGGAGAACCTTTTGCGGACATGGCTATGTGGAAACTACAATGACGGCGATATACCTTTGAATCGGACTATAACTAATCAGAAGGGTGTGCAAGAAAAAATAGATCATGTTATAATTGTTCTGGTATGAATTATTTTAAAACGTTTTAGAGTCAAGTCCAATTTCCAATGAAATTCTCATTTCACTAAAGATTTCATGACGTTAATAACATTTTAACCTATATTTTACATTCCATTACAAAATGCATATAATGGTATATATTTTCCATTATCCTTAATTATTTATTCTTAAAAGAATCACTGAATTAATAATATCATTGCTTCGAAGTATGAGAGTAATTTCGAAACAGTCTAGTGCAGTTGACAAAATAAATTGCCTGTACAAATTAGATTTTAATATAATATTTCAGTATGATCAAATAATTAATACAATATTCAAACAAAAATTTAATTGACCTAATGAAAATATCACATAAGATAAAATAAGTCTAAACTAAATAATAACTTAATTACACCAATAAAATATTCAACTGGAATAGTTTTGTTTAATTTTCAATCCAAATTGACGAATTGCTTTATATATAACCTACAGAAAACATAGATAAAATCATAAAGGAATTAAAAAACTGTGAAATTTAGCTAAAAAGGTAAAATTATACTCAGTTAAACTTTCAAGTTATTATTTATGTCATCAAATCATTTGATACATTCCCTAGGATTTTATATTAACAACAAATAAAATACAGTGACGAACTAAAATATAATAAAATGACTACGTGAGCTCAACGCCATGTCTGACTTTAGATGCAAGAGCGAACATATTGAACGGATGTACTATGGAAATGAACTCTCCATGTTCTTCCATCCGTGAAGCAATGATTCGGTATGATTCACAGATATTGAGCTGTGCTTATTTCTCTCACCCCACACAAACACACCTACGTCTTTATCTATGTGTTTGCCAATTATGCTCTGATAATTTAAAAAAGCAATAAACAGAAACATAACATGAAGTATATTTAAATAAAACTAAAACATTCTAAATAAACTTACAATACTTTAAACAATTTACGTGTTAAAACAATTTATTTAAAACATTCAGTGTTATTTCAAATATTTTTGTAATTACATTTTGGAATTTATTTCTAATTCAATTTAGCAAGTTTATTGGTAAATAAATTTTTAAATCTATCCTATTTGGTGATATTGCCAACTGTTTTTTTTTTTAAGAAAAATTGTGTTACTAAATCTTTTTGAAATTTTAGTTATGATTTTTCTAAACATAGGCAAGCGAAATATCACAGATTAAAATTAAAATTATTATCCATTAATCAGGATCAATGCAAATTAAATAGGTTGTTATTCGACAACAAACCTATGTAGGTACCGTTTAATTACTCTTTCAATTTATAATGAATCAAAACGTTATTAAAAGTTATTTTCTAAGTGAAACATTAAGCAAGAATTTAAAAAAACTTATACAAGGAAAAATAATTAATTTTCTGATTTAAGTAGGTGAGGATTTGAGAGATGCAATGATTCGTAGGTAAAAAAAAATAGAGTTTTATAAAACTAAAACTTGAGAGCAAGTACCATTACATATCTGAATAATATTTGTAAGAATACTTTAAATCATATACAATATATGTATCGATCTATCTAACTATATATATATATATATATATATATATATATATATATATACATATATTATAACCTAACTTATTTATAACCTATAGTTTGTATTATAATTACCTTAGCTTTCGTAAGTCTATAGTCATACCTTAGGTTTCTAAACTATTAACAATCATATAAATTTAGCATCGCTTACATTTATTCATCTGACATTTAATTATTACAAGCTATACTAAATTACATTTTTACGATGCAGTGACAGAGATTGTTTGCATAACTAATACTACAATTACTATAATGGTGGACTCGTTTTATAATTACAGTGTTAATTTTCTCTTTCTCTCGGGTCGTTATTACGGGATCTTCTTTAAATTAGAATGTGGTGAAAAGAAAAACTAGATTACTTTTTATAACTACAATGAAATTAAATTGATTCTGAATATAATAATTTATAAATCTCGTTTGGCTAAATCTAATGTAAGGAAGATAGTACTTATTGTTAAGATCCTTAAATCCAGAACGTTGGGATAAATGCTTCACTGCAAATTAACTTACTTACATAATTTCTTTACTATCTGCTAATTCATTTGCGTCGCACTTTTATACACACTTCATTTGTACACATAAACACTAATAATTCCCTTAACTCTAATAAACCAGTTTACCACTCTGAACTTCTCTAAAAACTTTGATGGATTTCTGTCTCGAGTAAATCGATGATCCCCACGTCTTTCACATAGTTTTCTAAACGGTACAGTGTTACCTTCGCAGGTTAATATGGTCACATGGAATTTTTTTTGCAATCGGTTTCTCACAGCACAGGTTTATGACTATCCCGAAATAAATCAATGGTTAACTATATCGGTACTTTGGTAAACTATTCTTGGTCACTAATTACTTAATATTTCTACAGATTTTTATTATTTTGGATACTAACTGAAATCATACTATATGACTCATACGTTTAATTTATAATATATATATATGACTTTACTTGTTTTGAGGTTGGGTTCGTACCCTTAGTAGGGAGGATTTGCGTGTAATATAACGAAGTGTTGACTTATTGCCTTTACCCTCAATTATCACCTTCCCAAGGCAAATAAATTATATTTATTAGTGCCTTGCGAGTATATAAAATGTAGTATAAAAACATGGAAGGTAATAATTTTTAGTTGTGAGACTAAAATATTTATTTTGTTTATTTTTGGTGAAAACGTTTTCTATAGAACGGGACGTAACGAACAGCATTGCAGCAGAAGGGTGTCTAAATAATATCATTCTGTGACGTCGGAGGGGAATACAGTCAAGTGACCGATTCACACAATTACCTCATTGAGGACTTTCAGTTCTTACTCGTGATATACTCTTTAAAATAGCAGTTCCCAAATCACCGTTGAAGAACAAACAACAACAATTCATTAACTGTGTCATAATACAGTGAGATTTTACAACCTATAAAATGGTAATTTATTTTATATTTATTATATACATTTAATCATTACACGTTCCCATGTCGTTTTATTGAATAAGAATCTTATTATTGTGTATGAATATATTTTAATTTGATAGGTTTGGGAGCTGATATGATTCACTATCTCTGACACGTAATTTGGTAGTCATAACTTCACCAATATAAGACGAAAACTTAAAAAGAAGGGATCAGATAAAAGAGGATATTAAAAAAGAGAATCAGGCAAATACTAATGATCTTCTGTAGAGTTTAGTGAATTAAGATGAGGGAAAAATTATCATTAAAAATTGTTATTGGCTTCCAAAAAAGCTAAAAACATTTTGATTAAACATTTATTAAAGGGCAACAAACAAAGTACAATGGTTTGTTAAGAAAATTGAAAACTTGTAAAATAAAGTGAAAGTGATTCCTAATATTCTGTTACCCAGTGAAATGGATACTAATGTTTTGTTATTAATAAAATGGAAAATATATAATTTTAGTGATAATAGAACCAAGGTAGTTATATCAAGTGTTCTCTACAACAGCATGCATTATTAGGCAAACGATGCTACGGATTCGGTTGCTATTAACACCCAACGAACGCAATTGCTACTTCAGCAAATTGTTTATTGTTAAAGTGATATCAGTTTAAAATTAGTAACTCAAATTGTGAAGTAAACACGGATAACAATATAGATGCACTGAGAAATATAGTACTTAAATAATCAAAATAGTTCAGGCAAAAGGTGGCACGCGATCGATTGATATATAATAAAAAGCTAGCCCTTTTCAAAAACATCTCTTTTTGAAGTGCATGTTGCATAAAAAGCCATCACTAAGGATTTGTAGGTCATTTCGTGAACTTAAATGAGTTAATTTATTCAAAACATTATGTAAATGATATGGATAATAAGGCAAATAAAATAAAATAATATTAATAGCTGCCTTTCGGCCTTTCTCATATACACTATTGTAACATAAATACTATACCTCATATTATAACGTTTGTGAAACGGTATTATACTTCCTCTACCCTTTCCCCCGCCTATTCTTGACCTTCGATGTCACGCTCAGCTTACATGTGACATTCTATACCTTAATTGGAACAGGTTCTTAATTCAAATACAAATAAGAAGCTGAGATATAAAGAGGAAGAGAAATTGTCAGTGTAATTAGAGTTTATTATAGTTTTATTGGTAAAATCATTTTAATTTGTTAAGGTCTAGTTATAATCTATATAATTTGTTACCACTATATATGAGTGTAAATATTTTAAAGTTTTTTAAATATTATGTTTATAAATTTGACAATATAAATATTATACATTGTGTATAATAATCAAGTAGCAATAATTACTGTAGGCTACTTCTAATAATTAATACACTTTATCAAAAACCATAAATTTAATTTAAGAGATTGCAATAACATTTCTTAAATTAAATCAAATATTTAGTCCCTTCTCTAAATTATGATTTAAATTAATTGATTCAATCTGTCAAAAAATTTCTAAATAAAATGTAGAACAGTTGTTTTCGTTCTAGATGTCTAACTACAACGTTGGGCATGCGTAATCTACCAGGACACTGGTTTCGTTTTAATTAACTGCACCTAATCCAACTTAATTAATATA
>JBAIZL010000002.1:57019228-57054228 GCA_036971475.1 Prosapia bicincta
TTTTACACACAAGCATCCAGCCTCAAAGTTGTGAATCCTGCCAGGATGAAATATTGTATAGTTGATATAGAGTTTTTGCAAACACTATTGATTTGTAATTCACAACACACATCTATTACCTTACTTCCTCATTTATAACAAACAAAAATACTAGTATAAATACATATCTAAACCCCTATTGTTATTTCTATGTAGTACATATTTCAATATATATTGAACTATAAAAATATATCTCCTAATTTATATGTGATATGAGTCATATTTATTCTGAAGATGATGGGTGTTGTAAAACCTTCACTTGATTTTATTTTCTAGAAATTGATTACTTGAAACAACCTCCATATTTACTAATTCTACACACTGTTTGTCATTTTTACAGCATCAATCGCCATATACGAACTCGCTGAACCTTCGCGTTGGAACAAATGTATTACTGTCGCTAAATAAACATACGTCACAGTATTATTTTTGCTGTTACAAGCGGAAAAATATGTTTACATTTAGTATTACCAAAACATATTGAAAAACATTAGAAACAATGACTTTCTATGTCGCAGATATTTCGTAATATTATTTTTGGTTGTGTTTTCTTAGCCTTGTTTTCAAATAATATTGTAAAGAAGGACTAAATATATGCACCCCTTTAAAGCACCTAAACCCTACTACTCAGTAATCAACTCGCGGAAGTTAGGAACCCGGTGTAGTGTTAATTACTGGTCATAACTCAAGTAATTAAACCTCACTTATCATTAATCTTGGTAAATTAAAATTTCCGATCTGCGGTCGTTCTTCCACGAGGACTAGGCATTTTCTGTAAGAGTTATGATAAAATGGTAGGAACAACCAGTTTAAAATTAAAATTCTTTGTTACTTGTTTACTAATAGGTAATAATGTTCTTATTTATTGTAAGGATTGAATTTAATAAAAAATTGTTTTCTATGTAATGAAAAATTTATCTGCATTTAATTCATTATATATTAAATGACTTTTTTGTAAATAACAGAGCAAGGAAACTCTAGCATTACATATTGATTTATGAATAATAAATACTGTGTCAGTACAAAGTTTTAATCATAAATATAACATACTTTGTTAAAAGAAAATATAAATTATATATATATATATATATATATATATATATATATATATATTATGTGTGTGTGTGTGTGTGTTGTAACGGTGTGGAAGGCCGTCCAAATTGGGATATTTATAATCTCCTATTTTTTAAAAAACAATTTTAATATTTAAATAATAAGGTTTGAATTTATTGTAAAAATAAACATAGTAAAGAGTGAAGAAGTCAGTAAAATTTTAAATACTTAATATTAGGACAAATTAAAAATTTTAATAGCATGAAACTGTAATAACTAACTAAATTTGACAAACGAGAGTGAAGTGAAAAAATATAAGTGCCGAAAAATGCTAACTTTAGAACTAGGCCACGTAGAACTATCATCGACATTTTGAAATGACCAGAAAATCCTAAATAAACAATAATGAAAACAGAATTTAAAAAACTCAAAAAACAAAAAAGTTACAGCCATTTTAAAATAATAGACATTTTTCAGGGTTCTAAAAAAAATAACAAAATTATGCAGGTTGAATCGAATACGTTGTCCAACCTGCCTGTACAAGAAAAGAAGCACGGAGATAGCGACGAGCTTATAGCAGGGGGAAGGGTAACATAGCCGTAATAAATACAGGATCTTAGGAACCTGTAAGCCAGTCTGTGAAAATTTATAATACGAGGTACTAAGGGCCGTAATGTCGGATCGCGCCTAGAACTACCATAAGGCCAGATGGGAACAAACCATCACGCTTAAGCTGTCTAAGACCATCCATGGACAAGGGCTAAAGACTCAGCCTCCAGGATGCGGAAATGGAGAAAGACTTCCATCGACTGACCAGGGATGGCAACTTCCGATGTCCAGGGACCAAGGAATACAGACGAGAGGACTCTAGCACCGGCAGGGAAATTCTTGGCAAGTCGTTTTCTCTATTATATACAAATTAACGTCACATTTAGTCAGTTAAATTATTAAATTCAAATTACCAATTAAACTTAAACAATGACTTCACTCAATTTTGAAAAATTAAATAAATCTTAAAAGTAGTAAAACTAATTAGTATAACAAAAATGTTTAAATAATAAATATTAAATTTACATAAGGGTTTTGGCCATAAGCCAATCATTTTCAAGAAGACCAGATTTATTGAATCATATAAATTTTAAAATTATTTATAATAAAATGGGAATTTACCAATTAAATCTTAAAATGAGAAGATAAAATGTTTTATTATGTTAAATGTGGAAATAATTTCCTTTAAAAATGTGTAAATGTAATTAATGAATTATATATGAAATGCAAAATTTAAATATGTGAAAAATAACGAACTTTTAATTAATTATTTGTGAAGAAAAAGACAGAGTTAAAAGTTTTTTATTTGAAAAGATAATTATTTTAGTTTAAAATCAGTAATTAAAGGCATTAGAAAAACTTAGAGTATTTGAATATATCCTGTGTTGAACAGCCAATAAAAACTTTTAGTTTTTTCCAACTGATAAATAATGATTATAAAATCAAAGTACAGTTTGAATTAAATTTCATTAATTAATAAATATATATAAAATTCAGAACCTAATGTTTCTTCAAACTAGTTCTCTCTTGAAAACCAATTTATTGAGCTATTCTAAAAATGAGTTGGTTTTTTGTATTGAAGCCCAGAGACGAAGTCTACTGGCAGATCATGTTTAATGAAGACAGGAGCTTTTAAAAAGGTATCTTAAACATGATCATATTTTACACGTCCCCTTGCTGTACCTGCAGATCTCATGAAGTGGTACGATTCTTTGAAAATTTTGTGTGTTAATATAAATGTTGTTTCATTCCAGCTGACTATTTTACTGACATATGTGACTATATACAGACCCGACAAACCTGCCAACCAACTTAAGGGAGGTCATACAAACGTTAAGGTAGAAGTCAGCGGGAATGGGCTTGCATTTAGGCGTGGTACGTTATGCGGGAACACAAGACCAAATTTAGGGATCTTAACAGGGTACACAAAACTGTGTGAGCAGCAGATATATAAATATATAATAAATATGTAATTGTGCCAACAAGATAGCCGGGGGGGCGTTGCAGTGTGTGTGTGTGTGTAAGGGGGTATTGATAGAGTCAGTAAGAATGAACTTGTATTGGAAGGATGTTTAGTCACTGTGTGCGCTTGTTTGAGCTCCTGTGTGTGTGTGTATATGGCGTGTGCATACATTAATATTAATTTAGTTGTTTACCCCTCGTTACATTGGTCTTCAAATAATTTCACAGTATTTTTGATTAAAAATCAATTACATTTCATTGCAATAGGTTGTGACCAGTTGTACTAAATTAGACTAAGACGTAATGTCCAAACTGCCTCTATCTTAATTCCACTTTCAAATAATAATTGTTTAGAATATGTGAAACTGAAACTAGTCAATAAAACTTAGAACAACCGTATCTAATGACTTTGTAGTTACATCGTTGTCTAATTACTGTAAGTGTGTACTTGTTATATGTCCATAAGGTTAATTTTTTTTATATTTCGAACAAATCAATTAATTATATGTTATTGTTTTAAATTTGATTACTGCAAACACTTTTATTTTATTAAGACAATTTTCTTAACGTACATCAATTGACTACAAAAGGGTTTCATGTAGACGTTAGATTCACTAAAACAGTGTTAAAAACACTTAAAAAAGAATTTCTTATTTTGAGAACAATAATTACTTACATATCGCAGCGTCTAATTTGTCTTCGATGGGGAGTTATTATGCAAGTAAATAAGAATAAGAATCACAGGGCTACACACACACACACACACACACACACACACACACACACACACACACACACACACACACACACACACACACACACACACACACACACACACACACACACACACACACACACACACACACACACACACACACACACACACACACACATAATGGTTCTATATAGCCGCTAAGCTAACTGCGTCTGCGTGTATTGATGCAAAAATTTTCTGTTAATAAAATATAGAATTACTATACTTTTAATTTGGTATTAAGAGGATGCATGCCTTTATGGATAAACCTATACAAATATCGACCAGTTTTAAAATAAAGACTTTACATAATCATAAATTTATATGCACGATAAAATTTGTAATATGATGATTGCTTGCCAAACAAGGAAAAATTTGAAGGAAACGTATAATAAGAAAAATACATATTTTAATATTTAACGGGCATAATTAGATCAACCTTTACAAATCGTTGTAAGAATAAATACATTTTTTTACAACGAATATATAAATATTACAGTCAAAAACGAAAATTTAAAACATGTTTTATTTATGGAATTATATAAGTTTAAAAACAAAATTAATAGTTAGCAAGTACAATTTAACTAAACCATATACAACATGTAAGATGATGGGTTACATGATAACGTTGCAAATAATATGCCAACAATGTACAGCTGTTCTAATTATTGTTACATAATAGATAGGTTGTATTTCTTTATCAAAGAAAATAGCACATACATAACTGCTTATTTTAATAATGGCAGTTCGCGAAAAACTTCCAGCAATTGTTTATATTGCTGTATTTTAAACAGTCGTGTGTGTATTATTTTAATACATGGTTAAGGTTAACTACTGCATCTACTTTAATTTAAATACTAGCTGTAAATTTCGAATAAAAATGTTGTAATTTTTTTACAATACACTTCAAAAATCTATTTTTAATGACATAAACCTATAAAATTGAAGTTCTATATTTTATTTTATAAAACCTACATTTACCTAATTTAACAAATAAACCCAATGTATTGACTAATAATTGACCTCCTTAATCTGGTATGTATTTATACGCCAACAGGGCGTCTAAGTAATGGTGCAACCAGGGTAGTGGATGTTAGTAGTCAACAAGATTAAGTATTTGCTCTACTTTACTACAAAGTTGTTCTCATTTTACAATGAACATTTATAAATATGTGAGCATCAGTTTGAAACCAAATTAATTAAAGAACTACATTATTTTATCATGATAATGATATCATTGATAATGATTATTTTATCAATGCTTGGCAATAGAAACAATAACTATATTAGCAAGCACATATTTTAATTTACATGATCATTTTATTTTGAAATATTTATAACGAAATACTTTTTTCGAATAGCAAATAGTTCAAACGTACTACACCCAAGAGGTAGAGTTATTGACTCTAAAGGTCGTCACAAGTCATGATTAATCATATACAACATTTAAAACTCTCAAGTTTTCTATACAATTTCTACAAAATTACCCAATTGATCAAAAATATATTTTTTTAAAAATAAAACAAATTAAATAAAGTGCACTGGTTTAAATTACATTCAACCGTAAAACTAACTAATAAAGAAGATTATGGATTATTCCATTTACTTAAAATTCGTAAATTCTAGAGTCTATACTGGTCAGAGCGTCACCAAATGGCTCTAAGAATGTCATTCCAATAGTCTGCCTACATTTCAAAGAGTGATACCTACATTTTGTGTGGGATAAAAAATAAAACTTGCTTAGTGTATCTTGATGACATTATCATATACTCATCTAGTTTAATGGAACACGAGATAAAATTTAGAGAAGACTTTAGTGGATTAAGAAACGCTAACTTCAAAGTAAAACTAGACAGACGGAATAGCTAACAAAAAATAGCTTACCCAGGCCATATAGTAAATCCAAATAGACCGAATCCTGACAAAACTATAAGGAAGTACCCCGTTCTAAAATTTGCCAAGCAACCTTAAGGAATTATTGGATTACTTGGCTATTATCAAAAATGTATAGACGATTTTGCCAAAATAACAAATTGCCAATTACTAATTACCTCAAGAAAGACTCAAAATAATACTGATGATGTCTTATACATAAATTGTTTTGAAACCTTTTAAAACGTTTTGTCTAATGAATCAGTTTTTCGATATCTTGATTTCGAAGAGGAATTTATTTTGATAATCAATTTTGATGTTGGTGCTCTCTGGAGCCAAATTAAAAATAGACATGACTTGCCCATGGTTTATGCTTGTAAAACGAAATAACTGTGAAATTAATTATGCTGTGATCGAAAAGGAAATCTTGTATGTGTAGAAAACCTATATTTATTAGGTAGAATATTTACTATTTTTCTGACCACAAACCTCATCATTGGGTATTTTCCGTTAAGCTATTAATTCGAAATTGTTAAGTTGGAAAAAAAATTAGAAGAGGTTGTTTATAAAATAATTACAAGAAAAGGATACTAAATCAGAATACAAATGCACTATCGAGAGTTAAATTGAATGTTACACAGAAAATTCAAAACCCTAATCAACCCAATATAAAACGAAGACCCACAACGACTGACGCCGAATCAAAACCATTAAACTTTCCTGAGCTGGACGGGGACAATCAATCTATGTTTTGTACATTTTGACGCAGAAATTTGTTCAGATGCTTTCGACCAAGAAAATAATGTGAAGACAGCAATCTATCTGCTCATTCTAACTTCGAGGGAAATACTCAAGTTCCGATAAGCCCGTATGCTTTGGAAAAAAATCAAATATTTCTATCTAAAGTAAAATAATAAGTGAAACAGACAAAACTTCTACACTACTTGTGGGTTTTAAAAGGCGTTTAATAGTTGAGATATCCAAAAGTAATTTAAATAATAGCATGATTAGTTCCATAAATTCACATTTGGCATCGAAAGTAAAATATAACCCATCTTTTGAAATGTTTTTTTACGAGAATTAGCCTCATGTTCAACCAAAAACTTTAAACAATCTAGACTAAATTTAGTTAATTCTAATAACAAATTTATAGACATAGTTTCTGAAGAATAAAGTCCGGTAATAATATAACACTAGCAAAACAAATCATTGCGGAACACCAGAAAATAATGAACAAAATAAACTTAAATTATATTGGCCCAACGTAATAAGACACATTCAAAAAGCTATCAACTAATCTGAAATATGTTATTAAACTAAATACAAAAAAAAATGCCGTTAAAACTAGAAATGAATTTAACTCCCAATCCAATAAGGTGTATACAAGTAGACCATGTTAGCATCATACGAGAGTATAATCACTTTCTAAGTATAGTGAATGGGCTTTCGCGCAATTGACAGCTGTATCTCGTGGGCGGGGTACAAGCAACATACGTTGCCGATAAGCTAATAGATTGTGGTGTGCCTCCTGTTATTATATCAAAATGACACGGAATTTAACAATATAGTAGGAAAGGAATATTAAAAAATGTTTGTGTGTGTGTATGTGTGTATGTGTGTATGTGTGTTTGTTTGTTTGTTGGTGTGTGTGTGTGTGTTTGTGTGAGTGTGTGTGTGTTGACTATAACAGAACTATTTTGTGTCTATAGCCAAAATGTAATAACCAAGAATTAATTAAACGAGGGAACATTGAAATCGATTACAGTGTAGCAGCAGGTAAATTGATATATTCACTAATATTTTGTGTTTTACCTTGTAAAAACATGTTTTATGATAAAGGTAATTATAATAAACAGTTGAAGCTAATTGCAACTTATAGATGTCTCAGAAAGGGTTTAGTCTATAAATCGTACCACAGTTTATCTCCTTCTCTCTCGCACGCCGTAATTAGTGAGGATTTATTCACTTTTGTTAATGACTGTTAGTGTTATAAATAAAAACTCGAATTAGGTGAAAACATTGATATTACTGTCAGAAATATTTATAAGACTTTTTTACACACAATATTTTCTAAATTATTGTGTGGATGAGTGTATATAATATGATGTAATATATAATAGAATAATATACACAAAAAAACAAATAGATATACACGTTGAAACGCCGAATTTTCCGTTGAAAAAATCTTAATAATTGTAGAGAATTGGTGATTAGGCCAAAGTGCCTGCCTTTTTAAAAATTGTAATTAAATTTAAAAAATAATATAAAATAGAACAAAGTGAATGAAAGTAGGGTAGGCTAGGCCTAAATTTATTAACATTTTTTTAAAATATGTTAAAAAACCAAAACTAACCATTATTAACCTAAACTTCAGGCTAGTAAATTATAAAGCTATATTATCATTAACAAAATCGTTCATAATAATTAACATTATCATTCAAGGTGTTTATAAAATCCACCAACTGGAGCACAACAGGCGTAGCAATCAAGAAGAAATGCTTAACTAAAACAAAGAAGTAAACTAATTTAAAAGAAAGTAAATAAACCAATTTTCAACTAAATCGAAAAATCAAAGCAGGACATCATGTAAAATTAAAGGCACTAATGAAAGTAAAAATAAAATAAATACAAGCAGAGTTGGTTGGAGATTATATTTTCAAATAACATCCATCCTACCGAAGAAAGACTCCCATTGGTTGATTAAGGAGTGGGGTTGACTCACGTGCTATCACGCTACGGAAAGAGGAATAGTGGGTAAGCGTCGTGGAGTGATAGGACAGCTATCGATGAAACATGTATGTTAAGTTCATGGAATTACAATGCCAAATATGGAGTAAAAAACGCACAAGGTTTCATTCGGGAGTGTTAAAGTATTTGCGCTATGTGCTCAAATATCTATATTAAAACTCGCCTCGACCTGTGAGAAATACGAAAGTGTAAAACGCAAGTAAAGTTGGAGACGACGACGTCCATTAGAAAATGTTTAAAAAATTATATATTAAAGATATATTGAAGGAAGTGTCGACCTATCAAGCCATTTAGTAAGACGAATAACCAAAAGAACAAGAGTTACCGAAGCAGACTATATGAGAGGAAGCAGTTTCACGAGGAGATCTATGACATGATCAAGTCAGCAGTATGAAGTTTTATAAACAAGAATATTTATCTAAATTAAACTTTATATCGATCTATATTAACTAAAATTAATAATTCAATTAAAAGATTCAAATGTAGAGAAATAAAACATGCTTAGGCTAACTAATTTAAATTCTATTTTTTCGGAATTTTCTGTTCATTTAACCGTTTTAAGAAATGAAGATAGGTTATGTAAGTGAATAAAACATGTTTAATAAGGCTTTATTGCTTAACAAATGGTATAAATTTTCCTTGGTTAAATGTAAATAACGCAATTGTTGTATTTATGGTTAGGTAAAAGGGTTTCACTATGTAAAATAAATGCTAATGTAATAATTAACCAAACGTTTGGGAAATTCGTTGCCAGACTTACATACTGTTGTGTAGATTTAGGTAGCAGATATTACAAATAGGTCTAAATTGTTAAATAAAAACATAACAGATAAATGATATGTAATGAACCATTAGGCTTTGAGTGTATGAAATCAAGAGTCGAAAGTGTAATTACAACAATGGATAAGTGAAAGTATATAGCCTATAAATCAAGTAGGCAAAATAACCTAGAAATATAATTGTGATAAAAGTAGGGAAAATAAGGATTGTGAAATGAGATATACATGAGGGTTATGTTTACTCAACCACAATGGGTCATGAATTTATTTTTTTTGTGATTGGGTTACAATAAGAAAAATATTAGGTTAAATTAATTTAAACAGAGGTTTTGCTATGTTTTAAACAGAATAACTAATAATTGTAAATAAAGAGTAACAAATATTTAAAAATTAAATTGAAAAATGAATAAACAAATGTTATTTTCCAATTAGTTTTATATTTTGTTTTAATATAACGTACGTTTTACAACGTATCTAATTATACTCTTGTCAGTGAAGTGTCTTTCAAAGAATCCATAACTTTGATCAAAGCCTAAAAGGGCTTATAGGAGGCTAATTTGTTTTTGCTTCAAATTCAGGAGCTGGTTCTTCTGAAAGGTTTATTCCTTGAGCTACAGGTATCAAGACCAGAGTGAAGTTTCAAAGGATAAACTATTACTTTCATGCGGACAAGGAATATGATAACATCGTAGTAAAGAGCGGGACGACGATGAGCTGACCGGAGTTATAGGAGAAGTGTTTGAGGTTAAAGGGTAAAGGAGAAAGGTCCTTAATAACACACATTTTGTTTATATATATGCATGTGTATAGTCATTTATTTATTGAATATTATACATTTATTCTAAATTCTATTGGTATGATATTTATAACATTTCTCTACACATTTATTTATAGACAATGTTCCAATAATGAATGAGAGTATTTATTTTTGGGCGAGAATACGAAAAAACTCTCAAAGATAACTAAATGATTTAAATGTCTAATTTAAGAGAAACTAGAAAGTTGTTAGTCAAAGCGTAATATGTTGTATAATAATTTCATTTTGACGCAATAAAAGTATATCTTGCAAATCAATATAGTTTTTGCAATTATTGATTTTTCGGAGAAAAATGCCGTTTGTAAGCCGTTATGTTATTTTAGACCCCATATCCAGGAATTGTGAGGATTAACAATACTATTTGTGTGAAGTGTAGCTACTTTTGAGGACAGCACTATTTAAAGAAAATAGAGGTTGCCATCATTCTCATTGAGCTTAAAACTGGTAACACGGGCAACAAATCTTACTCTATTCTACATCGGGTTTATGTTGAAGTCTTTTACTTATCTTGAACAGTAGTGCTGTCAAAAATCATGTTATATATTTTTGCAATACCCTGTATATATGTTTATATATATATATATATATATATATATATATATATATATATATATATATATACACATATATATACATATATATAAAGATATATATATATATATATATATATATATATATATATATATATACACATATATATACATATATATAAAGATATATATATATATATATATATATATATATATATATATATAGTTGTTCACCCTTTTACTACAGTACATCGTCACCTACAGTTTTAACACTATAATAATAAATGATCTAACTGTATGTTTGTAACATTGACAAATTTATAATAAACAAAATCAGTTATGTTTTAAAAAAGTTTTTAAACATTTGTTAAAATTATTTGTAAAACATTACTCGTAAAATTAATTTAAAATTTGAAATGTGTGTTTTTAAAATTTTATGACTATTCACCTTAAAACAATACTAAATTTTTACAGAATTTGGAATTTACAAATTAAATCCTTATCTGTATTTCGTAACACGTCAGAATGAAAGGAAGTTAGCACACTGAGTCCTACCAATAGTAGGAATACATTCTACCTTTCGCGAAACACAATTTTATTTCTAAAATGGAAGATCAGATGGTTTCAGATGATTTACCGGTAGCGATGTCAGAACTTAACTTTAACGTACCCTGTTTGAATCCTACGTTGCCTGTAGGTGTTACTTACGTCATTAAACCATTATTCTGATCTCTACTTACTGGGCGCACCAAGTACATATATTACGTGAGGTGAAAACGTTTTTGAAACTCATTTACATAAATTAGTGGAAGTTTATGCGCAAAATAATTTTGAAAACAAGTTATAAGAAATTTAAGTTATTCGAAATGAAATATCTACCACGTTCAATTATCAAATGAAATCCGTATTGTGCAGTTCAAAGAGCGTTTATACAATTACAAAAGTATTTTTAATATATAACTAATAGCGTTTTCGTACGATTGTTTAGTCAATTGTATGGTAACCAAAATTTTGTAATCTAACACAGTGAAAACAATAAAGATGTAATCGATTTATCAACAATTAGTTTACAGTTTGTGTTTCTCACTTCCTAATTTTCCTGAAAAGTATTTATGGAACGATATTTGAAATACTAATGAATATTACAATTTTATATTAAACATCAATTTTTGAAAATATATAATATCTTGATTTTTTTAGTCCGTACCTAATAATTTATGTTATATAAGCAAAATCTGCATCCAGTTTGCGATATTTAGTTTAGTTATGGGGTGGTGGTAGCGAAATTAGTATAAACAAGATTCATAGATATCAAACAAGTTGAGATTTTACTACAGTTATTATAGTAAACAAGTTATTTCAGTTGTACTTAAATGCTACTTGGAAGACACACTATTATGTGCTACTAGAGATACCTTATGAAAAATATTGTTCAAACTGTTCTGGCTCTTACAAAAAGAGTGGAGCGGCTGCAAAGTACATGTGACACTTTGCTTTACTCCCAGCAACTAAATCCATTAATCATGCCAGTTGGGTTAGAAAATGTTTGGAATTGTTTAAAAGCTTTATGAAAAAAGAAAAAAAGAAAATTAACCGTGTCGCGACTATTTTGTCGCAAGTAAACTTGTGGTAAGTAAATGAATATTTTTTATGCATGAAAGTTATTATAACATTTTTAGTTATAATTTATATATTCTAGTTATAATTACATTTTGTTATTATTTTAACGTTTAGCCTATTGTTTTATTAATTTTGGTTTTGTTTTTATTGTGTACAGTTTTGTTGTTAATTTCTTATCAAAGTTTACTCTTTACTCATAATGACGATAAACCCTGAAAGAAATGTAATGAAAATATATATGCAAATAATAAAATACAAGAGTGAAAAAAAAGTTTTTATGATGTTAAAATATACACACTTTTTCACGTTAATGTGAAATTTCAAGAGGATATAAGATATTAATTATTTTTCTTCTATATATATATTGTTTATATTTTGAAAACATATAATAATACTGCTATCCTTAGGTTTTAGACACAAATTGTAATCCACATTTATAAACGTAAGTTTGTAGTAAATTTTAATAATAAATACCGGTATTTTCTACCACGATCTAATATAAATTAAAATTGTTTACAATCGTATTTTGTTTTCTAAAGATTCGTTTAAATTTGTAACCAGCTCTTATATAAGTTTTGTAGCTTGTTAAATATACTTTTGTAATGATTTCTTCCTAACGGGACTAACTTATTTAGATATTAAAAATAATTTTTAGAAACTTTTTAAAAATGCATTTAGACTATACTCGAATATTTTACTCGATTCTAGTTACAAGCCTGTTTAATATTCTAGAATTGGAACTTTTTGTATTGTTGCTTTTTAATATATTAATGGACGAGTATTACTTTCTATGTTTCAACAAACCATGCATAACATAATCATCGAAAAAGTTACTACTGTTAGGAAATAGAAGCAGGCAATATAGATTTCTCTTTTTCTTCCTAACTGGATCTTTGACTGAAGGTCTGCTCGAAACATGAAATCAACGCTAGATATACAGCCGATAGACATGGAACATTATAGTAGATTGTATTTAATCAAGCTTTAAATAGACAGATAATTTTCCTAGATGTTTGGGCATTAGTTACAATAGAGAAATCTCAGCTCAATGATTTACATCGAACAATCTAAAGACTGACAATAGAGTCTGTTTTCAAGGAGTTGGACGAACTATTCATTACTAAATATTACGCTATTTCTATTGCTTGTTAATTTGCAAACATGTTCGGTTATGATGCAAATACTAAACGAAACTAACGAAATACTGCCGAGTATAAACAATAATAATATTTAGTAACATATTTTTTAATATTTATTTCTTATAAAATATTTAGTTACAAATTACTTTGTAATGACTATCAGAGAAGTAAAAACCCTCTAATAAGAGAGTCGCCTCATGTTCTAGGCGACAATCTGTGGATATACTGAAGTTTAAAATGCTTGAAATTCATAATCAGAGCTCGACAAACAATATGTAGTATGCAAAATACAAATAATATTTTAATAGGAGTTGTATCTACAATTATAACTTTACTGAAACAATGCAATTTCTTTTGGAAAATTAATTTCGTGCGCTAGGTTTTATTAAAATTTCTGAAAGTTGTAGTTTCATAAACAATTTAGGATGAATTTGTTATGTTGCATGGCTAAAGGATATCACGTAGTAGTTTTATTTCTAACCATGAGAAAAATCCTTCTATCATCTCGGTAAAGACTTTAAAAAGTCTTTTCTTGCTCACATAAACTTTATACTAATTATGAGGGTTATAGACCGATTACATAACACTATAAGATGAAATCTATACAGATGGATTTCGAAATATATCTACAAAGGAGAAATAAGTAATAAATCCCTTAAAAATTTGAAAGGTTTCTAGACGGAAAATAGGACATTAAATTAACTGCGATAATTTTAACATTCTGCTGTGCCTTTAGGGAACCGGAATCTCGAGGGCTGTTGTTTTCAAATATATGTTAGCTAAATATATAACTAGATATTAGAGTGTCAATTTGTAACATTAAACCTCCATTCTATAAACTTTGGTCTATAAGACTGTCTGAGGGTGTCGTTATAATTATTATTATATTTTCAGAATATTATTTTTCGTTGAACACAGAGCTTCTGTATAAGATGAAGATTACAAAATTGTAGCTTGAATAAAGTGAATAGTTAAAAAATTTGTTTTGTCATGAAAAGGTAGATAATTTTATTTAGAAATATTTATTTTGTATCTTATAGGAGTTATCTAACCTATCCTTGTATCACAAATAATTGATAGAAATTTTAGTGTATGTAAGCTATTGTGTATATTGTATATTGTATACAGGAAAGGTTTACAGCTCTTAGAAATAAATAAGGTTGGTTGAGATTTTTTGATCAATTGATTGCAAAATTTTAGTTCCCTTTGTTTTTGGGCTGTAGAGATTTGTAATCAAATCAAAAAACTATATCATGTAAGTCATACAATCTTTGAATGATAAGATAAATACTTTTTGCAAAGTTTCAAGTACAGTAAACTAAAGATTAAGCAAAGTATATGTAATTTGTAAATGTACTTGAATACCATATATATATATATATAATTTTAGTTACCACTTCGCACTGAAAATACCTCATAACAGGATTTGAAAAGCTTTCTAATAATGTACAAGTCTCTCCTTATTGCACTTCCAAATCCTACGCTATATTTCAGTATAGAGTAATATATTTGTTAACAGATTTACTAAAATACACATTTAAGATTATAAAAGGAATTACAACAAAATTATATTAATGAGATTATTGAATTATTCAGGTACCAATGGGTGCATTGGACAAAATTAACACATATGTAATTAGTATAACATGTAAAAAGTTAAAGCATCTATTTTTCACAATTTAGTAAAAAGTATAAGTTTGTATAATATCCTGAATAATATACTGTGTTTTTTTTAAAGCAGAACTATGTTCAGTAGATTAATTAATTACTGGAAATTTCATTTAGGTCGCTCATTCTCCAATAGCTGTGGAATTAGTAAATGTCTTGTAGAATTATATTTGTTTAGTAGAAACAAGTTTTACCGATGTGGCTACGTTTCCAAAGTGTATATATCCTGATAAGTAATTTAATGGTGTGTTTAAAACAAGTGAGACACATTGTATTCGGTGAAGTAGAACATATTTATTGGTTTAACTTTAAGGGCTCTGCTTCTATAAATGAATGGATTTGGAAGTCACCATAGTAAAGGTTTATACTTCATGAAGGTAATAAAAAGTATGTTATGCAAAGCCTTCAATTTTCCTCTGTGGAGATCAGAAAATACGCCGATATTGCTCTGAAATTATTGTTTGGAATAAATTATTTGAATATATAAATTAAGACGTTATGTTACTGAAAACTACTTTAAAATGTTATAAATTAGAAGACACTGTTTGTATATCGTAGATGGTCTATGCATATCCGAGTTCATTAATTTCAGAAGCAACAACACACAAAACTAAATTTATTGCTAAGATGTAACATTCAACAAATTTACTGTTGACAAGTATGAACATTATCAAAACCAGCAGCAGAAATCTAATTACTATCTTGCAGTTTTGTAGAGAATTTCTTCATTTAACAAGACGTTTGTGAACATAAACCTTAACCATTAATGATTATATAACGTATATTTCACGATCTGCACATAATGGTATTCTAGACTAATCTCGCCTACTTTGTATACATTTTCGAATTACTTCATATAAACATTTGATTTGATTACAAATCCTTACAGCTTGAAAAAAAGGAAACTAAAATTTTGTATGTATTCATCCAGAACTCTTTAGCAATCTTATTTATTTGTAGGGCTTGTAAACCTTTCACTTTAATAAACAATTACCTCCGACGCTATATTTACATAAGACATTGCCTCACATATAAAACAGGCACAAGTATGATTTTATCGTTCCTTCATAAATTATGTCTTTAAATCCGCTTTTCGGGACTGAATTCTCGAGTAGGTACTAAGAACGTTCTAAAAGTGAATATAATTTTGCTAATTTTTGTTTTTTTCATGATCACAGTTATTTACTGTGTTTATTTGAAAATTTCAGCATCGACATTAAAATTATGCTTTTATTCATTCTAACATACTTTTAATTCCAGGTCGAGGGTAAAGACTTGATGTTTGATCAGTATGTTCTCAATTAGTTTTTTGTTTATTAAATAACTTGACATAATCTGAGATAACAGATAACCTTTTTGCCAAACAAAGTATCACTCAATTTGTTATAATACTGAACAATCATTTAAAGTGTATTAACATTAATTATTCGAAATACAACTTGACATAATCTGAGATAACAGATAACCTTTTTGCCAAACAAAGTATCACTAAATTTGTTATAATACTGAACAATCATTTAAAGTGTATTAACACTGATTATTCGAAATACAACTTGACATAATCTGAGATAACAGATAACCTTTTTGCCAAACAAACTATCACTAAATTTTTTATAATACTGAACAATCATTGAAAGTGTATTAACATTGATTATTTCAAATACAACTTGACATAATCTGAGATAACAGATAACCTTTTTGCCAAACAATCCATTACTAAATTTGTTATAATACTGAACAATCATTGAAAGTGTATTAACATTGATTATTTCAAATACAACTTGACATAATCTGAGATAACAGATAACCTTTTTGCCAAACAAACTATCACTAAATTTGTTATAATACAGAATAATCATTAAACGTGTATTAACATTGATTATTCGAAATACAACTTGACATAATCTGAGATAACAGATAACCTTTTTGACAAACAAACTATCACTAAATTTGCGACAATACTGAACAATCATTGATAGTGTATTAACATTGTTATCTTGAAATACAACGTAACATAATCTGAGATAACAGATAATCTTTTTGCTAAACAAAGTACCACTAAATTTGCTACAATACTGAACAATCATTGAAAGTCTATTAACGTTGATTTCTTAAAACACAACTTAACATAATTTGAGATACCTGATAATATTTTTGCCAAACGAAGTATCACTAAATTTGCTATAATACTGAACAATCATTGTAAGTGTATTAACATTGGTATCTTGAAATCCAACGTAACATAATCTGAGATAACAGATAATTTTTTGCCAAACAAAGTATCACTAAATTTGTTATAATACTGAACAAACATTGAAAGTGTATTACCATTGATTATTCGAAATACAACTTTACATAATCTGAGATAACAGATAATCTTTTTGCCAAACAAAGTATCAATATATTTGCTACTAATAACACACAATCATTGAAAGTGTATTAATATTGATTTCTTGGAATACAACTTAACATAATCATAGATAACAGATTATCTTTTACCCAAAAAAGAATCGATAATTTGCTTTTTTCGTTGTCAAACCAAAGCTTATACCTATTATCGTCCAGATCCCATTTCTCACAAAACAATTACCTGAAAGAAACATATTAGTAAATTAAAAATTAATTTTTTTTATACTACATTTATTTCAATTTATAATTTTGTTCTTCATTTTCCATAACAAAAAAGAATTTGATAACAGGTTTCAATTTTGGAAATTACTTTAAATAACGTTGAAATACTTGTTGTTTAATGATTGTATTGAAAATTAAATATAATTACAAACTCAGTTAACATATAATTTAATACAAATATCAAATATTTTTGAAATAGTAATACAATTTTACAAGAATTAGAATAATAAATCAAATTAAATATAAATTAACACAAACACCTGGTTTAACTAATTAGAATATAATTTCTCTTGAATTAATGCAGATTTATTTATTTATCTGATTTACTAATTCTGTAAAGGACTATTTAGATAAATGTTTTACATCTGGTTGTAGTTCAAAACATTGAACTCATTAAACAAATCTTTTTAAATTTCTAGACACACAAAAATGTATTTCAATTAATTAAACGCTTTAAACATTAGTTTCGGTAAATATGTTACGAATGGAGCTCTATAAGGCTTGAAATAAAACGATACTTTGTCCTAGACGAATATATACTGTAATAAATAAATATTTATAATTTGGTGTGGAACTGCTCGCTTTTGAAGTTCAAGATTTCTACGTATTAGAATACAAAACAAATTAAAAGTTTTACTTGGCTGTGAAAAACTAAAAATACGTATATTTTGTATCACACGAGCAATAAGATTCAATAGAAAATGTATTCGACTACACTTCCTAATAAACTGGAGCGTTACTCTGAGTGCGTGACTACGAATCCAAAACAAAGGAAATCATCAGGGATAAGGCTTAGTGTATTTGAGAGAGATACTGTTTTCCCAACAGGTCGACAACCCTTATAGCAGGGTGAATCACATACCATGGTTGGATTTATTTAGTTCAGGGCTTACTCTTTATAAAAAACCTTTTCATCTTTGTAAAAACTAAAATTTCTGAGGTTATTGAATTATATTAATAATGGTTACCTGTTTCTTATCCAAAACATTGTAGCACAAAGTATTACTTTGTAGAATATTATCGATGTATAGTTTGAATATATGTTAAACATAAAAATTTCGTAGAATTTAAAGGTTGCCATTGCCAACCAAATCTAAGAAAATAATTTATTACCTAAACTTTTCAACTCTCTCCTGGTGTTCTATGTGTGTGATTACGAATTTGCTAAATACTAACAGATTCATAATCCCTTCGTGGTAAACGAAAAGATCAGATCCAGACATTTCGCTAGAATCTCATCTAGCATTGACGAGGTGAACCACACAACAGTTGCAGAGAGAGTTGTATGGATGTATGTATATATATATATATATATATATATATATATATATATATATATATAAATATCGCAATATGTATTCTTGTGTATTAATAAAGAACATAAGTCAAAATACAAATACAAGAATGAATTGAAAATTCAATTATAATTATTGTATTTGTATTTTGACTTATGTTCTTTATATATATATATATATATATATATATATATATATATATATATATATATACGGCTGCCACATAGTAATCCATGGTAATGTAACACCCTCTGACAATAATCGAAATAAAAACCATGTCAATAATTGTAAAAAGAAGTGTTTTATTGGAGCTATACTGTATTTGGAAGTTCTATGGTCGTTCTGAATTTTTAAAAAATAATTTGTAATAACCAAACGGTGCTCGTATTGATAGCAGAGTGAACGGGATTTGTATATCACAAGTTCGTAACATTTCCGCCAGGGGCAGCATAGTCGCCTCCTGTATATAAATTTACTGTATATTTAAACCATTCTCTAACATTATGGCAGCCACAAACTTGGCAACATTGCTGGCATCCACATGGATATCAATCGTACTACGTAATGTATATATTTGAATTGGACAAATAATCGCTGGAAAGTGACCAATCGGGGGTTTTTGAGGATGCTGAAATCAATGCCGTCATCGAAAGCCACCGGGGATGTACTGGTGAGGCTAAACCCATGTGCAAAAGGGGTTGAATTAGGGTAAAAATGTCAGATGCCTAAGAATAGCGGGATAATGACCGTTCGGGGGTTTTTGAGGATGGTGTCATCTAGAGTCACCGGGGATGGACAGATGAGACTCTACGTGAGTGCCAAAGGGATGATTTGGGGTAGAAATGTCAAAAGTGAAACAATTACTAGAAAATAAAAACTCGGGGAAATTTGATGAGGCGGAATTCAATGCCCTCACCGAAAGTAACCGGTAATGCATTCGTGTGGTTCCACGAGAGTACCAAAGGGGTGAATTGGGGTGAGAATGTCAGAGGTCACAAAATCGCTGAAAAATATCCGCTTGGGGGTTTTTGAGGATGCTGAATTCAATGCCGTCATCGGAAGTCTCCGGGGATGTACTTGAGAGGCTAAATCCATGTACCAAAGGGGTGAATTAGGGTACAAATGTCAGATGTCTAAGAATCGCGGGATAATTACCGTTCGGGGGTTTTTGAGGATGCTAAATTCAATGGCGTCATCTAGAGTCACCGGGAATGGACCGGATGTGACTCTACGTTAGTACCAAAGGGATGATTTGGGGTAGAAATGTCAAAAGTCAAAAACGTACTAGAAAATAAGAACTCGGGAATTTTTGATTATACGGAATTCAATGCAGTCACCGAAAGTCACCGGGGATCCACTGGTGTGGTTCCACGCGACTAGCAAAGGGGTAAATTGGGGTGAAAATGTCAGAAGTATAAAAAATCGCTGGAACATAACCGCTCGGGGGTTTCTGAGCGTGCTGATATCAATGGCGTCATCAAAAGTCACCGGGGATGGACGTATTTGACTCTACGTGAGTGCCAAAGGAATGATTTGGGGTAAAAATGTCAAAAGTCAAAAAATTACTTGAAATTTACCACTCGGAGGTCTTTGAGGATGCTGAATTGAATGCCGTCATCGAAAGACACCAGGGAGGGACGGATGTAGGCTCTACGGGAGTAGCAAAGGGAGAATTGGGGTAAAAAAGTCAGAGGCCAAGAGTTCGATATAAAATGATCACTGGGGATTTTTAATGATCACTGCGGGTGTCGCTGTGGGTGAATTGAGGTAAAACTTGCCAGAATCTAAAATATTGCCCAAAAATGGGCATTCGAAGATTTTCGAAGGTCCTAGTCCCTTGTCATCAAAATAAGATGTAAGGGTTTACCAAGGGGTGATTATATCCCATTGACAATAAATCGCCCGAAATTGGCATGTTTCCAACTATGCAACATAACCAAAAGAAAGAGTCGGGTTCGCGACCTTGTATTGGACAGAAGCTGAGCTACATCTATTGACAGAAATGTTTGTGATATGAAAATATAAACAGGCGGTACTCCGATAGCAGTTCTAGCACGTTTGTTTACGTCATGTCTGTCAAATTAATCTTTATAGCTTGAAGCAGTGTTTCAATGCTGCCTGTCCATGTGCTTTAAGAATTTTAAAGACTGTCTGCTCGAACGATTCAATTTGAAAAGATAACCGTTTGTCCCAAATTGATAATTTTATAAAAATTAAATTTTTTATTTAATTTTTAAAATAATGTATATTGTCTACCTAATTGTCATATATTTTCTTTCCATTATTACTTAGACTATCTAAACATTTATTTTTGTTCTCTCATTCTTCTTCGGGTAATTAATTTTCTCTCTTTACGTGTTATTTTCTTTTAAAAAGGATGGTATCGTTAGCGGGGGCAGCGGATGACTTTTCAACCATCCGTTAATGAAAAATTTCTACTATAACCGTAAATAAAAAAACTATAAATAAGTAGACCTTATATTCTTTCAACCTTTATACAACTTAAAATAAACGACAAAGAGAATTTGTAGACCACATCATTTCATCGACTTACCTTGATCAGTTTATATATTCAGAAAACCTATTATGCCAATACCTACAAATTCCAAGCTTAACCTTTAACTACCGTCATCGTGCCTGACCATCAGCAAAGGGTTAGCCGAAGAAGACAGTGATTCAGGTGCTGTATCTAATGACCAACTTTTAGAAGGCATTAAAGAGAATAGGGGAATTGTGCAACAGAGTGCAGAAGTAATTTAGTAAAAGATCATGATACCGAATCTCAATGAAGTGCATCAGACGATGAAGATGATTTCGAAAAACTGCAACCTCCAGAAATTTACAAATTTTTCTATTTGTATAGATAAATTGTTATAAACAATGTAGAATTTGTCCAGCAACAAAAAATAGAAGGACTAGTTACACTTTGTAAGCTGACTTTGAACAGCCAATATGTCTAGAATGTTCTGAGCCGCTGTGTAAATACTGCTGTCAAAATTGAGTTTTATGTCTAATGCGTTTCCATAAATAAGGCTTATAATGTGTCAAATGTTATCTTGTACATAAAGTTAAGTGTGTACAATCAGTGAACAAGATATAATTAGTGTATGTTAATTATCGTGCGATTATAAGTCTTTTTAGCTAAACTGCGCTAAAATCTGTAGAAGGTTTTATTTACTACAGTTTTCAATTAGTAAATAAAATATAACTGATCTCATAAAACTACGTTTACCCTAGTCACATGCAACCAGAATATTCAAAAACAATTTTTATAAAGTAAATGCAAGATAAATTGTGTAAACCGCACAATAAACCACACTTAGAAATTTCGTGCCTGTGAGCTACAACGGCAGTACTAATGTGACAGAAATGTACAGGACGGTAGTTAAAGGTCAATAAATACTGAATCATCTTTCGTTAATCTCTGTATTGTACACAAGAACCTAAATGACATCTGTGCGAGTGTTGTCATTTTATATTACAATATCAGGCTGTCTGGTGTAAACAAACATAGGTCCAAGCCAAACAAAGATAAAGCCTCGCACTCGACAAGTACTCTCGTGGACGAATGCCCGAAAAACTGATATTCTGCATTCTATCTTTTCCATCCCTTTCTCTCATTTACATACGGCGTAAACGTAAATAATTTATCGTATTCTCCCAGCGTCAAAATGGTCGTATAAAGACGGAAACATTTGTTTCTATCCTCGACTTTAGCCGCTGGTAGTCTATATTTTATTTTATTAATATGTTTATTGAATACGTTGGTATTAACTTTTAGTGAATATATATGGCGTAGGCCATATTAAGTGTTACATCTGTTAATACAAGTGTTAACATGTTTGTAATGTTACCAAATTGTAACAATATACAACAAATAATAGTCACTTTTAGATTATTAAAATCGGAAAGAGATGATATGACAATTAATTTGAAAAGCAAGTTAAATTAAAAAATAAATACTTTATCGATCCTATAGTATCTAAGAGCACCAAGGGAAAAGAACGAGATGCATTGACCGGACCAATAAGATAAGTTTGGTCATCAAGTAAACAAACGCGCCAGAATGGCTTTCGGAGTGTCGGCTGTTTATGTTTCCATATCAGAATTGTGTCTGTAAAGCTTGGTTTCCATTCTGACAAGTCGCAGGCACATGTGGCCGGCACAAGTCGCGCGTAGATTTTCATACTGTTTCCATTCTCCAGGCACATGTGCCCGGGCACAAGTCTCGTGTCCCACGACCCAGCAGTAGTTGTTATTTTGCAGTGAAAAATTGAAGACATGTTGAGTTTTAAGTGAGTCTTTTTACGTTTAGTGATTTTTACATATGTGTAAGTGTTAATAATGGATGACATAGCAGCTTCTGCTTTTTTTATTATGGCTGGTGCATACAATGATCTGAGGAAAAAAGACGAAAACGACCTAGGTGGTGGATTAGAAGTTTTTTAGGAAAAAGACAATCAGAAGGAGCCTTCAACTCACTAATGAGAGATTTGCGCATGCAAACTGGATACGAAAATTTCTTGCGAATGATTTGAAGTGATTTTGAATTTTTGTTAAACATAATAGCACCAGAAATTGTAAAAAATGATACCTGCCGACGACCAATCCCACCTGGGGTAATGTTAGCTACCACGTAACTTTCTTTCTCTCCATAACACTACAGTCCAACACTTCAGAAATACGCTGCAAAGCATCGATGCTGG
Source organism: Prosapia bicincta (assembly GCA_036971475.1). Lineage (NCBI taxonomy): Eukaryota > Metazoa > Arthropoda > Insecta > Hemiptera > Cercopidae > Prosapia > Prosapia bicincta. Next base: position 57,042,890 of record JBAIZL010000002.1, read on the forward strand.
TGTTTGAATTTTTGTGAGAGCTACTCGTCACGTTCCACAAAACAGACTCCTGCTATTAAAGTTCAATCAGTTTATCCACTTTACACTTCGACCACTCCATCTTATCAAAACAAAACTTTCAGAGACGAACACTGAATGCGACAGTTTGAGGTTGTGTTTGTGTGTATCCTCTGACAACGTTGTGGATTTGGGCAACTGCGCATGCGCGTGTCGCGGGCACATGTGCCCTCCCGTTTCCATTGTCCGTGGGAACTTGTGCCGGCACATGTTTTGTCGCACCGCCGGCTGGCACAAAACGGTCGCCGGCACATGTGCCGCGACTTGTGCCAGATTGTTTCCATTCGGGGATTTGTGCCGGCACAAGTCGGGCACATGTGCCCGACAAAAATTTGTAGTAATGGAAATGTACCTTAAATACACAGCATAGTTCTCTCCAAGATAAGGTCGCGAATCCACAGCTGTATGTCCTAAAATAGCATGTTTACAAATTCCCTAAGTACTTACATCGAGAACTCTAATGAACCACTTGGCAACAATATCTCAACTTTTCCAAATGAAAGACCAAGGTATTAAAGAGCTAGCGTTATTATAGGCAATACAACATCATTTTTATCAATAATAACATTATATATATTTTTTTCATCCAAATACTCAAAAATAGTTTGAAAGATATAAATAATGTAGATAAGAAAGAACACGTGGATATATACACAGATTCTATGAACATAAGGGCAAAACATTTAAAGTACTTACATGTATCATAGGTGTTAATATGCCAATTAAACTAGAGAGCAGTTCAGGTGGTTTAAGCAATGGTAAATATTTAAAATTCTTTATTTCTACATCTCTGAAGATTATATGTAAGGATATAGTTCTTCCCAATGTAATCAAAACATTTTCGGTAAGCAATGTAATAAATCTATTATGTTTATCCTCGATATTCTAGTCTCAAGAGTAACTTTAATGTCTATGGGATTTTCACTCACTTTAGAGTTGCATAAAAAACTGTTTCAAGTACGGTGATCATTGGTACGGAAACAAATACAGTAGTGCATGGATAATTCGAGGTAGATGGGACCGAGACACCGTCGGATTACATAGAAATGGCTTCCTGTACACTAGAAAAAAACAGGAGTTCTAATGAACCGTAATACTATAATTAAGAATGCACAAAATACGTTTATAGAACTTTATTTATTACAGTACATACATAAATTAATGTTGCTTGGCTCTTCAAGACTACTGTACTGATTCTTGCTTGAGAGGATACCATACGATATGAATACCATACAAGTATCGGCAATTATAGCTAAAAAAAAGCCGATGCCCGTTGTAATCTTTATCAGAACGCCCAATGTTTTGATCGTAGATAGTCTTTTTGTTCGCCTACCATAAAAATAAAACGAGATTATCAGTAAATCTAAAGTATAGTGAATAATTACCGTGATCATCGGTAGTAAATATTTATGATTATGAACGTCTAAAGATTGACTACAAAACATTATATAAGCTCTTGGTTAAGGTTGCCTAACTGAAGTAATTTTCTATCAACGAAGAATAGAGAATATTCAAATTGAAATATTAAGTCTGTAATTAGGAGTTATTACAAACTAGTGGTAGGATTCGTAAAATATATAAACAAAGAAGACAATTTTGAGAAGTGATTGAGTATTAGCAGACTTTGTCTTGAGATCAGACACAGCCGAACGAAATAAAATCATTCTGATACTAACTATAAAAATGTGTTTAGCATGTCGACCGAAGAACGGAGAGATTTTTTAAAGTGAAAAAAATCTACAAAACAGTCATTATCTTTTACGTATTGTTTTTTTAACAAGAAATACCATCATAGTGACTAATTTTATTCTGTCACTCTGCATAACGCTATTTTACAGCTAGTTTTTGAAGACGGGTTCCTCAGCTATATTCGCCAAGATATTTGTAAATTATTTCACCATAATAATAATAATAAATGAAATTGTAGATATGCGAGCCAGGAGGGATACGGTTAAAGATAGAATTAAAGAGGAAGATTAAAATATACTTAAATCTTATCAGATATATTTTCAGGTGCATTCAACGTGTCTTGATGAAAGTAACATCACAATCAAGATGAAATGTCATTCTTTTAGAAAATATCTAAGGGAGGAATTAAAGAAATGTTTTCACCTGCCAACAACGACTACCAGGAAAATTTAATGAATGTAGTTAAAGAAGAACTTTTAGAAAAAATAGGTCTTTACTGAAACACATTTGTACCTATAACAACTTATGACAAATCAAATATGGTGGATAAATAAAAGAGATGTATTACATTGCTTACCGAAAACGTTTTTCACCGTGATGCCTAGCTACAATGTAATATACATTGGGAAGAACTATATCCTTACAGTTTTTGGTTACATTTGGCTGTCGTAAGTACAGAAATACTATTATTTCAATGTTTAATTTTTTTACCCGAAAATGGTAATTTGTGTTCGTTTGAACCTATAAAATATAGACGTGTTCAATGGGCCTACGTGAGCAAGAAATTACCATTAGATGAGATTCGACCAAATAAAAGCATTCTTTTATTTGCAATGTACAATAAAGGTAGATTTTTCTGGTTACCTACCTGAGGTAAAGGTGATACAATATATCGAAGAAGTTTTTGAAATAAAGTAAGAAATGTATCGAAATTACGTCTAAGCTAAATTAGAACAGATGTAAATTGGCCTTTACATTCATTCGTCGCAGAAATTGATCACCACACAGACACAGTGTTTGTTAATCCCCGTGGCATGGGCTTGATAGGCACTTATAGGTGGTGTTGGTTGCCAGGTGCGTCTTCAGTTTCAGCCACAATATCTGGATTAATGAAGTTATACTCAATGTTTTTACCTTCATCGAAGTTGATTTTTAAAACTATTTCTTCATTAATTAATTAGTTTTTAGGTTTACATTTTTTTTGTTACTTTTGTTTCTCTTTTTATATATAGGTAAAGAAAAATAAATACTTGTTTAAACACAAGGTTTTCCTTTTAATATATTTTCTCGTTTTATATTTATTAGTCAATTAGTTAACTAGTGTTATAAGTAGTATAAAACTTGCAATTATTATTTCATTCTTAATTTCATATTATATCTACATAATTTTATATATTAAGTTTCGTTTCTTTGCTACATTATTTATATTTTTGTAACAATTTTTGTTTATTTTGGATGAAAAAAAATATATGTATTATGTTATTATTGACAAAAATATCATATATCTTTGAAAGTGTAATAAAATATAGTAGAAATTACTTGAAATACAAAATTTCATTACATCCCGGACCCTCAGCTCAAGTGGTCTGACGTAATATCTTATTATAATTTTTCTCCGTAAAATGCTTTAGTGATAACCCGAAATCATTGCAACTAAATGTATGCTCCACATTACAAATATTACATTAACATTTAGTTTGAAAAAACATTATTATTGGTTATTCTTTTTTTTATAAAGACAACAGTAAATAGAATTTTATGTTTTTAAAATCATAAAATATATACTTTCCTATTTAACCTACTTTAGATCAAAGTAGTAAACATTATTAAACTAAAAAACATTTACCCTAACCCCAAGTTAAATGGGGTTTCCCTTGGGGGTTTCCCAAGGTTTTCATTTTCGTAAAATATGGTTGACTTATAATTTGTTAAATCAATGTTTATTTCCCTTAGATCAAAAGTAGTGTTTTAAATGAGGTATTAAAATAATATTGCTTATAAACGCTATGGAATTGGAATTTTCACAAAATATAATAGTTCCTAATTTTTTGCGTTTACATTAATAAAGTTGAATGTGAAAAATTTGGTTCACGATATTTTGTATAAGAATTAAAATCACTGTATGAATGGAAAAATCAAACTCTTACCTTTAATATTTATACTCATTCGGCATTTGATAGACAACAAACTGTAAAGTGAGTTTCAAGCCACCGGCAAGAATTCTATGAATTAACTGATAAAATCTTCCCTTTGTCCTGAATTACGAACAGTTTTCTAAATTACTACATCAAAACATAAATTTTTACTTACTTTATTATTTGTTATTTTAAAAAATATCCACACACAAAATTAAATATTTTTAACATAATATGTATATAACAGGTGTTATCATCGATCTATTAATTGTACCACAAGTATTACACGATATAATCCTAGAACACAAAGGGTCAAAAATATTTGTAATATAACATGGGCAACAGCATGTGTATTTTAACACAGAAAGGTTGAACTTGCTATAATAACACTAACAGAGTTTTATCGTATCTAATTTTTATCTCTCCCTTTGAGCAGGATCCTGTGACACTTGCAAAGCGCTTGACTGTGCTTGTAAATATTTCAATAAATTAACAGCAAACATTTACTATCAAACACTTGTATAAGAAATATTCATAACCCAATGATTATAAATTAAACAATTAAAATTATAGATAAGTTCAACAGTGGTTGTAAAATAGAATATTGACTAATCTATTACATGGTTCAATATCTTATTCGCAAACGACTTGTCGCACAAGTATATTAGGAGCTAGAAGGTAAAACAAAATTGAAACAAGAAAAGTAGGCCTAAACTCGTTTTATTTGGAACTGCATGAGCTCAATAAAATACATTACAATCTGTCTAACTTGCTTACAGATTACGACAGCTGATGATAAGAATGAATAATCTAATATTTATGATTGTGCCCAGCTTCCACTCATCTTCCGTTCCAAACATATGACTAATCACACTTTCCCGCTATTTTTTAACAGTGTCTGGAATCGCACTCTCGAAAACTCACACGTGCGTTATCCTTGACTATCGATGACGAAATTGGAGTCACCCCTTACAAACCCAGAGTATTATTTTACTAGACATTTTTCTAGTATCTGACATTTTCATAAAAATTAACCACCCTTTCTACTCCCGTAGAACCACACCCTCATATTCCCATTAGCTTTTAAAAACGGTATTGGACTCAGCACCCTCCAAAACACTACGATTGATCTTTTTCTAGTTTTTTTTGCCTTTTCACAATTATACCTCCAATTCATCATTTGCTATTCCCATAGAGGGTCATCCGTATATTCACATTGACGTTCGATTACGGTAAACGACTCAGCACCATTGAAAACCACCCGAATGTTCATTTCAATTGTTTTTTTTTTGCCTTCTGACCATTTTACCCCACTTCACCCCTTTTCTACTCCCGTAGAGCCACACCCGTGCATTCCAGATTGATATGGAAGACAGTATTGGATTCAGCAACCGAAAAAACACTAAGATTGATCATACTCTAGCTTTTTTTTTGCCTTCTCACATTTATACTCCAATTCATCATTTGCTACTCCCATAGTGGATCATCCGTGTATCTCCATTGACTTTCGATAACGGTAAAAGACTCACCACCTTTAAAACCCACGGAGTGATCATTTTCCATTGTTTTTTTGCCTTCTGACCATTTTACCCTAATTTACCAATTTCCTACTCTCGTAGAGCAACAACCGAGCATCCCCGTTTAATATTGAAGGTGGTATTGGACCCAGTACCCTCCAAAACACTACGATTAATCATTTTCTAGTTTTTTTTGCCTTCTCACAATTACACCCCCAATTCATCATTTGCTATTCCCATAGAGGGTCACCCGTATATTCACATTGACGTTCGATTACGGTAAACGACTCAGCACCATTAAAAACCACCCGAATGTTCATTTTCAATTGTTTTTTTGCCTTCTGACACTTTTACCCCAATTCACCCCTTTTCTGCTTCCGTAGAGCCACACCCGTGCATTCCTGATTAATATGGAAGACTGTATTGGACTCAGCAACCTAAAAAACACTACGATTGATCATACTCTAGCTTTGTTTTGCCTTCTCACATTTATACTCCAATTCATCATTTGCTACTGCCTTAGAGGATCACCCGTGTATCTCCATTGACTTTCGATAACGGTAAAAGACTCACCACCTTTAAAACCTCCCGAGTGATCATTTTATATTTTTTTGCCTTCTGACAACTTTACCCCAATTCACCCCTTTTCTACTCCCGTAGAGCCACATCCGTGCATTTCCGATTAATATGGAAGACTTGTATTGGGCTCAGCTACCTCCAAAACACTACGATTGATCATATTCTAGCTTTGTTTGCCTTCTCATATTTATACTCCAATTCATCATTTGCTACTCCCATAGAGAATCACCCGTATATCCCTATGACGTTCGATAACGGTAAAAGACTCAGCACCATTAAAACCCGCCGACTGATCATTTTCTAGTTTTTTTTGCCATCTGTTATTTTGACCCCAAGTCACTCATTTACAACTCCCATAGAGCCCCACCTGTCCATCCCCGTTAAATTTTGTTCACTTCTATCCCCGTCAGCTTTCGATAGTTGTACACTTTTATGAAAACTAACAACCAGGACTTATGTGAGTTGAGTAAATAATTGGCCAGCTGAAATGAAGAAGGCACATTCTAATGTTTATGTTTTCACCGTGATTACACACACCCAGTGTCTTACAGTATAAACATTTGACTAGTCAGACAGTCGCACCCTAGTGGCAACACTGTTGGTTCTCGTATCGTTAGTGGCGTGGGAATAATATACACACCGGCTGCCATATTGTTATTAGACTGAACGAAAGTATACACTGTCTGCCATATTGATGCCTAAATGAAATGCTGCCGTATTGATAGTATTTCAGTCAATTTTGTATTTTTAAGATTTTCTGAAATTAAAGTACATGGAGTAGAATCATGTTTATTAGAAATAAATTATACACGACGAAAAACATATATACTTCACTCCTTCAAGTGGCTGCCATATGGTTGCAAAATGAAATGCTGCCATATTGATAGCGGGATGTATATATATATATATATATATATATATATATATATATGTATATTAATGATATATATACTATTATCATTAGTATATCATTAATATACTATCATAGTACAATTATATTCAACAGTCTTACTCTAGTCACATAACTGGACAGAGATTTATAAATTTTTCAAAATGCTAATAATGTAAATTAGCGAAAAGCTTTAATCAACAATAAAATGAAGTAATATTCGTATATTCTTGTTTATAAAAGTTATTTTATTTCACTATAAATATTCAACAAGAAAAAATAATTCATCTAAGTGTTATATTATATAGATGTGTGTGTGTGTGTGTGTGTGTGTATGTATTGATACTATATATTATAACATAATCTTATGAGACACGTAGTATAATTTTAGTTAGTATCCGAAATAGAAATAATCTCTAGAAATATTAAGAAATGAGTCACCAAGAATAGTTTACTAAAGCAGCGACAAAGAGGCACCTTACCCTTGTTCTATTTCGGGATAGTCATAAACCTGTCCTGTGAGAATCCTACTAAAGAAATAATTCCAATTGACCTAAACAGCCTCCGAAATTAAACACTGTACCGTTTGGAAAGCGATTTGTAAAAGACGTATTAAGGGGGGACAAAGTTGTGAGCAAAGTTTAAAAAGGGGTAAATTTGTTTAGAAGAGTTAAAAAAATTGTTAGTTTTTATGTGTAAAAATTTGAAAATGAATTCGGCTGATACTAAAGAACTTAGGGAAGTAAGCTATTTATGTGTAAAAGTGCAGTGAAGCAGTTAAGGCAACGGTAAGGATTCCAGGAACTCAACAATAACTACAATCTTGCTTACATTAGATTTAGCCAATAGAGATTTACAAATTAGTAAATTCAGAACCAATTTAATTTTATTGTATGTCTAAAAATTATTCTACTTTCTTTTCACCACCTTCTCTCTTATAGAAGAGCCCGTAATAACAACTAAAGAAAAACCCCAATTTAAGACTTTAAATATTATAGTTTATAAATACCTAAAGCCTCAAGAGTTAGTTACTGTAATGTTAGTTAAGCAATCAATCCTTGTCATTGCATCGTATTAATGTAACCTGGTATTGTTTGTAATAATTGAATGTCTAATGAATAAATGTAAATGATGCTAAATTTATATGATTGTTAATTATTTAGACCTGAAGGTGAGACTATAGAAAGGTAATATAATTAAATATAACCTAAAGGTAAATCATTTTAAATAAGTTAGTTTATAATATATATAAAGTATCAATATATTTTGAAAAGAGATATTGAAAATTTTATTTATTATTTATAATAAGAGAGTAAGTCTACAATATGTTATTGTTGGCAGCAATGAAATACACAATGGATATATTGAAATGTAGGTTTTACAGAATAAATTAATATATTACAAAGATAAGTTTTGCTACAAAAAAAATAAAGCAATTTAAATGATATCTGATAAAATTCAACTCTAAATTAAAATCATAAACGAAGTGGTGCTTCAAAGTAAAAGCAGTGATTGAATAAGAAAGAAAAAAATTAATTTAAAAACTACCACTTTATCATTATATATGGTTTAGGTTTTAATGTATTATGCATTGCCCTTTAAACTTGATTATTAGAATATGATGCTCTATATAAGGAATATCAAGGGCAAGAGAGCGTCTCCAATGCAGGCTGAAGTATCTCCTATATTAAAATATACTTCTATGTTGTCATAAAGCCTCGTTCGCTGGTTTACTGATTTAATTTGTATACTTTATTATCTAACTGATAGGAAATTCACTTCTAACTATAAAACGATATTTTATTCAAAACTCATTTTTGTTAGTAGCGTATACATTTCATTTGATAAAAAAAAATCATTTTACCTTTTCTTATCAGAGACCCATACATTGTTATTTTAGGTAGTTTTTACATATTATATTATTTACTTAAAATTCCTTAAAATTTTAAAAATTCAATGTTTCTATTAATATAAAATTCACAGTAACAAATATATTACGTCATTGCTTCCTATATAGCCAATTAAAATGAGAAGAACAAAAGTGGGACAAATGAAATAGAAATATGAGGAAATGTTAGATACATTTGTCTATACAGTTATAAATTTCAGAACTTTATCGGTACAACATTTAAATTTATAACCGACACTTCAATACTTGAAAAAGTTATTAACTAAACCTACACCAGGAGGTCATGCATACTTCATTTATATAATATTTACTTGAAAAGACGTTTACCTTTGAATTTAAAAGAATTTCAAAACAAGTGATCATGTTTAAATTTTCGTATCTACAATATACCTATTAATTATGCAAAGTTTTTAAGTTAAATTTATACAACTTCAAAATTTTGGAAATTATAATAATTCAAAATAGTTTTTAGTTTGATATATAATAATTTGAGTTTATGATCTATGTAAACTGCTTGAAATATGTTTAAGGTTATTTATTGGAGAGCTATTTCATAGTCTTATGTTAATATTCATTTCATAGCCCAATACCGAGAATTTATTGAGTTTTATTTAAATTAATGGGAGCGAGTAATGTGATCATGAAGATAGATACTTTATTTACATTTTTGTAATAATAAAAATCTTTTATTTCTAGGAATATGCCGAATATTTGTGTTCACATGTTAGGTTGAAAATATGCCAAACATAAAAACTCTTGATTATCACTATTAGATTTAACCTATTTCATTTTTGACATTGAAGTTAAATAATTAAAACATTAACAGTTATTTCTTCAAATAACAAACATATTATAAATTTTTTAGTACCATTATCTAATACCTTATATAGGCAATCCTTTAAGCTTACGTTAAAAGATAATAAAAAATAACGTATTGAAGATTATCCTATCGAATATATATATATTTGAATACGTATGTATGTATATCTGAACCTAATAAGTGTATGGGAATTAAACAAAATACGAAATGCTAAATGAATTATTAATTTTTTAACATAAAATTATACAAAATTTTACTGTAAATGCAATTAATTTTTAAACTGGTAGTACTACTTTTAAAATCCCAGAATGTTTTTTAAATAAATAAATGTTTTAGTTATAAGTTAGCATCATTGCAAATATCAACGAAACATTAAAAACTATATAATGGTCGCTGGCTATACCTATTAGATTACATCAGGGGACTATTACATGAAAAGCTAGAGTGCGATAATGGATGCAAAGATTAATCAAAAATTATATTTTTTCAAAAACATTCAGAAAAGGTTTTTAGTTTCCGGACACTTTAACTATATGGCATTTCTATTGGAACAAATACGTGTGAATATGCATTTATATTGTGTATTTTCATAGTATATTTGTAATTATGTTTTAAGGATTTGATGAAAATCATGGAGTAGGCACTGTTTATCTAGCTATTTATAGATAAATTAATAGATATATGAAAATATAACTATATTTAAAAAATATATCACTTATAATATACAAAGCCTATTACTCAACTAATCACACATTATTTATATTAGAAGAGGGTTTATATTTGTACAGTATAGTATATATATATATATATATATATATATATATAGCATAGTATAGTATAGTATGTATATAGTATAGTATATATATATATATACAGTATATATAAATATATATATATATATATATATATATATATATATATATATATATATACATATATATATATATATATATATATATATATATATATATATATATATGCTGTATATATAAATATATAACTAAAAAAAGGTATTTGAACTCTTAAACTAGCCTTACGAAAAGTACAACAGTATATTTAATGAAATTAGGAAATGGAATAAGATAGATCTATTAGGAGTCGTGTTATACCAGCATCGGTGAAATAATCCCCCAATGTAGACTATGCGACTCCGTACTGATGGAAGGATGAGGCTCATAAACCAACCACTAAGCTGCAAGGTTTTGCTATCCAGGTTACTAGGTCAAGTTTCGCATCTCTGAATATCAGTATTACGTAGAATTGAAAAATACTGTGTCGCAATTGTTCTGGCAACAGCCCGACGTTTTGTAAGTGGAAAATTACAGGCAACCTTAAAAACGGGTAGTTATATTTTTAAAATTTTAAATATATCATTACGTTGAGTTAGAGAAATGATTTTATTCATTCTTTATGACATTTTTACGTTTTACAACAAAATAAAGAATAAAAGAAAAAAAACAGATTTTCCTATTTAGAGAGCTTCATGATACTATATGACTATATAAGGCATTAAACACAATTAGATGTAAGAGTTTTGTCAGTCAATTGAGAACAATCCCTTGGGTTAGACATGTTTAAATGGACAAATTTTCGGAACAGAAAATATAGTTATTATAACAATAATATATATTAGAACCTTTTTAAAATATCAAAACCTTTTCACAATTTGTAATGTAATTTAAAAAACCTACAACCTAGGAGTATAAACGTATCCACGTTTTTGTAAAATAGGAAAATAAAATCG
>JBAIZL010000002.1:57059228-57249228 GCA_036971475.1 Prosapia bicincta
TAGCCATAAGTGTTATCGAAAGTGGAATAATTATTTATTAAAAAGTCTAATTGGCTACGAATCTTAATCACGTTACCGATTTCTACCGCAAGCGTAGAAAGAACTTTTTCTGTTCTATGTTTTTACATATACGCACACGCGCGTGCGCGCACACTCACACACACAAATATATATATATATATATATATATATATATATATATATATATATACAGTATATATATATATAATGCATCGATCGCCCCTCCCCCTAAGCAAGTCGCTGGATACGCGCCTGAATATCTAGTAATATGTATACGTCTAAGATATTTTAAATATAAATATATATATATATATATATATATATATATATATATATATAATAATAAATTAAAAATATTTCAAAAACAAGAATACTTTTAATGAATATATTTATTCAAAGCTTTTCGCCGATAAAATAGTATCAACATTTTCAGGGGGGGGGGAAATTTTTTTTTCCTGAAGATGCTGATACTATTTTATCGGCGAAAAGCTTTGAATAAATGTATTCAATAAAAGTATTCTTGTTTTTGAAATATTTTTAATTTTTTAACTATATAACAAGAAAACATATCACCATATTTAATATATATATATATATATATATATATATATATATATATATATATATATATATATATATATATTTCATTCTTACTTCCTTATTATGGTATAAACATGTGTTTGAATTTGTAGTTTTTCAAAAATAATAATAAATTTGTGAAGTATTTCTAGTTTAGATTAAAAACTTGAGACAGTTTTATTATTTTTTAAATTAAAGTTAAATGTTTACTATTAAAATGTTTTTTTTTAAGTCCTATTAAATGTCATATTTCCTTTTCTAAATAATGTATCTTCAGTCAAAACTACTGATGTGTAATAATACCTTTGGTATATGTTCTAGAAAATGAATAAACTTAATTACTGTTACATAATTTCTAATAATGTATATTACTTACAGTTGGGTGGTAAATTTTGAGGTTTGTGAACAATAATTTAACAAATTTTGGAAAACTAATACCGATAATACACAACAGACAGTTTTAGCCGTCGACAGGGCATTGTTTATTGCTGGGAACAAGGCTCTTGAACAATGCATTGGCCCAGGGCGGAATGCGTCTGCCGAGAAATATCAGTAAATGGAGGTTTCTGCCAAGTGAATTAATAATTAAATTGAGTTTAATATCATGGTACTACAAAACATACTTTATTAAATAACATAGTCGTGATTGAAATATAATATTTGCTTTCTATAATGTTTCAAAACAGTAACTATTTTAAGGCGGAGCGGTTTTAAAGACAGATAAATATATTTGAACATTGTTTATGTTATAAAATACTAATTTTAGTTATAGAATACATTTTCAAAATATAAGGGTTTTGAAACATAAAATATAGTAATTACTATCATTCATCTGTATAAATTAAAAATATAATTTTTTTTATTGGAGTTAGAAATATATAGCATTAATGTACGCCTTGATAACTAAAACTCTAGAGCACACAAAACGATTTCACTTCTCTTGTTTCAACTCTACAACAGTAATTAGATCTGAGGTTAATTATAATGACTTTTAAAGTCAGGTAACACATTTAGCCATTGTAAATATATCTATTTCATTTATTTCATGTAAATATATGTTACTAGTATTCATAAAACATCTAACGTTTGCAACAAAACATGATAGTTTGGTGAAATACAAGTGATAGTTATTAAGAATTGTTATAAAACAGTACAATTCAGTTAGAATCTGTATAGATTCTATACAATACAGTATAGAATCCACTGTTTCAGCTGTAGTAAAATGATAATTTCGCAATAACTAATAATACGTATTTATCGATTTTCCCTTTTCTACTATTGGCACCGAAAACCAGTATATACATAAAAATAGGAAAAATCTCTGGAAATAACTCCCTATCGCATGTGTCTTCTGTTAGAGGCATGCGCAATGAATGATGTTGCCCCTAGCGCAAAGAAGACTCAGTAATACTTGACTATGTACAAAAATGCTAGCTTCTTTCTATGCATGCATAAAACCTAAGACAACACAACCAAAAGATTCAGTAAATGTCACGATAATAACAAGATTAAATCACCTAACAAGAAAGAAACCCGATCAGAGAAAAGCCTATTGTATGACATAGAGAAGTGGTCGTCGTTTGGAATTTTACTAAGAGATTGGGAGAGATAATAAGTACCTCGTAAATTAGTGGATAGTGAGACCCTTCTCCTTATCTACTGCTCATCCGATGGACGATGCAATCACAGTGTAGCAGCCTATTTTGACTAATCACAGCTGAAAGTTGACTCAAATCGGGAACCCGAAACAGATTTACTTTAAAATGTATAAAAACACACAAGAATCACTTTTACTTTATTTAAAATCACTAAATATTAAAGCTACTTAGATATTTAGAAACATCCTAACCAAATCGATGTACAGACATGGTTATAAGGCTGGCAGATAATGAATTGTGTGTGGAAGGCGTTATTAGCAGAAATAAACTTTAGGAAATGTTCGATCCTATTACGCCACTATCTCATCTCCCAATGTCGGTGCAGCCGTTTATTGTCAATATTGAAAAAACATTATTACAATATAAAACACCATATTATATTCGAACTTATATTCGGAATGGAAGAGAGTGTGTCCGAAATAATAATAAAGAAGAAGAAGACGAATAAATACTATAACATTTTATTTTAGGCAGCACTAAAGAAATAAAATGTCCCGTCAAGGGAAATGCTAAAGTCAATAATAGAAGTAATATTTAAAAAGTGGTGAGCTTCGTGATCTTGTGAAAATCCTTGAAAAATAAAATTAAGGTGACACGGGCGGTCCTTACAAACACCAACGAAATTCCAGGTGCTTTTTGTGGCGTAACCAGACCGTTATACCCAGTGGTTATGAGTACGAAGCGTAAATGTTTGGGAGAAAATGAGCGGTTATAGCGATCAATGTACAATGTAAAAGGTTAAATAATTCAATACTAACCTGTCTCTGGAGAGTAAAGGTTATCATGTACGCAGCAGGTAAAATTGAAGTAAAAGAAGATTAGTGCACCGAGAAATAAGAAAATATATAATGTAGCCTTTAAAAATCCGAAATTAAATTAGGTAAATTTAAGAATGACAGATATACGATTGAAGAATAAAATATTAATATTATTGGTGTTACGTTGAAGCAGGGGGTTATCTTACTACTTAATATCTAGTTATACCTTCTAAAAGCACTGAAGAAAAATGTAAATCCATACACATTAACATAGAGCGCAGGATCTACCAGAATCGAGTTACTTAGACAAATGGCATAGATAACACTGCTATGTTGAATTTAATCGTATAATGGATTATTTATATACTTGACAGTTTGAAAGCCATATCAAGTCTTTTGACCTGCAGTTCATTGAATGCTACGCGTTTATTAAGTTATTAAAGAAATAATTGCATAATGGAATACCTAAACTTTCTTTCTGTATAAATCTCTTGAAGTTTTCAAATCCTATTAACAAGTTTTAATTACAACTGAAAGTCTTACGTTTAGTTAAGTTGAGCTTTACTGCTCGTTTCAACATAAAAAAATACTATCAAACTTTTAATGCGTCCTATATATCGAAAATACATCGTTGAAAAAAATAATGTAAAATAAATAGGGTGCAAAAACATTTTGTGCATTACTATTTATCACTTTAATAAACATATAAGTATATGTTTTACTTGGGGTTAATTATTTATAACTCTATATTTAAATATTAAATTTAAAAGATATATTATAACATTTATAACACCACAATCATTATAAATATTATAAGTTCGCTTCAAATAAAATGAAATAATATAGTGTTATTAATTAAACCCTTTCCAAAGATTGGCAGGAAAAAAAGTGATGCCTCTCCATTGGTTACGCAAGGGAGAAAAAATGGAAGTGCGGGAACTGGAACACCGGGTAACGCAATAGCAGAAAGCTCTCAGCAGATATCTCCTCAAGAGAAGCAGCTGCAAAAAATTGCCCGAGAGGAAGCAGAGCACTTCAAAAAATGCCGAGCCGTACTAAGCAAAATGAAGGCTGCTATAGGCAGACAAAAAAACGTCAGCATTGACATTAAATCTGGAATTATGGAGCTCGAAGATCTAGTAGACGGGCTAAGCTACTTAAAGAGATCACGGGAGAGGGCTGAATTCTTCCTAAAAGAAGAAGAGGCACAAAATGATAATTCTCCACACACAGGGGAAGGAAAGAAAAGAGTGGCTTCGAGTCCCCTTCAACAGGGCCTAGGGAAAAAACACAGAGAAGGAGTAAGACAAGAAGATGGCCCCTCGAGAGTAGATGGCACAAGGCCTAAGAACTCTACAGAGTCCACCCCCATCACAAGGGCTACTAATGAGAATCCTTCTTCTCATAAAGAGAATGAGAATGGCGGCCAGTGGACGGTAGTTCAAACCCGCAAACACGTTGCAGCTAGAAGGCAGAATCAGTTGGAACTGGACATGGAATCCAATCTAATGACTCCAGGTCAAATAAGAAGGAAGAAAGTAAGAAATAAACCACGCTCAGAGGCAGTACTTATTAAGCCTGTCAGTGGGAAATCTTTTGCAGATGTTTTACGCGTCTTCCACGACAAGGTAAAGCCTGAGGACTTAAATGCGGGCATAAAATCCATAAGGAAAACGAGAGCAGGGGATGTCCTTTTTGAGATGTCTGGCAGGGCGGAAAATATCGATGAATTCAACAAAACTATAACAGATGCAATTGGGGAAGTAGGGAATATACAACACCTAGTCCCGAAGGTAACAATAGAGATTAGAGACCTAGACTCAATGACAGAAGAGAAGGACGTAAAGGAAGCCCTCGCTCGTAATTTACTAAATAGCAATGACGAACGCAAGATTTATGTAACAGCAGCAAATGATAGAGGGCAGAAGATGGCTATTGTTGTTTTAAGCGAGGCATAATCAGGTATTCTTTTAAAGAATAATAGGATTAAAATTGGCTATGTCAGCTGTAGAATCAGGTTGAGGATTGAGGTAACACGTTGCTGGAAGTGTCTCGGCTATGGGCATAAGACTGGAAAATGCAATGGACCTGATAGGCAAGGTTTATGTTTTAAATGTGGCAGCAGCGAACATCAGGTCAAAGACTGTCAGCAGGAACCTTATTGCATGCTGTGCGCGGATATGAATCTGGATGTGGACAAGACAAAACACGTCTCCGGATCTGGGAAATGTATAGTGTTCCGCCAAGCGTTGGAAGCCGAAAAACTAAAAAAGAATGGCTAGACGGATTATCCAAGGAAATCTGGGCAGAGGGAGACTGGCTAATGATCTTCTTTCGCAACTTCGATTGGAACATAAGGCTGACATTATAATAATAAGTGAGCAGTATAAGGACTTGGCATCACCTACGTGGTTTTCGGACAGCTTGGGAACCGCAGCTATTTGGATACCTGAAGGGAATCTTGCCATTGATAGTCATGGCTCTGGTAACGGCTATGTATGGGTTAAAAGCAACAATGTTACATACGTCAGCGTGTACCTAACTCCCAATGAGTCCATCGGAGACTTCCGCCAAAAGATGGACCAGCTAGAGGACGGACTACAGGCAATGGAAGGTAACATCATTGTTGGAGGAGATTTCAACGCGAGGGCTACAGAATGGGGGGCAGATATAACTAACTCTAGAGGCAAACGCGTGACCGAAATGGCATCAAGACTGGGACTCGTCATCCTTAACACAGGTAACACGACTACCTTCCGGCGACCAGGATATAGAGGTAGTATTATCGATATTACCTTAGCTTCAGAGACTTTAGTCCCTAGAATTCAGGACTGGGTAGTTATGGAGGACTACACGGCGAGCTATCACCAGTATATCTCAATCAGCATCAACCCTGAGAAATCAAAGAGACGGCTGAAAACACTGAGAAGAAGCAGGTGGAATGTCGCCCGTATGGACCAGGACAGATTCTCGGAGGTCCTGCAGGGTTCCCAATTGGATGCCATGGAAATGGGTCAAACAACAAAAAGGCATAGGCACGCTGAAGCTGTAGTAGACGCAACAATGAACATCATTCAAAGAGCCTGCAAGGTGGCTATCCCACAAAAGCGATTCCCTACAGGAAATAGAAATCCAGTATATTGGTGGACTGAGGAGATAGCTATATTAAGGAGAAAGTGTCTTAGAACGAGACGCTTAGCTCAACGAGCAAGGCGAAGGGGACAGGGTGTGGCCTATGAAGAGACACTGGAATGCAAGACGGCAAAGAGCGAACTCCGTAGAGCAATTAGAGAGAGCCAAAGGCGATGCTGGGAGGACCTTCGGGAAGATCTAAATAGTGACCCCTGGGGCCTGGGATATAAGCTGGTAATGAAAAAGCTAAATTCATTCACTCCAAAAGGAACTTTGAATGCGGCACAGATGAAAACTATAGTAGATGGTTTGTTCCCTTCCCACCCTGTCGGTCAGATTTTAAAGAGGAAAACCGGAGGGAAAGATTTCCCGCTCTTCACAGAGAAAGAACTATGGACAGCAGCCAACTCCCTCCAAAATAACAAGGCTCCGGGACCGGATGGAATCCCTTCGGAGGTCCTTAAAGCCGTAGTGAGAACTCACCCGCACGTATTACTCAACATGTACAACCACTGCCTGAAAACTGGCGTATTTAGTGCCCGTTGGAAGGTAGCAAGATTGGTCCTGATTAACAAAGGCAAGGGGAACTTAGATTCTCCGTCTTCATACAGACCGCTGTGCATGTTGGATGCGGCTGGAAAATTGCTAGAAAAACTTATTAGGCCACGGCTGCTTTCGGCCTTCCGCGATGCAGGGGATCTTTCTGAGAGACAGTTTGGCTTTAGGAAGGGCAAGTCAACTATTGATGCTATTAGAACCGTAGTTGATGCTGCTAAAATAGTCGAGGTAGGTAACCACTTTTCAAGACCTGTGTGCCTTCTGGTTACCCTAGACGTACGTAATGCCTTCAACACAGCGAGATGGAAAGACATACTGTATGCCCTGGAGAAGACATTCGCTCTGCCTGAGTACCTCCTACGGATAGTACGAGACTACCTTAACAACCGGTATCTGATATACGAGACTTCAGATGGACCTAGAAGGAAGAGAGTAACAGCAGGAGCAGCTCAAGGCTCCATTCTTGGCCCGGACCTCTGGAATGCAAATTACGACAGCATTTTGCGTATAACAATGCCAGATGGAACTTTCCTGGTGGGATACGCAGACGACATTGCTGCGATCATTATAGCGAGAAACCAAGAGCTCGCCCAATTGCGACTGGCCCAAGTAATGCGTCGTGTTAACAGCTGGATGATGGAGCATGGTCTACGCTTGGCTCTGGAAAAAACTGAGATTCTTCTGATATCCAAGAGACACCTTACTCCTAGCCCTGAGATGCTTGTGGGAGAGGAAAAAATAGCGGTTAAAAATGTCATTAGGTACTTAGGTATCATGATTGATAGGAAGCTGAGCTTTCAAAATCATGTTAAATGCGCAGCTGAGAAAGCGATCAGAGTCACAACAGCTATGAGTAGGCTACTGGCTAATGTTAGGGGCCCTACACAGAGCAGACGCCGTCTTCTGATATCCGTGGCGCAATCTATAATGCTGTACGGAGCGGAAATTTGGGCAGGTGCCCTCAAAACCGAGAGGAATAGAAGATGGATGGCCTCAGTGCAGAGAAAAGGGGCACTAAGAGTGGCGTGTTCTTATCGAACGGTCTCGGAATCGGCCGCTCTAGTAGTGGCGGGAATAATTCCTATTGATCTGCTGGCACTAGAAAAGAAGACCATTGCGGAGCGACGAAAAAATACGGACGATAGGGAAAACCAAAAGGAAGCGAGAAGAACGACGATGACCAAGTGGCAGGAAAGATGGTCTGCAGACCCCACCGGAAGATGGACAGCCAGACTAATCAAAAACCTATCCAGTTGGACTAACAGGCAGCATGGAGAGGTAAACTTCTACACTACACAGTTCTTGACAGGACACGGTTGCTTTCGGACCTATTTATATAAAATGGGAAAGGTGAACAATCCAAATTGCTCCCATTGTGGGGAAGGGTCACCCGATAACCCCGAACACACCTTCTTTGTGTGCAGAAGATGGCAATCTGAGAGAACAACGCTGGAAAGCAACGTCGGGCCAATAGACCCGGACAACATAGTGGGCAAGATGCTGTGGAGTGCATCCAACTGGATGGAGATAGCGACATATATCGAGAGCATACTACGGAGTAAAATGAGACAAGAAGATGGTCGAGGTCAAGATCAGTGATCAGGCCAAATACACTCATTTTCAGAAATAGAAACCACTGGGGTTAATAAAGGGCCCTCTGACCAGGAAGAATGCTAATACAGTGATACCCTGGTCAGATCTACAAAGGGCCGGAAAGGAGGAAGGGTTTAGTGGGTATTCGCCAGGAGTCCCACACACCAGGTCTGTCAGGGCAGACTTGATGGTGCGTAAATGCATTCCAACCTCCAAAGAAAAAAAAAAAAAAAAAAAAAAAAAAAAAAAAAAAAAAAAAAAAAAAAAAATTAATTAAACCCTTTATGTTATTCTTTAATACAGACGTATAAAGGTTTAAAATATCGTTATAATGTAGGTTTCCTGTTAGAACTCCATCAATTTTACCTTGAAAGATTACCCTCAAGAAGCAATCTTTTGTGTCACTAAGCATAATGTAATCCAAAATGCAATCATAGGAGCCAAAACAAACAGATATTAGACGTCGAATGATGTTTATGTTCTACGTAGAATAACATTAGGCAAAACATCAGTTGGATATTGGTGAGAATACGAATTAAACAGCTATGAAAAACAGCAGTCACGTCACTCTTGGGATATTTGCTATTGTTTAACAACCTGATTAATGTGTTTATTCTTTACTTTATAACAGAAACGTTTTTGATCGCTATTGTCTATTGTGTTCACGCTTCGCGTCTATACATTTGTCTCAGTGACGTCGCTGTAGATATCAATATCCTCTCTGAGATTTATATTGCGAAATTAGGCTTTTAACTTTAGTAACATTATTTTCAAAAATGAAATATTCGTCCTACCAATTGGATCTCTGTTTTACAATTCTCGTGGCTTTATATTATCCACAATTTAAAAATAAAAATTACCATGCTTTAATGACTTTATACATCACCCATCGAATTTATTCAATGTTTTCATGAAAACTTAAAATAGTTGTTTGCACTTCTATAACAGGATAAAAATACGCAAACAGCTATTTCATTGGTACTTGGTCGTTTTGTAATAGATCATAAAATTGTTATATTTAGTTTTGAGATTAAGAGATATTTGTTTCTATCTATTTGTATAGTTTTGGTAGCAAACTAAAGAAAGAAAATATGTGAATTATTAGAAAATCAATAGGGTAGGTCAAAATTGTACGCGTTTACACTAAAAGTCCACCCACTCTTTGTTGGAGCAGTATGGGGTCTGCTTTATTAATAAAAGCGACACTGAATTTAGGTTTAACACCAAAGATAATTAAAAGAGATAACACAAGTTTCATGAGTAGCAGTTAATTCTAAGCCACTTACCGACCAAACTGTATGCGGTTCTTGTAGAGCGGTGAGTCGTTCGACACATCAGAGATGTCTGGAATCTTGCAGAGATGAACGAAGATTCTGGAAGAGTGGCATAAGCTAAAACTCATTTAAGCTTTAATTTTAATAACTTGACTTCACTTATAATAGTATAAACCGTCTTTAATCATTAAATGTTTATTCATTCAAGCGGTGCAATGTTATGAACACGCGGTTAACCTAAGACAATGGCACTCGACCTTATAACGCTTTTTAAAATGATTTATTAAAGCTTAACGTCGAGAATTTATCGTCAGCACGCAATTACACTATTGCCCGAAAGTAATCTGCAAGTGGTGTAACATATAAACCTCGGTTTTACAATGATGCACACCGATAACGCACTTGGCTAGAAAATGATTGCTACATTCTAACGAGACATGTTGCATAGAGACAGTGTAACTTTGGAGACGAAGGAAGTGGCTAGCAGAGGGTAACTAGATCAGAAACTACGTGGGCCAAGTTTAACACATAGAGAAATAGGCTCAAAGCAACGGGTGACTAGAGCGGATTAACTCTTCTATATGAGATACGCACAGACGAAATTATTTCGTTGCAGTGAGAAAACTACATTCTAGCCGGCGTCGACTATCTGGCAGGCGGTGAAAACTGAACTGTGGGTAAAACACCAGCTGATTTATAGGTTATATCGGAAATAACGAAAGATGTCAACAAACGTGTTTTATTGAAAGTGAGGTTAACAATCCTGTACTTAACACTATTGAATTATAAACTAATAGGCCTATATTAAACTAAAAACTATTACGAATTTGGGAATACTATCCTATTAAATCAGGGACGTAGTTGCTATATAAGCTGACTTCAAATGACATCGACTGTTCTATTCATCTATTTCTGCCTAATCTATTATCTTGTTAATGACTGTTAAATCGACAACATATAGTAGTTATATTACCGTTATCGAATATTTATTTTAAATTAAACTATGTATTAAATGAAATTGTATCCAATACATGCTAAACAATTTTATCCTCTCACAAATATAATAAATATGGTTACAACTAATTTAAAAATTATATAAACATTCTATATTATGAGTCTCATTATCTAATCGAATTTTCATCCTTTGTTTTAAGGTTAATAATGTGTCCCTTATGGCAAGATGGCTCATTACCATCATTTTGAATTATTTGTGTGGTACAAAATGCTTTATACAAATATTTATCAATAACAAAGACATCTTGTCTCAATATGGCCTCTTACATCAGCCAGAGACAATAAATCTTACATAGCTTGTGTTATTGTACTCGCGTTAACTGCCTATGAGTTCGGACGTAATCTGGATTAGGAAGACGGTTAGCCCACGACTGCTAGTTCTTATACTTATTTTTGAAAGAGTATAAGTCAGTGACTGTTCACACCTACCTTCAATCCTTCTTCCTTTCATTTTCTTATTGTTCTTTAAAAAATTTCAAATTTAAACAGATCGCCGATTTTGAAATAGAAAACAAGATGTTGAAACAAGCGACCACAATATGTTTCGCCTACAGTACCACTCGTACTTCACTAGAGTGGCGTAATATACAGTTTTATATTTCAAAGTATTTATAGAGTCAAATATGAAGCCTGTTTTTTATCTGTTTGTATTAAAGGAAGTGAAACTCCTTTATCGGCTTTCCATAACATAGCCGTTGTCTATGACGCTAAATACAGATCTCTCTGCATACCATTATTATATCTATAAAAATGTGCATAATCTTATCCTTATTTTTCTCAGTATCTAACTAGAGTCAACGGATGTTTTTCTAAACAAACAGTTTGTAATTATTATGAAAAATATAATATATCCATTGCCAACGATTTTCGTAACAAAATCCCTGGGTTAAAAGTTTTAAAACAATTTTAGTTTGTGTAGAGTATATTTCTAATTGAACTTAAATAAAAAGTTCCCACACACATTTGAAATGATTTTAAATTTATATCTTGCAATCTGTGACTGCATGTATGGTCTTAATATAACAAGGACAACGAATATGGATTTCGTCGATTGTCCCAAACGCATTGTCAATATACTTCCTTTTACAATTTTCCTCCATTCGGGATCCAGCAATTTATATATGATATTCTTAAATAAAATAGCTACAATGCCATTACATAGTATTTTCGGTAGTATGAGAACGATTATCTCACGCACATCTTTTTCATGCGTTAACACATTCAACAAATTTGAAAAATGTTTGTTTTTTCTAAATCTTTAATAATCACTAAATCAGATTTTTTAGGCTATTTAAAACTGTCTTTCTCGTTTGCATTTCCTGTATTTTTGTGATTGCATTAAAATTTTGTTGTATCCTTATTGTAATTAATTTATCAAATTTAGTTTTCTTTAGGTTATGTTAATACATTATAACTTTTAGAGTTGCTTTTAATTTGTGTTATTTTAGTGTTTTCCTCTGCATAATGATTTAAAGGCATAGGCCTTAAGATAATATTAAGAAAGAAGCCCTGAAAAAAGGTGAAAATTAATGTTTGAATATATTATTTTAGAAATATTTCTTGAGCCTAAAACTGCAAAAGTAATAAATACTGATAATTGTTTATCTAATATCTGATATCTTTGAACGTGTATGACATATCGTAGATTAGTAAAGACTACACGAAAATAATAATATAATCAACATCCACTTTAGAGTGGATGATCTGAACAAATTAGTCCTTCAGGGGATGTTGTCATTGAAGGATTAAAGAGGAATTTAACATTTTCTAAATATCAACGAATTCTAATATGTCTAATCAAAATTTAAATTATTTCAAATCAATATTTATTTTAACGGCCTCTTATGGCAGTAGCAATACCAGTTTTCAGTTAGGTTTCAAGTGTTATGAGGCATGATAGACTTTATTTTCGACAGGGAAAAAAAGAAAGGGAGAGAGATAAAAAGATAGTGAAAGAGAGTGAATGAAGAAAGACAGAAAATAGTTATTCTCATGATTGTTTTGGAAACTAGAAAATTATAACGAGAAACTGGTTATGAGATTGTTTTATTTTTTCTACACTTCCAAATGTATGTAGATTGTTGCTAAATGCCATGTATAATATAACTACTGTAGGCAACAATGTATCAAAAGACCTGTAGGCAATATATAGTACCTAACTTACTAACTGAACATGCTGAATTATCTATTGACCTGTTTATTGCATACAATGATTTATGCATCTCTATTTCACGGCGTTGTGGATAATGCATTGCATAGTTACACTGTGAAGGAAAATAAACACAACAAATACTTTCAAAAAACTAATTATGTGAATATAAAAGTATTTTTCACACACATTTTAAATACGTAATTTCTATCATGTGACCGTTAGTTGTTAAATATATACATTAACTTCTAGTGAAAATGTATCCTAAGAGACTTATTGCCTATCCCATGACTTTTTATGATTAAGGCAGGTTTCCTAATAAATCAATCATTTATGTTTTTTGATTCTCAAAAGGATCATATAAATATTTATATAAGAATCCTAGGCTGAGTTTTTTTTCTATACAATGGTCAATGTTATACATACGTAAAACATTTAATCGCTCTTCGGGTTTTTCTTGCAATTATTGCGTTCAAAAATACCTTTTATTTTCGCTTCATTTATTTTAGACATCGTTTCATTTAAATAAGTAAACCAATAACTATGTTGATCCATTGTTTTACAACGTTTTTCCAAGATTATTGTGGTGATCGCTTCTGTGTTGAGAAGTGCAGGGTTTTTAACATTTTCGTACCCTTGAAAACAATTATCCAAATATTTGCTTTTTCTTCTTGTATATGGTTCATTTGGTCTCTACCCCTCCCCTCACATATATAACAACATATTATCATGTAAACAAGGACAAACAAAGTAAAATTATTTAAATCACTACAGATCTTCCAAGCATAATTGTTATACGAAATCTGTTCGAGAAGTAGTTTTAGATTGATATACGATTCATTCATTTCAGTAACACGGGATAGTTATATAGATGGAAATTCATTTCCATTACTAGGACGTTATTGATTGTTTAGTCTTTTTTATGCTATGATTAGATTGTAATTATTATAGATGGTTCTAGTTGGATTAATGTAGCATACTAATAAAAATACATTTATTTAATTTAAAATAACAGTTCATCTGTGTTGATAAATGTACCTAATAAATGTTGAAAAAATATTTAAAATATCTTTACTGAGACAAAAACAATGATTGATACAGAAATTCTAATTTCATTTTCAAAACAAGCGTACGCACTACACAGTTTACATCTACCAATTGCTTGCACCATTGCAAAAGCCACTACCAACATCTCTTGTGACAAAATTGACGTTGACGAGTGCTATTAATTTTTCAACTGTAGTTATTACAAACATGCGCCCGATCTTTTGAAGGTGGCTGTTTGATAATAATAGTTTTTATTGCATACATAAAGACTGTTAGAGTTATACCTACACTTTATTGACAACTTTGAGCATCTGTAGTATAGCTTTTTAATTTAATTGAATATAACCTATGCACCATAAGTAAACTTTTGTATTAATTCAATTATACACGTTTCTATTTCAAATCAATCATCTTTAGAGGAAATAATTGCAAAGATATCTGAGTTATGAAGAGGTTTAGGGGTACTCTTTCATTATATTATTTATACTATTAATAGAAACGCGTGAAAAGTCTTTGAGAGTTACCCAGAGAGTACTACTAGTCCTGGCAAGAGCATGGTTCAAGTGTTGCTATGAAAATGGCGTAGTACGAGCACAATAGTAAATAAATAGAACAATTTGGCTAATTTAGTCCGAATATCTGAAGCTGTTGCTAACATCGCAGCCCGTGATGTTAGCAAAGTCTAACAAGCATGTTTATCACACCGAGCTGGTGTGTGACGCATATCTTACAAAAGAGTTCTGCACGCTCTCTATTGTATTTGTAAATTGTTACAATAATTCAAGTCCTAAAGAAACAAATTTCATTTTAATTTTTTTTACGAGACTACTTTTATGTGCGCTATTCTGTGTTATACGTAATATTGCTTTGAAATAATAATGATGAATTTTAAAATATTTTTGGATTTGTATGTTTATAACTTTTTATTGACATATTTATACATATAAGGCATTGCATATCTTCGTATAATTTATCTACCTAAGCAAGTATATTTACAATGGGCTTATAATGTTTTAAATATGAATAAGAAATACATGTCTACATTATCAAGTTAAAACTGGTAACAAACGTGCTTATAAACTAAAATGTAAAATACAGTTCAAGGAAAAGTTTTTTTGTTATCTTGATTTTTTGAAATCTTTGTCTCAATATAAGTTATCCGTATAAATAAATATTCTATGATACATATTAGTATTATCTTCCATGATATAAGCTTAAGAAGAAAAACAAATATTTCCCGAGATTAATATATTGGTTTATATCAGAAAACCATTAATTATTCAAAAATAAATAAAACGTTTGAAAAATTATTTACTTTTAATAATATGTTGTGAGATATATAGATATAATCATGTTTATATACTAAATTAATGTCATTATTTTCCAACATATAGTTTATTATTAAAAGGATGTAACTGTTTAAAACAAATATGGCGTAATGTTTATTTAAATAACCGAAACATGTATTGCACAAGTAACTTTTTCCTTTATTTAAAAGCTTATGTACATTTCAATTGTGTAGCAATCATCCTCAGAGGTAATTTATGATAAAAGTAACTAGTGCATGATTTAATTATGTATTATTGCATTTTTATTGGAAATTACCTCTGAGGATGATTGCAATTGATATGTTCGTAAGGTTTTAAATAAAGGAAAAAGTTATTTGTGATATCAAGGTTTCATGTATTTATAATAAAATGATGCATAGTTGATCTTGTTCTTGTCACAATTTAGTTCACCTAAGGCATCTATAATGATTTTAAAGGAAGGACGCAAGTATAGTGTTTTTGTCTAAAATTTTAAATGAATATAAATTTTACTATAGCTAACTCTATTCGTAAACATGAATTGAATATGGTCAGTAAATAGCAGATATTGGAATGTAACAATATTGAAGTTTAAACAATGTTGTTTGAAATGATTTGCGTCACTTTGTGTAAGTTATCAATCAATGTTATTCACATATTATTATATATCGTATTTATATCCAACATTATTTGTAAAATCCTAAATATAATACCTAATTCATCCTTCAAACTAAATTTAATACAGGGTAAGCACTTTTTGAGATCTGGTTATTACCATATTCTACTATTTAATTGAAATGTTCTCATACAACTAACATTTAAAAAGTTAAAAAAAATTTAATTTATTTGGAAGAAATGTTTTAAAGTATTTCTTCGTTCATATTACAAAAACTTTCTACGGAAATTATTTACATTATGAATACATTCCATGTAACACTATTATAACCTTTAATATTGCAGTTTTATTTGCGAACCTAAGTAATATTTTTTATAAGCACGGAGGGACATATAACGTCCAATTAGAACATGAATAATGAATACATATATCGTGAACTAATTGTATATGATTAATTTAATGTGTTTTTGCCTTTAGAGTTTAAAACATGAATAACTTATCATTGCTTTTCATGGAACAAAGTGTTCGCTGTTAGGAACAAATTCTAACGACCTATATTTCACTAATTAAAAATATTTATAAAGTATGTAAAAATAAGTATATTTTGTGACAGTATTTAATAACAATATCGTCACACAAACATTACAAAAGTAAAGTTTTAAATAAAATAATTTTTGCTAAGAAATATATGAAATATTTTAATGGACTCATAAATTTAATTACTCATAACGGTCGGAGAAATTTTATAGGTTCAATAAACTAACTAGTTAACATCAAAGCTTATAATTTGGGACTAGGTAAATGTCCCACGTCAGGGGTTGGGACAACACGTCAGGGTCCGACTTAGTGATTAGGATTACCTACTGCTGTAGAAAATATTTTGTTTTTATACATTTTAGACAATAATTATAATCTGAGGCGCCTCGATATTTGGTTTAATAGAAACTCTTATATGTAATTGTTGCATTACAAAATATTTTATTCATAAATTATTATTTAAAGGAGCATCAATAAAATTTCAATATAATTAATTGGATATGTTTTATACTTATTTTGATGTAACTATTGCTAAACAAATAGTTTTTAATTTTAAACAAGCCAGGCCATAATGTCTAGGGAGACAGCTTATATTTTACAAAACGGAAATATGTGATACAAAGTTTTACAAAAATTATACATTAGTTAAGTACTCTTCTAACATGATACAAGATGTCGGATTTCAGACAACCATCATTTTAAACAGCTTTGGTTTCTCTTTTTTTATGTAAAACATATGAGTTGTAGCTGAAACAGAGACTGCTCCTTAATCTTGCAACGATCTTGCTTGCTACTGAACTGTGAGTCAATGCTTCAATCAGTTTGGAAATATAAATTATAAATATATTAATCATGTAAACTATTTACTCAATTGTCTGGGAAGTCAATTTGACACAATTCATACCCTTAGAAATATAAGAAGGGATAAAGAAGTATTGTTTTGCAAATCAAGTTTATTTAATGACAACGCTGCCTTTCGAAAAATAATTGTTTTAATCTTCAGAGCGTTTTGCCTCTATATTACGTTAGGTTGTTTATGGATTGTGCAAATATGTAAAGGAAACGCGTCGTTGGAGAAATATAGAAGAAATTAAGTGTTTCTTTTACATTAAATAATATTTCTTAAGAAAGATAAAATAAATTTAGTATACATAGCAAAACTGGCCTAAAGATACAAAACTTAGTTTGCAAAAAGTCGCATAAAGATTAATCACTTATCCTAAAAGTCAATTCTTAACTTATCTTATCTAAACATATTTTATTATTGTCCACAGAAAATCATTATATTTCAAAGATCTGTGGGTGGATTTTAAATACTTTATTTGTATAGAAGTTACTTTAAAAAGCGAAAAAAGATATAGGATTTAATCTTTAATCATTAGGTTCCGTTATTGTTTCTAATAATCCACTATATAGATCATTCTATTTAAATGTTAACAAGTATATTATTCAAACAGCAACCTGAATGAATGACAATAGTTTTTAAGGATACGAACATACGTTTGTGCAAATGAAAACCCACAGAAACTATCAATATACACAGAGCACACGAAATAAAAGGATAGCGAAAAAAGTAACACAAAAAACCGATGGGAAACATCAAACTAATAGTGTTTTCCCAATCATGTTATTATTAGGTGAGTAAGCTAACACGAGTGGAGAAACTGAAGTAATAGTTGAACGTAAAGGTAGAAAGATGCAATGCCGAAGTAGCACATTACAAGTATTGAATTACTTACCGTGAAGTTTTAAATGTATTAGTGGATGGTGTAATACAAAATGGGGACATATTCTCAGTATATGAATCAATACTATTCGTAATAAAATAAAAAGTAGACAAATTTAACAGATATTGATCTATTATTTTTATAAACGTTACAATTGAATGAAAATGAAAAAAAATCATGAGTATACATTTCTTAAAAAGAGTTGTGAAGAAGTAGGCTTGAAACGTTGAGCAAAGTTATACAAGGTGTACGTACCTTTTAGGAATTGTTCATTTTGATGATGGAATGAGTCAAATTATAGAACTTCTTCTGAACAGCAAACCATTTTATTGAAAGAGTCTAAGGATACAGACGTAACTCTAAGATAACGGATGTTCGTATATAATAAGAAGATAATAAGCAATATGGCAGAGTGCAGGAAGAGCAAAAGTAAGTCAACTAAATACATTTGGAATGTGAAGAGGAAAAGAGAGCATAAGATAAATTTATATTGATATGTAGTAAAACTTATAATCTTTTATCAATTAGAAGTATATAAACCCAAGAAAGTTATATTAAGAAGGTTATACAATATATTTTGTTCTCTAGAAACTATCTATAATTACAGTTAACCAGTAAAAATAAATAAACTATTACTAGTCATCCTTATATACTATTACCAAGGGCTGAATTACATTACATCATAAATCTGGAATGAATTTGTAAAGTATTTAAAAGCCAGGCTAGAAACATGTTAGTATATCCAAACTAACGTCAATAATTGTGTTTTTCACCTTTGATTATAAATTTTTGTTTAATAATTTATTGGCTACATTGTATTTATCAAATTATCTTCAGTAAAATAATATCTACACACTGTATTGCATTTAAATCTGACCATTTAGTGTAACTATCAAACATCTATGTATAGCTGATATACGCAATAAAAAAATGAATCATTATTTCATGTAAATAGAAAATGAAGTTTCAAATTTAAACGTAAGAGGCTTTATTAATGTTAAATACAATTATACAGTAGGGAAATATTTCGCACATGTTAAAACAATATCACATTGAAAACCGAAATATTATCATAAACGAACAAATACAAATTAAATCAAAAAACAATAAATTATTCAACCTAATAGACAAAATTAACCCCAAAACAAACTAAAAGACTAAAAACTCACATTGCAGTGAATCCGAAAATAGAACAATAAGGGTACACCGTACCTTGTGACAACGGAAATTCCACACAACTCGCAGTGTACTATAATCCCCGGTCAATGATGCTTGATGATGGAGATACTACCAATCTTATAAGTTAACTCGCATAAATACCAAGTAAGATTCTTGTTTAAGTACATATAGGAAAGTGATATATATATATATATATATATATATATAAATATATATATATATATATATATATATATATATATATATATATTTATATATAAGATCTTGTTCTTCTTGATTGCCAATCGGTCGACAAAGATGACGAGTTATTTGAATGAGGCACAGTAGAATTTAAATGGACTATTTCTTCGTTAATTCTGAAAAAGGATTTAAACCTTACACATCGACGTTTTTAATTCTTCTTCATCGTACTCACTTTGAGGCCCCATTATTTCAGTACAAATATAAATAATAAGAGCTATAATTATATAGCCCAGTCGCATGTCTGCAAAATACAAACTCTTTTTTCGTTTTTCAATTTTGTTTTCAATACCCGTCTGCAATTAAACTTATTGACTTGTTCAGGAAAATTTGAATTTTGGTCAATGTGTCAACCTAAATAAATAATGAAAAAGCTATTTCCAATCATAAATATAAGTATGCAAAACTCGATTGTCTCCTATTTAGTATTTCCTACATAGGGAATGTTTCTAAAGTTGTATACTTACTCGTCTATCTATCAGAGAGTATTTCTAAAATTTTTAATAATAGCCATGAGAGTCTTTCTCGTGCTGCTTCAAATATTCTTAATATTAAAGTTTCTTAAGAAATTATAATTAATAATAATAACACAAACTAAGAATACATGTTGTAAAACCTCAATTTTGTCGGCTATTATAAATTAGTCGTAAGTTGTAAAACATAGCCTACATTATGCTAATAGGCTCTATAATTATTATTATGAACTAGGACTCTAGCTCAGTTCACTGATGTCGATTGTTTTTACATTTGATCTGTTGTAAGGAAGGAAATAATTATTGTGATTTTGTGTCAACTCTTTTAGACGCATGCACTAACATCAGATATTACATCTTACGAAAGAATTATTTCCATCTAAATATGTTAACTTTATAACAAGATTATATCCTTACCTTAAAACCTTGCCCATTAGCAATTCGGTGTGTGTATCTTTCAATAACTGAAAACGCTCTGCAATGATTGCAGACAAGCTACCACACGCACCTTTTTTGCAAAATTACTGAAGTATTACAGAACATTCCTTGCTATAACAAACAAGAACGGATGAGGCAGATAAACGCAAAGCTGGAAGCTGTTTTGGTCAGTCTGTATATTGGAAACTTGTAGGTGGAAGTTTCAAAGTAGAATGAGTAATTCTGTACGTGAAGTTGTATTGAAAAGAGCTGTAAACTTTCAGCTGCAGTTGAAACGTAAACTTCTGAGCCAACTTGGGCGCCAAGAGCAAAGCTAAACTCACCGGTTTGAAAGTATCGATTCCATACGTTTTTGTGTAAATAATACAATAAATTATACTACTATACTAAATGTAGCCTCTTTATTAACAATAAACCCCAATTTCGAACACCATGTATCGATTTATTTAGCTATTAATTTGCTGTTGTTGATATACTCTTGCAATAATAACCAGTAAACAATAAGAATTATAAGCGTTTTTATTTTATGTATTGAATTAAACACATTTTGCAAGCCTTTATATTGAGATTAACCTGACTATAGTAAGTAGTAAAATTCAAAATCGAAAAGTCATATAATTTTTTCAATGTTAACTCAAACGATTGGTAACAACATTTATCAATAATGTGGGCACAAGAGCTAAATGCTGGTGGCATTCATTCGGTCTTCCTCCACATTGGCTTTAAAAAACAATAAAAGATTAAATAACTAGCTTTATGAATTTTGAACGCAAAATTACTACCAATATCATAAAAAGAATATTGAGTTCACGAATTTGTGATACTTTTTTAAAACAATTCTAAGCAAATCGTTGTAAGGAAAAAGGTTAACTAACTGCAGGAAGGGAACGTAACTTCTAAATTTTAACGGCTTTATTATATTTGAAAATGTGTAGGTAATATATATAGTATAACTAAGCCAAGTACAAATACAAGATTCAAAATTAAATTTACAGTTCTTGTATTTGAATTTTGACTTAGTTCTTTACTAATACACAAGAATGCATATTGCAATATATATATATCGTAATATGTTTTCTTGTGTATTAAAAAAGAACTAAGTCAAAATACAAATACAAGAATTATAATTGAATTTACAATTCGACATATAATTGTAAATTCAATTATAATTCTTGTATTTGTATTTTGACTTAGTTCTTTATATATATATATATATATATATATATATATATATATATATATATATATATTATAAGCAACTTTTGCTTTCCACGTTGGCCGACAATTGTTATATAACGAACCTTCACTTAATGCTACTCTACAGGATAATTTTTACTCTTAGGAATTGAAATTAATAATCCAGCTACTTTCTTTTATAATTACAGATTTATTTATTCTGAGATCAATATTGCAGTTACAGGTAGTTCATATCATTCTTTTACTAACTCTAATATTTGCCGATAGACATCAAGACTCTTATATTACTATTGATTTTTTTTAACAATTCTAAATTTACTTTCTTTAGCTATCTAAGGGTTTGATAAATTTTATATTTCAATTAACGATGACTTTTTAATGAATTAATAAAGTTTAAATGTTCTTAAATGTTTGGTTGCTTTAAAGAGTTGGCTTTAAGTTAAAATAAATGTATTGTTTATTACTTGCGTGGTTCCATGTTTTACTTCACTTGACACAATTTCACTTAGTAATACTTTACTATCAATTTCACTTTTCTTAGTTTCTCTGGCTACCCTTTATTCTCCCTTACTTTAAATTTCCACGTTACTTGTTTGAATTTGATATTTCTTACTAAAAACTGAACATTACTTCTCCTCGAGTCCTACCACTTGACCCTTTCGAGTACTGAAAATTGACTGCCGTTCCTGAACATCCTCTTGGATCGTATCCGTTTGTGTTTCATCCCCTCTTCAAATTCATTGGCTCCCTTATGGCGCTCAAACTCTGGCTAGCCTATGATACTTTGACGCTTCCCGCACTTTCCTTTTTTGGCTTCGTGGTACGGTATTTTGTTGAACTTTCCCACAGGTGCATGTGTTTTTCTGTATTCTTAGGGATTCCTAGTCATAAGTCTCCCTTGTCCGTGGATGTCTAGGTAAAGCTTCTCTCCCATGAACGAGGCACATCTTGGTTTACTTACAATGAACCCCTTTCGAATTATTTTTATTTATGATATGCAGGTGTGTGCAGTAACTTATATCGGCCGATAGATGTGACAATAGACTAGCGCTAGCTAGGGATATTTCACAAATTCTAATAATTTTACCAACAGCCTTCTTAACTTAATGAATTTCGTTATAGCGTCCCCGATTAAAATTTTTTGATTAATTTTCAATTTATCCAAAAGTTTTATATCTAACTCCGAAATTTCTAATTTATTTTTGTTTATTTATTTCCCTATTGAATTAATAATTTAATTAATCAATTAGTTACTTATATAATTTCATTAGTTACTGCTCCTAAACCTATGATTAAAATCAGGATTGTTATTACAAACTAATCTAAACCTAGATACAAACATACTTCTATAACGTAATACCTAATATAGTACAATATAGAATTCAACTGCCCATTTCATATGACAAAACTACCCTTATCTAACTTAACATACAATTACTAAGTCGACTTGTCTAAGGGTGGTTAATAACCCCTTTTGACACAACTGTTTTCACTTTCACTTTTGTTTTGGTTTATGGCTGTCCCTTTTCAACATTTACGTCTCTATGATCATAATCAGTTCACTGCGTATTATTTGTCCACATTGAAAGGGAAAGGGTTTTCTTTTTCTACCTGAGCCTTTCAGTGTAATGTTTACGTTTTGGGTCTTTTACCCTTAGCCTACTTTCATTTTATTCTATCTTTGTAACAAAATAACTTTCTGTTTCTGTACTCAGTTTAAATATTTATTACATATTCTTTTTATACTCTACGTCTTAAATTTATATTCTATTATAACTAATATATTTTTTAAGTAATCGACAATTAAATACCCCTCTCAATTTTTGGGTTCGTATCGCGACCAATTGATAACTAGTTGTACCAAAGCAGGCTTTAACCTGATACGGTCCTTCAAACAAATTTAAAAACTTCCCATAGATCCCTTCAGCGAGATTTGAGGTGTTCCATGCTCTTACCAACACCAAATCACCTACATTATACTGGGTTGCGGGATGCTTTTGATTGTATTTTTCGACACATCTCTCTCTCTCTCTTCCTCTTTATCTTGCAGTATATCTCTGCAGAATTTGGAATGGTCTCCTGTTGACCTGGTGGCAGCTTGATGACTTTATTCCAGATGCGTTGTGGCCTTTTTCCAAACTGCGCTTTATACGGTGTTGTCTCGATTGTATCCTGATAGGTTTCATTAATGATTGTTTCTATATCTCCTAGTAATCTTTCCCACTCGCGATGATTGTCTTGTATCAATAACCTAAATAGCTGATTTAATTGGCTAATAGTTCTTTCTGTGCGGCTGGATTGAGGGTTGCGAATTGCAGAAAATCGGACTTTAATATTTAATTTTGATAATTCCTTTTTTCAAATGCTTGAAGTGAACTGTGTCCCGTTATCGGTGATAATGGATTTTGGCGCTCCGTAATCTTCAAAGTAGGAGTTTAGCTTCTTTAATGTCATTGCAGTTGTTGGTCTGTTCATTTTGTATAGCTTAACGTACTTTGTAAATAAGTCCACTACCACTATGATGTATCGGGCTCCATATCTAGTCCTAGGAAGCGGTCCACAAAAGTCTAGTGACAGCATCTCCCCTTTCTCCTTAGGCAGCACGCATGTCATTTCCCCATTACGGTTCCTGACGTCATATTTGTATTTCTGACATTTGTCACAAGCACTAATCAGTCTCTTGATGTCTTTAATTAGGTTGTCTGCGGTAAAGTCTTCTTTAAAGGTTCGGTAACATTTATTCGCCCCAATATGACCTAAATACAGGTGAATTTCATTAATGAGCTCGTTTTTTAAGCTTTCCGGAATATATAACTTCCAATTTTCCTTCTCGTTACGGTATAATTTATCTTCGAATAATTTGTAGTGTGCATTTAAATGATGGTCTGGATCCTTTAACTTCTGCGTTATTAATTTTTTTTTTGTGGTCTTGTTTTTGTAATCGTTGAATCTCCTTGAGCTGCTTTAGAAGGTGTGGGTTGAAGTTTTGTTGTAAGGCGGCTATTTGTTTTAATGTGTTATTTTGGTAGGGTTCATTGATCCCTTGAATTGGATTCTTGCTTAATGCATCAACCACTATGTTCTCCCTTCCCTTACAATGTTGGATTTCAAAGTTGTAGTCTTGCATAACAGTACCCAGCGACTCATTCTAGCATTTAATAATTTACACCTGTTTATATAAGAGATCGCTTTATTGTCGGTTATAATTGTCAAAGGATTTCCTAGGACATAGCATCGGAACTTCTTCAACGAATGTACTATGCTCAAGAGTTCCTTTTCCGCGGTCGAATAGTTAATCTCCGCGCCCTTAAATGTTCTGCTTGTATACGCAATAACGGCCACGTGGTTATTTTCATCGTACTGGAATAGTTGGCCGCCTAAAGCGAAATCACTGGCATCACACTGCAGGTAATAGCGTTGATTGGCGATCGGGTGACTCAACATAACATCCTTTAAAAACTGCTCTTTCGTGGCTAGAAAGCACACCTCCTTCTCTTCATCCCATTTATATTTTGTACCTTTCTTAAATAATTGTTGTAGTGGGGCGGTGATAGACGCATTTTTTTCCAAAAATCGGTTATAGAAGTTTACTAACCCTAAGAACCCTTTGACCTGACGGGCATTTTTCGGTCTTGGAAATAGTTTAATAGCCTGCACTTTATCCTCCAACGGCCGAACTCCTTCTGTTGTGAGCACGTGACCTAAATATTCTAATTCCTTTCGGCAAAACTCCGATTTCTCAAAATTGATGGTTAGGTTTGCTTCTGAAAATGATTTAAAAATTAATTCTAATTGTTTAAGGTGTTCCTCAAAATTTTTTGACAAACACAGGCAATCATCTACATATATTATAAGACATTTTTTAGCTACTTTTGTGAGTACGGAGTCCAATCCTCTAGTCAAAATGCCGAGACTGGTGTTTAATCCGAAAGGTACAGTTCTAAATCTATAGCATACGCCCTTATGCAAGAAAGCGGTGAAGTCGCGACACTGAGCCGCCAACGGAACCTGCCAAAAACTGCTGGTCAAGTCTAGACTGGACATAATTTTTTATCCCCCACATCTGGTTAGTAACTCTTGTATCGGCAAACTGGCCTCATAATCTGGCATTGTCCTTGCGTTAATGGTTCTGGCATCTAAGCAAATTCGCACGGTACCATCCTTCTTTCTTACAGGCACTATCGGATTGATGTATGGACTACTCGCCCTTTCTATTACCTTTAGTCTTAACATTCTTTCTATCTCTGCATCTACTGCATCTCTAAACTTCATCGCAATTGTCCAACTATTTTGTTTATAAGGCGTGGTGTCGGTGACCCTAAATCTATGCTCATAAGTTCCTATAAGCCCTGGCCTTTCATCGAATACATGCGCGTACATGCTAATTAATGTGGTTAATTTAATCTGGTCTTCTGAAGTAATACCTTTAATATTGGCTAATTTCTTACTTATCATCTCTAATTTAGAGTTTTCTTCGTTTTGCATTAAATTACAGTTTATTATTATATATTTTGTCTTAAAAAATTTAATTTTTCTTTTCTCTTGGTTCCATTTATTATCTTTAATATTAGGCTCAATTGTTTGTTACAAAAAATTCATGATCGCTTCATTATTTATTAGGAAGTTTATGCCTAAAATACATGGTTTTATAAGTTTTGGTATTATAATAAAATGAGTTACACCTTATGCTCCCCTATCCCTACCTTGGTGACGATTTGACATCTGATTGCCTTTGATTTATGACCCATAGCTCCCAAAATTTTTACGTTTTACAATACCCAGTCTTCATGATTTCCGAAATTATTTTGGTTATTAACACAGAATTCTTCTGAAATTGCATTATACTAACTGCCTGTGTCAATCAATGAATTTACGTCTGTTTTACCAATTTGTATAGCTAACTCTGGACAGTTGTTTACATTTACAGCTGGCTCATCACATGTTTCCTCACTTTCTAATATATCCCGTATTTCTTCAAACATGGCACTACAAGTAGGTGTGGTAAATTTAGTGAACTGGTTGGGAGGGTCATTCAGCAATTCTCATGTACTCGTGCTCGGTTTCGGCTCCTGATTTATGGCAGTATCCCTTTTATTTTCATACCGTGGCCTATTATACCTTGGCCCGAAGACTGTGCGTCCTTTAAAGTTATTGTCCCTCGTTTTCCTATTATCGTTACGACTTCCTTCTGCCCTTGGAAAATTTGTTTGCCCATTTTCGTACCGGTTTGATTTTAAGTTGTGAAATTCGGCAATAAGGTTAATGAACTCGTTGTTGGTGCGAATACCCCTCGTGATTAGAGCTACAGACACATTAGGGTGAAAATGTCTCGCTAATTTTCTTAGGATCTGGTCATCCGTTAATCTGGGTTCCAAGCCAGAGTACAACAACAAGTTTGATTCTACGTAACTTATCATACTCATTCCCCTATTATAATTGTACTTGCCGAATTCTAATTAGTCTCTAACTTTTCCTTGGACTATTTCATTCCAGTATTTTTCCTTAAATGTCACAACAAATGAGTTGAAATCGGTACAATTCTTGCAATGTAGCTTCCACCATATCAATGCCTGACCGCGTAGGTGTTGCATTATCCAACTTAAATCTGCCTCTTTATAATAATTCTCGTGTACAACCGTGAGTTCGTCCAAGAACGCCATTGGTATTTTTTCCTCCCCAGAAACTATCAAATTTACATGGATTGGTGGACTTGTAATCATGTCCCTACGGTTTCTCGCCGATTTTAACTGCTCCCTTAAGTTTTGCACATTTTCTTCTACCTTCTGGAGCTTTGGCTCCTATTCGGCGATTTTAGAAACGTTCTCCGAACTATTATTGTGCATTGTAGTTTTAAGGTTTTCTATTTCCCCTTGTTGTTTATCATATCGGCTCGACCATGTTTCCTGCGCTTTATTTAGGTTTCGTTCCCGATTCGTTTACTTTATTATTTATTGTTTCCAACCTTTTGTTTACCACTTGCACGTGGTTTTCGTGGAGTTCTTTATTTTTTGATTCTGTGTCTGCAAAACGTTTACTTATTATATCATATAACTCTTGCTTTAAGTCTTGATTAATTTTATTAACTTGACCATTTAATTTACATAATTCGTTAGTTATGTGTGTTTTTTGATTCTGAAGATTGGCTTTTATTTCAGCATTAGCTGCATTTATTTGTGTATTTTGTTCCTTTATTTCTGCATTAGCTGCATTGATTTCTGCCATTTGTTCATTCATTTTAATTAACATTTGCATTATATTAAGTTCTGAATTTCAACTATATGCTCCGTTTCCTTTGGTTTTTCTGGACTCTTGATAGTCCCCGACTCTCGTATTTGAGTTCCCTGTTCCATTTCCCTCCTGTTCTCTAACGTTCCTAATTCTAAATCCCTCAAAATATCTTCTGTATTAATACTTTGCCCTAGCTGGCTAAACCCACTCTCTTCCGTGTTCATTTTCCTTTGTTTATTCTTAATTCGTTGGCTACGCCTAAGCATATGCTAGCTATCAATTGGTTTACACTAGCACACGTTTACTAAATTAAAATTGGTTAATAACACAAAATTATTATCAAATTTCATATGGACAGAGTTTTACATTTATAATTTACTTATCCACTAAATAGTTTCTTATTGCTAAGCCAACCTTGTTAAATTTAACAATTTAATACAATTACTTCAAAAATATAAAAAAACAATTTAATTATATCACTAATTGAAATTTATCAAACCATAGCCATTCACGATGGGCGCCATTTTTATATAACGAACTTTTGCCTTCCACGTTGGGCGACAATTGTTATATAACGAACCTTCACTTAATACTTCTCTACAGGATAATTTTTACTCTTAGGAAATTAAATTAAAATTCCAGCTACTTGCTTTTATAATGACAGATTTATTTATTCTGAGATCAATATTGCATTTACAGGTAGTTCATATCATTATTTTACTAACTCTAATTTTTGCCGATAGGCATCAAGATTCTTATTTTACTATTGATTTTTTTTAACAATTCTAAATTTACTTTCTTTAGCTATGTAAGGGCTTGTATAAGTTATTGTTTATTACTTGCGTGGTTCCTTGTTTTACTTCACTTGACACAATTTCACT
Organism: Prosapia bicincta; assembly: GCA_036971475.1. Lineage (NCBI taxonomy): Eukaryota > Metazoa > Arthropoda > Insecta > Hemiptera > Cercopidae > Prosapia > Prosapia bicincta. Next base: position 57,087,835 of record JBAIZL010000002.1, read on the forward strand.
TAGTAATACTTTCCTATCAATTTCATTTTTCTTCATTTCTCTGGCTACCCTTTAATCTCCCTTACTTTAAATTTCCACGTTACTTGTTTGAATTTGATATTTCTTACTAAAAACTGAACATTACTTCTCCTCGAGTCCTACAACTTGACCCTTTCGAGTACTGAAAATTGACTGAACATCCTCTTGGATCGTATCCGTCTGTGTTTCATCCCCTCTTCAAATTTGATTAGCTCCCTTATGGCGCTCAAACTCTGGCTAGCCTATGATATTTTGACGCTTCCCGCACTTTCCTTTTTTGGCTTCGTGGTGTTTTGTTGAAATTTCTCGCAGGTGCATGTGTTTTTCTGTATTCTTAGGGATTCCTAGTCATAAATCTCCCTGGTCCGTGGATGTCTAGGTAAAGCTTCTCTCCCATGAACGAGGCACATCTTGGTTTACTTACAATGAACCCCTTTCGAATTATTTTTATTTATGATATGCAGGTGTGTGCAGTAACTTATTTCGGCCGATAGATTTGACAATAGACTAGCGCTAGCTAGGGATATTTCACAAATTCAAATAGTTTTACCAACAGCCTTCTTAACCTAATGAATTTCGTTATAGCGTCCCCGATTAAAATTTTTTGATTAATTTTCAATTTATCCAAAAGTTTTATATCTAACTCCCAAATTTCTAATTTATTTTTGTTTATTTATTTCCCTATTGAATTAATAATTTAATTAATCAATTAGTTACTTATATAATTTCATTAGTTACTGCTCCTAAAACTATGATTAAAATCAGGATTGTTATTACAAACTAATCTAAACCTAGATACAAACATACTTCTATAACATAATACCTAATATGGTACAGTATAGAATTCAACTGCCCATTTCATATGACAATACTACTCTTGCTTGCATCTTACTTTTTCTTGTACATCATAATCGTGTTATTTAATTTAATCCTAGATGTGACAATAGACTAGCGCTAGCTAAGGATATTTCACAAATTCAATTAATTTTACCAACAGCCTTCTTAACTTAATGAATTTCGTTATAATATATATAATCAATTACAGTTTTATTATAAAAGTGATTTTAAATGCCGCTTGATATTTACTATAATTTGTTTTTGTCTTTTTTTTAGTATTGCGAATACTATTTAAAGATAATGCGTTTTAGAATTTGTAGGATTTGAAACAGGGCTGACATATTTAACGACAGTTTGACGACGCAACTTTAATGTCAGTCTATATAACAATTTGATTTGTCAAACTTTGTAAATTTACATTTAGTTTGGCAGCTACAATGTACTGACATACGTCAAGTTTTTGTTCTATGTTTTTGTTAAATAAAAATGAATCACGCGTGTTTATTAGTCTATTAATATTTGTATGATACAGGTTAATGTATCCTTCTAATAATATTACTATACAATAAAAAATTATTTTCTTTAATTCATGTTAATATAGTATATTTATCAATATTAAAAATTATCTCTAACGTAGCATGAACTGTTCTGTGATCTGTCATTAACCTCAAACCCGTTAAATACATTTCAAAAATTAATTAGATCAACTGACAAAATAAATTTGTTCAAGTGACAAAAGAGGAAATACCACTTCATTCTTGTATTATGTAATAAAAGAAAAACATTTATAATGTAATAGTATACTAGATAGTGTTTGTTTTGTTAGATAAAAGTGTGTTTATTATTTTATTATAATAAATAATAGGTTTTATTGCAGTAGGAAGACCGTTAATACAAAAAACATATTTTTCTATTATTATTTTATTTTTTTAATGTAACTTCAAGTGCATCTAGACATGAATATCATTTCACGTCAAGGCTACGTTTTTATTTTCATTTCATACTATACAGCCGTCAATTGTACAAAAAATGGAAGATCAACAATTGTTGCTTAAAAATATTTTCCACTACTCTCCTCCAATGAATCCGTATTCCTAGACAATTACTTGATAAATTAGTGTTTTTGAATAATAGTCTTTGATTCTTAGGTGTTAGTTGAATGTTTAATATTTTAGAACGATCTCATTGCAGTCACATTTTTTAAAATTCATCTCGTTATTGAGTCTTTATCTATCTTATATATCTGTTATTCTAACTTTATCTAGCATTTAAAAACATCAGAAGTAGGATAAATAGAGAGATTATATACATACATTATGTTTTCTCTCCTAATATTTAGAAAGTTAGAGTAAAATAAAATCCCCGAGTTATTAGTAATTTCGGTAACAAAATCAACTTAGCTTTTGGTTTTATAATGTTACCGATAAACCTGCTACCTATAAAATCAGCATATCTATGACGCTCTTAATGAATCAAAATTTTAATTAATTTTGTCATTAAAAAATATTCGTGCTTCCGCTCACAACTGGAAATAAAAATTTTGTTTAAAAAGACACTGCTGTGGAAGTAAACAATCGCATAAGTCTTTGAACATAGAAGTGAGTTGAGTGTTATTAAAAGTATAATTGGAGAATATACATCCAGAAAAAACATTACACCTGAAAACATTTTACATTCGGTAAATACCATTTGTACGTCCATAGCCTCTATCTAGTTTTGCCCGATATATTGTTAGTTAATAGACATTTAATTACTAAATAATTTTGTAAGAGAGTATTTTTTGTGATTTGTGGTGGGACTCTTGCCGTTAGTTTGACTAGGGACATATGTTATTAGATTGTTATATCTTTTAATAATCAAACCTAAAATAATATTGTTTCTTGTACTATGAGTATACTATGAGCATTGGTGTTTCATAAATCCCATGAAATCTAATAGTGTACTAGTCAACGTGATTTATCTCAATCATACTGCTATAAAATGCTTCAATAGCTTAAAGTAAAGATAGTTATTTGTAAAATAGTTGAAAAATTACCGATAGTATTATTATAATTAGAGATATTCTTATTCACGTAACAAAAATTCATAAAATGAAGATTTAACAAAGTGTGTTTTAATTTCTTTAACATGCCTTAGTATATCGTACTTATTTATTTTATTCATTTATATAATATGTGACATTATAAAACAATGAGTTTTTTACAATCAACAAATATCTGGATTTTATGAAGTTATATTCGTTTAGGACAAGATAGTACTTCCATTCTTAAATATGAAATATTTCACAAACAACATGAAATTTTTATTGAGTTTAGTGCGACCTTAACAAGAAAAACTGTATCGATAACAAGACGTATATATGAAGTCGCAATCGTTAGCGAATGTCAAGAGAAGACATAGGAAAGAGCTCTTTCTATCGAACCTTTTCCTTAACTTTTATTTTATGATTACAGATTTTATATAACTGAAAATATTGTTTCTCTTGTGCATATTATATATATTATTAAACTTTACGAATAAAAATAAATCGGAAAAGCTTTATAATAATACAAAGATACACTAAATATTTAAGGTATACATATTTTTTGTGTATAAATTTTTGGAAAGTGTATATTAAAGTTTGAATATATATATATATATATATATATATATATATATATATATATATATATATATATAGTATCTTTTTCCTACGCATTGAACGAGATGAATGTAATCAGATAATTATTTATTTAACTGTACACTTCGTTGATGGTAATTAGATTTTATGAACTCTTTTTTAAACAAATAATGGGACAATGTAAATGTTGAACAGGCTTAACACACACACACACACACACATATATATATATATAAATATATATATATATATATATATATTCAGGTTAGTTTTGGTTGGTGAAGATTATTTAGATTTTTTGGACTAGGAGACTGACAGACTTACCTTGGTAAGAGTCTACTCTGTAGTCTTGAAATAGAAACACATAAAAGCACTTAAACAATATATTTCAACGACACAGTGGTCTTTGTCAATCGAAGAGAAAACACAAAAAGAAATATGAGAGAATGAAATAAAATAATTGTAATCACAGATTGTGTAGAGTAGAAATCAGATGTCACAGATGCACAGATTAAAGATATATATATATATATATATATATATATATATATATATATATATATATATTGTTTCCATGAGCATATGAGTGATTATAGTTTATATAAGTCTGTCAGGGGAAAAGAATGGATTTATCTGATGTTGAGGTTAGGGGATTCTCTGGACTTGTTATACCACTGGTATGATAATTCCCATCTTCTCAGTTCTGAGGGATTGCAATCAGGGGGAAGTGATTTAATTATTTTTGTGGTATAGCAGTCATCAAAATTTGTGATGTTGTGACTCGCAGCATGTTGAGCTGTTGGTCTATCCATATTCATAATTTTAACATCATGTCTGTGGCCATTCATTCTGATATTCAGACCATCCGTGGTCAGGCCTATGTACTGTGCTGAGCAAAGTTTACATTGTAGCTGGTATATGACATTTTTCGATGTACAATTATGATGACCCTGTATTTCGAAGACCATTTTTGTTGTTTGGCTGTTGAAACTATTTGCTGAGGGGTGTATTGGACACGTCTTGCATCTAGGTCTATTGCATGGGAAGGAGCAATGAGGACGTTTGTGTGGTTTTTCTGTATCAGGGTCTGGTAGTTTAGGATGTACTAGGATGTTTTTCAAGTTGGGAGGTTGCTTGTACCTTCGATTGACAAAGACCACTGTGTGGTTGAAATATATCATTGCTTAAGTGCTTTTATGTGTTTCTATTTTAAGACTACAGAGTGGACTCTTACCAAGGTAAGTCTGTCAGTCTCCTAGTCCAGAAAATCTATATATATATATATATATATATATATATATATATATATATATATATATATTTATACATGTGTATTATATTTTCGTTTTACCTATCATTTATATTTCTTTATACTACATTTATCAATATTATGATTAGAGTTTTTGAAATCTCGGTTTAGGGCAGATATATGTCGGAAATATTTACTGTGTTGTATATAGGTTATAAATTCATTGTTCTATGAACTTTTATATAATAATGGGGTGAAGAATATCTCCCTCTCACTCCGAGTAGGTCCTTCATGGTTTGGCTACACTGGATGATTTCTTTGTTCTATGTAGCTATAGATTATTGCTTAAGAAACGAAGTTAAAATAAGAATAATCTGAAACAAACTATTATAACAATTTACTATAAATAATATATTTTACTAATTAATTAAATTATGTTTACAAAGTGTTTATGTATAGTATATATTTAAATATGTTTTGCGTATGAAATATAAATTTACTTGTTTAATTTTGTTTCTAATGTAGTATTCAATAATAAGAATTGAATATAAAGGAGATTCCTTAGAACCATAATCAACCTGATAATAAACTTAATAATTTGTTTTTTTTTTTTTAACTACAGATGGTTACGATAGCAAATAATCTAACTGGCCATGGGCAGTGCTGAAAAATAATTTTTAAATCATTGTTAAAACTATTCTTCTTATTGGAATTAAGTTTAAAAACGTTTCATTATAAACCTAAATAGATATGTAGCTTATTCATTTTAAAATTCATATATGTTTTCAAAAATTGTAGTTTTAGAGGAAAACACACATGAAAATATTAAATTTTGTGATTATACTTATAGGTAATTAAGATTATAACATTAATTAATTACCTTATTTTACAATCACATTTCATTTCAATTTCTAGGGATTAACTAAACATTAATTATTACTTCATACTTTGCTTAGGTCATTCTGTTAATTTATATGCTATTGTTACCTCAATATTCATATATTTGAATAATTATATTTAATTAATTATGCTTTCTCAGATAGAACTGCAAGCCATTCATGAAATTAAGTTTTATTATTTAGTAAGGACATTGGCAATTGCTTCATGTAGTTCTTACACCAATTATTTAAAATTGTTAGTATGTATTAACAAAAAAAGAGACATGATATTCAAGAACCTTCAGTTTATTGGTGTTACACATTTGTCATATTCAAATTAAAATATACATAAACATCCATTTTTAGTTTGGTATAGTTGATGATTTCGTTTTTCTTTTATTTTTTCTTAGATTTGATTTCAAATAAACAATTACAGTAACGATATTTAACCGGTTGACGAACTTTTACTAAACTAAAAAAATACGTTTATTTTATAAGTGCACAAACACTTAGATTTATAGTTCTTTACTTGAAATGAGTTGACAGTGAACTTTTGTCTTACAACCTGTCGATGCTTTGTCACTTTAAATGTTTGTTACCAAATGTCACTTTAAATGTTATCACCAATTTGAATAAACCTGGAAGAGTTTCCATATCTAGTGTTTGACTTTCTTGTTTAAGAAGGGATGTCTCTTGCGTTTTGCATTTATTTCAGTCCTTTGTAATTGAAGAAAGCAAGTACATTTTTAGGCGTCATCTTTATTTTAATTTAAACGTTTTTTATTGTATTTGTCTGACTGACTGAGATGCAGATTATTGTTTATTGTATTTAATTAGTATCATTAACTTGTCTTGTGGGAAGTACTATTGTGTAATGCAACATGACATCAGAATGTTGTAACATACATATAAATTTCAATTGAAAATAAGTGTGTTGCGTGATATATTTGTTGCTTAGTAAATGTAAAATCGGCTTTGCTTAAAAGAAATTTTTGTTTTTATGAAAAATGTTTCATCGACGAATCTAGCAAGAAATTCTCAGGAAAGTTTCCGAATCCAAGTATTAATTTTGTGTGGGAAATTGACGAAACACTCTCTCGCATCACGTTTCAAATAGAGGTACAAGATGGGCTAGCAATCGTAAAGTTTTTTATAAAACCTTTAAATGAGGTGATTGTCTAAATTAATTAAAAACGGGAAATTTTATTAGGGGCTTTGTAACGTTTAGTTTGTTATTTTAAAATTTAAAAGTGAACTAGTGTAATTAATGTTAAATATTTTAACAAAACCACGTGAGTGTAAGTGATTGCCAAAAGTATGTTTTAAATTAAATTTTGTTTTAATATTTTGGTTTTTATCAAATCAGTAAATATAAAATACCAGAATACATTAAACCTAGTTTTGTCAGAGAACATTTTCAAAAGGTGTAATCCTAAATATTTTAATTTGTTAAGTAACAAAGAGCAATAAGCAAATTATAAAAAAATGTAATAATTTGCAAATAAAGATGTTTTGAAAATTAAATCTCTTTTATACACAAAAACGAGAATTTATTGTAACCTGTTTTTGATAGATCTATTAAACATACAGCCAGTCTGCATGAGTTAATAGTTAGATACAATTGCTTAGACAAAGTACTGATCCTGCGAGTCTCTGTAAGAACAAGTGGAGAAATTTAAATGAATTTTTTTTAAATAAGTCAATTCCCACCATGTTCCAATTTACAAATAGAATACACGGGATTACAATGTAAGTTAAATATATCATATTCAGTTATCTCTGCAATACTGTAATAGTCATTTATAACCACGAACCTTTCCAACACACAAATGAAATGAAGATCTCGTGCTTTACGGTAAATCATTAGCTCCGTACATTAAAAAACACATTGCATGTTAAATGTCGAAGCTTATACAAAGGAAGTGTACATTTTATATCTTAAAAAACCCCCATTGATGTTTGAAATATTCTTTTTTGTGTTCAATATTTTTTTTAGGAATTAAAATATGGGACAGAATGTCCTAATGTGAGGACATTTCCTGATCGTCTCGTAGGAAAAACTCTTAAAGCTAGAAAAGTAAACTTTCAAGGAAACGCCAGTTTCATACCTTGAAGGAACAATGAGAATAGATTTATAATTTATTATATTACATAGATTTACAGCTATACACATTCCTAAGTGCCAAGGAATCCTGTAAAGCAGACCAATTTTATTTATACATATGTGTCATCAGGGAAATAAATGATTACTTCCTCTAATCTAATTTTATATTTAAATAATTATTTTACTATTTATTACCTTCTTTCTTGACTAATATATGAACTTTCTAATTATACACAATATCAAGAGCACAGTGGTACAATATATTACAATAAAAATATTGAAAAGAACCCCAATACCACAAAAATAATCAAAAATAACAAATAAGACAAGTTACTTAAGATTAAACCCTTATGTACATTTCGATGACCATGTCATCATCATCAGAGGGTCTTATTACCAAACACAATCTAGCACACAAGAAGTTACAAACTAGAATGATCACTGGACCCTCTGATGATGATGACATGGTCATCGAAATGTACATAAGGGTTTAATCTTAAGTAACTTGTCTTATTTGTTATTTTTGATTATTTTTGTGGTATTGGGGTTCTTTTCAATATTTTTATTGTTTCTAATTATAAAAATAGGACAAATCCCTATATTGTAACTAACTTAATTCATTATCTTCTTTTTTTTTTACCGACGAACGAAAGTATCTGTTAAATACCTAGGGGATTAAAATTAGGTTAGTTGGTTGAACCAAGACACAGACACACACACACACACACACACACACACACACACACACACACACACATACTCACACACACGCGCGCACACACACACTTTCACACACACACATCCTAGAATATAATCCTATACTTCCTTAAGATAAAACGTGGTTATACTTATTACAAACGAAATTTATAAATGAAGTACAACAAAGAAATCAATTTTCATATTTATATTTTATCTTGTAAAGGCAGGCGTTTCAGAAGTCGTGCAAACTCATTAATAACAGAAAACGCAACTGCCTTGCTGGAGTATGCATAAGGAAACCACACGGAAAGAGTTTTTTTTCTGTTTGAAATAATGCTTGCATTTCAGAAAATGAAAAACTTGTGTATATCAGGCTGGAGTCGTGTTTGATCTTTATTTATGTGACCCTGGTATAGTTAATTTTTCTTACTCAGATATCTGATTACAAGTATGATTTAACGATTTGATAAGTAATTGCAATAAAAATACAAAGAAAACCGTATCCAGACGAATTGTTTTTCTCTAATCTGCATGAATAAATAAGGATTCATATTTTAACGTTCCACTTTAATGTAGTGGCATTCAGAAATATTTATCTCGGTAACAAACCCAAGAGGACGTAATCAAGTGTAGAAATAATTCTGTTCACCATGTTTTATGTAACACCTACATAAAATGCTACACATATTTAATTTATTTATTCAAAACATTCCCAGGGCTTACCTCGGCTACTGGGCGGGTCCAAAAGTGGCGGATAGTGGAGTGGCCTACAGATATATAGGTTAGCTGCGAATAAGGATTCCAATTAAGCAGTCCCGGACCAGAGGTGGCAACATCAACAGGGGTGGACGTTCAATCATAGCACCCGTTGACTATGTTGTGGCATGGCGAATAAGTGCCGCCATCAAATAAGCACTGCCTTGTGCTGTCTTGCACGGTTTGGGAGGGGACCCCAAAGACTAGGAGAGTGAACTCCAAAATAAAAACAAGGGTAGCTTGGGCTCTTAGCTGCAGAGAAAGCAATCAAGCTAGGGGAAGGAAACCCAGATAAAAAATGACCTGGCCCACCAGTTAGTGGTTGAGCGTAGGGCTAACAACCCTACATCGTAAAAAATTCTTGTTACGAAACCAAACAATGTAATAATAAAGGATGGATTAAAAGGCAAAAGGAAACGGAACTCGAACCCGGTTTTAGCAACATGGAATGTTCGGACAATGTTACAGCCTGGAAAAATGGCTGAAGTGGCTGAACAGCTATTTAAATTTAACATTGACCCTACAGGAGATTAGATGGGGAGGGCAGGGTAGACTTAATAAGAAAGAATATACCATACTGTACAGTGGAGCAGCAAAAACTGAACAAAGAGGAACAGGATTCATGCTTACAAAGAGACTATGCCGTAGTTTATTGCTATTTGAACCCATTAATGATAGAATGTGCAAGATTCGCTTGAGGGGAAAATTTAGAAATATAACTTTGATCTCTGCCTATTCACCAACTGAAGACAGTGATGAAGATGAAAAAATACTTTTCTACCAACAATTAGAAAATGCTCTTCTATGTAGTCCCAAATAGGATACAATAATTATACTTGGTGATCTAAACGCCCAAGTGGGTAAGGAGAATTTTACACAAACTGTTGCTGGAACCTACTCACTTCATAAAATAACGAATGATAATGGTAAATATTTGTGTGAATTTGCTGAAGCAAACAACATGATAATAAAAAGTACTTGCTTCCAGCAAAAAAAAAAGAAAAATACACATTGGAACTTGGAAAGCACCAAATGGCACACTAACCCAAATTGATCGCGTACTCATTTCAAAACGCCATTCTTCCTCAGTGACTGATGTCAGAACGGCCAGACGCCCAAATTGTGTTTCAGACCACTTTCTGGTGAAAATTAAATATAGAGAGCGACTGGCAAGTTTGCGACAAGAGAAATTATATAAAAAAAGGCACTGGAACCTAGAAAAATTTAAAGATCCGGTCACATTAGAAAGATTTAGAGAACTAGGCAATAGAAAATGTTAGAAGTGTTACTAAAAGAGGGTATTCAAAATGAGAAAACAGGGATAGAAGTAAAGTGGTCCAAAATTAGCAGAGTCATTGAGGAGACGGCGAGTGATGTGATTGGAGAGAAAATGAGGGGACGTGGCGAGGAATGGTTCGATGACGAATGTCGTGAAGTGCTAAGAACAAGAAATGCATTTAGATTGATAATGTTACAGCGCGCTACAAGACAGAACACCTCAGATTACCAACTAAGCCGTAGAAGAGCAAATAAGGTCATACGTGAAAAGAAAAAAGCCTTTCTAAGGAAGCAAGTAGAGCAAATTGAGGAAGTGAGAAGTAATAACGAATCCAAAAAATTCTATGGTGCAGTTAAATATATAAATAGAGGTTTCCAGCCTAAAATCGACTCATGCAAGTATAAAGATGGTAGAGTAGTGGAGGGTAAGGCGGAAGCTATTGACAGATGGGCAGAGTACTTTGGTGACCTGTACAACGCGGGAGCTCAGACGATAGACACGGACAAAAATACCTTGAGCCGTATAGAATAGACAAATAAGGATGACATTGAGCCAGCGGACATGGATGACTTCATGGAGTCGAGCTGAAAAGCAACAGAGCACCTGGTGAAGACTCACTTGCAGCTGAATGTTTTAAAAATTGTGGAGAAATTGTACAGTCACAATTATATTCCCTGATCCTAGACATATGGGAAAGAGAACGCATGCCTAGAAAATGGAGAACTAGTCTCATATGTCATGTTTTTAAAAAGGGTGACAAATTGGAATGCAGTAATTATCGTGGAATATCTCTGCTCACGTTAGCATACAAAATATTCTCAAACATAATACTGAAAAGGCTCAATCTTTGCTGAAAACATCATAACAGATTATCAGTGCGGATTCCGACAGGGAAGAGTAACTACCGATCAGATATTTGTTTTAAGGCAGTTACTCGAGAGGTGTTGGGAATATAAAATTGACCTTCATCTTTTTTTTTGATTGACTATCGGCAGGCTTTTGGCAGTGTCTACAGAGTAAAATTGCTCGAAATCATAAAGGAGTTCAACGTACCAAACAAGTTGATCAGACTGATCAAAATGACATTATGTGACAGTGACGGCAACGTTATCATAGTTGGCGGTATTAGTCCCGAATTCCCTATTCTGACTGGCTTGATACAAGGCGATGCCCTGTCTGCTACCCTCTACCATCTCTCCTTACATGGCCTTTTGAGGAGGATTAACGTTTCAGGGAATATCATGCATTCATGCAGTCAAATATGTGCATATGCTGATGATATATGCTTGGTTGCCAGTAATATTCCATCGCTCAAAGAAACTTTTAATATAATCTATAATGAAAGCAAAAAGATAGGTATCTGCATAAATGAGGGAAAAACTAAATATATGAGTACAAGCAGAGGGCGTAGCAGTACGACTATAGATATCGATGGATATTCATTTGAAAAAGTAAAAAGTTTCACATATTTGGGCTCGGAAGTAAATGATGAAAATAAAACAATAAATGAAGTCCAGAAAAGAATAATGACCGCTAATAGAGCATACTTCGCAAATATAAAGCATTTTAAAAGTAGGCTATTGTCTCAAAGCCCTAAGGTACGACTCTATAAAACCTTAATCCGGCCAGTCCTAACGTATGGAGCGGAGACGTGGACTTTAACCGCCGCGATGAAAAATCTGTTGTCATTGTTTGAGCGTAAGCTTTTAAGAAAAATTTATGGTCCGGTCTACTATGACAGACAAATGTGTGGAAGCTTCGATCTAATTCCGAGTTGTATTCCTTATACAAAGACGCAAATGTGGTCCATTTTATTAAAACCCGACGTCTAGAATGGTTGGGTCATATCATAAGAATGCCCACCAATAGAATGCCGAACAAACTTTTACATGGCACTATGATTGGCAAAAGAAGAGTTGGACGACCAAGAAAACGATGGCTACAGGACCTTGAGGAAGATTTAAGAGTACTCGGCATTACAACAGGGAAACAGAAGGCTAAGGATAGAAGTACATGGCGGATCATTGTTAAGGAAGTCAAGGCCCACCCCGGGCTGTAGCGCTACGTAGTAGTAGTAGTATTCAAAACATATTGAAGAGTTCAGAGATGCTTCCAAGTTATATTTAAATAGAAATTTTAATACTTAAATAATAATTTTAAAATTATTTTTATAACTAAATTTAAAAGTTAGTGGAGGTTTAAAATTGTTATTATTCATATTGACGTGAATGAAAATTTATATTATATATCATTAAAAATAATGTATGTTGTAATGTAATAAGTCATTATAAAATATAATGTCTCAGTGTTGTATATTATATTTGATTTCACTACTTTCAAAATAAATATTTTTATATATTTATAAATTAGCGTCACACTAACAGGTCACATTGAAGCTAAATATGAAAAATATTCTATATAAAAAACAAACATGTTTCTATAAATATCAGGTATTCCAGCGAGCTGATACATTTTTAACGTTCACTTCGTATGGCGTGAAAGTGTAACAAGAACTTTCACTTGCGAGAGTGAACAGGGTTCGAGGTGTGTACAAGATTGAACTTGTCTAATCTTCCAGTAAATTTACGAAAACTCTAAGTGAAAAAATATATCTTTTATTATCCTGCATACCTTTTCTGTTTAGTTTTAATTTCACTTTCTTTTTACTGATTGTATAGTGTTTTGATTTATTAAATATTATTAAATGTGTTTATAATTGCTTAAGTTAATGTAGCATAATAATACTGCACTATGTATATATATATATATATATATATATATATATATATATATATATATATATATATATGATATGATATGATATTTAAAGTTCTGTTCTCATAAACATTTCGTATTATAGAATAAAATGTAATAGATTTAAACCTGTAGCAGGTTTAATTGATACAGATGTATAATGTGGATGAAACATTATTATTTTTTAAAAATTTGCTTAGTTTTGTGCATAATAGTTTTGTGTTTTAAAAGATAAATACCTTTTACCTTTCTAATAAGAAAATGTGAAATGTAAACCCATATAATTGGTTTACTAGGTTAAAGTCTATTTATATATATTTATAAGTAAATATTAACATATTTATATATATTATAAATATAATATATTATATATATATATATATATATATATATATATATATATAATAAGATAGACTTGGCAATACAAAAATCCAATATTGAGTTTACACTTCAACTGTAGTTAGGTACAACTCGTCAATGCTAAAGATTACAGCCAAACTTTAGAGCTGCGAGTTTATGTACTATAAAATAAATTGTGTACTACGGATAGTAACTATTCGTCCTATGTATAGGTTATGTAAAAAAATAGTGCAGATTTAGCTAGTGTTATTGATTACCTATAATACAAGTATGCTTACGCATACTTTGTATTTTACACCTGCTTAGGCTTAGTTAAGTTGGGGTGTATTAATCCACTTCCTGAACACTGAGTGTAAATCATTTTTATATGTAAAAATAGTTATTCTAATAATTTCATGACCCATGTAATTATTCTTAATCATTAAAAAAATATTATTAGAAATAAAATTGCTTTTTACACTATTTGTGTTTAACGAAACATGTAAATTATGTTATAGGTTGCTAGAGTTTAGCCAAAATGAAGTTGTGATTAGAAAATATTTTATTTTTTCCTAGATTTGGCGTTCTACTTAATAAAATAAAAAAATAAGGTAAATATTTTTTTCTTATATCTGCATACCACATGGACATACAATTTGCTATGGTATCTAAACAGTATATTTTTTGACTTGGGATAGAATCTCAAGGAAAAGCATTTCAAATGCTGATACACTTGAATTACAAAATTCTTCAGAATATGATACCTATAAACCCTTTTCGATGTCAATCCTTTAACGCTCTTGCATATTCAGCCAACTTTACTAATATCTTTTCAAAATCTTTTTCGCTTTCTGAATAATGACTTAGAACACATAATGCCTACATTTCAATCTTATATCAAACATATAGATTAAATCTATATATAGAGACATCTAAATATAAATTTAAAAAAAAACATCAACTAAATCAAACAGAACAGAAAATGATAATTAGTATTAATATATTAAAACATAAAATATATATTATATTAACAAATCAAAACATCTGATACAACGGTTAAAGGATATAAGAATGAGATTACTATATACATGTGTGATACAATGTAAAATGACGTACCAAAGATTTAAAAAAATAAATATATATTGGCTTGTAATTTTTCACATATAAATAAATATATGAAAATGATTTCCCCCTTGAAGTCTAACTGTAAATAAAAAACAATAATAACAATAATCTTTCAGCAGACAAATTTCAAACATTTTTATAACAATTTATTTAAAGCCTTATTACCAAGGATTTTATCATTTGTCTTCTGAATTTCTCTTGAATGTCGCGCAGTGAAAGTGAAAGTGTTTATGAGACTGTCTATTGTAGCTCGTTTTAAAGGTAAATGTAGTAATCCAAATTTAACAGTACCTATTTGTTGTTCGTGGAGATTTTAGCCAGCTAATTTATTTATCGTGTTTGGATTTATTAGTGGGAAGTTCTATAGTGGTAATTTTAAAATGTCTACCGTTAAAATGATATCATGATATTTATTCGGTATCAGTATGATAATGAATCATTATTTATGTTTAATGCAGTAGCCTACTACAGTTGATTACATTCTAGTTACATTTATAATTTCAAAAAAAGATCTTTTGATAATAAGTGGTGAAAAGTTGGTTATTTCTTAATGATATTATTGTAATTTATCTGACTTTTATTCTAATAATAGTTTTTATTTTTATTCTGTATTTTATATTATTACTGATGCGCTATATACATCTGCTCTTGTTCCTAAAGTGTAGTAAATATTAAAATATTACTTCTTCACTTAATAAATTAGTATTAATACCAATAGTTTTAGTTATAATTGTATTTCAACTTAAAATAATAATAATGACGAACAATAATTATTTCTAAGTAATAAAAAGGCATACATAGAGGTATGTTTTTGAAAATTTGCACTTAAAACATAGATTATGATATAGTACATGTTTGTTTACTAGTTTATGGTCCAACTATATCATGTTTTTTATTTTGATTTAAAATTGATGAGATGCTACTTAGTTTTAATGCAATGGTTGAAAATATTTTAATATCAATATCGGTTGCTCCCTTTTGCTCTTAATAGCCTAAAATTTATTGTAAGTATATTTTTATGATATGTATTATTTTAGCTATGATTTCCCATCCATTATTTGTTATTTTATTTTTCTTTAGGTTAAGGCATTTGTGTGGTCCATCTCAAGAACTGTTTCAGCTATGAGGTTTTCAAGTGTTTTTTTTTTTTTTTAATTTGCCCTTATATTAATAATCTGAAGTTAAAATTATTTGTTTTAATTTTCGAATAACTTATTTTATATAAATATTATTGGTATATGTTATTTATTAACCTGACTTATTTACAATTTCAAAAGAAGTAATAATTTGTGTGATGTACAGCTGTTACTATGGCAACCAATGTTCAAACATTGGTTATTGACTTCTTGACCTTCACGTCACAATGTCTTTTCCGCGTTAATAACCTCTCAATAAATATATTAAGGCTAACATAAATTGACAAGATGAAATTATTATTAAGGAAAGCATGACGATCTACGAGAAAAAACAACCAATTCGTATTATTATATAATTAGAAGACATTGTAGAAGACATATAGAAGACATTGTGTATCTATAGGGAGTAAAATCCTTATCAGATAACGTAACTATAATAATTATGTTTTTAATTATTTATTCTTTTTTAATTATTTCGTTGATTGTCTCTATTAAAAAATTATAATTTAAAATACTTTACTGTCTATTTCACTTTTATTTTCGTCCTAATTCTTAAAATAAATAATTAATATTATTTCATATTACTGTATCATATACCTAGCTTACGTATGCAATGCAGTTTGTCTTTGGAACAGCTTGGATTTTTTTATTTTTTAGGTGTAATCGTTGTTTTCTATATAAGAGTTATATGTACGCATTGTGTGTTCTGAACCATTATTCTGAAACCGAAAAGATTTTCGAAAGATAATAGGACTCTTTGGAGTATAGGCAATATTATTGAGTTAAAGGATTCATATACACAAAGAATTTTAGGGATCATATTCTCAAGAATTTGTAATTTTAAAAAAATCGGCAATTGTTTGCTTGGTTGAGATGCTATCCTAAACTCAAAGTAAGCCTAAGCAGGTCTACAATACAAAATCGGCGTGAGCATTTACGTACTATATGATAAATAATGAATAATATCCATAGTGTACACTTTCATTTTGTAGCATATTATATTGCAGTTCCGACGTTTCGCTATAATCTCATCTAGCATTGACAGTTGAAGTGCAACTTAAGTATAATAGTTGAATAGACTTGTATCCGTATATATATATATATATATATATATATATATATATATATATATATATATATATATATATATATATAATACATTGATCGCCTCTAGCCTGGTAAGCCATTTATATAGGTTTACTTTTCACATTATCGTATTAGAAAGGTGAAATTTAATTATTATTTTTAAAATACATACTAAAATTGAAAAATTATGCAAGTTTCTGAACAACAATAATTTTACTTGCACAATATACGTTCTCTATAAGTTAAACTTATTGCATCTACACGTATACCTTTAGAGTTATCTAATACTATTTATTCTGTAATACAAAATATCAATTACAATAAAACAATAAATATTATTACATACAAACATAAATATTATTAAATTTCTAGTATTTTTACACTACATTTACTTAAGGAATTGTAAACACATTTATTGTATTACAAAACGCACAACAATATCAGGAAAAAGGAACTGAATATTAAAGTTGAAGACAAATGTTAATAAAAATGATGAAAGAAATTCTTCTCTTGGAATTTATTTTAAAACTTACTGAAATTTAGACAAGTTAATTGTACAAGCCTGTGACAGCGATTACTTTCGTGAGTGAAAGTTGTTCTTACACTTTCAAGCAAAACAAAGTGAATGTAAATAATCTACCACGACAATGAAATATACCTGATATTTATAGATTAGCAAAAGCTTTCAGAAAACCTATTTATTTTAAAACTAAATTTCTTTCATATTTATCCTAAATTGCAGTTTTAGTACGATATAGACTTATAAACGTATATATCAATATTTATTTACAAAGTAGTGAAACGCAATATATATTGTAGTAAAACATTAAATTATATTATATATTATTATATTAGGATATTTAATATTTTTAATAATTTACAGGAGATGTTTTGAAAATAATAAAACTTCCCCTAACTTATTTAAAAAATTGTATAACAACAATTGTGAATATACTATGGAAAACATTGTTTAGTGAAATAGGTTTACTATATATTATTATTATTATTTGTAATAATAAATCAGAAAAATAGTTCCCACTAGTTAAAGTTAAAATAAATGTATAAATAATTTATTTCACTATACCTGAAATCAGCTCAGAACAGTTCAAAATGTTTTGAATTAAATATGTTTAGCAGTTTATGGTAGGTGTTACATAAAAACATCGTTAATAGAATAACCTCTATACTTGAATATGTGAAGCAAATCCTCTTGGGTTTGTTAAAAAAACACGTATTGTAAGAATGACGTTAAAATCACCTGGAGCGTAGAAATAGGCATTCTTATTTATTCATGCAGATTAAAAAAAAAACACAATTAGTTTGGATACGGTTTGCTTTGTGTGTATTACATTTATCCATCAAATGATTAAATCTTACTTGTAATCAGGAATTTGAGTAAGCATTTTTCATTAAATTATCGCACTCGTAAATAACCAACAAACTGGATTCACGTTTTGAAATACACAAGGTAAGTAGGTTTCTTAATTCAACTATCGTAGCGCCTCGAAAATTCCAGGTAGATGGGACCGAAAACTCGTATTACACTTAAATACGTTCTTGTGCATTAAAAAAACTGAAGTTTTAATGAACTAATATACTGCATAGTTGCAAATGAAGGAAATAAGGATATAGAATTTTATATCAACGTTTATTTTGGAAGCCCGACTCATTTCCTTTGCATAGCGTATGGCTATAAACATATCTTGGATGCCCGTCTCATTTCCTATGCATAGTGTATGGGTATAAACATATCTTGGAAGCCCGACTCATTTCCTATGCATAGGGTATGGGTATAAACATATCTTTGAAGACCGACTCATTTCCTATGCATATCGTATGGCTATAAACATATCTTGAAAGTCCGACTCATTTCCTATGCATAGCGTATGGTTATAAACATATCTTGGATGCCCGACTCATTTCCTATGCATAGCGTATGTCTATAAACATATCTTGGATGCCCGACTCATTTCCTTTGCATATCGTATGGCTATAAACATATCTTGGAAGCCCGACTCATTTCTTCTGCATACAATATGTCTATAAACATATCTTGGGTGCCTGACTCATTTCTTCTGCATACAATATAACTATAAACATATCGTGGATGCCTGACTCATTCCTTCTGCATATAATATGTCTATAAACATATCTTGGATGCCCGACTCATTTTTTCTGCATACAATATGTCTATAAACATTTATTGGAAGCCCGACTCATATCCTTTGCATGCCGTATTAATGTAAACATATCTTAGATTCCAGACGCATTTAGTTTGCATATCGTATGGCTATAAATATTTCATCGAAGCTCGGCTCATCATTTTCTTTCAAATAGATAAAATAGAAATACTCTAGAATTTGAAGGATACTCGAAATAACGGACTCGATATTTATTTTCACTCTGAATTAGAGGGGATATATTGTTACTTTAAATTATGAGACATAATTATTTGTTATAAATACAATTTAAAAAATATATTTTTCTAATTCGACATGTTTTGCATACGTAGGAATGGTGAAACATGATCATTAAGAAAAAAACATGTAGAACATCATTAAAAATTTTCAAATGCTATATGTTAATAACTATCACGAAAGTATAAATAGCTTCTGAAAATCGTAATGAGGCAGAACGATTTCCACTTCACTTGACACATCATTAGTGTGTAAGTTGCCTGCTAAGTGGTGTTGATCACCTGACAGACTTCGGTTTTTATAGCAGGTCTTCAGTAGTATATTTAATGAATATATGTTCTTTAATAATTAGGTTATACAAAAGTTAGTATAATTTATTTTATATTCTGGTGTGATAATTTCAATTTAACGTAATTTTTAAGATAGACAATTTTTAGATAAGGTTGGTGTTTGAGTGATATGACAACTTTATATTATGTTCTAATGAAAGACGTGAATAATTTTTAATGCATTTATTTTCTTACTTTAAAACTCTCTAAATTAAAACTCCCAAATATTACAGTTCGGAAATCGAGTTTCGAATAACGTTGGATTAGTTATACCATCATGTTATCAGTGACAAATATTTTATACCTAAGCTATAATTATTTTTAAATAATTTGTACATTATTTGGTGAGTAATTAAACATAATAAAATATACAGTTAATATTTTACATTTTCTTTAAAACTTTCTGAATGTTTTTAAACATTCCAGGGAGTCATTCCATGGGAAGTCAAATGGCTTTCGTATGTTTGTGTTATTTCAACACTCGGTTTTTAATAAAAACAATAAAACTATGTCATTTAATTAAATTATTAAAAATTGTAAGTAAAATTAATGTATTTAAAACGTTTATTTTTAGAAACTACTTTCTTAAATTAAAGGATATCTGAGTAACTAACAGCTTTAATTTTTTTTTGTCTTATCTCCGTTCCTATATACCCTATAACCTTGGTCGAAATATACAATATCAAGAACACAGTGGCACTATATATTACAATGAAATTATTGGAAAGAACCACAAAAATAATCAAAAATAATAAATAAAACAAGTTTCTTAAGATTAAGTTCCTCATGTAGATTTCGATGACTATGTCAGCGTCATCTGAGGGTCTTGTTACAAAAGTACAATCTAGCAAACAAGAACTTTAAAGATTTGAACAACTTCTTATTGTATACAAGATCAATTATACCACTTGATCACTCTAGTTTATAACTTCTTGTTTGATATATTGTAATTTTGTAGCGAGACCAACTGATAATGATGGCACGGTCATCGAAATGTACATAAGGCTTTAATCTTAAGACATTAGTTTTATTTGTTATTTTTGTGGCAATGGGATTCTTTACAATATATCTTTGTCGTATTAGATTTGTGAACGTTCAGGAATCTTTCATAACTTAGCTAGGCTTGCTGAAAATAAGTTTTAAACTTTGGGATGTAACTTTCTTAGAAATTTTCTATTTACCACATTAATTTACTAGTTTGAAAGTTTTACTGTTGTTTATATACACTACAGTTTAATGTATTTATGAAACTTACGGTTTTATTTTTTAAAATTATTAGCGCGCATTAATTATTTACGCGCTTGCAAGTACGAAAAATAAGCATATATGTATATATATATATATATATATATATATATATATATATATTCTTGATATTTTACGTTATCCATTTTTTTTCCGTTGCACTGATTTAATGAAGTTAATATATTACTATTGTAAGTAATTTTGGTGCACATGGTGCCAATATTATCAGGCATACTTAAAATCCACAAACCCGACACACTATTTAGACCACTAATAAATTTCACAACAGCACCATCTTACATAATCGCAAAAATACTAGACAAAATAATAAGATCTAAAATACATATCAACAACACATACAATATAATAAATGGATACGAATTAATTAATAAAATGAAAACGATAAAAACAAACAGCAACACAAAAATAATAATTTATGACATAACTAACATGTACCCTAGCATCCCAATAGAAGAAACCATAGAAATAATAAAAAACAATCTAATACACAATAACGAAAAAAGAAACACAATAGATAGTATCATTACGCTAACCAAACACATATGTAACGAAAATTACTTCCAATTTAACAATAAATACTATAAACAAACAACTGGACTCCCCATGGGATCACCCATATTTTCTGTCATGTCAGAAATATATTTACAACACTTCGAACAAATAATAATTAAACCTATACTAAACACACACAATATTTCACTATGGACAAGGTATGTAGACGATATACTTGTAATATACCAACCTACCATTCACAACGAACACATCATATTAATTAACAAACTAAATACATACAACGAAAAAATACAATTCACCGTTGAAACAGAAACAAATAGAACAATCAACTATCTCGACATCACATTAAATATAAATGATAATAAAATAGAAACTACAGTATACAGGAAACCTACTTCCAACAACACCACAATACACTACAAATCTAACCACCCTTGGACACACAAAATTAACCCTTACAGTAACATGATAAATAAAGCAATAAAATACACACAGGATAACAAACAAAAATTAAATGAAGAATTAGATAACATTGCAAAAATAGCAATAGAGAATGGATACAACAAACACTTTATA
Organism: Prosapia bicincta; assembly: GCA_036971475.1. Classification (NCBI taxonomy): domain Eukaryota; kingdom Metazoa; phylum Arthropoda; class Insecta; order Hemiptera; family Cercopidae; genus Prosapia; species Prosapia bicincta. Next base: position 57,109,816 of record JBAIZL010000002.1, read on the forward strand.
AAAAATATATACAATAAATTCACAAAAAAGCCTAACCTCAACACAACACTACAACCGGAACACAAAAATAATAAAAATAAAAAAATCAACTTAAAATATAAATACACCATTAACAACATAGAAAAAATAACAAATATATACAACAAAGAATACTACATTCCAACATACAAACCAAACAACAAAATAATAAAATATCTTAATAACACAAACTACAATACAAATTCAGAAAAACATAATCTATCAGGAATTTACAAAATTACATGTAACAACTGTAACGCATTTTACATAGGGAAAACAACCAGATCATTTAAAATAAGATTTGAAGAACATTATAGAGCATTCAAAATCAAAAATTCGAAAGTATCAAATGTTGCAGCACACCTAATATCACATAAATATGAAATAACAAATTACGAAAATAACCTAACCATACTCGAAATAAATAATAACCCAATTGAACTAAGCTCACTAAAAAAATACCACATTTATAAAAACATACAGAACAATTTAATGAATCTACAAGCAACATATACAGAAGACATACTATTCAAAAGCATAATACACAAGACTCAAGAGGAAACGTATATGACGTCAACAATTACCAACACGACGGACCAAACATCTGCACCAGAAAAATTAAGAAAAAGTAATCAGTAATTCGACAATGGTCAAGTGACCGAAAGGCGCCTCATCACTCAAGGTAAAATCATTGCACTAAATGGTGGATAAAATTACTTACAATAGTAATATATTACCTTCATATATATATATATATATATATATATATATATATATATATATATATATATATATATATATATAAGTTATTTTAAGCTGCTTCTATTGACTTTGTATATCTAACTTATAGGTGTAATATAGGTGTAACGTATCATAGCAACAGTTCCTATGAAAAAAATATACAAATCGCCTATTAAAGAAGTACCTTACCAAATAATTATTTTTCTTGTAATAAATTGACTACAAAATATTTAATATTTTATTTATAAAAAATATACATATTTATAAAATTTAAAATATTTAATAGGAATAACAAAGATATTTAAAATTTAATATAAATTTAAGCACAAAGGATAATAATTACGTCTTGTTTTTATTAATGATAACCGAAACCAATAAATACTACAAACCTAATAATACAATAATGTGAAATTTAATAATTTGCTGCGTTAACATTACATATATTAAATATAAAATGAAATTTGATTTTGTTTGTATATGTTCATTTATCAAACTTTTAATGCTATTATATTTATTTATTTCTAAACATTCATCCTAAGGTCTTGGCTAATTTGTTTTATAAGTATCTTATTATTTATATTGGGAAATATATGAATATGATTGATACAATGATTAGCAAAATTTGTTTTATATATTTCTGGTTTTTCATAAGCATTAAAATGTTCTTTATTTATTTATCTTTAAGATATCTTTTAGTTTTCCCAATATAAACTTTATAACAGTAATTCCATACTAATTTACATACGCCGTTTTTTTCAAGCATATTGATAATGTTATCATTATTCAATATATTTGGCTATTTATTATACGTTTTACATGCACATTTAGTGTCTGTACCGCTAAACAATTTTTTGATATTTTTTTTCCATTACCAGTAAATGTATAGCCTATAAAACTATTATATTAATTTTAAAATCATTTAATTTGAAAATACAACGTATTGATTCAAATTTCAAAACTAATAATAATAAAATCATATGAACTTAATTTGCATTTACTATTAACGAAAAAAATATATAACAAGATTGTATATATTGTTAAGGGAGCAAATAATTAAGTTTGACAATAATGTAACAGTTTGATGATATTCTTTTAAAATCTTGTGATTTGGCAACACTGTTTGTTGAATCTAGCTAACACTTGTATGCTTGATGTTGTTTATTATTCCTGATGATATTGCCAACGAAATTATTTGAATTGTATAATTTGTTAAATTATACTTGTATTTGTGTTTCTTTTTTTTCTATTGTTACCTAAGAATACTTATTTTATTATATATATGACAGTCCAGAAGTAGTCCTAGGACTATTAGGTACTTTCCAAGTGTTAGTAATAGTGATACTACCAATAGTGAAATGTTTCAATGTATAAACAAAAATAAAATGCAATACATTTGTTTATGAGAGTTGATTGAACCACACACACACACACATATATATAATATATATATTATATATATAGTTTAAAGTTTAAAGGTAAAAGTTGCATTAAATTTTTACAATATCTATTTTAATATGTTTTATATAATATTGTATATATATTAAATATTTCTTTAATAAATTATATATTAAATATATTATATATATTGCATTATTGTATTTTTCATTCCTGAAGATGTTGGTACTGTTTACCAACAAAAAGCTTTGAATATAAAAAAATAATATTCTTGTATTTGAATAACCTATGTTGTTTTAAATTATTAAAGAAAAATATATATACATATGGTAGTCAATTTCCTTTTGCAATGTTTATGGAATGCAAACAATTTCAGTTTTGTTCAAATAGCAAGGTTTAAAGCTTCCCAACTAAACAACAAATGTAAACAAACTTCTTCCTCTTGATTTGACGGAAGTTGATCTGCTTTTGAGAACTATTGACTTGTTTTTGTCTTACTACCTTAGACCTGAGTTTAGCTAGAATCGGGACTAATTTAAAGGGGGGGGGGGGTTTAAGACCACCTATATTGTCTAAGTTCCCTATTTAAAGACATAATAACAGATTCACTTTAATACTAATTTCAAAGAATATTTAAAGATATTAAATTCAACGTTATGAAAGGAAAATATTTATCAATTACCTTCAAATAAAAGGTCGAAGAGTAAATGATATCTATAGTATTAAGGTCAATTGATTTTTTTTATTAAAACAGTTAGTTTAATATGAAACATGTTATGAAGTGTAATTCACTATATCACCAAAGAAAAGGCTCGTATTAATGGCGTAGCTGTTTTCAAAAGCCGCATTGAACTTATTCTTATGAGTTTATGGCCTGAGAACGAAGTTGTAAATATGTAGGCTTACCTGTGTTATGTCTTGAACATGCTAGCTTTTAGGTTCTAATGCTCTATAGACCTATTTCTGACAAGTAGGCTACGTTCTCTACATATAGGTTTATTATGGTATGAACGAATTATATTAAATACAAAAATATAAAAAATATATACAAATATATAGGAGATAAAATATTAAACATGCAAGATACATTTGTTGTAAGTTCTAAAAAAACAAGCTTTAAACAATCCTTCAACACTTTCTCCAGAGAAAATATGTATATATATATATCATCACACAAGTCTAATATGTAACAGCAGGATAGAAGCTTGTGTTTCATTTAAATGTTTGTTCATTTTTTTAATAAAGTAATTTTGTTCTACATTCCAACCACTCATGGCGTGGATATTATTATCTCAGTATGTTTTCACAAAATATTAAATATTTGACTATGGAATAAGGAACTATAATTCTCTTGTGTTTTAATAGATTAGGAACTTTCACGTGTTATATGTTACAACAGGTGCGGCTATAACTTGAATCAGAATGACTTCACGGAATTTACTCAAGCTCAAAGCAGTTACCATTCATCACCAGTCTTTCTTCTTCAGATGTAACAAGGTGCAAGGTAACAAGGTAAGAATAAACTTAAATGTGAATAGCATTTAGTAATAAAAAATATAAATTCATATATATATATATATATATATATATGTATTCTTGTGTATTAATAAAAAGTAAGTCAAAATACAAATAGAAGAATAATAATTGAATTTACAACTCAAAGGTTTTCGTTGGCTATCAGTACCAACATCATCAGGAATATTAAACAATTAAAATTAACATATTTTATTAACATATCATATGTTAATTTTAATTGTTTAATATTCCTGATGATGTTGGTACTGTTAGCCAACGAAAAGCTTTGAATTGTAAATTCAATTATAATTCTTGTATTTGTATTGTACTTAGTTCTTTATATATATATATATATATATATATATATATATATATATATATATATATATGTATATATGTATTTATTTTTTTTTATAGAAGAATTTTTAAAGTTAAATAATTTTTATTTGCTTGCAATATTGTAATTATTATTTTAAATTGTACAATGAATACAGTTGAAGTTATGTAGCATTCTATTTATATCTCTATATTATACATAAATATATCTTTCATGCAACAACATAAATATTTTTAATAGATTAGATTGTTTTAATAACATAGATAGTGAGTACAAATTTCATTTTGTTGGGGAAATAACAAACAAATATGATACACATCACAAGCTATGTTTCTAAAAGGTGTTTAGGAAGATATCCTGAGGTTTTTAAGACAATATACCGAAGAGAACTATAGCAATAAATAGACAATTCTCATTTACTATTTTTAAAAAGATATGAAAACTATACATACTTTAAAGAAACTAAATAGAGTGGGATTTATGACAGGTTCTATTGAGTAAATTTCATTTCGCTTTTCATCGAAACAAACGTTATTTCCGAACTATCACACAAAAAAAAATTCATGTGAAAAAATATCGATAAACTAAGAACTTCTATGAAGTACTCTTTATTAGTGGAATATAAATTGCTACGATGCGACTATTTGATACAGGTATGAAATCTACACTGGAGCCAATAGAGCTATACACATATTTTAACAAATATTTAGATACATTTATATTGACTGGTGAAAATCTATTCACATATACCGAATACTCAAAGCTTGTGTTTATATTTCTCTATTACTGTGGAAATAAAACAACACTAAAAACAAATCCATCCACAAGTGTCCTGTTGCACGTGCTTAAAGTCACTGAGAACTTCAGGAACATGTGTAATCTGTAGTATCAAACACATTCTCATAACATTTTGCGACAAATATGGTTTAACTTATTTTTCAAAGAAATAAAAAATGATGCATAGGCTTACATAACGTTTATGCTGAAACATTAGTAGGAAACATGATTTGCAATATTTCAGTATGTTGGGTTTATAACAAATACAAGAAATGTTTACATTATTAGCATTCCCTATGTTTGTGTAGGATTCCCAAACATCCAGACAAACCTAACCGTGTGAAAATTTGTTATTAATAATGTTATCTCAATTGGCATGGCCATAAACAATAGTTGTAAGACCAAACCTATGTAAGACCATAGACATTTTCGAATTAAATTTTTTTTTTTCATTTCAGAGATCTTCGATTAGACAATGAAAAGATTCAAAATGTTCATAATATTTCAGCTAATGAAACTGATCCTAATATGCTAAAAATACATTGAGATTAGGGGACAGCAACAAACTTTAATACTTAAGTCATTTATAATGTTAAAGAGAAAACATAAAGCTAGAAAGCATTGATAAGCAACGAACAACTTGTCTGACATAAAAGAAGAAAAAACAAAATGAAGAGAATATTTATTATTACGAAGAATGTGTAGAAAATGCCATATTGATCTCATATGTGATTTGTAAAAGAGAATAAGATCAAAAAGAAATTCACGTCTGAAGAAGTGCAGATCATCCCAGATTGAATAAGGTATATAGAGATAAAATGGTTTACATTTTCAATTCGCACACATAACAAATAGCCCTGGAGTATCGGACAATGCATGATGGATAAATGCTTAGAGCAGGTAATGTAGTATGATTTTGGTTATGAAATGTTTATAATACTAAAGATATAACAAAAATGTTAACGCGGAAAATCTACACATACATACACCCATATACATTCACATACTACACGAAGCCACAAAGACAGATATTGGATTCAACATGAATTAGTCACGTGGCGTTCGGATACATTTACTGTTTATCTAGAGCCCCGCATAGGAGCCAAATAAAGGGGAATAATAAAGCTAATGGAATGCAGATTAGTTTTGTTTCCTTTCTGTTTTTACGTTGCAAATATAGTAAAGTTACATTGGAAAGTAACTTACTTTCCAAATAAGTAACAGCGAGTTTAACCAAAATAGTAACTAAGACAGTTCGTCAGTGTCTTTACGAAAATACATAGATTTTACAATTGTGTTTTAAAAAGAAATTGGAACTAAAAGACACTATTTATAAACTTCCAAACGTCATGCCGCTTTTATGTAGATAAGCTTTTCCGACCTTCCTAACAAATAAATGGGTAACGGTTTCCTCAATTGTGAGGGTAAAGTAACGGTTTCCTGGAAAAGTGTTTCTCCGACGTCACGGTTTGTATTGATAATTCAAGTTTTTCCGATGACGTAATATTTTTGTCTAACAAAATTTTGCGTTATGGTTTCCTCGATTGTGAGGGAGGGTATGGTAACGGTTTCCTGGGAAAGCGTTTTTCCCGACGTCAATGTTAGTTCTCTTGTAAGCAGGTCAAATTCATAGGAAAATATTTTTTTCTTAAACGCAAGCATGCGACAATTATTTATTTTATTATCTTTTTAATATTTTTTATAGTTTATATAGAACATTTAATATAAACATTATAATGATCCAATTACAAGGTTACTTATTACATATAATAATAATAATTTTTTGCCTAAGACTAATAGGTTTATAGAAGCAACGTCAGTTTGGTTGATCCCCATCCAGATGGTCAGTTGGACACAATGAAAAATTCTCCTGCAGACTCCTCGTCCAAATCTGTATTATCCAATGGCATGATGAAACGTTTAGGTAAGTATGTCTGGAATTTGGGGTATCACCGTCATTGTAAAGGAAATTTCCGAGAGCGGCGACAACTGCATCGCCATCCCAGAGGCAGCAACGCAATGCAAGAAATGTAACGGTGGGTAAGAGTACGCGGGCGGTTAAGAGTACGCAGGTAAATTTCATGGTGTTGGCAACACTGCACGGAATGTCTGTTGTGACGTTTTAGTAAGCCTACAGCAGCAGTAGAAGAAGCGGTATTGTCATTTATCAGCTCCTCTTTGTTGGCAAAATACAAGGTAAAATACAGCTTTCTTACTTTTTTATCTAATTTTTAGGATGTAAAACTTTAAGTTTTTTTAGTACATAAAGTACATAAATATTGTTTAAACCTATATTAAATGAAAGTGCATTTCATTGGCAATAACATGCAGCCATTAGTAATTCTTTGTTTGTAACCTGCTGGCATCTAGTGACAAGTCTGAGAAATACTACTAGGGAGGCCAAAAGTACGCAACAACTTTTAACTGCGTACTCTTGGCCTCCCTCTCTTGCTTTTTTAATACCAAGAAAAACCTAATGAATGTAGAATTCTATTTACATTTTCCAATGCATATTATTTTTTTTCAGTAACCTTTTTCGGCACAATGGCGCCTTATAAACGGAAATCAGAGAGAGCTCTTATTTCTAATGAAACAATTGAAGAGGCTAAACGGAAATTAGAAGCAGGGAAGAGTAAAAGAGAAGTGGCCAGAGAACTGGGGATTAACGAGTGTACCTTGAGGAAAAGGTTGAAAGCGGTAAGTTGGTATTTAAGAGTTCACATTTCTGTCTTGTCAAGTCACCCATATTTATCTCAAATCATGTAGGTCCAATTATGAAGAAATCTCTTCTCTTTGCATTTCCTCCCATAAATTACGAGTTTTGCAGGCTGCTGAATCTCTGAGCAATGAACAATAATGTGTAAAGAAATTCAGCCTATATTTTTTAGAAATCATTTTGTTGTAATTTTTATTTTACTAATAATAGTCCTACATACACGTTTTTTTTGTTATTTTTTGCAGGGTACCATCCCAGTATCGCTAGGACGTTTCAAACGAGCTTTGACTGATGAAATGGAACGAGAGCTGGCTCAGCATTGCAGAGACTTTGATTGTAGATTTTATGGATTAACAAGAAAACATTTGATGAAACTTGCATTTGACTACGCTGAAATGAATGGAGTATATAACAGATTTAACAAAGAGAAGAAAATGGCCGGTAAAGATTGGTTGAAGGGTTTCTGTAAAAGGAATAAGTTATCTGTTAGGTCCCCAGAGCAATGTAGTATGGCTAGAGCAATTGGTTTCAATAAGGCCCAAGTTACAAGGTTTTATAATAATTTAAAAGAGTGTTGTCTTGATAAAAAATTTTCTACTCATAGGAAATTTAATATGGATGAGACAGGCTTGTCGACTGTTCCAAAAAGAACTCCGAAGGTACTGACTCCCACTGGTAAAAAAACTGTTTGTAAAATTTCTAGTACAGAAAGAGGGGATACCATCACTGCAGTTTGCTGCATGAGCGCAACAGGAATTTTTGTACCACCAGCATTGATTTTTCCTAGAAAAAGAATGAATCACCTATTGTTCAAAAATGCTCCTTCGGGAACTTTGGGTCTAGTAACTGAGACAGGTTATATGAACTCCGACTTATTTCTCGATTGGTTAAAACATTTTGTTCACCACGTAAAGCCATCTGCCGAAGATCCTATTTTGCTGATAGCAGATAATCATTCTACGCATTGTTCACTTCCTGCTATTTTATTCTGCCGAGAGAATAATATCACATTTTTAACTCTTCCACCTCACGCGAGCCATGTCATCCAGCCTTTAGATAAAGGATTCTTTGCACCTCTGAAAGCAGCTTATGCAGCTGAAGCTGAGAAATTTCTTGTGCAAAATCCAGGAGAGGTAATAAGGCTTACCGACGTAGCAGGAATTTTCAAAGAAGCCTACATCGCTACAGCAAGAGTCAAGCTTGCCGAAAAATCTTTCAAATTAACAGGAATCGAACCATTTAATCCGGATGTAATAGATGAGGAACTATTTGCCCCGTCATTAGTGACCGATAAACCACCTAAAGGAGTAAACGAAGGAACAGACAGCTCTTTACCAAATCAGTCTAATAACTCCCCTGCAAAAACTTCAAACAATATAATGGTGAATGTTCAATCTATTCTACCACTTCCAAAAATTAAAGCAAAAGAAACTGAAAATAAAAAAAAGAAGAGGTCATCACAAAAGTCAGAAATACTAACGTCATCGCCTTTTAAAAGACTTTTGGAAGAGAAAGAAAGAGAAAAAAAGGAATTAGAGAAGGTAAAAGCAGAAAGAATTCTTAAAAAGACAGAGAGAGAAAGCGAGAAAGATATTAGGAATACAAAAAAAAACCAATGCACATAAAAAACTAAACTTCGGAAATAAATACACAAGCCCATCTACAAGTTCAGGACAAGCAAACCTACCCGAAGAAGACGATGTTGACCCAACAATTTGCCCAGGATGTGGAAATTCGTATTCTGAGAACTGGGTACAATGTGGTATCTGCAAGGAATGGTGGCACGAAGATTGCTCGGCTTATGAAGGTAGTGGGCCATTTGTTTGTGATCACTGTTAGTGCGTACTTTTAACCACCCTACTTGCGTACTCTTACCCTCCCAGTAGGACAAGAGTACGCACTTGACAATTTTTTAAAATTTATTTTTCATTTTGATGTGTTTATTGCTAAGTAAGTGAAATTTATAAGAATGTTACATATATAAATAAAGAATATTTTACAAAATGTTGAAGTCTGTATATTTTTTATTTACGCAGATATTCCTAAAAAATCATTAGGTGCGTACTCTTACCCAAGGGGTAAGATTAGGTGTAAAATCTTTAATATCTCAATTTTCAAAAGACAATATTTTCACAAGCTATTTGTTAAACATTGTGTAAAAATGAGATGTTTTTTTTATCTTTTGTTTCAAATTCAAAACTTATAGTAATGTTAAAAATCAATATGTTAAATGGAATTGGTAAAAATCAAAATTGAATTGCCATTGGTAATCGTTATATTACAGAGAAAACTATTATTCAATACAATGGACGTTTAAAATTTCTGTATCACTTTATTTCAAACATATATAGGATCAAGGTAAAACCTCTATAGCCTAGGCGTCAACATTAAGGCATCGGTTTTAAATGGAATGAGGTTTGAAACGTGATTAGATTTTTCAGTAGGGCTACAATCCGATTGAAAAGGAAGATTTTTAAAAGGTAGAATTATCTCAAGTGTTTCTCCCAATTAATGTTTAAATATTGAAAATAAAACTGGAAAAAAGTGCAATACATTCTACATATTATGTCTGAATGGTCAAAGGGTGTTTCTTTAAATGCCAGTTTTTTTTAAATTTTAATATTATATTCAAATAATTTAGTAATAATAATACTAACATAAATAGATGAAAATATTTTCTTACAAAGTGATAGTTTTAAAAGCTTTAAATTATGTACGCTTTAAAATAAATTATAAAACTCAGTAACGATTAGTTTTGGGTATAATAAAGGCAATATGTCTACGTGATTTAAAAGAATTGGGATATACAAAAGAATTGGGATACTGATTGATATCATCAGTATATTAAACTGATAATATTTATACACGCTACACAAAAATGTGACTAATTGTTACTATTTCAGGTAATAATATTATATTGTCATGTGTAACCTTACTTAGGCATGTAATCATTATATTTTCATACAGTGCCCTAAAGAAAATATTCATAATTGTTACCTTACATGACGCCTTCCGCACTGACCTTTCTGACATTGTTTCTCCTTCTATTACAACATTGCTGGCATACCTAGAAGTTTAACCTTCTACTTCATGGATTTCCTTGAATTCTGCTAAAGTATGTGATAATGTTCCAAGATTAAACGTCCTTTATAATATATGTTGGCGTTTTTATATGGAAGGGTGTTCCATATATTTTAAATGTAGGACAGATATTACACACCAATTTCTAATTAAAATTTAACTGGTTTTTATAAACTGGATATTTAGTACAATTAACTTTTTGTAATCTAAGATAACATCTTTCTCAACTAGAGAGTCGATACTTTAAAATTAACATAGGTCTGGATAAAATGCACTAATATCGAGATATTGAACAAATAAAAAGCAATTTTAATAATTTTTTCTAGGATTTAATCCAAAATAACACGAAAAACTAATAAGGGCAAAGCTGCCATATGAAAAATATACTACGTTTTAATAGAACTAAAAAAATTAAAGACATGTTTTCTTCAATAGAAAATTTTATTTCTTTATATGCCTCACAATAAATACTTATATTAGATTTAAATAAATGTGAAAACACTTGTAAAATTAAAAACAAAAATATTAGAGCTCTCGCATAGAAGTTTTGTATGATTTTGTTTACTACAAGGTTTAGGTTGTATTTTAAATTGCATTAGTTAAACTAATAAATAATGGCGATATATATTAAAACAATGGACATTTTTTTGACAAAACGTCTGAATAACATTACATATGGATAAGTGTACGGATAAATAATTGCTTAGCAATAAGGAATCAATGATTTTTATTTCTTAGTGTGTGATGGGAGTACGAAATGTTTCAAATTTAAAATGAAGAAATGTCTTCGAAAGTATACTAAAGCCTATGTAAATGGAAATTACAAATAACTTTAAGAACTACTCCTATTTAAAATTTCAAAAGTTTAATAATAGAATTCCAAACAGTTTTTAATGGCTTTATCGTACAAATAATGTTTCAATAAATAGACTAGACATTCTGTCCTCGTTGAAAGCGGGCTACCTTAAGGGCAATAGTAGCTCTAGGCAATGAAGAATATTAGATGTCTGTAGACGAGCCGTAAAGCATCTCCTCGAACCATGCCTCCCCACTGATCTTTTATCTTGTACTTCGCTTTCATTTGAGTTGTAGCAATTCGTAACTTTCGCGTTTATACTCATGACCAAAGTATGGCATTTATCTCTCTTTGATGGGTTTAGGAAGTATTTTTTTTTATTTTTGAGGAAAACCACCTCGATGGTAACCCTTTGTCTCCATGATACTTACACCATCCTTCTGAATATATATATTTCGAAGACCGCTATTTTTTTTGAGTTTGTGTGTCTATTTCCCTGCTATCGCCTCCTTACAGATAGTCAGAGACAACATTAGGCTATACCTAGTTGCTCGAAATGTCAGGTTCAGAGTAATGTCTGATCTTATGAAAAAATGTATACGTGCTCCTTACTGTTTTCCTTGTTTGTTTTGTAATCCTAAATATTTTCAAAATAGCCATAACATTTTGTTTTCCAAGTTTGTTTATTATTGTCAGTAGCTTCGAAATATATTATGGACATTACTAGTGCTATTGTTTGCGCGATAACATTTATCTATAAATTTTTTTGCAAAAGATATTTGGTTTTTTATATTCACCTTTAACCTCCTGTATCTTGAATGTACTTTTATTTTTTCACATATAGGGCATATAAAATATTACATTTGCATTTCAATAATCTATAAAAATTGTACACTAGCAAAATAATGTCCTGGTATACAACTTTGATCGAATCATCATTATTATTTACAAATTTTAATTGTTTGTATTATTATTGTAAAAAGAATACAAGAAAATAAATTTAGTTCTTTTGGTTTTATTATTAAAATCACAGAACGATTTAAAATATTGTTCGTCGCTTTTTAGATGACAGCGTTTTCTAAAGACTTTGGATAACAACAGGTCAGATATCGGATGGTGACGTAATCATGTTCCATCTATCAAGGCAAATATCGAAAATCCAGAAACGGAAAATTTCCGACAAACGGGTTTTAACTAGCTCTTAAAATTTTTTAGTAATTTAAGTTAATTGAATTAAAAACATTACAATTTTCTATATTATTTTTAAAATGGTCTATTTTTTCTGAACCGACGAATTGTGGGTAACTGACATGATTTAGAAAAATAACTTCTAATCACTAGGGTTTTCAAAAATTAAATGTTATATTCAAATAATTCTATTAATTTTAATTATTAATGTAATTAGATTCCTTTCCGGGTATTGATTGACGGTTTTAAATGAAATTTAGCTATATATAGAATTTATTGTCGAAGGAAATTTCATTTAAACCAAGACTCCTAGTAGGTGATTGTGTTTAAATCATTTCTCTTCAATATAAATATCATGAATTACTATAGAGAGAGAGAGAGAGAGGGAGGTAGTGTATGTAATTTATCGTGCACAGGATATGATAAACAAATAAATTATTAATATACTCATTATTTTTGTTAGGAATATTTGTATACAATTGAGTAAACAATTTCCTTTGTTGGCACGTTTCAGAACAAATTGTAGTATTTAATAGTAAGGAGTACTATTGACTTTTTGAGAATGGCTCTATTCCGAAATGCTTCAAATAAGAAAATTCTGTATTATTAGGAAAGACAGAAAATATACGCAAACACAAACACAAGTGACTATAAATAATGAAGCTGCGAAGTAAAGTGAATTACAGAGTTTCCTAATATTTCAAGAATACATATTGGTTTTTATCTAAAATAGAATTGTTTAAAATAACTGAAGTTTGTGATCTCACCTAATACCAACAGAATTAAAGAGGTATTTTCTATCTCGAAATTCCACCTGTCAGTAACAATGCTGAATAAATCTTAGCTAATTACTGGGAGCTGGAGAGAAGGGGAGAAAGTGTGTTATGATTTATTGTCAAAGCCACTCCTCGTTGAGACATTCAGTGTTAACAATTGGAGCCGGAGTTGGGTTTGAATAAATACAATTGCATTTGCATTAATTTTATACACGAATTCAAACAAAGTTTTTAGTGTCAATGTCTGTTTTTATTTTTAAATTATGTATACATGACAAAATGATTTGGGTAATATTATTGGCGTAAATTTGTTTTGTGCTTTATTTAAAGGTACGAGATTCTCATAAAATGTCTAAAATATTCTAAAAAAAAAATATCAATAAGACAACATACTTGAAAAATGTATATATATGTATATATATATATATATATATATATATATATATATATATACATATATATATATATATATATATATATATATATATATATATATAATATTAAATATGGTGATATATTTTCTTGTAATATAGTTAATAAAATAAATTATTTCAAAAACAAGAATACTTTTAATGAATATATTTATTCAAAGCTTTTCGCCGATAAAATAGTACCAGCATCTTCAGGAAAATAATTATCTATTAAAATATTTTTACAAAATTCTAAATTCCGAATTTTGTAAAGATATTTTATTAGATAATTATTTTCCTGAAGATGCTTGTACTATTTTATCGGCGAAAAGCTTTGAATAAATATATTCAATAAAAGTATTCTTGTTTTTGAAATAATTTATTTTATTTTATATATATATATATATATATATATAAAACATATTGATATATATATATATATATATATATATATATATATATATACCTATTGAAAAATGTATATATATGTATATATATATATATATATATATATATATATATATATATATATATATATATATGTGTGTGTGTGTGTGTGTGTGTGTGTGTGTGTGTGTGTGTGTGTACGGTCTTAAATTCGGTATTTCAGATCTATAATAATGTTTTTAAATTGATTTGTTTTAAAAATATTTTAATTCATAAACAGAAAGGGTAAAGCCATAATACAAGGGCAAAGGGATAACAAAAATGATCCTAAATATGAAAATGAATAATAGACGAAGCTAAATAACATGAAAGAATCTTTGCACGATTGTAAGAGTTTGGAAAAACTCAAAACGATTATTAAGAGACCATCGACATTCGAGGAGGAACAGCCAAAATAATGAAGAGGATAATCAGGAGAAGCAGAACCTCGAACAATGCTTAATTATCAGCTCATAGCATAATAAATGTTTTGGACAACCTGTACCTGCAGCGGCCTGGAAAACAACGAGACAGTCATGAGGAAATGACGTAAAATTGGCTGACACTTCACAACAACACACAACACATTGTGATTGGTTGAAATCGACAAAGGAGAGGAGTTACTGAACTGCAGACAAAACCAAATATGTGAGCGTTGATCGGTGTTCGAAGCGTAAGGACAGCGAATCCACTTCGCTTTTTCAATATTCGTTTCTGAAAAAGTATATGAACAGAAAAATGCAATGTTAGAGGAGACAGTAGTGGAGGCCTAAATTATAGACTTTTGCATTTAAAAAACCTCTTATGGAGAGGCAACACCTTAAAAGCGATGTTTTTTAAATTAACATCGTTTGTGCTGCAATTTTCCAGCTAGACACAGTCAGAGAAACATAAAAGTGTAAATGCGTGAAAAATAAGTTTTTGAAAAATGCACAGTAATTAAATTAAAAATCAAGCTAGTTAAAATTTTAGTTATTCAAGTTAGTTACTCTCTCACATTTAAAATTAAAATTTAGTTTACCTATTTTAGGAAAATTAAAAATATTAAGAAACTAAAACTATAGTTCTAAACTTAGAGTTTTAGATATGTCTTATGCCTAAGGGGAAACCTCCAGTTTTCAGGATTACAATAACGGGTTAAATTTTTACCTAAAGTAATTGTATATATTAATTACGTACATTATTCTAAAGATAGGCTGAGGTTGTAAAAATTTATTTTTGTTTCAAATGTGGTGTTGAAATTTAAAAATATTAAACTAGCAAAATTAGAAAAATAAAATTGTGTTTTTTACTAACTTGCAATTAGAGTAATGATTTTATTTATTTAATCAAATGTTTTAAACAATTCTATCCTTTGGTACCTATGGCGAGTAGCCTATGCCTGTAAAATAATTCATTCCCAGGAACGAAAATCCAAAGGGTTAAATCTCCGCGAGTTAGGTTCTTCAAATAAAACCAAGTGACTGGTTCTCTGGCAGACTTGGTTCGGCTTTAGTAGGGATAAGCTTGTTTTTATCGTTGTGGTGGAAGCTTGGCGGACTGTGGCTAGACAGCTAGTGTGGGGCGATGGTTGGCTAGAGCGGAACGTTGCAACACAAAAATCACGATTAAAATTACTTACTTCTTACTTCTTACTTCTTATTACGAGCTTCCAAGGTTGGCCTCGATGGCTCGATGTCTCCTATACGACACGTCCTTTAAGAGGTGTCCACAGAAGCTGCATAAGACCACTGCAGTCCCCTAATACATACGATTAAAATTACCACTGGGGAAAACTAGAAATAGTAAAATAACATTTTAAAATCATTAATAATAAAGTATCTTACTGCATTTTCTCTGGGTTTTTTTAAAGGGGCACATATAGAATATTAATATCATAAACACTGTAAAAAAATTAAAGGGGAATACAAAAAATTAAAATGGCTTTAGATTTCCGTTCTTTAAGAAAATCTACATAAAATATAAACTTATCAACACACTAGATATTTTAAAAAGTAAAACTTTTCTTGTAGTCTAACAAATTAATGGCAAACAGAAAATAATTACATATTTATAGACGAAGAATGAAACAATTACCTAACTTATACCAGAGTTTATTTTTTGAGTATGTGTTTTAGAGTTCCCGCAGCTTGAATAATACGTATTTAAGTAGAGACACTAATTCAATGGTTTAATTAGGAAAACATAATTAATTGAAGGTTATTAATTTGAATACCCCAAAAATCTAATAAAACTGATGAATTAAATTAGGGTAAGTAAGTTAAACTTAATATAAATTTATAATTTCTAGTATTTTAGTTTTTAGACTTTTAGACTTTTAGACTAGAGTACATGCATATATTTACGTTCATCAGTCACACACACACACACACACACACACACACACACACACACACACACACACACACACACACACACACACACACACACACACACACACACACACACACACACACACACACACACACAACACCAACACACACACACACACACACACACAATAGTTTTTCTTGTATTACTTATGGACAAGACAGACAAATATACACTAAACTTTATCTTGTAACTGAATTTATTAAAGCTTTTGATAATTGGTGATGTGTAATCAGATCAATAAAATTACGCTAAATATTTCATTTTATTTTAACTTTTTCTAACTCTGTTTCATATATTAATTTTTTAATGTTTTTTAGTGTTGAAATGTAATACATATCAATCAACTATTTACTTCGAACCACTGTTGAAAACGTTTATTTCTGTTATATTACTTTGGAACACATATTTCTGATATACCTTTTAGTATAAACTTCAATGTGGAAGCGTCATAAAGCGATAGAAGAACTTCATGGAATATGTATAAGAGCATATTTGCATCCGACAATTTTAATAACGCATTTATCATTTTCATAAAACCCGACTTGTTTTTTCACAAATGTTCAATCTCCTCACATCTCTTACTTTAATAATGAGTTTTAGTAGCTATGTATAGTGTAATGACAATACATATGTAGTTACATGTATTGTTTGTATTTATGTAAGGGAGGATGTCTCAATCAAACTTTGTATTTAATGTAACTTGTTAAGAGCAAAGTTGTTTTTCTTCGAAGTTTTGTTAGTCATTGTTGGTAACACTCTTTATATTCCCTTGTACATTCCAAACAATCCTAAACCTTGTATAGGTTGACAAATATTTTCGGTGCGTAGAATACCTTAATCCCATATTCCTGAAATTAAATAAACATTTTTTGCAAATATTTAGTTAACTTTTGCATTATTCTTCAAAACGTAGTATCCATTATTATTACCTATGTTTGAAGGCAATTTAATATAATAAATTTATTATTTCACTAATAGTAATAAAACTTTTAAAAATTACTTTTTTGTTGCTCTAATTTCGTGTTTAATAAAGTTATTCATAAATATTATGATAACATTAATTAGATTAACCGACACAAATTTACTTTTGCTAGCTAAGAGCTTGCCTAAGACAATGGTGTTCCGTTTTCGACTATTTATAAAACACTTGTTTGCATTTCAAGTACATTGATGGATTTATTAGAAGGTATTTGTAATGCTTGAATTTTTTTCAAACAACTTTCAACAAATAGCTTTTAAATCGGGAAAACCCTTTCTGAAAACAATGTTTTTCTTTTTCGTACTAAAGAAATGGCGATACTCGTATTCAAAATGTTTATGTGTCAAAGTTATGTGGTGTAACCTAAAATTCTATTATCCCTAGAAACATCTTATGCGCTAAAATAATATTTCAGTTGAGTCAACACAAAATGTTTTAATGTGTTTAAATAAATTCGTTTAGTTATGGAAAGTTCACGGTTACGAAACAGGTTTGAAAAAATATTTTCATTAACTTGATTACAATGGTTGTTTTTGACTCCTGTGTTGGAGTTCGATCTTGTAAAATATTGTTCTTAACTTTAACAGAATTCCAACATCTGTTTAAATACCCTCGAGACGGTGGCGTAGAAATTTAAATTGAAAGAACATGGCGGTTTAGTCTTTGTTACTGGGAAACAGCCAAACTTCAAGACGGGAGTGATTAAAGCCATTTTTTAAATCAATAAAAAAAAGAAGTAAATGGAAGGGACCTTTTACATTATGTGATATTAGTTGTTTTGAGTAATGTTTACGTGCAAAACTATATATAAAATAACGAAATAAACCTCTGTATGCACATTTCTTTATGCGCTAACGGATATGAAAATTCTCTGTAAAGAATTAATTATTAACGTTCTATTTGATATAATTTTTTTTAGCGTAATGTGTTTTATTTTAGCTTATTGAAGATATATTATTCAGATATATTTGTGTTGTCAATGTTGTTCTTGCGGTTGCTAAGACGCAATGCTAGTGTGGCATAGGAATGTTTGAATATAATTTTGAAATAAATAAACAAAATCGTTTCTAGTGATGTTTATTTACAAGAAGAACATTTTAAATTAAATGTAAGTTGATAAAAAGGAATTGTATAAAGTTTATAATGTTTTATGTCTCCTTACTCTCATAAGTTTAGTATTTATTGTAGGATGTATTTGTAGAACGAAGAATATTTAACACAATACAAACATCGGTAGTTATTGAACATTCTTACATACCTTCATTTATTAGTTTCCAAGAGAAATAAAGAATGAAAATATTCAGAATGTAAATGATAAAAAAACCTAATATTTTATTTGCAAAAATCCCACTATTTCTGTTTCTTTTCAATAATTGTTCTTTGCATTACCCTTCATTCTGAGTAGTTCATATTCAAAAGAGCTATAAACGTTACTACAGAGTGTTAAAACATTTTCTCACAATGACACGAACAAAGTTAAACAGTTCATAACGTAAAAGCAAGTATTTATACACGTTACTACAGAGTGTTAAAACATTTTCTCACAATAACAAGAACAAAGTTAAACAGTTCAGAAACGTAAAAGCAAGTATTACGTTGATGTCTTACTAAACTAAATTCTGTGATGAAGCATTTGTCTTAAAGTGTTTATAACAAATCACCATAGCAAGCAGTTGTGGCCTTTTACTCATTTGTAAGGACGTATTTTATTTAACCCCCATCTTTAATTGAAACAATGACCAAAAACAATGTTTTAAACATGGGTAGAACGTAACAGTTTTTCTAAACAATTTCAATACTTGACTTATATATTACAGAAATGTAAAATTTCTCAAAATAATTGTTTGAAGTTTTTCAGCTAGCCACTTTAGAATCCAAGGAAAGAAAATGTATTACTAGTAAAGGTGTTAGTAATATGTAAAGGTGCAAATATAATTCCTAACTTTCAATTGTTTGTAATATACCTGACTTTTATTTTAGAACTTCTCACCTTAACACTTGTTCCCTATATTTATTAATTATAAGGGTATTTCTCTAGAACTATATTTAACATTTTTTAAAAATCAATTTGAAATAATTATTCCTCCAACCATTTAAAAAATGGTTTTAAAATAATATATTATTTTAAAACAAATAAAATTTCATATTTCGCTTAATCCGTTAATTTGTAAATACATAATGTCACACAGTATCTTATTTGCGAGTTTGGTGACTTGAAGCATTCATTTCTACAAAATAGTACGATTCACCGGTGTCTCGTAAAGCCAACGTTCTATTGATGTAAATTGCTGCAGCTTAAACAATGTAACTGGGACACTTCAGTGTGTAACCAAAGGGACGGGTAAAGAATTACGTTATATAAATATAGGTCATGCTGGGACATTAAAAAAATTATTTCTAGGATATGTTTATAACTTGTCAGTGTTGACCGTTTTGCCTATCTCGAAAAACCCCGTTTGACTAAATACAATCTCCAAAAAACAAAACAATACTTAAACCTCAATTAAAGAAGTAGCAAATCGAATTTCCACAACTTGTCTGTAGGAGAGGAGAGTAACAAATAAGTAATTCATTTTACCATCTTCTCCTTAGGGAAAATTATCGATATGATATGCTATAGGTAACGAACTAACTATTCAAAACATATGTAAGCATAATAGTTGTATGAGTTTAGTTTGAATATGTTGTGGATAATTTAGAAATATAATGGTTTGTATTATACAAATTCAAAGAGTCAGGGGAGAACGGTTTTATCACTACTGTATACTCTCTCTTTCAACACCCTGGAAGACAAACGCCTAAATACCTTGAGTTCATTGATATGCAAAAAAAAAGGAAAATGGTGTTGGAATAACCTCAAACAGCGGGAAAGACGATGAGTCCAATGAATATGGATTATAGTGTGGTATATAACCCAACCTTCACCTGACTAGGTGACGATAAAGATATGTACCATATGGTTTGGTGTTGCATCACCCAAGCATCCCAACATATAATGTGTACTATAAACGCGAATAAAAATTAGAATCGCTTACGGTCTTTTACTACACTATATATCTTTGTTTTATACTTACGATATGAGTGGTGTCAAAGGTTTACAGAAAATATATTTTCGATGATTGACCATTTTGCGTCTTATATTCTTTCTAGTAGTATGTAACAGTGTATAACTCAGTTTACAATATTTACCATCAGAGTCCTCAGTTATTTAAAATGAGTTATTAAAACTATTCTCATAACACAATCTTATCACATAAAAACACAAGGTGAGCTGAATGAAACGTTAAAATACAGTCTCCTTTTAAAGTGACAGACCATTAATAATAAATATCTACTGTTACACATACCATTTAATGGTGTGAGTCAAAAGAAAGGTCCAATTTCAACAAGAGTAGCTAGATGGTTTATATGCCTAATTATCCCGGAATATATAAATTATTGAATTTTTACATAGGAAAATAATAACCAAGAGTCCTGGGGAGGGATTAAAATAGAAAAACATCTAGTATAATCTCTTTTAATATGTTCTAGGTTAATTTACTAAGTCGCCCAAAAAACTACACTTTAATTCAATATTATTATAATGAAAATATTAAAAACCACTCAAATATCACAAACAAAACCAAAAATACAGATAATACAAATTACTTAAGATTAAGCCCCAATTATACCCTCATAACCCCAGAGTGACCATATCCTAGCGATTTTTTTATTCTGGTATATTTTACCTAAATT
Organism: Prosapia bicincta; assembly: GCA_036971475.1. NCBI lineage: Eukaryota > Metazoa > Arthropoda > Insecta > Hemiptera > Cercopidae > Prosapia > Prosapia bicincta. The sequence goes on from JBAIZL010000002.1 coordinate 57,131,079, forward strand.
CATCCTTTTACCACTCCCGTAGAGCTACACTCGTGCATCTATGACGGTATTGGACTTAAAAACCTGCCGTTTGACCATTTTTGATGTTATAATGCTTTACTCCGAAATCACACACGTAGATTTCTACTCTAGATATTCACTCCCTCTGACATATTTCCAAACATCCTAAGTAAATTTTATTAATGGTTTTGGGCTTTTAACAACCCTGAGTGGTCATTTCCTAGCGGTTTTTGGCTTCTAGAGTTTTACTGCACTTTACGTGCATCCCAGTTGACATTTGATCACGCTATTGAACTCAGAACATTCAACTCCCCCTCTCCAGTAATCATTTTCTAAATGGCATAGGACTCGCCCCCCTCTAAAACATACCGAGTGATACTTTTTAGCCTTTTTTGCGTCTGGCCCTTCCCCCCCGATTTACCGCTGAGCTACACCCGTAGAACTGCACTTGTTTATCTCTGTTAGCTTTTGCTGACGGCATTAGATTCAACGGACTCAAAACCACTAAGTAAATATGTTCCTGCAACTTTTTCGCATCTGAAATTTTTACCCCAATACTCCCCTTTGTTTTGCCCTTAGATTTACGCACGTTAATCCCCATTGGCTTTCGATTACGGTGTGGGACTCAGAACCCTAAGAGCACTCCATGTTATCATTTCTATCTTTTTTCAGCTTCTAATATTTTTACCTCTTTGAAACCCCTGTACAGTCACACCTGGGCATCCAGAATCAAGACTCTCACAAAATCTCGAGTGATCGTTTTCTATCGATGTTTCGACAGCAGACATTTTTAGCTCAGTTTGCCTTTTTGCTACTCTCGTAGCTACACCCGTGCATTCTCGATAGGCTTTAATGATGGCATTAGACTCAGCTCATTAAAAAAAACCCAAGGAACCATTTTCTAGCTATATGTGAGTTCTGACAGTTTTGCCTCTCTGCTGCGCTCCCGTATAGTCACTCCCGTGCGTCCCTGTTAGCTTTCGATATGGTGCAGTCAATGAAGGTAAAAATAGGGTATTACTTTAAACTCTATGAACACTCACTCATTAAACTATACAATAATGCTTATTTTACCCTTAACATCTAAACTGACATTAGCGCTTTTTGTATTTATTAGCTAAAATCCCCTTTCTGCGAAAAATTGAAAAACATTCTATCTGTGGAAATATTATTTAGTTCACCTTTAACACTTTGCACAATAAATTTCCTTTAATATTTTGAAACATGATTTATGATTGCAATAACTTTGTCAAACTTTAAACCATCCTTTAAGCCAAATACAATGGTAGAATTGTATTATCTCCATGAAATAAGAAATCGCATATTACCAAGGCACAAAACATTTATTTACTGATTTTGATATATTTTACTAATACACTGTGAAAGTGATTCCTTTGCCTGGAATCAATTTTGAAAATTATTTATTTGCCGTTTTAATTGTTTTGTTTAGATTTATATATTTAGTAAACCTTTTCTACTAAATATTAATCAAATCGTTATTTCTTATGCTATATCAACCCTTAAAAACTACTCTTTCTCTTGAAATTAATGAAAACATTTTTTAGCAGTTTTGACAGTTTAACTATTCGAGACTCGTTTCACTCCTAATGAAAAGTTTTATTTTAATTTCTCAAACCTTACTTTAATTATTCATATATGACACATAATAATATATATATATAATATATGACATTCTTGTGTAATATGCATACCCGTAAAATCACTGTCTTAAAAAGCGATTGTTTTTTTCTCGATGCCTTGGTTATTTTTTGAGCTATAGGGTTCATACAAAAACCCTATAGTTTTGGAAGATAAATACTAATCGAATTCGTGCAAGGTAAGTAACTTTTGAAAGTAATAGTTCAGGGTAAAAACCCTTATGCGTTCACTATTAAATATTGCTAAAATCCTCTAAGAAGGGACTTCATATAAGTATTTGTAATTTCAGATTTGTTAAGTTCTTTTTTATTCACTCTGTACACACACACACACACACACGCTCGCACACACACACACACACACACACACACACACACACACACACACACACACATACTCACGCACACACACACACACACACACATACTTACACACACACCAACACACACACACACACACACACAACACCAACGCACACACACACACACACAGCTTATAATTAGCCTAATATATATATATATATATATATATATATATATATATATATATATGCTTATAGATCATGGGCAATCAATCCTAAATTCTTTATTGGCGATAGAGTTAGACTCCGAATAATTTCACGGACGTGACTTTCAAAGTCTGTAACCAAGTTCACGATTTCAGGTTCAGGGCAGAGTAAAATATGCAAATTAAGAATCTTCAACTTTGCTTACAATTAAAAAGGTTTTTATTATTGTTAGATACGTATTTGGGTTATTTAACGTAAACTAAAACTCTCTTTAAATTTATTAAAATACATTTTTAGTTTTTACTTGATCTTGATTTAACGTAATGAAAACCATCATTAATATTCAGAGGAATGTACTAACGGATTTCTATGAGAAATGCCATTTTCATATTTAGTTTCAATATTTAAAAATGTTTAGGTAATTTAACGAATAAATTTATTTCGTAGTTACTTATGGGTTCATCCTATGAGTTCTTATGGATAGGAAGCTACTCTGGCGTGAGCACTTGGAGGATAAGTGCAAAAAATCCTTAGCTATGTTCTGACAATGTAGAGGAGCGATAGGGATGAGATGGGGTGTGAGTCCACGAGATGGATTTATTCTGCCATTGTGGTGCCGAGGTTAGTCTCTGCCTCAATCTTCTGGTAAGACAGGGCACAGAATAAACAGGTACCGCGTGCAGGAGCTTTTCCTTAGAGTCATTACAGTCACGAAGAGGACTGACCAAGCCATGTGCGGCCATGAGGGTTATGATGGGGTTTCCATACTTAGGTCTTCGAATTACGATGGAGTCAATGAATATATTTCATACTGGCTAATTGTACCGGGCTCTGAAAGACAAGTAAACGACATAAACAGCGATTTGGTGATGAACTGAAGGAGCTCTGGACAGAACCTCAGGAAAGACACTGTCTCTTTTAAAAGGAAAAGGAATTACAAAATCCATACTCCTGAAAAAAAGCCATGGGCAGCGTGTAGATACCAACGTGGTAAAACCGGGTTCACGAATGGGTCCAGGATAAAGGAAGAAGTGGGAGTCAGGTGTAGGGAACCGAGATATCAAGACACATTCTCTCTTCGCTTGGAAGATTACAACTCTGTTTTCCCGGTGGAGGTGCTCGCTATCAAACTATGTGCTGTGGAAATAATAGGGTCTGCAAGAGGGGCAAGGCCATCTGGATATGCTTAGGCACGCAGTTTTGAAGGGTTCAGGTAAGGCTGGTGCTAGCTATATAGCTTCTCTAGCTGGGTAAGTCTAATTCGCTCAACCTAACCTGGATTCCAGGACATTCTGGCTGGGTAGGAAGAGAGAGCATATACCTTAGCAAAACAAGGGTGTATAACTCAAGGTCCGTTGGTGAGTGGTAAACATGCCATCTCAACAGGGGGCAAGAGGATCACGGCACATATAAATAGGTTGTACGTGGAAGAATAGAATTGGACTTTGGGGAGCATCAAATCCAAAGAACTGTGGGGTTACTCGGAAGACTTGTGGGCCAAAGAACTACTGTCCTTAAATAGATCTCAATTCAGAGCTACTGTAGAGCTGGTCACAAGCCATGGGAATCTGAGGGGGTTCCAATACAAAATTGGAAGATCTAGGTCCCCTGTGTGCAAGAGGTGCGACGAGGAAAGCCCAATTAACGTGCTCTGTGAGTGCCCTGCATTTGGAGCAGCAAGATGAAAGTGGTTTGGCTGGGAGGTACGTACACCAGAGGATATCAGAAGATTCAGCATCAGGTGGGTAGTTAGATTCTGAAACTGGTAGGTATCCACTACGCTAATCCTGTGGTAGGGTTGGGAAGAAAGTACAAAGGCTGTGGCTTAAAGGTATAGACCATACCTTTAAGGTCCCTCCGAGTCTTAATATTAATAATAATAATAATAATAGTAATAATAATAAATCTTCTTTAGTTTAATGAATTCTCTCAATGTTAAGTATTTTAATGACAATTAACAAATATATTTAATTTGAATATCCCTCCGGTTAGTTCCCCTATTTTATAGTTGTAACATTTTCTCTCTCTAAGCCTTGGATCAAGGCTTCATGATTTTATCTTCTTTTTCAAATCCGTCCTTGAAAGATAGTTGTGTAACATCCAGTTGTATTTCATCTTCTTTATTGGGTTTAGTAGTATTCTTTCTCCATTCCTCCTAAGGAGTTTTATGTCTTCTTTGTAAATAAATCCAAGTTATATTCTCCAAATCTCTATCTAAAAAATTCCAATCCTGCAATTGGTTGTTTGCTTCTAAAAAACAGATTGTTCCAAATTAAAACGTTATCTAGTCACTTTTATATTTTAAATAACTAATATCTTGCAAAATAATTTTTTGAGTCATAAACATTTTACTCTTATGTAAATATCTTGGTAGACCTGAAGCATGTTTATATCGTAAGTTATATTATTCAAAAAATTTTATTAAAAAAATGAAGTGCATAATATAATATTAAAAAATATATAAAACGAAAGATTTTCAGTAATTTTTTCAAAATTATTAGTTGAAACTAAATTAAGTGAGTTATATTTGGCTCTTTAGCCTTGGGAAAATCTTCCGAGGTGTTGCACCATAGATAATTATATGTAAAACTCAAGTTCTTGTAATTCGGTCAATATTATAAGTATGAATCATAATTTTGCCGTAACTAGGGACTAGTAAAACGTATCTATGAACACACAGGCTTAACGATCCCAGCCATAAATAGGCCAAGCTTATCAATTCCCAGTCTTTAAAGTTAAGCCGCGTGCAAGTCCCGGCTGAGCTATAGGCCAAGCCTACAAGGCCCGGAAGCAATCATAAGGGCAAGAATACCGCAGACTATGAAGGCCAATACATAGCGTGTCAGACTAGACTGTCGAGCCTTAATAAGTGAAGTCCCAACCTGCTATAGGCCAAGCCGTACAAGGCCCGGAAGCCATGATAAAGCCGCGTCCGTTCCGGCCTGAGGCCAGAACATCTGAGTCCAAATCATTACTTCTAGGCCTTATATGTCCCGGCCAAGCTGATCAAGCCGTCGCAAGTCCCAGCAGCCCAGTGTGGCACGTCTATGCACCGGCCATATTAGTCCGAGATACCCCGACCCTGCCATGCGGGCAACCCAGCCTTAATGTAAGTCCTATCCAAGCTATAGGCCAAGCCTTGCCGTGGCCTAACCAAGGAGAACCGAGTCAGGACAAGTCCAGCCTAGATGACCAAGACCTATAGATCGTGCTTAAACAAAATAAGGTTACTAACCATAGCTCCGAACAAAAAGAATTTATCCAGTTAATTTCCTTACTAAGAAAAGCAAAAATAATTTTTTACTTTATGCAATTTATGGTCTATTTACAAGCCTTAGTAATTGGAGAATAACATATATTAAATAACTAATTCAGTCCCATGAGCATAATAATTCACCTTTCCTGAGTTAAACAATTATAATTTTAATTTTTTCTTGTCTTTTTATTTTAATTTCAAACTATTTCGTAAAATCTGACGTAATTAGAGATTTAATCTAAATGTTTAGCATAACCCAATCAATTTATAGCTCTTTTAAAGATTACAATTCGAAACTTATTCTTGTAGTTTGATGTTAAGTAATAACAAGAATATTTGGCTACCACGGGGCTTTTCTTTACGACATAAAAGCTATACTAATCATTTACACACATATCACTATAGTACTTATCTTGTTCAAAAGGTAACTTATTGTAACATGTGCTCTTCTTTAGCTGCGCTTAGAACAACTCAATATACTATTTTGTCTTCTTTCTTTCTCGTCCTTCAATCTTACAGAGCGATGTGCTTTTATGTCTTCAGTCCACAAGAACGACTATTTCGTTTATGCGATTTTAAAATTCTTCTCTATTTATTCTGTCGGTTTTAAATATTTGAAACATTAATAATTTGTTTTACTTGTTTTCATTTTATATACCCTATACATATTTTTATTTTGGGAAGCATGATATTTATTTCTTAATTTTTGTAATATTTTGTTCCTTTTCAATATACTGCGTATTACACAAAACTTGATCATATGTTCAGATAGCCTAGGTATTTATTTAATGAACATCAACTACGCTTATAGTATGGGAGCGTCTGCACTGGAGTGAACACGACCGTTGTCTATTTGAAAATTTTCCACGTCTTTGCTTAGCAACATTCTAACAATCAATTTGCCTTTGTTGAAATTCTACAGAAATGTGTCTGTAAATGTTTAGTCAAATTGTTACTAACATATTCATCGTATAATTTAATTAGTTAGTTTTACTTTAGTGAAATATAAAAGTTTCTTGATAACTTTCATTCAATTCCTTCAATTAGCTTTCACTGTCCTGTTATATATATCTTTTACAAATTTTCAATCGTTAATAAAATACGTTTTCATTCATACAATCACGTTCAAATACATTTTTTTAAATGTACAGTGCATGACATTTGATGTTATTACAGTTTTTAAAATATTTATAATAATTAATTTTTAAAAAAATTATATATCGGTTGGTTTCGAACTGACTGACTACATTTACGAGATCCAACACTTTGGCGTTGAGGCAACTTTCCCATAGTTGAAAAAACAATTACAGCTAAGATGTATATGAAATTATAAAAGAATGGTTCCTTCAAATAATGAAGCATTACATGATTGGTGGGATGAGAAATTATAGACCACCATCAGCTTTAGAAATTAGAAAACTAAAAAAAAGAAAATGAATAAATACTAACTAACAAAAATAATAGTCCAACCCCATATACTACTGTATAGTGAGTGAAATGGAAAATTGCAAGGAAATTCGCTTTCTATTTTGCCACCTAATATTGTTATCCTGACATATGGGTATACATAGCCTATTTAATTAATTTTAATTATAAATTAAAAAGTAACTAATATAAACCTTTTGTTTGTTTACCTAAGTTGGAATTAACTTTAATACACACACACTCACACACACACACACACACACACACACACACACACACACACACACACACACACACACACACACACACACACACACACACACACACACACACACACACACACACACACACACATACACACACAAATACACATACACATACTATAAATAAATAAATAAATAAATATATATATATATATATATATATATATATATATATATATATATATATATTCATAATATGTTTTCAAATCTGAAACCTAATATTCCATTTGAATAATAAATGATGGGTTATAATTTCAGAATTATTCAGATTTAAAGAAAAAAAATGCTTTCGTTTTGATAGTTTCAAATCAACCTAGATTGTTGTATTAAATATTTTACAGGTGTGACAGCGTGGAAATCCGTTATTATTTTCTACTGGAGAGTCGTTCAATTCTAAGAAACAGGTCAACCATATATAACCAAATCCATCCGTACCGAATAAAGATATATTTTCTATTTTGATAGATTCAGATCAATGTACATTGTTGTATTAAATATTTCACAGTTGTGACAGCGCGGAAACACGTTATTATTTTATACTGGAGAATCCTTAAAATTTAAGAAACAGGTCAACCATAGATAAAATCTATCCGAATCCAACTAAGAAATGAGTTCTATTTTTATAGTTTCAAATCAACGTAGATTCTTTTATTAAATATCTCACAGGTGTGACAGGGCGGAAATCCGTTATTATTGTATACTGGAGAGTCGTTCAATTCTAAGAAATAGGTCAACCATAGATAAAATCCATCCAAATCCAATAAAGAAATTCGTTTCATTTTAATAGCCTCAGATCAAACGTACACTGTTGTATTAAAATATGTCACAGGTGTGACAGCGCGGAAGTCCGTTATTATTGTTTACTGGAGAGTCGTTCAATTCTAAGAAATAGGTCAACCATAGATAAAATCCATCCAAATCCAATAAAGAAATTCGTTTCATTTTAATAGCCTCAGATCAAACGTACAATGTTGTATTAAAATATGTCACAGGTGTGACAGCGCGGAAGTCCGTTATTATTTTGTACTGGAGAGTCGTTCAATTCTAAGAAACCTGTCAACCATCCATAATCCATTCCAACCGAACCAAATAAAGATGTATGTTCTATTTTGATTTAAATTTTCGCATTAAATACTTCACAGTTGTGACAGGTCGGGGATCCGTTACTATCTTCTACTGGAGAATCCTTCAATACCAAGAAACAGGTCAATTATGGATAAAATGTCAATGGATGTGGAAACAGTCAACTATAGATATCAAAATCCATACGAACTATATAAAAACATCTTATAACTAGAAAAAGTTACTATATTTCTCTATATGAGTAATTTCTGAATACGAATAATATATATATATATATATATATATATATATCCATAATACTCGGCGTAGAAATGTCCGCGTGGGAAACCGAAACGACGTTTAAGAACATATAATTATACAATAATTGTTGAATAAATATTTATAATGTAAATATTTCATGCATGTGATAAAACAATAGGTTTAAAAACAAGTGAGAAAGTTATATTTACAAAAATAATGTAAGAACATATTCTAAAGTTGTGACTACCTATTAAAGTTGTAAAACTTATTATTTTGTATAAACGGGCATTATGTTCAAGTCTATTTAGTTAATAATACTGTATCTGTGAAATGGAAAATTATTTAATAACACGTGTTTATTTTTAATGTACTGATTGTTTTAAATTGGTCAGAATTGTCTAAATTTGCTACAAAATCATTAAACTTAAATATTGTTTTATCTTCAGGTTACATAAACACTATATATTAGGAAATATTTTGTATAACTTTTATAAAAGTTAATTTTTAAATTAGGCATGTAGATGAGGTATCATACAAGTAAAAATCATAATATTTCAAGGTATTTTCCCCGTAATTCAATTCATCCAGAAGAATTGATATTGGATATATTTAAGAGAATAGAAGCGATCAATTTGTTTTAAGCAATCCACAGGCGACTTCAATCCCTACCAAAATATTTCTAATTGCAATGAGGCACAATTATGAATTAAGTGTCCCACATTTCGTGACCGTACAAACCACATATTTCATTTTAGGTTATATGCATGTCGTTTTACTGGAAATATTGAACTAATTACTTGAGGAAAATCATGATGGAATGGATCACATGTTGGTGACCACCCTAGGAACTATATTTCTTTGTGTCGATTGAAGTTGTCACTTTTTTGCTAGGCAAAGCATAAACTCTGAAAGCGTGTAAAATCAATTTAAATAAGTAGTTTAAGAAGCTTTTTCAGTCATTAGTGATAAAGTTATAAACAAGAAATACCTTGTATTGGGCTTTATTCTCAATAGTCTATATGCGTATTTGTAGGTTGCGTGTCATGGAGGTAAACCCTATATCTTCCCGTTATTGTTGAAACATAAACAGCTCCCATTTACACTGGAGAATATACCAGTTAGTGCTTGAATAATTATCTCTTATTCATTCACAATTACATTGAATCCAGCGCCATGATATTATAATGTGGGTAAAACAGTTTGTATACCCCTGATGAGCTAAGCCACTCAAGCTTTACAAGAGATTCTGATTCCTTTCTAAGTAAATGTTCAAATTACAAAGAACTGGGACAGAATGTAGTAGATCACGTTCAGCGTTTTTAAAGCCAGTATTTCGTTTAAGCTACGCAATGATAAAAACACTTCAGGTCATATCAAAGAATTATATTTCTCTGTGTAAACACAAATGTCATAACACGTGTCTCAGATCAATAATGTATTAAAGATTATTTATAGGTTCTTGTAAACGCGTGTTCGCTTCATTATAAATAGCTTATTTGGACTAAAATGATATATATATGTATATATATATACACTATCATTTTACCTTTCACAAATTTCGACTTCTATAAAGATCATCTTTATCGTTAGTTAATGTGCTACAATTATTTAATAGCAAATTTTAATAATAAAATATACTATTTAATAACAAAATTACATCAATAGTAATTTTTACAAGACAGCTTTAAAATTATAGTATTAATTATTAGAATGGGTGGATTATTATAGATGAGAGTGTTAGATTGTTTCGGTTCGTATTCATTTACTACACATTTTGTGTAAGTCTTTGTGTAATGAGTCAAAAATTACAAAATGTGTTTTTGTAAATATAAACTTAGCGTTAAATACATATCTTATTTAAGGATAATAAATTTATTGTAATAATAATTATTATTATAATTGTTGTAGAATAAATAATTTCAGTTGTAAACAGTTATTTATTTTGTCATGAATTATATGTGAAAACAGAGGAAATATTGCATCCATTCCTCGTTTGTTCATGTAACGGTGACCTGTGTTCTGTGGATATGTATAAATAATGCCAAAACGTTTTCCTGCTCAAATACTGATAGCATGTAGATCAGACGAACTTTTACTTCTCAACTAGGGAAACAATAGCTCCTCATCTTTTGAGAAAAGCACAACAGTCTACGATTGCAATAGAAATAGCAGATATAAAGAATTACTGGAATTAAATTAACCACTCGTCCAGTGAGACCTGCCGGTGAGAAAGTTCGCTATAAATCTTAACCTGTAATGAAAAAATCGATTTATCCAGACCCGTTGCAACGAATGCGACAACGCAGTATGCAAGCAGCACACACTTCTTCTCTCACAGTGTATTTTGGTGAATAACAAACCTTACGCATGGGTACAGATGAGTAAATATACTAAAAAACTGTTATTATTTGTAACACTAATAGCATATATCGGAAAAATTGTTAAGAGTATTTTTAAAATGTATGGTATAGTATATGTATTACTATTTTTGTTATAAGTGATTTATTTTAGCAAAATAATTATGTACAACATTATACTTCCAATTATTAGTTGTTGTTACCTTGTTTAAACATCTTAGGCTACCTTCAGGGATGCGAATTACTAAAACTTATAACTAGTGTTAGAGATATTGTAAGGAGCTGAAGATTAAGGTGATGAGTTTATACATCAAAGGATAGGAAATATTGGAAGCTCTTGTCTATCATCTTTTCTGTCTTATCTTGCCAAATCTCATTAACATTTAACCAACTAATTTTCTAACATCTTACATCCTTGTTAGCATTTGAAAAGGTAATTTGTACTGTAGTCAGCGTTTATTCATACTCTTTAAATATTTGTTGCATATTTTTTAACTAACCTTTTGATCGTAGTCTTATCGTTATTATGGGAATACTTTTCTATCAATATTTTTCAACAATTAAGAAAATAGTATAGTAATATTTTACTTAAACGTAAAATAGAGATTTTAGTTACATAGGTATCAAAGATTAATAAAATCTAGAATGAACCCATTCCCTTAAAACGAAATGTAATTGAGAGTAAACCTAAATTAATTATATAAGAAAATATGGCTCAAATATTATTTTCCAGGAATTACGTCATTCATAAACAGTATTAAAGTTGTCTCATCAATTAAATAAATATTGCACTTTTTGATTTTATTAATTTGTGTAATGGTTGTTGACGAAATGCAGTCAGGAAAGTTTTATAGAAAGCTCTGTACACTTTGGTATAAAAATAAATTACATAGCGTTTAATACATTTTGAATTATACTTCACAGGTTATTCATAAGGCATATTTTTTGTTTTTAAATGTTTTTGTAGTTCATTTCATAAACTATATTTACTATCTAACAATTCAGAAATTCAAATAATAAAACATTTTATTTCTGTTTTTTTTTCATTTAACAAATAATGCAACACCGCAGAAACGTTCCCGCCGACCTATATTTATATAGAATATTGTGCAAACGATCGGATATACGTCAATATTTTCTCGAATTGGTCTTATTTACACTTCAACAGGATTCATTTCAAACCGTTGCATATATTATTTTGTTGGTAAATATGATTGAATACAATAAATTGCGTCCTTCAACAACTTGTTTTTACATATTATACAAATTATTAAACGTTTATTGTATTTATACAGCATACTTTCTATAGATGAATGATGTATGATACTAATAACCTAAATAGAAGTATAGCAAATTATACTTATTGAAATAATTATAGATTATATTATACATCCTTTATGTTATCACAATTATAATTATTAAAACGTAAAATTGTTTTGAAATAACAATTTTACATATTTTCGTAAAAAAATATCATGTTTAAAAGTAACTGCACGTATAAATATAACATACAGGAATTTAAAAAAATATTTAATGCTACAAAACCCATTTTATGAATGGTTTATTGTGATAGTTTATGATATGACTTCAAAAAACACAACAAAATGTAAACCTATATCATGTTTAGGACAATAATCAACATAGTTATAAGGGAGGCTGTGGATCACTGTATCTGCGATGATCCATATATGTAATACGTAAATGTATAGTTTGGAAGTAGTGATCAGTAGTAGGTTAGTAATTCAAATGTCAAACGTCTGCAAATAAATAAATATATTATTACCAGTCTGCATAGTATGACAATATTTTGCAAATACTGTTTATTGTTTGTAATTTTAGTACTTTAAAGTTAGTACTTTTATCATACTATTACCTGTCTGTAAAACAATTATTTTTGTTTTAAATTTGAAACAAAATAAAGGCGTCATTGTAAATGACAAAGTTATTCTATTATGATAAGTGATTAGGGCTTAACTCCATTTCTTAAATCTTTCTATTTTCTTTAAACTTTCTATGAAAGGAAAAAGGAAATGTATATTGAAAATTTTCAAAATCTTTTTGTCAGTCTTACATTCTAGAATTCATTAACACTGCATTACGGGAGTGGTCGCGTGTACTGCTATTGTAGAACACAGTTATTTTATTTATTGTTTTACCTTTAGTTATTTTTGTATCAACTTTTTAGATCGTGGGTGTATGAATTATACTCTTTGAAATCATTTTCTAATTAATAAATTGTATTTTAATTCAAAACAAAATTGCATAACTTCATAAAATGTGTTTCATACATAGTATTTTAGTAAGGTACTTACAGCTATGAAAAGTAAAAAAAATCCAAAGATATTTAGGTAGGTACGGTACAATTTTTAAAAACACAAACACGTACAAAAAAATAAATCATTTTACTGTATATTGTCTATTCGTAGCAGTCATCACAAACACTCTTTTGATGTTCAGGACACACCCATCTTTGACATTGTCCACAAGTTTTGCGGGTTGATTTATGTCTACTTCTGCTGCAAAGGAAACACTTTCCTACTCCAACAGGTTGTTCTCTAAGTGCTGGGGCTTCCTCTGAGATGCCAAGAAAAAGCTTTCCTCTTCTTCGAATTCCTTTTGGCATGGTTTCCATAGTAACTCGCCGTCGAATAGCTGGATCAATCAATTCGAAAGCCAAATCCATGAGAATTTTTTTCCGATTGATATTCTCGCTGTTCCTGTTTGCTCTGTAAATATTTATGGCATTCACGCCAGCAACATTCCATAGATGAAAAAAGATTGTGAGAGGCCACCTCCGAGAGTTTCTTGATACACAAAAATGTCTACACATTTTATCTAAAATGTCAACCCCATGCTTTGTCTCATTATGTAGGGTTTCTTCTCTTCTCCTGTGTCACCATTACATTTTTATAATGCATAGTTGAAATTGCACATACAGCCTTATTTTTCTGTGGAACATAAGACACGAGCGTACATTTTTCTTGGAAGTCAAACAAACTGGATTTTGGTCCCCTTTCATAGTCTGGAAGAAAGCACTCAGGAATCTCAGGCTTATTTTTTTTTAAGGTTTTTAAGTCAATGACTTTTATAAGAGCATTCTAGCCATAGGTATTGAGGAAAAAAATGTCAGCGGTGATATGTCTCCGTAAACCACTTACTGGTTCAACCAGGCGACACACTTTGTTGGTTTTGCGAAATGGGCCCTCTGGTTGTTGACCCACATACACCTCTAAATTATTGGTATAGAAGTTTGATGAAGCCACTAAAGAATAGATTTTAACTCCAAGCTTCGCAGGTTTCTCCGGCATATACTTTCGAAACGGGCATTTTCCACGGAAGGCCACAAGTTGCTCGTTTATAGTAAGATAATCAGTGGGCTTGAATGCAATTTGGGAATTCAAGACAAATTTGTCGAAAATAAACCAAATAGCAGCTAATTTATCCACAGCTTTACGGTGTTCTCTGTCGCATATGTCATCAAATCTTAGACATCGCATTAAAAATCTAAATCTATGCTCACTCATTGTGACGTAGATAGCTTCACAACCTGTCCCACGACTGTTGTTCCAGAGCTCAAACAAGTTCGTCTACCTGACTTCAAAACACCGCACATGTAAAAAATTCCAAGTAGTGATTTTATTCCAACTACATCCGTAGATTTAGAATCCATCTCTCTGTTATATTTATTTCTTATCTCATCTATGTAGATATTTGTGCATAGAACTACTTCTTGAAACAATTTGTCATCAATCACACACCAGAATGATGATAAGCTCTTGCATTTCCTTGAGTTCCTGGTCTGTGGAAAGCTGGTATTATGTTCAAATTTGGTGTTCGTGTATTTCTTGGTATTAAGGGTTCTACATACCAGCGAGATGGTTATTTTTATGTCGCTTTTCTCTGCCAATATAAAACTCAAGCACAGGTCTTCCAATAGTTGGTCTTTCTTCTGCATTAGGTCGTATTTACAGGTATTCCTCTTCTTCTTCAGCTTATTCCACATAATTATTTCCTGTTTCGTCAGAATCACTGTGCTCGACCATTTCTTCCACGACATCTTCCTTGAGTTCATATTCATCTTGAACTCCAAGCACACTTTCATCGTCACTTTCTACTTCCGCCAAACACAACCGTATCTGTTCTCTATCACGTTCAGACATTTTTCAAACATATAATACGTATATATATATATATATATATATATATATATATATATATATATATATATATATATATATATATATATATATATATATATATATATATATATATATATATATATATTATAACATAATGTACGAGGCTTTAGATTAAATTAAGCTAGTTGCTAAAATAATCATCTGTAGAATTAAGCAAAGGAAGACACAAATCGTTTTCTAGTGTGGACAAAGCAGGTACCAGGTCGTTATCTTTTCCAGGAAAGCTGTAAATTGAGTCCGGCAACCATAGACAATAGAGAAGGGTCCATAGTGGTTAAGACGGGAAATCCAGCGGCTGATATAGCCTGGGGAATTACCCGTTTACCGTTAGGTTTATCTAATTGTAGAACTGTGGGAAACTTACAAAGAACGTATTGGTGGTAGTGGGAGAGATTAGATTTTTAATAAAAACTAAATGATCGGAAGTTTAAGGGGAGTTTTGAGGAGAGTCTCAGAGAGAAATAGACAGGTTGGTGGGGACAAGGATGGAAGTGTTGAAAAGGGAGAATTTTGTTAAATTAAGTAGAGTTTTTTTATAAGTAAAATTTAAAAGTGCGAGGTAAATTTTTTTTTAAATATATAAAGTAAGTTATTTTGTGTCTAGTGTAAGCGCGGAAGTGAACAAAGCCAGGATTCCAGGGACTCTTCAGAACAATAAGTATATTTGAATATAAGTATAGCCAACATACATCTATCTTTTAGTTTAAAACAATTTTAAGTTCATCAAAATTTATAAAAATTATTCTAGTCACCATTTCTAATTTAAAAGCAAAGTTCCCGTAATTGCGACCCCGAGAGCAAGAATAAAATTTTAATACTGTTTTTTTTCTATGTTATGCTATTAGAAATCTATGGCCTCAGAAGTCCACATTTTATCATTGTAAATTTAGTTAAGATAAAATCACCATGTGATAACATGATCACATGTTATTAAATACAATAATGTGTAGAGTTAATTGAAGAGAATAAATGGAAGGGGTGTTTAAAAATTGATAAGATCGTTAATTCTTTTATAAACCTGAAGGTGTGACATTAAATAGGTAAGGTAAATAAATAACATTTAAAATAAATTTAATTTTAACAAAAGTTAAGTTATAATATATATATATATATATATATATATATATATATAACACAGATAACACAGAACAAAAAAACTATGCAAAGGAATCAAATGAGAAAATGGTACACAAGTTTTCGCGCAATCTACAATAGTAGGTTAATACAGTCTATATTTTTCGACTTATAGCTGGCGTGACAGCTAGATGAGTGAAACTTATCTGAGGCAATGAGACTGGTATACGAGAAAGGTATATTGACCATCAAGGTCACAAGTGTTGCTAACCCCACAGGGCGGGAAAAAATAACTACCTGTACTACAATAGTAGAACACGCGACCACTGCAGTGTTAAACATGACTTGGTCATAAAGAAGCTAACTCTTAAATCACATTAGTTCACACTTTCATTAGTTCACTAGCAGTAGAGTTACATTACAATATTTTAAACTTAAAACTTTAAGGTTTATCAACATCTAATTCTTCAACTAATTGTAAACATCAGGTTTGTAAGAAGTAGTAAATAAAAGTTATAACTACTTAAACATTATAGTTTATAAACTATTGTCCTCGTTTAAAAGAGTTACTAGCAACCGTATTCTGTCATTATGAAATTTATATTGGGAATTTATTAATGACATTTCAGTAATGATCAATAACACACATCTTCTGCTTATAGTATATAAGTAGATTATTAAATTCTCTTATATACTGTAGCTACATTTTATTTTAAAAAATATTTGGAAGATTAATATAAGTATAGTACATAGGTTCTATGTCATCGAGAACCTATCTGTTTAGGGCTTCGTAGCTCCTTGATAACCCCTCCTTTGAATCTTCAAAAAGGGTGTACGAATCCATCTGTGATCATGAATATTTTACAAGAGGAATTCTGAATGGTCAGGTTGTCTAAGATGTTAAGGGGCATCACCAACGTCGTTAGTAGTTTTTAAATTGTTTAAAAATATTTCGAGAAAAATTGCGACTCATATCGTAGTCTGGCTGCTATTAACGTCCTAACCACATTTTCTAAATGTTAGATTTACAGAATTATGACTATTTCTGAAACAGAAATTCAGACCTTACCGCATTGCGTTTTATTTCTTGGGGGTTGAAAGAATCATAGTTTAAGGTGAGCGTACATATCGGCCGTCACATGGCTAATCCCAGAAATTATTTTAACGAACTTGGCATGAAATGTAATACAGACTAGATGTCTGCAGAGCCAGATATTATTCTCATATAAAACTTACTATAGTTCCAAGCTCGTTATTATCCTCTCTTAGTTGCTATTTTAAAATGAATCAAATAATATTATTGTAGTAGTAGTACTTACTTGATATCCTGACATTTTTTACAATAAAACACTAAACTATTTTATATTAATTTTTTAACCCTCTGTGAATAGTGCATGTGTAAACTCAAAATTGTGTGGTACGTTATACCCACATTTGCTTCAATTATATTGTCTTTATTGTATAACTGACATTATTAAATAAAATACATTATATAAACCAATTATCCTTATAAGCACAATTATAAACGACACACACACGTACCTATATATATATATATATATATATATATATATATATATATATATATATATATATATATATATATATATATATATATATATACATAATATGTTTTCTTTTTTAATAATTTAAAACAACAGGTTTTTCAAATACAAGAATATTTAATAATTTATATTCAAAGCTTTTGTTGGTAAACAGTACCAACATTATCAGGAGTGAAAAATTCTATAATGCCAGATATATGCCTAAAACATATGTTAAATTTGAAATAGAATTTCCTATAATGACAAAATTTATAAACAAGAAGATCGTATTGCTATAGGCTCGCCATTATCAAATATATTATCTGAAATATTTTTACAACAATTAGATATTAAAATAAATGAAATTAAAAAAATATATAATAAAAATGGTTTTTGGGTTCGATGTGTAGATGATGAAATGTATATAAAACAATAATAATATAAATTTAACAAATATTTTAAATAAAATAATTAAAATTAATAACAAAATCAAATTTACTTATGAAATTGAAGCAAATATTAAAATACATTTTTTAGATTTAACAATAATAAGAAAAAATGAAAATTTTGAATATATGATATACCGTAATCCAACTTTGTTAAACCAAATTATACCAAAAAATTCTAATCACCCATATAATCCAAAAATGGCTGCTTTTTATAACTTAATATATAGAATGCATAATATCCCCATGAATGAAGAAAATAAAATAAGAGAAAATCATAATTTATCAAATTGCATTAGAAAACGGTTATAAAAAGAAAACTGTTGACAAACGTAATTATAATATTTTTAATAAACAACATAAGAATTTAATTTACAAAAAAGAAATAATACAATATGGACTTCATGTTTATTTGTAAGCCATGAAATAAAAAATATCACCAAATTATTTAAACATACAAATATCAAAATTGCATACAAAACTAATAAAAAAATAATAAACATATTAAATAAAAATAATAAAGCAAATAATATGAATGAAAAAGGTGGTGTTTATAAATTAGAATGCGAAAACTGTAATAAAACTTATATAGGTCAAACCAAGATAAAATTAAGAGAAGAGAAAGATATAAAGAACATTAGAGTGCTTATATAAATCCAAAAATATATAAATACAATTTTGCAAATCATTGTATTAATAATAATCACCAATTTACAAAAATTGTAAATATGAAACTTATAAAAGAATGTAATAAAGGATTAAGAAAGACTATATATGAAGCATTCGAAATATATAAATACAGTAATTATAACAAATTAATAAAAGAACAAAAACAAATACATTCTAAATTTGATACTATATTCAATGTCTATAATGTTACAGCAACAAAATAAATGTGGCAATTTGTATAAATTTAGCAACAATTCTATTTCTAATTTAACATATGTTTTAGGCCTATATCTTGCATTATTGTATTTTTCATTCCTGATGATGTTGGTACTGTTTACCAACGAAAAGCTTTGAATATAAATATTCTTGTATTTGAATAACCTATGTTGTTTTCATATATATATATATATATATATATATATATATATATATATATATATATAATATCTGATTCATCCTTTCAAAAAATGAATAAATAATAAACGAAGAACGTTTGTAAAAGTATTAATCACTCCTAAAACTGTAATGTGAATAGCAGATTGTTTTAAAATTTGTTAGAAGTGGTAGAGACACTACATTGTAAACATTAAATAACTCAATACATGTATGAAAGCTTGAACTATTATAAATTGATAAAGTAGATGACAGACAGTATGTTATTAACTTTTCAATGACTTTTCTACTGTAAAAGATACTTTTATTCCCTTAACGGATAACAACGCTAAACGAGTTCCACGAGGGAGCCTTGTTTGCTCAAGAGAAAGTTCGTTTGATTTACAAAACTTAATTTAAAGTTAAAAGAAGTCAGAAACATTCTTGATTATTTCATAGGCTTTTCTACACAAAGTTTGGGTGTTTCATTTAATATTTATTGTGATTTGTGATAAACACAGTCATGTACACATTCATTCGTATAACTTATTAAACTCTAATTGTCAAATTTCTGTTATGTCTGAATACATATAACTATAACACACCTGAGTAATCTATTTTCGTTTTACGTTCTAGATCATTCTCAGTTACCATTTGCATCACAGGAAGAAACATTTGCTCCAATAGAAACTAATATAAGAATAACTTGTTAGACAATATAAACACTATTGTATTTTATAAAATATTCAATAGCTTTAATTTTAAGTTACAATAAAATATTTCTCCTATTGTGAGGTCCTACTCGTTATAGAAATATTTTTTTTAGGATTATCAATTACTCTATGGCTAACTTATATAATTTAAATGTTACGATTCATAAATTTTTTGAAAACGAAAATTGTATCTATAAATTTTATTATAAAAAATTCAGAGTGAGAAACAGAAATGACATTTAAAATTAATTTTTTATAATCATATTTGTGTCATAAATGTTTTTTAAATATTTATTTTATCCATACACTTAAGCCTGTAATGATAAATATTAGGTGAGAAAATCAAGGAAAAAATTATAATAGTGAATGATAAAATTACTTTAAGAGCATATTTTCAAGTAATAACTACCAGTATTATAAGCAGACAATATTTTTAAGTCCATTTAGTCTATGAGATGGAGAAAGTTGTCTATCAACATTTTTTGTATTTATTTTTATTGAATATTTTAAATTGGTCAACATTGTCTAAAGTTACTATAAAATGCGAATTATCAACAAGTGGAAAGTCACAGTATTCATCTCGAAGTTTCCTAATCACTACAAAATATTGTGTACTGTCTGTAAAAGAGCAATTTATGAAGTAGCTGTGTAGATGAAATATGATAGAAATAAAAATCTCAATTTTTTAAGATAATTTTCCCTTAAAAGTAGTAAACACTACTAAGTTGTGCTAGTCTATCGCCAAGCAACAGAGTGCATTGTTATTTTAATCCCCACAAAAATATTTGTATTTGTAACGGAGCACAATTATATAATATTTGACCAAAGGTTTTGAGATCATATAAAACATATATTCCACTCTATGTTAAATGAAAGTCGTTGTTTTTCTGCAAATATTGAAACAATTAATTGTTGAAAATCGTTGTGGAATTGCTTGTATGTTGATGAACACTTCTATTAACTATATTCCTTTGTGTAGTTCGAATTTTTCACTTTATTGCTGGCAAAATACAGTCTTTGAAAGCGTGCAAAATTAATTGGAATAAGTTACTAAAGACGCTGTGTCAGTAGTTGGTGTACAAAGCTACAAACAAAAAACACGTTGGACATAGGGACATTATAGTGAATAGTCTATATGCGTATTTGTAAGTTGGTTGTCACGGAGGTAAACCCTGTATCTCTCTGATATTTTTGAAACATAAACAGCTCCCATTTACACTGGAGATTATTTTAGTGATCACTTAATTAATTATCTGTTATTTATTCAGAAGTAAACTAAATTGAGCTGTAAGAAATAGTAATGTGTCCTGAACGTTTTTATGAACGTACCAATATTTGATACTTGTTTTGAAAAACTCAACTTAAACAACTCTGCAACGAAACGAAATCACTTCAGTTTTATAAAAGCTTTTGTTTCCTTACTAAGCAAAAGAAGATCAAACTTCAAAGAAGTGAGAAAGAATTTAACTTCTCATGTTCAGTGTTTTTCAGCCAGTATCTCTCTCAAATCGTGCAATGAATAAAACACTTGATATCGTGTTAAAGAATTGTCTTGCTGTGTTTAAACTACAAGACACAAACTTTCTGTGTGTTACGTATCACTGATTGAAAATAAATTATATTTAGTGATTGTTTTTTAATTTTATACAACAAAAAACCACTAAGACTCAAATAATGATATAATTTCTACAATTTGACTTTCTACAAAATCCGAGGTTGAAGATATTTCTACAGTTTAGTTAAGTATGCTGCAAATAGTTGATAATACTCTGTTTTTCTAGAATTACAATTTAATTATTTATATAGTAATTTTTTACAAGTCACCTCCTAAATTATAGATAATAATTTTTAGAATAGGTAGATTTTTAGAAATGAATGTGATTTGACTCATATTCATTTCGTTCACATGTTTTAGAAGTCATGATATAGAAAAACGGTCTTTGGATAATAAATGTAGTTGCAAAATAAACATCTTATTTGAAGGATCGTGTTTAACATCAGACTATTGTTACACAATATGTTTAAAAATATTAAATGTGTCATAGAAAAGAGTGGTCAGTTTAACATTAATAATTACTTTCCAATTTACTATTTGTTAACGTAAACATTATATAGTATTAATATACATTCTTTAGAGTATGTAAGTTTTTAGTTTTAACAGATATTTAAGGATAGCTATGAATATGTGATTATTTATTTCATCGTTAGTACATTTATGGTTTATAAAAATATAGAAGACGATTGGAAAATAACTGTAGATTAGAGATTTTATGAGGAGTTGAGGATAACAGGTTAATTAAATTTAAAAAATACTTCCTAACATTAAAGGAAAGAAAAATTGCAAGTTCTTGAAAATCATTTTGACTCTTTTCTTATATAACAAAAATAAATAATTTTCCAATTGTAACCCTTGTTAGTATTTGAAACGTAATTTGT
Source organism: Prosapia bicincta (assembly GCA_036971475.1). Taxonomy (NCBI): domain Eukaryota; kingdom Metazoa; phylum Arthropoda; class Insecta; order Hemiptera; family Cercopidae; genus Prosapia; species Prosapia bicincta. The sequence goes on from JBAIZL010000002.1 coordinate 57,153,323, forward strand.
GCCTGTTTTGTGATTTTTCTCATAGTCTTTAAATATTTGTAGAATTTTTCCTATTCAACCTTTAGATCCAGGTGTTCTATATTGTATGGTAACGATTTTATAGGCTCTAGGTTTCATTAATTTAAAACTAAGCTAGAACTATTCTACTTAAACGTAAAATAAAGATTTTAGTTACTTAGATATTAGACCTTATTTAAAATTTGGAATGAACTAGTTCCCTTGAAAGGACAAGTAATTGAGATCCAAAATATAATAAATATATTCAGAAAATAAGGCATGGTATATTTCAGGAACGTTATTCAGAAAACGTAATAAAGTTTTCTCTGGATTTAAATAAATATGACAATCTCTTAATTCGTTTTTACTTTATAATAGTTGATGATAAAATTAAAGACAATGAAAATTTATAGAAGGCTGTGTACACTTTAATATAAAAACATATTACACATATTTTTTTTTTTTAATATTACCTAAAACTTTAAAGATGTTCATACTGTTTTTGTATTTGTTTTTTAAATTATTTTTATTTCATTTTAGAATATATACAATTATGTGTAATAGCTAACACTTCCTAAATTCAGTGGTAAAAAAACATTATTTCTGAGCTAAAACTAATACAATAATACAAATAAATAATATTTCGCAAAAACGTTCCAGGCGACCTATATTTATACAGAATATAGTGACAACGATCGGATTTATGTCAATATTTTCACGAGATCGTTTTATTTGCACTTCAACAGTATACCATTCAAATCGTTGAATATATTGTTTTGTTTGTGGTAAATACGACACAATAAACTGTGCCCTTCAACTCTTTTCCTGAACTCTTCGTTTTTGTAGTCATCGGCACTGAACGGTTTTAGGACAGGTTTAATGACTTGTTTATTAATTTTACGTTGTTAAAAAGTTGAAGTTCAATTTCGCTGGCGGTCGAAGGCAGTTCATCTCCACTTCCATTTTAGGCTTGGTTTTCTTCTCAGTCACTGAACAGCATCCTGTAACTTCCTTCTGGATCTCCGGAAACACGGCCGTCGCCAACGACAGCTGATTTGCGAGTCCCTAGCTAGCCTGCAGTTTACCCTAACCTGCTACATGCTTTATCTGTTTGTCAAGACTTTGTAACATAGTGTCCTATTGAACTGGATCTGTCTGGACCTGTCTGAAAGTGTCTGGACCGGTCTGGACGTGTCCGGACTTGTCTGGACCTGTCCGGACCTGTTTGGACCTCTCTGGACCTTTCTCGACCTGGCTGGACCTCTCTGGACGTGTCAAGACCTGTCTGGATATGTTCGGACCTGTATGGACCTGCCCGGACCTGTTTGGAACTATCTGTACCTGTCTGGACCTAACAGGACCTATTTGGACATGTCTGGACATGTCTGGAACTGTACGGAACTGACTAAACCGGTCTGGACCTGTCTGGACCTGTCCGGACTGGTTCGAACCTCTCTGGACTTGTCCGGACCTGTCCAGACCTGTTTGAACCTGTCGGGACTTTCTGGACGTGTCAGGACCTGTCTGGACCGGTCCGGACCTGACTAAACCTGTCTGGACCTGTCCCGGACCTGTCCATACCTGTTTGTACCTGTCTGGGCCTTCCTGGACCTGTTTGGACCTTTCCAGACCTGTCCGGACCTGTTTGGAACTGTCTGTACATGTCTGGACCTGTCCGGACCTCTTTGAAACTATCTCGGGACCTTTCTGGACGTGTCAGGACCTTTCTGGACGTGTCAGGACCTTTCTGGACCGGTCTGGATCTGACTAAACCTGTCTGTAAATTTCCGGACCTATCCAAACCTGCTTGTACCTGTCTGGGAATTCCTGGACCTGTTTGGACCTTTCCAAATCTGTCCGGACCTGTTTGGAACTGTCTGGACCTGTCCGGACCTGTCCAAACCTGTTTGGAATTCTCTGGACCTTCTTGGACCTGTTTGTACCTTTGCAGACCTGTCCGGACCTGTTTTGAACTGTCTGGACCTGTCTGGAACTGTGCGGGCCTGCCTGGACCTGTCTAGACCTGTCCGGACATGTTCGAACCTGTCTGGACCTGCCCGGACCTGTCCAAACCGGTTTGGACCTGCCTGGACCTTACTGGACCTGTGCGTACCTGCCTGGACCTGTCTGGACCGGTCTGGTTGTGTCAGGACCTCTCGGGACCTGTGAGGAACTTTCTGGACCTGTCCGGAACTGTGAGGCCCTATCTGGACTTGTCTGGATCTGTCTGGACCTGTCTGAAAGTGTCAGGATCTGTCTGGACCTTTCTAAACGTGTTTGGACATGTCCGGACCTGTCTCGATCAGTCTGGACCTGTCTGGATCTGTCTGGACCTGTCATGACCTGTTCGGAACAGTCTGGACCTTTCTGGACCCTTTGTGGACCTGTCCGGACTTGTTCGGACCTGTCTGGTCCTGTCCGGCCCTGTTCGGACATGTCTGGACCTGTCGGTAACTGTCTGGACCTCTCTAAACCTGTCTGGACTTGTCAGGACCTGTTTGGACCTGTCAAGACCTGTCTGGATCTGTCTGGACCTTTCTGGACGTGTCTGGACCGGTCTGGACCTGTCGTGACTGGTTCCAGCCTCTCTGGACCTGGCCGGACCTGTTTGGACCTGTCCGGACCTGTTCGGCCCTGCCTGGGACTGTCTGTAACTGTCAGGACCTATTTGGACCAGTCTGGACTTGTCTGGATCTGTCTGAACCTGTCTGGACCTGTCTGACCTTTCTGGACCTGTCCGGACCTATCTGGACCTGTCTGGACCTTTTTGGACCTGTTTAGACCGGTCTGGACGTGTTAGGACCTGTCTGAACCCCTTTGGACATGTCCGGACCTGTCTGGATCTGTCAGGAACGGTCCGGACCTATCTGGCCCTGATAGGACCTGTCCAAACCTGTCAGGACCTGTCCGGACCTGTTTGGTCTTGTCTGGACCGGTCTGCACGTGTCAGGACCTATCCGTACCTGCCTGGATCTGTCTAGCCCGGTTTGGAAGTATCAGAACTTGTCTGGACATGTCCGGACCTGTCTCAACCTGTCCGGACCTGTTCGGACCTGTCTGGACCTGTCGGGACCTGTCAGGACCTGTAGGTACTGTTTAGATCTGTCCGGACATGTCTAAACCTGTCCACATTTGTCAGGACCTATCTGGACCTGTCTGGACCTGTTTAAACATGTCTGGATGGGTCCGGACTTGACTGGACCTGTCCGGACCTGTTTGGAACTTGGAACTGTCTGGACCTGTGCGGACCTGTCTGGACCTGCCCGGACATGTTCAGACCTGTCTGGACCTGTCGGAACCTGTCTAGACGTGTCAGGCACCTGTCTGGACCTTCAGAACATGTCTAAACCTCTCTGGACCTGTCCGAACCTGTTTGGATCTTTTTGGACCTGTCTGGACGTGTTAGGACCTGTCTGAACCTCTTTGGACATGTCCGGAACCGTCTGGATCTGACTGGAACTGTCCGGACCTATCTGGCCCTGTTAGGACCTGTCCAAACCTGTCAGGACCTGTCTGGACCTGTGCGGACATATCTGGACCTGTCCGGACATGTTCAGACTTGTCTGGACCTGTCGAAACCTGTCTGGACGTGTCAGGCACCTGTCTGGACCTGACTAAACCTGTCTGGACATGTCCGGACCTGTCTAAACCTGTCCGGACCTGTTCGGACCTGTCTGGACCTGTCGGGACCTAAGTGGACCTGTCTGGACCTGTCTATACCTGTCTGGACGGGTCCGGACCTGACTGGACCTGTTTGAACCTGCCTTGACCTTTTTGGAACTTTGGACCTGTCTGGACCTGTGCGAACCTGTCTGGACCTGTCCGGACATGTTCAGACCTGTCTAAACCTGTCTGAACCTGTCTAAACGTGTCTGGACCTGTCTGGACCTGTCAGGACCTATTTGGACCTGTCGGGACCTTTCTGTACGTGTCCGGACCTGTCAGGGCCTGTTTGGACCTGACCGGAATGTTTTGGAATTGTCTGGACCTGTCCGGACCTGTTCGGACCTGTCAGGACCTATTTGGACCTGTCTGGACCGGTCCGGACATGTCAAGACCTGTATGGATGTGGCCGGACCTGTCTGGACCTGTCAGGACCTATTTGGACCTGTCGGGACCTTTCTGGACTTGTCCGGACCTGACTGGACCTGTCTGGACCTGTGCGAACCTGTCCGAACCTGTCCAAACCTGTCTGCAACTTTCTGGACCTGTCGGACCTATCTGGACCTCTCAGGGACCTGTCTGGACCTGACTAAACCTGTCTGGACCTGTCCAAACCTGTATATACCTCTCTGGACCTGTTCGGACCTGTTTGGAACTGTCTGGACCTGTCTGAAAGTTTTCTGGACCTGTCCGGACATATCTGGACCTGTCACGTCTTATTTGGACCTGTCTAGACCGGTCTGGACGTGTTAGGACCTGTCTAGACCTGTCGACATCTGTCTGGATCTGTCTGGACCTGTCTGGACGTGTCTTGACATGTTTGGACCTGTCTGGACCTGACTCAAACCGCTTAGAACCTGTCAGGACCTGCCCGGACCTGTCAGGACCTATTTGGACCTGTCGGGACCTTTCTGGACGTGTCCGGACCTGACAGGACCTGTCCGGACTTAACTAAACCTGTCTGGACCTGTCCGAAACTGTCTGGACCTGTCTGGACCTGTCCGGACCTGTTTGGACCTGTCACGACCTGTCTGGATCTGTCGTAACCTTTCTGGACGTGTCTGGACATGTTTGGACCGGTCTGGACCTATTTGGACCTGTTGGGACCTTTCTGTACGTGTCTGGACCTGTCAGGGCCTGTTTGGACCTGACCGGACCTGTTTGGAATTGTCTGGACCTGCCCGGACCTGTTCGGACCTGTCAGGACCTATTTGGACCTGTCTGGACCGGTCCGGACATGTCAAGACCTGTATGGATGTGTCAGAACCTGTCTGGACCTGACTGGACCTGTACGGAACTGACTAAACCGGTCTGGACCTGTCCGGACACGTTCAGACCTGTCCGGACCTGTCTAAACCAGTCTGAACCTGCCTAAACGTGTCCTGACCTGTCTGGACCTGTCAAGACCTATTTGGACCTGTCGGGACCTTTCTGGACTTGTCCGGACCTGACTGGACCTGTCTGGACCTGTCCGAACCTGTCCAAAACTGTCTGGAACTTTCTGGACCTGTCGGACCCATCTGGACCTCTCAGGGACCTGTCTGGACCTGACTAAACCTGTCTGGACCAGACTAAACCTGTCTGGACCTGTCCAAACCTGTCTATACCTCTCTGGACCTGTTCGGACCTGTCTGGATCTGTCTGGACCTATTTGGACCAGTCGGGACCTTTCTGTACGTGTCTGGACCTGTCTGGACCTGTCAGGACTTGACTAAACCTGTCTTGACCTGTCTGGACCTGTCTAAACCTGTCTGGACCTGTCCGGAACTGTCTGGACCTGTCTGGACCTGTCCGGACCTGTACGGACCTGTCTGAACCTGTTGGGAACTGTCAGGACGTGTCTGGACCTGTCTAAACATGTCTGAACGTGTCCGGACCTGACTGGACCTGTCAAGACCTGTCTGGATCTGTCGAGACCTTTCTGGACTTGTCTGGACATGTTTGAACCTGTCTGGACCTGTCAAGACCTATTTGGACCTGTCGGGACCTTTCTGTACGTGTCTTGACCTGTCTGGACATGTCCGCACATGTCTAAACCTGTCTGAACCTGTCTAAACGTGGACTTGACTCAAACCGTTTAGAACCTGTCTGGACCTGCCCGGACCTGTCTGGACCTGTCAGGACCTATTTGGACCTGTCGGAAACTTTCTGGATGTGTCTGGACCTTTAAGGACCTGTCCGGACTTGACTAAACCTGTCTTGACCTGACGGGACCTGTCTAAACCTGTCCGGACCTGTCCGGAACTGTCGGGACCTGTCTGGACCTGTCCAGACCTGTACGGACCTGTCTGGACCTGTTGGTAACTGTCAGGACGTGTCTGGACCTGTCTAAACCTGTCTGGACGTGTCCGGACCTGACTGGAACTGTTTTAACCTGTCCGGACCTTTTTGGAAAATTCTGGAAATGTCGGGACCTTTCTGGACGTGTCCGGACCTGACTGGACCTGTCTGGACCTGTTCGGACCTGTCCGAACCGTCCGGACCTGTCCAAAACTGTTTGGATTTGTCTGGAACTTTCTGGACCTGTCCGGACCTATCCGGACCTCTCAGGGACCTGTCTGGACCTGACTAAACGTGTCTAGACATGACTAGACGTGTTAGGACCTGTCTGGACCTGTCGACACCTGTCTGGATCTGTCTGGACCTGTCTGGACATGTCTTGACATGTTCGGACCTGTCTGGACCTGACTCAAACCGGTTAGAACCTGTCTGGACCTGCCCGGACCTGTCAGGACCTATTTGGACCTGTCGGGACCTTTCTGAACGTGTCCGGACCTGACAGGACCTGTCCGGACTTAACTAAACCTGTCTTGACCTGTCCGAAACTGTCTGGACCTGTCTGGACCTGTTGGGAACTGTCAGAACGTGTCGGGACCTGTCTAAACCTGTCTGGACGTGTCCGGACCTGACAGGGCCTGTCAGGACCTGTTTGGACCTGTCACGACCTGTATGGATCTGTCGGGACCTTTCTGGACGTGTCTGGACATGTTTGGATTTGTCTGGACCTATTTGGACCTGTCGGGACCTTTCTGTACGTGTCTGGACCTGTCCGGAACTGTTTGGACCTGTCCGGACCTGTTTGGAATTGTCTGGACCTGCCCGGACCTGTTCGGACCTGTCAGGACCTATTTGGACCTGTCTGGACCGGTCCGGACGTGTCACGACCTGTATGGATATGTCAGGACCTGTCTGGACCTGACTGGACCTGTCCGGAACTGACTAAACCTGTCTGGACCTGTCCGGACCTGTCTAAACTTGTCTGGTCCTGTCTGAACCGGTCCGGACCTGTCTGGACTGGTTCCAACCTCTCTAGATCTGTTCAGACCTGCCTGGAACTGTCTGGAACTGTCAAGACCTGTTTGGACCAGTCTGGACATGTCTGGATCTGTCTGGACCTGTCTGGGACCTGTCTGGACCTGACTAAGCCTGTCTGGACCTGTCCGAATTTGTCTAAATATGTCTGGACCTGTCTTGACCTGTTCGTAACTGTCTGGACCTGTCTGGAACTTTCTGGACCTGTCCGGACCTATCTGGACCTGTCAGGACCTTTCTGGACCAGTCTAGACCGGTCTGGACGTGTTAGGACCTGTCTGAACCTCTTTGGACATGTCCGGAACCGTCTGGATCTGACTGGAACTGTCCGGACCTATCTGGCCCTGGTAGGACCTGTCCAAACCGGTCAGGACCTGTCTGGACCTGTGCGGACATATCTGGACCTGTCCGGACATGTTCAGACTTTTCTGGACCTGTCGAAACCTGTCTGGACATGTCAGGCACCTGGTCTGGACCTGACTAAACCTGTCTGGACATGTCCGGACCTGTCTAAACCTGTCCGGACCTGTTCGGACCTGTCTGGACCTGTCGGGACCTATATGGACCTGTCTGGACCTGTCTATACCTGTCTGGACGGGTCCGAACCTGACTGGACCTGTTAGAACCTGTCCGGACCTTTTTGGAACTTTGGACCTGTCTGGACCTGTGCGAACCTGTCTGGACCTGTCCGGACATGTTCAGACCTGTCCGGACCTGTCTAAACCTGTCTGAACCTGTCTAAACGTGTCCGGACCTGTCTGGACCTGTCAGGACCTATTTGGACCTGTCGGGACCTTTCTGTACGTGTCCGGACCTGTCAGGGCCTGTTTGGACCTGACCGGACCTGTTTGGAATTGTCTGGACCTGTCCGGACCTGTTCGGACCGGTCAGGACCTATTTGGACCTGTCTGGACCGGTCCGGACATGTCAAGACCTGTATGGATGTGTCAGGACCTGTCTGGACCTGACTGGACCTGTCCGGAGCTGACTAAACCGGTCTGGACCGTTCCGGACATGGTCAGAACTGTCCGGACCTGTCTAAACCTGTTTGAACCTGTCTAAACGTGTCCGGACCTGTCTGGACCTGTCAGGACCTATTTGGACGTGTCGGGACCTTTCTGTACGTGTCTGGACCTGTCAGGACTTGACTAAACCTGTCTTGACCTGTCTGGACCTGTCTAAACCTGTCTGGACCTGTCCGGAACTGTCTGGACCTGTATGGACCTGTCCGGACCTGTACGGACGGGTCTGGACCTGTTGGGAACTGTCAGGACGTGTCTGGACCTGTCTAAACATGTCTGGACGTGTCCGGACCTGACTGGACCTGTCAAGACCTGTCTGGATCTGTCGAGACATTTCTGGACTTGTCTGGACATGTTTGGACCTGTCTGGACCTGTCAAGACCTATTTGGACCTGTCGGGACCTTTCTGTACGTGTCTTGACCTGTCTGGACATGTCCGCACATGTCTAAACCTGTCTGAACCTGACTCAAACCGTTTAGAACCTGTCTGGACCTGCCCGGACCTGTCTGGACCTGTCAGGACCTATTTGGACCTGTCGGAAACTTTCTGGATGTGTCTGGACCTGTAAGGACCTGTCCGGACTTGACTAAACCTGTCTTGACCTGACTGGACCTGTCTAAACCTGTCCGGACCTGTCCGGAACTGTCGGGACCTGTCTGGACCTGTCCGGACCTGTACGGACCTGTCTGGACCTGTCTGGACCTGTTGGTAACTGTCAGGACGTGTCTGGACCTGTCAAAACCTGTCTGGACGTGTCCGGACCTGACTGGAACTGTTTTAACCTGTCCGGACCTTTTTGGAACTTTCTGGACCTGTCGGGACGTTTCTGGACGTGTCCGGACCTGACTGGACCTGTCTGGACCTGTTCGGACCTGTCCGAACCGTCCGGACCTGTCCAAAACTGTTTGGTTTTGTCTGGAACTTTCTGGACCTGTCCGGACCTATCCGGACCTGTCCGGAGCTGACGAAACCGGTCTGGACCGTTCCGGACATGTTCAGACCTGTCCGGACCTGTCTAAACCTGCCTGAACCTGTCTAAACGTGTCCGGACCTGTCTGGACCTGTCAGGACCTATTTGGACCTGTCGGGACCTTTCTGGACTTGTTCGGACCTGACTGGACCTGTCTGGACCTGTGCGGACCTGTCCGAACCTGTCCAAACCTGTCTGCAACTTTCTGGACCTGTCCGGACCTATCTGGTCCTCTCAGGGACCTGTCTGGACCTGACTAAACCTGTCTGGACCAGACTAAACCTGTCTGGACCTGTCCAAACCTGTATATACCTCTCTGGACCTGTTCGGACCTGTCTGGAACTGTCTGGACCTGTCTGAAAGTTTTCTGGACCTGTCCGGACATATCTGGACCTGTCACGTCCTATTTGGACCTGTCTAGACCGGTCTGGACGTGACCTCTCAGGGACCTGTCTGGACCTGACTAAACCTGTCTGGACCAGACTAAACCTGTCTGGACCTGTCCAAACCTGTCTATACCTCTCTGGACCTGTTCGGACCTGTTTGGAACTGTCTGGACCTGTCTGAAACTTTTCTGGAGCTGTCCGGACATATCTGGACCTGTCACGTCTTATTTGGACCTGTCTAGACCGGTCTGGACGTGTTACGACCTGTCTAGACCTGTCGACATCTGTCTGGATCTGTCTGGACCTGTCTGGACGAGTCTTGACATGTTTGGACCTGTCTGGACCTAACTCAAACCGCTTAGAACCTGTCTGGACCTGCCCGGACCTGTCAGGACCTATTTGGACCTGTCGGGACCTTTCTGGACGTGTCCGGACCTTTTTGGACCTGTCACGACCTGTCTGCATCTGTCGTAACCTTTCTGGACGTGTCTGGACATGTTTGGACCTGTCCGGACCTATTTGGACCTGTCGGGACCTTTCTGTACGTGTCTGGACCTGTCCGGGACTGTTTGGACCTGTCCGGACCTGTTTGGAATTGTCTGGACCTGCCCGGACCTGTTCGGACCTGTCAGGACCTATTTGGACCTGTCTGGACCGGTCCGGACGTGTCAAGACCTGTATGGATGTGTCAGGACCTGTCTGGACCTGACTGGACCTGTCCGGAACTGACTAAACCTGTCTGGACCTGTCCGAACCTGTCTAAACTTGTCTGGTCCTGTCTGAACCGGTCCGGACCTATCTGGACCTGTCCGGACTGGTTCCAACCTCTCTGGATCTGTTCGGACCTGCCTGGAACTGTCAAGACCTATTTGGACCAGTCTGGACATGTCTGGATCTGTCTGGACCTGTCTGGGACCTGTCTGGACCTGAATAAGCCTGTCTGGACATGTCCGAATTTGTCTAAATATGTCTGGACCTGTCTTGACCTGTTCGTAACTGTCTGGACCTGTCAGGACCTTTCTGGACCAGTCTAGACTGGTCTGGACGTGTTAGGACCTGTCTGAACCTCTTTGGACATGTCCGGAACCGTCTGGATCTGACTGGAACTGTCCGGACCTATCTCGCCCTGGTAGGACCTGTCCAAACCTGTCAGGACCTGTCTGGACCTGTGCGAACATATCTGGACCTGTCCGGACATGTTCAGACTTGTCTGGACCTGTCGAAACCTGTCTGGACGTGTCAGGCACCTGTCTGGACCTGACGAAACCTGTCTGGACATGTCCGGACCTGTCTAAACCTGTCCGGACCTGTTCGGACCTGTCTGGACCTGTCTATACCTTTCTGGACGGGTCCGGACCTGACTGGACCTGTTTGAACCTGTCCGGACCTTTTTGGAACTTTGGACCTGTCTGGACCTGTGCGAACCTGTCTGGACCTGTCCGGACATGTTCAGACCTGTCCGGACCTGTCTAAACCTGTCTGAACCTGTCTAAACGTGTCCGGACCTGTCTGGACCTGTCAGGACCTATTTGGACCTGTCGGGACCTTTCTGGACGTGTCCGGACCTGACTGGACCTGTCTGGACCTGTGCGGACCTGTCCGAACCTATCCGGACTTGTCCAAACCTGTTTGGATTTGTCTTGAACTTTCTGGACCTGTCCGGACCTATCTGGACCTCTCAGGGACCTGTCTGGACCTGGCTAAACCTGTCTAGACCTGAGTAGACGTGTTAGGACATGTCCAGACAGCTGTCGACACCTGTCTGGATCTGTCTGTACCTGTCTGGACGTGTCTTGACATGTTTGGACCTGTCTGGACCTGTCAGGACCTATGTGGACCTGTCGGGACCTATCTGGACGTGACAGGACCTGTTCGGACTTGACTAAACCTGTCTTGACCTGTCTGGACCAGTCTGGACCTGTGTGGAATTGTCTGTACCTGTCTGGACCTGTCAGGACATATCGAGACCTGCCTGGACATGTCTGGACCTCTCTAAACCTGTCTGGACGTGACCGGACCTGACTGGACCTGTCTGGACATGTTTGGAACTATCTGTACCTGTCAGGACCTACTTGGACCTGTCTGGACCGGTCTGGACGTGTCAAGACCTGTATGGATGTGTCAGGACCTGTCTGGACCTGACTAGACCTGTCCGGAACTGACTAAACCGGTCTGGACCTGTCCGGAATTGTCTAAACTTGTCTGGTCCTGTCTGGACCGGTCCGGACCTGTCTGGACCTGTCCGGATTGGTTCCAACCTCTCTGGACCTGTCCGGACCTGTTTGGACCTGTCCGGACCTTTTCGGACCTGCCTGGGACTGTCTGGAACTGTCAGGACCTATTTGGAAGAGTCTGGACTTGTCTGGATCTGTCTGGACCTGTCTGGACGTGTCAGGGACTTGTCTGGACCTGACTAAGCCTGTCTGGACCTGTCCGAATTTGTCTAAACATGTCTGGACCTTTCTTGACCTGTTTGTAACTGTCTGGACCTGTCTGGAACTTTCTGGACCTGTCCGGACCTATCAGGACCTTTCTGGACCTGTCTAGACCGGTCTGGAAGTGTTAGGACCTGTCTGAACCTCTTTGGACATGTCCCGACCTGTCTGGACCTGTCCGGACCTGTTTGGTCCTATCTGGACCTGTCGGGACCTGTCAGGACGTGTAAGGTACTGTTTAGATCTGTTCGGACCTGTCTAAACCTGTCCAGACCTGTCAGGACCTATCTGGACCTGTCTGGACCTGTTTAAACATGTCTGGACGGGTCCGGAGCTGACTGGACCTGTCTGGACATGTTCAGAACTGTCTGGACCTGATTGGACCTGTCTAAACCTGTCCGGACCTGTCCGGAACTGTCGGGACCTGTATGGACCTGTCCGGACTTGTTTGGACCTGTCTGGACCTGTCAGGACGTGTAAGGACGTGTAAGGAACTTTCTAGGCCTGTCCGGACCTGTCTAAACCTGTCTAGACCTGTCTGGACCTGTCAAAAAATGTCGGAACCTGTCTTAACGTGTCCGGACCTTATAGGACCGGTCCAAACCTGTCCGGACCTGTCAGGACCTGTCGGGACCTGTCTGGGTATGTCTGGACCTTTCTGGACGTGTCTGAACATGTTTGGACCTCTCTGGACCTGACTCAAACCGATTGGAACCGGTCTGGACCTGCACGGACCTGTCTGGACCTGTCAGAACCTGTTTGGACCTGTCTGAACCTGTTTAGAACTCTGGACCTGCCTGGACCTGTGCGGACCTGTCCGGACCGGTCCGGACATGTTCAGACCTGTCTGGAACTGTCTGGACGTGTCCGGACCTAACTGGACCTGTCATGACCTGTCTGGACCTGTCCTAACATGTTCGGCCCTGTCTGGTCCTGTCCGGACATGTCTGGACCTGTTTGGACTTGTCCGGACCGGTTTGGAACTGTCTCCACCTGTCTGGACCTGTCGGGACCTATCTGGACCTGCCTGGACGTGTCCGGACCTGACTGGACCTGTCAGGACCTGTTTGGAACTTTGGACCTGTTTGGACCTGTGCGTACCTGTCTGGACCTGTCCGGACATGTTCAGACCTGTCCGAACATGTTCAGACCTGTCCGGACCTTTCCGGACCTCTCCAAACCTGTTTAAACCTGTCCGGACCTATCTGGACGTGTTTGGAACTGTCTACACCTGTCTGGACCTGTCAGGACCTATCTTGAACTGTCGGGACCTATCCGGGCCTGTCTAGACATGTCTGGACATGTTTGGACCTGTCTGGACGTGTCTGGACATGTTCAGACTTGTCTGGACCTGTCCAACCCTGTTTGGACCTGTCTGGACCTTCCTGGACCTGTTTTTACCTTTCCAGACCTGTCCGGACCGGTCTGAACCTGTGCGGACCTGCCTTGGCCTGTATGGACCTGTCCGGACATGTTCGGAATTTTTGGACCTGTCCAAACCTGTTTAAACCTGTCCGGACCTATCTGGACGTGTTTGGAACTGTCTGCTCCTGTCTGGACATATCAGGACCTATTTGGACCTGTCTGGACCTGACTAAGCCTGTCTGGACTTGTCCGAATTTGTCTAAACATGTCTGGACCTGTGTTGGCCTGTTTGTAACTGTCTGGACCGGTCTGGAACTTTCTGGACCTGTCCGGACCTATCAGGACCTGTCAGGACCTTTCTGGACCTGTCTAGACCGGTCTGGACGTGTTAGGACCTGTCTGAACCTCTTTGGACATGTCCCGACCTGTCTGGATCTGTCTGGAACTGTCCGGACCTATCTGGCCCTGATAGAACCTGTCCAAACCTGTCAGGACCTGTCTGGACCTGTCCGGACCTGTCAGGACGTGTAAGGTACTATTTAGATCTGTTCGGACCTGTCTGAACCTGTCCAGACCTGTCAGGACCTATCTGGACCTGTCTGGACCTGTTTAAACATGTCTGGACGGGTCCGGACCTGACTGGACCTGTCCGGACCTGTCCGGACATGTTCAGACCTGTCTGGACGTGACTGGACCTGCCTAAACCTGTCCGGACCTGTTCGGAACTGTCTGGACCTGTCTGGACCTGTCCGGAATTGTTCGGACCTGTCTGGACCTGTCAGGACGTGTAAGGAACTTTCTAGACCTGTCCGGACCTGTCTAAACCTGTCTAGACCTCTCTGGACATGTCTGGACCTGTCTAAACCTGTGTGGACGTGTCCGGACCTAACTGGACCTGTCAGGACCTGTTTTGACCTGTCCGGACCTGTTCTGACCTGTCTGGACCTGTCCAAAAATGTCTGAACCTGTCGTAACGTGTCCAAACCTTATAGGATTTGTCCAAACCTGTTTAAACCTGCCCGGACCTATCTGGACGTGTTTGGAACTGTCTACACCTGTCCGGACCTGTCAGGACCTATCTTGAACTGTCGGGACCTGTCTGGGCCTATCTAAACGTGTCGGACATGTTTGGACCTGTCTGGGCCTGTCTGGACGTGTCTGGACATGTTCAGACCTGTCTGGACCTGTCCGGACCTGTCCAAACCTGTTTTGACCTGTCTGGATCTTCCTGGACCTGTTTGGACCTTTCCAGACCTGTCCGGACCGGTCTGGACCTGTGCGGAACTGCCTTGGCCTGTCTGGACCTGTCCGGACATGTTCGAAACTTTTTGGATCTGTCCGGCACTGTCTGGACCTGTCAGGACCTGTTTGGAACTGTCTGCTCCTGTCTGGACCTATCAGGACCTATTTGGACCTGTCTGGACCTGACTAAGCCTGTCTGGATCTGTCCGAATTTGTCTAAACATGTCTGGACCTGTGTTGACCTGTTTGTAACTGTCTGGATCTGTCTGGAACTTTCTGGACCTGTCCGGACCTATCAGGACCTGTCAGGACCTTTCTGGACCTGTCTAGACCGGTCTGGACGTGTTAGGACCTGTCTGAACCTCTTTGGACATGTCCCGACCTGTCTGGATCTGTTTGGAACTGTCCGGACCTATCTGGCCCTGTCAGGACCTTTCCGGACCTGTTCGGACCTGTCTGGACCTGTCCTGACCTGTCGAAACCTGTCCGGACCTGTCCGAACCTGTCTGGACCTGTCTTATCGACCCTCCCATCGTAACATGCTCTTAAACGACAATCAAAACTATTTTTCCCAGCATTTGAAACTTTTCTAATTTTCGGAGCATTTATTAGATCATTTATCAGTTACATTTATTTAATAAATTTATTAATACATTTTTAATATACAATAATCTGTTTTAATTATTTTCTTTTAAATTCTCTTAAACTTTGGTGTTTTTTTACTTGTATTGTCTTTTTTTTTTCATAAATAAGGAGAACTTACTTTAGTTTTATATTACATGCTAGAAGTAAAATTTATCTATTCATAGTTGCTCTGTTTGGTGAACAAAGTTGACCCTTTGGAGCGGAGTTGTTTACTTAACATATAGTGCACCAGCTTGCCTGCTACATCCATAGCGGCGATGTCATTTCTAAACTTTTACAAATTATTATTTAAAAAAGATTTTGGCCTAAAAACAAAAACTTCAATTTAAGACGGTTATGGCCTACTCCGTGTGGGTGTGTGTGTATGTGTGTTGTGTGTGTGTGTGTTTGTGTGTGTCTATGTCTGTGTGACTGCTTGATTGTTTGAGGTTGTGAATTTTAGTGTACCTTCCCACACAACAAGCAATACTTAAAAGGTCACACTCTGCCCTTACTAAACACTAACATAAAACATTACATTACTAAATGATATATCCCCAAAACATACACACACCTAAAACATAATAAATAAAATAACTTATAATTGTGTATATATACAGTAACATAAACGAAATTATTAATACTCTGTACGCATATATTCAGAGCCGCCGTACCAGTACCGAGGTTAGATGTGACAAATATGTTCTTCCTTCTTTGACTGTTTAGGGATTATGTTTACCACTACTGTGCTTCTTTTTTTTATCAAACATGTTTCATTTAATGTAAAGCAAATAGATTAAAGAAATAAGATATCAGTGGTTTATGTACATAGTGCAATCAATTAGAGTAATGTTTAAATAATTTTACAAACCATGTTAGTAGTCTTTGAGAATGCTGGAACTATAATCCGGCGAAAAGCTTCAGCATAATTGTAAATGTTGAATAAAATATATCTTGATTATGAACTTTTTGAAGTTATTTAATAATTATAACAAATCAAGAAAAAATAATCATCTTTATTATAATATAATTGCCTATCAGGGTTTTTGATGATATAATAGTGATGAATGTGCTATGGATATATTCTATTGAAGAATTTATATTTGGAGCAAATTATGATACTTTGGATTATAGTTGGTGTAAATTGTAATACTTTGGTAAGTCAACAAGTAAATACAGATTGGCAAACAAGGTCATCTTTTATCACAACACGAATGGAAATCAGTGACAATAAACTTTTACAAAATAAATTCAATCAACCTATATACACAGGATTATATAATGACAATATAAACAGTATTATAAATTGTATATTGATGATAATAATAATAATTAAGATTACAATTGGGAGTATATAAATATAGATTGATTATATAAAAAATAACAATTATAAGATTTTAATTCGAAAATATGAAAATTATAAATATTTAGATAACAATAGTAGTATGGTAATTTCATGTTAACATGGCAAAGATATAATAGATTGTAAACTTTTATAAATAACAGTTATAATAATTTGATTTCAGATAATTGATAATACTGATATTTTTATAGTGGAATTATATTACTCCAATTTAAAATATTATTTTATAAACAATTAAATAATAATTTTATTATATTAAGACAATTATTAAAAAAATAATAATTGATATTAACTAGTTTATAAGGAAAAAAAAATTATTATTGTTACGGATTATTTTAACTTTAGATATTTATTACTGATAGAATTAATATATTTATTATTAATAATTATATTAATAATTTAGAATAAGAAATTTATAGATATTTTATTATAATGTTAGTACTGTGCTGAATTGATTGCACTATGATTTCTATGAAACAAAATAATTTTAATTCAACTAAAATACTAAACTTATATAAAAAAAAGAAAATACAATTAATGAACAATAAGTGTAATATTTTCTTTAACAAAAAATGTATACAATATAATATAATACCTAATTATGCTAAAATTTACATTAAAAATAAAAGTACAGCAGCACAAAAAACTAATATTACGGCAGAAAAAATTTGGATAAAAAATGAAATTAAAGAACTATATAAAAAGCAAAATAATTTAACAACTGATATATATAAGTTACATTTAGAATTAACAAAATCTTTACATATTTTGAATTGGAATAGGAAATATCACAAAATACATGAAACAATTATAAAACTTAGGAAGATAAAAATAGAAAAAATTAATAAAAAAATTAATATTTTATTGAAAAATAAAGAAACAAATAGGACTCCTATAAAAATATTTCATAAATTTGCACCTAATCTAATTAATTTAACAAATGTACAATTTAATAATAATGAAGTAAAAACGGTAGAAAACATGAACAAAGTAAATATAAAAAGAAATATTATTAGAGATTTAGATAACATAATTGTAGAAACTGAAATGGCGATTAATAAATTAAATGAAGAAGAACAGGAAAATATAAGAATTGATGCAACCTATGAGATAACTAAAATAATAAAAAAACATAATAATAATAAATTAAAAAATGATGGTAATAAAATACAATCTTTACATATCAATAATATAAAACAAAAAATAATTGAAAATGAGTTAGCTATAGTAAAAGCGGATAAAAGTAATGCGATTGTAATTATTAATAATCAAGAATATATAAATAAAAATGAAAATTATATTAAAGATAATAATTTTATGATGCTAAAAAAAGATCCTACGGTTCAATATCAAAACGAAATAAAAAATATGATAAAAAATTCATATAAAATGTTTAGGAAAAAAAATATTAATGAAATGATAAATGATCTTCCTAAAATACCAATATTAAAAGGACTCATAAAATTACATAAAAATGACAAACCAATACGACCTTTAATTAACTTCAAACAAGCACCATCTTATAAAATATCTAAAATTATATCATGCATATTAAAAGACAAGATAAAATTAAACAATAGATATGCTATTAAAAATACATATGATTTAATCGATAAAATTAAAGATATAAAAATTGATAATAAAACTAAATTAATTTCTTTAGATATTAAAAATATGTACACTAACATACCATTGAAGGACACATATAAAATTAAACATGATAAATTAAATTTAAATTTAAAAGACAAAGAAGAAATTCATGAAATAATAAATACCGTAAAAATAATATTAGAACAAAATTATTTTACATATAATAAAAAAATATATAAACAAATGGATGGTTTGGTAATGGGTTCTCCATTATAATCTATAATCTCCGAAATATTTTTACAAAGTTTAGACAATGACATAATTGAAATCATAAATAAATATGACAAAAATGGAATATGGTACAGATATGTAGATGACGGAATTTATATTTCTACAAATAATGGCATAAATTTAAATTTAATAATTGAAGAAATAAACAACTTGCATCACAATATAAAATTTTCCCACGAAATTGAATGTAACAACACACTTAATTACCTTGATATTACAATATATAACCAGAATGACAAATGAGATTACGCAATATATAGAAAACCCATGATTACTGATAATATTATACCAAACCATTCCAATCATCCATATAATCAAAAGATGGCATGCTTTTACAACCTATTGTATAGAATGTATAAAATACCATTAAATAAACAAAATAGACAAAATGAATTAAACATAATATATCAATTAGCTTCAGTAAACGGTTATAAAAGGAAGACTATAGATAAATTGAATAGTAACGTTCAAAATAAATTACTAAATTATAACAGACAAATTATAAGTAAAAATGAAACAAAATGGACTAATTTTATTTACACGGGATATGAAATTAAATCACTTGAAAAGTTGTTTAAAAATACTAATATTAAATTTGCGTTTTATACAAACAATACCATCAATAATCGTATTTTAAATCAAAGTAATCACACTAGTAAATTAGATTTATGTGGGATATATAGTATAAATTGCCAAGATTGCAATAAAAATTATGTAGGTCAAACAAAAAAGAAAATAAAGGATCGCTACAAAGAACATCTCAATGCGTATATAGAACCAGATATATATAAATCGAATATGGCAACTCATTGTATTGCAAATAACCATAGTTTTCCAGACATACAAAATATGAATTTAATCAAACATATTAATAAAGGTTTGAGAATGAATGTTCTGGAAAACCTATATATCTACAAGCATAAATTAAACAACATACTTATTAAAGAACAGACCCAAATTAAATCTAAACATAACACAATTTTTCATGTTTTAGATAGAATTTAAGATATTATCAAACAGATATTTCATTTAATGTAAAGCAAATAGATTAAAGAAATAAGATATCAGTGGTTTATGTACATAGTGCAATCAATTAGTGTAATGTTTAAATAATTTTACAAACCATGTTAGTAGTCTTTGAGAATGCTGGAACTATAATCCGGCGAAAAGCTTCAGCATAATTGTAAATGTTGAATAAACTATATCTTGATTATGAACTTTTTGAAGTTATTTAATAATTATAACAAATCAAGAAAAAATAATCATCTTTATTATAATATATATATATATATATATATATATATATATATATATATATATATATGAGCTTCAGCTCATATAATTGTACACTTACCGGGTCACATCGTAGCACTTTATACGGACTTCTTTCCACATATTGGGTCGTTAATGGTCGTGTATCAATACGGCCGCACTCGACGGCCGTCCAAACTGTACTGACTAAGCGTCTCCTTATTTGCTTCGTCGTCTCCAATTTCTTCAACCTTCCGCCTTTTCGATGTCCATATTAGATTTTTAACCAATGAGAAAGCCGTTGCTATGGTGACTGACCTTGTTTATTTCGTAATTTTGAATATTAAATTGTTTCAATTTTTTGAAACTTTTCTTTACTCCAATGTGTTATTTCAATTTTTTAACTTCCATTTAATAATTTGTTTGTCTTTATCTCTTCTAATTTAATTATGTTGCTGTTTCTTTTTGTTAACTCCAACTTCGACGGTAGCGCTGTCGCTGCAGTGTGGCAAAATCGTATAAACCATCTCCGCACGCGTTTTTTTACCGAAACTAATATAGCTCCAATCTTGGATAGCCTCAAATTTTTAGGCTATTATGTTTTAAAAACAATTTTCATCTTTACAAAAATACAACTCTCCCTAGCTGTGCCTAATCTACTTTCCGCACATTTTTATACTTATATTTACTATCCCTGATTACATTTGGTCAATATTCATTTAATATTATACATTTTGGCTGGGTCCCATAGTCCCCATTTTTACTGTTTCATTTAACTCGGTCAATTACCCGTTAGCCTAATTAATGTTGTGTTGGTTTATAATTTATTCCAACATTCCCAGTTTTTCTATTTAGTTCTAATTACTTTAGTTTACTTTGAATTTCCCTATACTTAACATTTTTATATTAATACTATAACATAATAGGAATATTAGTTGATTGATCTATATAACTATTCTAGGCTTAGTTACATTTATCTGTACTAATACCAGATGTATTTGCATCGGACCTATTTGGACCTGTCTGGACCGGTCTGGACGTGTCAGGACCTGTCTGGAATTCTATGGACCTGTCCGGACCTGTCTAAACCTACCAGGATCTATCTGGATCTGTCTGGATCTGTCTAGACTTGTTTGGAAGTGTCAGGCCTTGTCTGGACCTGACTAAACCTGTCTGGACCCTATCTGGACCTGTCTGGAGCTGTCTAGACGTGTTTGGAAGTGTCAGGACTTGTCCGGACATGTTCAGACATGTCTGGACCTGTCCGGACCTGACTAAACCTCTCTGGACCTGTCCGGACTGTTAGGACCTGTCCGGACATGTTTGGAACTGTCTGGACATGTCTGGGCCTCTGTGGACCGGTCCGAACCTGTCTAAACCTGTCCGGACCTGTCAGGACCTATCTGGAACTGTCTGGATCTGTCTGGACCTGTCAGGACGTGTCAGGATCTGTTTGGAATTGTGCGGACCGGTCTGGACCTGTCAGGACCTGTTCGGACCTGTCTGGACCTGTCAAAACCTGCCTGGAACTGTCTGGAACTGTCAGGACCTATTTGGAAATGTCTGGACCTGATAGTACCTATCTGGACCTGTCTAAACCTGTCCGGACCGGTCAGGACCTATCTGGGCTTGTCTTGACCTGTCTGGATCTGTCTGGACCTGTGAGGGCGTTTCTCGACCTATCGTGACATGTCTGGTCCTGTCCGTACCTGTCTGGACCTGTCTGGACCAGTTTGGACCTATCTGGACCTGTCTGGAAGTGTCAGAAGTTGTCTGGACCTGTCCGGACCTGTCAGGACCTGTCTAAACCTGTCTGGACCTGTTTGGACCTGTCGAAACCCGTCCGGAGCTGTCCGGACCTGTCTAAATCGGTTTGGACCTGTCTGGACGAGTCAGGACCTGTCTAGACATGTCTGGACCTGACCGGACCTGTCAAAACTTGTCTGGACGTGTCCGGACCTGACTGGACCTGTCCGGACCTGTTTGCAACTATCTGTACCTGTCAGGACCTATTTGGACCTGTCTGGACCGGTTCGGACGTGTCACGACCTGTATGGATGTGTCAGGGCCTGTCTGGACCTGACTGGACCTGTCCGGAACTGACTAAACCGGTCTGGACCTGTCCGGACCTATCTGGACCTGTCTGGACCTGTTTGGACCTGTCCGGACCTGTTCGGACCTGCCTGGGACTTACTGTAACTGTCATAACCTATGTTGACCAGTCTGGACTTGTCTGGATCTGTCTGGACCTGTCTGGACCTTTCTGGACCTGTCTGGACCTATCTGGACCTGTCAGGACCTTTTTGGACCTGTCTAGACCGGTCTGGATGTGTTAGGACCTGTTTGGACCTGTCTGGATCTGTCTAGCCCTGTTTGGAAGTATCAGAACTTGTCTGGACATGTCCGGACATGTCTAAACCTGTCTGAACCTGTCTAAACGTGTCCGGACCTGTCAGGACCTGTGGACACCTGTCTGGATCTGTCTGGACCTGTCTGGACGTGTCTTGGCATGTATGGACCGGTCTGGACCTGACTCAAACCGGTTAGAACCTGTATGGACCTGCCCGGACCTGTCTGGACCTGTCAGGACCTATTTGGACCGGTCGGGACCTTTCCGGACTTGACTACACCTGTCTTGACCTGACTGGACCTGTCTAAACCTGTCCGGACCTGTCCGGAACTGTCGGAACCTGTCTGGACCTGTCCGGACTTGTTCGGACTTGTCTGGACGTGTCCGGACCTGTTTGGAACGTTGGACCTGTCTGTACCTGTGCGGACCTGTCTGGACCTGTCCGGACATGTTCAGACCTGTCTGGACCTGACCGGACCTGTCTGAACCTGTCCAAAAATGTCCGAAACTGTCTTAACGTGTCCGGACCTGATAGGACCTGTCCAACCCTGTCCGGACCTGTCAGGACCTGACGGGACCTGTCTGGATCTGTCTGGACCTTTCTGGATGTTTCTGAACATGTTTGGACCTCTCTGGACCTGACGCAAACCGTTTGGAACCGGTCTGGAAATGCCCGGACCTGTCTGGACCTGTCAGGACCTATTTGAATCTGTCGGGATTTTTCTGGACCTGTCCGGACCTATCTGGCCCCCTCAGGGACCTGTCTGGACCTGACTAAACCTGTCTGGACCTGTCCAAACCTGTCTAAACCTCTCTGGACCTGTCCGGACCTGTTTGGAACTGTCTGGACCTGTCTGAAAGTTTTCCGGACCTGGCCGGACATATATGGACTTATCACGACCTATTTGGACCTGTCTAGACCGGTCTGGACGTGATATTACCTGTCTGGACCTGTCGACACCTCTCTGGATCTGTCTGGACTTATTTGGACCTGTCGGGACCTGTCTGTACGTGTCTGGACCTGTCTGGACCGGTCAAAGTTTTCCGGACCTGTCCGGACATATCTGGACTTGTCACGACCTATTTGGACCTGTCTAGACCGGTCTGGACGTGTTATTACCTGTCTGGACCTGTCGACACCTCTCTGGATCTGTCTGGACTTATTTGGACCTGTCGGGACCTGTCTGTACGTGTCTGGACCTGTCTGGACCTGTCAGGACTTGACTAAACCTGTCTTGACCTGTCTAAACCTGTCTGGACCTGTCCGGAACTGTCTGGACCTGTCCGGACCTGTTCGGACCTGTCTGGACATGTTGGGAACTGTCAGGACGTGTCTGGACCTGTCTAAACCTGTCTGGAAGTGTGCGGTCCTGTCAAGACCTGTCTGGATCTGTCTAGATCTTTCTGGAAGTGTCTGGACATGTTTGGACCTGTCTGGACCTGACCGGAACTGTCTGGACCTGTCCAAAAATGTCCGAACCTGTCTTAACGTGTCCGGACCTGATAGGACCTGTCCAACCCTGTCCGGACCTGTCAGGACCTGACGGGACCTGTCTTGATCTGTCTGGACCTTTCAGGATGTTTCTCGACATGTTTGGACCTCTCTGGACCTGACTCAAACCGTTTGGAACCGGTCTGAACCTGCCCGGACCTGTTTGGAACTGTCTGGACATGTCTGAAAGTTTCTGGACCTGTCCGGACATATCTGGACCTTTCACGACCTATTTGGAACTGTCTAGACCGGTCTGGATGTGTTAGGACCTGTCTGGACCTGTCGACTCCTGTCTGGATCTGTCTGGACCTATTTGGACCTGTCGGGACCTTTTTGTACGTGTCTGGACCTGTCGGGATCTGTCAGGACTTGACTAAACCTGTCTGGACCTGTCTGGACCTGTCTAAACCTGTCTGGACCTGTCCGGATTTGTCTGGACCTGTCTGGACCTGTTCGGACAGGTTTAGACAGGTCCGGACAGGTGCAGACAGTTCCAAACAGTTCCGGACAAGTCCAAACAGGTCCAGTCAAGTCCGGACAGGACCAGACAGGTCCGAACATGTTGGGACAAGTCCAGACAGGTCATGACAGGTCCAGTTAGGTCCGGACACGTATAGACAGTTCCAGACAGGTCTGAACATGTCCAGACTGGTCCGCACAGGTCCAGGCATTTCCAAAGTTCCAAACAGGTCCGGACCGGTCCAAACATGTTCTGACAGGTCCTGACAGGTCCGGACACGTCCAGAAAGGTCCCGACAGGTTCAAATATGTCCTGAAAGGTCCATACAGGTCCGGGCAGGTCCAGACCGGTTCCAAACGGTTTGAGTCAGGTCCAGAGAGGTCCAAACATGTCCAGAAACGTCCGGAAAGGCCCAGACAAATCCAGACAGGTCCCGACAGTTCCTGACAGGTCCGGATAGGTTTGGACAGGTCTTATCATGTCCGGACACGTTAAGACAGGTTCAGACATTTTTGGACAGGTCCGGACAGGTCCAGACAGGTCTGAACATGTCCGGACAGGTCCAGACAGGTTTAGACAGGTCCAGGCAGGTCCAGATAGGTCCCGACAGGTCCAGACAGGTGCAGACAGTTCCAAACAGGTTCGGACAAATTCAAACAGGTCCGAACATGACCAGACAGGCCTGGACATGTTTAGACAGGTCCGGACAAGTCTAGAAAGTTCCTTACACGTCCTGACAGTTCCAGACAGGCCCGAACAGGTCCGGACACGTCCAGACAAGTCCGAACAAGTACGGACAGGTCCAGACAGGTCCCGACAGTTCCGGACAGGTCCGGACAGGTTTAGTCAAGTCCGGACAGGTCCTGACAGGTCCGGACTCATCCAGAAAGTTCCCGACAGGTCCAAAAAGGTCCTGACAGGTCCAGACAGGTCCGGACAGGTCCAGACAGGTTCTAACCGGTTTTAGTCAGGTTCAGACAGGTCCAAACATGTCAAGACACGTCCAGACAGCTCCAGACAGATCCAGATAGGTGTCCACAGGTCCTGACAGGTCCGGACACGTTTAGACAGGTTCAGACAGGTTTAGACATGTCCGGACATGTCCAGACAGTTCAAGACACGTACAGAAAGGTCCCGACAGGTCCAAATAGGTCCTAAAAGGTCCAGACAGGTCCAGGCAGGTCCAGACATGTTCTAACCGGTTTGGGTCAGGTCCAGACAGGTCCAAACATGTCCAGACACTTCCAAAAAGGTCTCGACAGATCCAGACAAGTCTTGACAGGTCCGGACACTTTCCAGACAGGTTTGTACAGGTCCAGACACGTCCTGACAGTTCCAAACAGGTCCGGACAGCTCCAGAGAGGTTTAGACAGGTTTGGACATGTCCAGACAGGTTTAGTCAGGTCCAGACAGGTCCCTGAGGGGGCCAGATAGGTCCGGACCGGTCCAGAAAGATCCCGACAGATTCAAATAGGTCCTGACAGGTCCAGACAGGTCCGGGCATTTCCAGACCGGTTCCAAACGGTTTGCGTCAGGTCCAGAGAGGTCCAAACATGTCCAGAAACATCCAGAAAGGTCCAGACAGATCCAGACAGGTCCCTTCAGGTCCTGACAGGTCCGGACAGGGTTGGACAGGTCCTATCAGGTCCGGACACGTTAAGACAGTTTCGGACATTTTTGGATAGGTCCAGACAGGTCCGGTCAGGTCCAGACAGGTCGGAACAGGTCCGGACACGTCCAGACAAGTCCGAACAAGTCCGGACAGGTCCAGACAGGTCCCGACAGTTCCGGACAGGTCCGGACATGTTTAGACAGGTCCAGTCAGGTCAAGACAGGTTTAGTAAAGTCCGGAAAGGTCCCGACCGGTCCAAATAGGTCCTAACAGGTCCAGACAGGTCCGGGCAGGTCCAGACAGGTTCTAACCGGTTTGAGTCAGGTCCAGAGAGGTCCATACATGCCAAGACACGTCCAGACAGGTCCAGACAGATCCAGACCGGTGTCCACAGGTCCTGACAGGTCCGGACACGTTTAGACAGGTTCAGACAGGTTTAGACATGTCCGGACATTTCCAGACAGGTCAAGACACGTACAGAAAGGTCCCGACAGGTCCAAATAGGTCCTTACAGGTCCAGGCAGGACCAGACACGTCCAGAAAGGTCCCGACAGGTCCAGACAGGTATTGACAGGTCCAGTCAGGTCCGGACACGTCCAGACAGGTTTAGACCAGTCCAGACACGTCCTGACAGTTCCTAACAGGTCAAGACAGGTCCGAACAGGTCCAGACAGGTCCAGACATATCCGGACAGGTCCGCACAGGTCCAGACAGGTCCGAACATGTCCGGACAGGTCCAGACAGGTCCAGACAGTTTCAGACAGGTCCAGACAGGTTTAGACAGGTCCAGACAGGTCAGGACAGGTTTATTCAAGTCCGGACAGGTCCAACCATGTCCATACACGTCCAGAAAGTTCCCGACAGATCCAGACAGGTCGTGACAGGTCCAAACAGGTCCTTACAGGTCCAGTCAGGTCCGGACACGTCCAGACAGATTTAGACAGGTCCAGACACATCCTGACAGTTCAAAGCAGGTCCTGACAGGTCCGAACAGGTCCGGACAGGAACGAACAAGACCTGGACAGGTCCAGACAGGTCCAGACAGTTTCGGACAGGTCCAGACAGGTTTAGACAGGTCCAGACAGGTCAAGACAGGTTTAGTCAAGTCCGGACAGGTCCTGTCAGGTCCGGACACGTCCAGAAAGGTTCCGACAGGTCCAAATAGGTCCTGACAGGTCCAGACACGTTTAGACAGGTTCAGACAGGTTTAGACAGGTCCGGACAGGTCTAAACATGTCCGGACAGGTCCAGACAGGTTCGCACAGGTCCAGACAGGTCCAAAGTTTCAAAAATGTCCGGACAGGTTCAAACAGGTCCAGTTAGGTCCGGACCCGTCCAGACAGGTTTAGACAGGTTAAGACAGGTCCATATAGGTTCCGACAGTTCCAGACAGGTCCGAACAGGTCCGGACAGGTTTAGACAGGTCCTAACATGTCCACACAAGTCAAGACAGGTTTAGTCAAATCCGGACAGGTCCAGACAGGTCCAGACACGTCCAGACAGGTCCAGACAAGTCCAGAAAAATCCAAGCAGGTTCGGATAGGTCCAGACAGGTTTTGTCAGGTCCAGACAGATGCCTGACACGTCCTGACAGGTATCGACAGGTCCGGACAGGTCTGAACATGTCCGGGCAGGTCCAGACAGGTCCGCACAGGTCCAGACAGGTCAAAAGTTCCAAACAGGTCCGGACAGGTCCAAACAGGTCCTGACGGGTCCGGACAGGACCAGACAGGTCCGAACATGTTGGGACAGGTCCGAACATGTTGGGACAGGTCCAGACCGGTCATGACAGGTCCAGTTAGGTCCGGACACGTCCAGACAGTTCCATACAGATCTGAACATGTCCGGACAGGTCCGCACAGGTCCAGGCAGGTCCAAAGTTCCTAACAGGTCCGAACCGGTCCAAACAGGTTCTGACAGGTCCAGACAGGTCCGGACACGTCCAGAAAGGTCCCGACAGATTCAAATATGTCCAGACAGGTCCGGGCATTTCCAGACCGGTTCCAAACGGTTTGCGTCAGGTCCGGAGAGGTCCAAACATGTCGAGAAACCTCCAGAAAGGTCCAGATAGATCAAGACAGGTCCCGTCAGGTCCTGACAGGTCCGGACAGGGTTGGACAGTTCCTATCAGGTCCGGACCTGACTGGACCTGTTTGAACCTGTCCGGACCTTTTTGGAACTTGGGACCTGTCTGGACCTGTGCGAACCGGTCTGGACCTGTCCGGACATGTTTAGACCTGTCCGGACCTGTCTAAACCTGTCTGAACCTGTCTAAACGTGTCCGGACCTGTCTGGACCTGTCAGGACCTATTTGGACCTGTCGGGACTTTTCTGGACGTGTCCGGACCTGATAGGACCTGTCCGGACTTGACTAAACCTGTCTTGACCTGTCTGGACCTATCTAAACCTGTCTGGACCTGTCCGAAACTGTCTAGACCTGTCTGGACCTGTCTAGGTCTTGTTCGTTCCTGTCTGGACCTGTCCGGACCTGTTCGGACCTGTCTGGGCCTGTTTGGAACTGTCAGGACGTGTCTGGACCTGTCTAAACCTGTCTGGACGTGTCCGGACCTGACTGGACCTGTCAGGACCTGTTTTGACCTGTCACGACCTGTCTGGATCTGTCGGGACCTTTCTGGACGTGTCTGGACATGTTTGGACCTGTCTGGACCTGACTCAAACCGTTTGAACATGTTTGGACCTCTCTGAACCTGACTCAAACCGGTTAGAACCTGTCTGGACCTGCCCGGACCTGTCAGGACCTATTTGGACCTGTCGGGACCTTTCTGGACGTGTCCGGACCTGACAGGACCTGTCCGGCCCTGACTAAACCTGTCTTGACTTGTCTGGACCTATCTAAACCTGTCTGGACCTGTCTGAAACTGTCTGGACCTGTCTGGACCTGTCTGGACCTGTTCGGACCTGTCTGGACCTGTTAGGAACTGTCAGGACGTGTCTGGACTGGTCTAAACCTGTCTGGACGTGTGCGGACCTGACTGGACCTGTCAAGACCTGTCTGGATCTGGCGGGACCTTTCTGGACGTGTCTTGACCTGTCTGGAAATGTCCGAACATGTCTAAACCTGTCTGAACCTGTCTAAACGTGTCCGGACCTGTCAGGACCTGTGGACACCTGTCTGGATCTGTCTGGACCTGTCTGGCACGACCAGACACGTCTTGGCATGTATGGACCTGTCTGGACCTGACTCAAAACGGTTAGAACCTGTCTGGACGTGCTCTGACCTGTCTGGACCAGTCAGGACCTATTTGGACCGGTCGGGACCTTTCCGGACTTGACTAAACCTGTCTTGACCTGCCTGGACCTGTCTAAACCTGTCCGGACCTGTCCGGAACTGTCGGGACCTGTCTGGACCTGTCCTGACTTGTTCGGACTTGTCTGGACGTGTCCGGACCTATTCGGACCTGTCTGGACCTGTCAGGACGTGTAAGGAACTTTCTAGACCTGTCCGGACCTGTCTAAACCTGTCCAGACCTGTCTGGACATGTCCGGACCTGTTTGGAACTTTGGACCTGTCTGTACCTGTGCTGACCTGTCTGGACCTGTCCGGACATGTTCACACCTGTCTCGACCTGACCGGACCTGTCTGGACCTGTCCAAAAATGTCCGAAACTGTCTTAACGTGTCCGGACCTGATAGGACCTGTCCACCCTGTCCGGACCTGTCAGGACCTGACGGGACCTGTCTGGATCTGTCTGGACCTTTCTGGATGTTTCTGGACATGTTTGGACCTCTCTGGACCTGACGCAAACCGTTTGGAACCGGTCTGGAAAAGCCCGGACCTGTCTGGACCTGTCAGGACCTATTTGAATCTATCGGGACCTTTCTGGACGTGTCCGGACCTGTCTGGACCTTACAGAACCTGTTTGGACCGGTCCGGACCTGTTTGGAACTTTGGACCTGCCTGGACCTGTGCGGACCTGTCCGGACATGTTCAGACCTGTCTGGAACTGTCTGGACGTGTCCGGACCTAACTGGACCTGTCATGACCTGTCAGGACCTGTCCCAACATGTTCGGTCCCGACCGGTCCAAATAGGTCCTGACAGGTCCAGACAGGTCCGGGCACGTCCAGACAGGTTCTAACCGGTTTGAGTCAGGTCCAGACAGGTCCATACATGCCAAGACACGACCAGACAGGTCCAGATAGATCCAGACAGTTGTCCACAGGTCCTGACAGGTCCGGACACGTTTAGACAGGTTCAGACAGGTTTAGACATGTTCGGACATTTCCAGACAGGTCAAGACACGTCCAGAAAGGTCCCGACAGATCCAGACAGGTCTTGACAGGTCCAGTCAGGTCCCCACACGTCCAGACAGGTTTAGACCAGTCCAGACACGTCCAGACAGGTCCGAACAGGTCCAGACAGGTCCAGACAGTTTCAGACAGGTCCAGACAGGTCAAGACAGGTTTAGTCAGGGCCGGACAGGTCCTGTCAGGTCCGGACACGTCCAGAAAGGTCCCGACAGATCCAAATAGGTCCTGACAGGTCCGGGCAGGTCCAGACAGGTTCTAACCGGTTTGAGTCAAGTCCAGAGAGGTCCAAACATGTTCAAACGGTTTGAGTCAGGTCCAGACAGGTCCAAACATGTCCAGGCACGTCCAGAAAGGTCCCGACAGATCCAGACAGGTCGTGACAGGTCCTAACAGGTCCTGACCGGTCCAGTCAGGTCCGGACACGTCCAGACAGGTTTAGACAGGTCCAGACACGTCCTGACAGTTCCAAACAGGCCAAGACAGGTCCGGACAGGACCAGACAGGTCCGAACATGTTGGGACAGGTCCGAACATGTTGGGACAGGTCCAGACCGGTCATGACAGGTCCAGTTAGGTCCGGTCACGTCCAGACAGTTCCATACAGGTCTGAATATGTCCGGACAGGTCCGCACAGGTCCAGGCAGGACCAAAGTTCCAAACAGGTCCGGACCGGTCCAAATAGGTCCTGACAGTTCCAGACAGTCCCAGGCAGGTCCGAACAGGTCCGGACAGGTCCAAAAAGGTCTGTACAGGTCCAGAGAGGTTGGAACCAGTCCGGAAAGGTCCAGACAGGTCCAGACCGGTCCAGACAGGGCCAGACAAGTTTAGACAGGTCCGGATAGGTCCAGACCGGATTAGTCAGTTCCGGACAGGTCCAGCCAGGTCCAGACAGGTCCTGACACATCCATACAGGTCTTGACACGTCCGGACCGGTCCAGACAGGTAAAAATAGGTCCTGACAGGTACAGATAGTTCCATACAGGTCCGGACAGGTCCAGTCAGTTCCGGACACGTCCAGACAGGTTTAGAGAGGTCCAGACATGTCCAGGCAGGTCCAAATAGGTCCTGACAGGTCCAGACAGGTACAGACAATTCCAAACAGGTCCAGACAGGTCCAAACAGGTCCTGACAGGTTAAGACAGGTCCAGACACGTACAGAAAGGTCCCGACAGGTCCAAATAGGTCCTGACAGGTCCGGACAGGTCCAGGCAGGTCCCGACATGTTCTAACCGGTTTGGGTCAGATCCAGACAGGTCCAAACATGTCCAGACACGTCCAGAAGGGTCCCGACAGATCCAGACAGGTCGTGACAGGTCCAAACAGGTCCTGACAGGTCCAGTCAGGTCCGGACACGTCCAGACAGGAACGAACAAGTCCGGACAGGTCCAGACAGGTCCAGACAGGTTCGCACAGGTCCAGACATGTCCAAAGTTCCAAAAAGTTCCGGACAGGTTCAAACAGGTCCAGTCAGATCCGGGCCCGACTAGACAGGTTTAGACAGGTCAAGACAGGTCCATATAGGTCCCGACAGTTCCAGACAGGTCCGATCCGGTCCGGACAGGTTGAGACAGGTCCTCACATGTCCACACAAGTCAAGACAGGTTTAGTCAAATCCGGACAGGTCCAGACAGGTCCAGACACGTCCAGACAGGTCCAGAAAGATCCAAGCAGGTTCGGATAGGTCCAGACAGGTTTAGTCAGGTCCAGACAGATACCTGACACGTCCAGACAGGTTTCGACAGGTCCAGACAGGTCTGAACATATCCGGGCAGGTCCAGACAGGTCCGCACAGGTCCAGACAGATCCAAAGTTCCAAACAGGTCCGGACAGGTCCAAACAGGTCCTGACGGGCCGGACAGGACCAGGCAGGTCCGAACATGTTGGGACAGGTCCAGACAGGTCATGACGGGTCTAGTTAGGTCCGGACACGTCCAGACAGTTCCAGACAGGTCTGAACATGTCCGGACAGGTCCGCACAGGTCCAGGCAGGTCCAAAGTTCCAAACAGGTCCGGACCGGTCCAAACAGGTTCTGACAGGTCCAGACAGGTCTGGACACGTCCAGAAAGGTCCCGACAGATTCAAATAGGTCCTGACAGGTCCAGACAGGTCCGGGCATTTCCAGACCGGTTCCAAACGGTTTGCGTCAGGTCCAGAGAGGTCCAAACATGTCCAGAAACATCCAGAAAGGTCCAGACAGATCCAGACAGGTCCCGTCAGGTCCTGACAGGTCCGGACAGGGTTGGACAGGTCCTATCAGGTCCGGACACGTTAAGACTGTTTCTGGTCCAGACAGGTCCGCACAGGTACAGACAGGTCCAAAGTTCCAAACAGGTCCCGACATGTCCAGACAGTTCTGGACAGGTTTAGACAAGTCCGCACAGGTCTAGAGAGTTCCTTACACGTCCTGACAGGTCCAGACAGGTGCGAACAGGTCCGGACACGTCCAGACAAGTCCGAACAAGTCCGGACAGGTCCAGGCAGGTCCTGACAGTTCCGGACAGGTGCGGACAGGTTTAGACAAGTCCAGTCAGGTCAAGACAGGTTTAGTCAAGTCCTGAAAGGTCCCGACCGGTCCAAATAGGTCCTGACAGGTCCAGACAGGTCCGGGTAGGTCCAGACAGGTTCTAACCGGTTTGAATCAGGTCCAGACAGGTCCATACATGCCAAGACACGTCCAGACAGGTCCAGACAGATCCAGACACTTGTCCACAGGTCCTGACAGATCCGAACACGTTTAGACAGGTTCAGACAGGTTTAGACATGTCCGGACATTTCCAGACAGGTCAAGACACGTACAGAAAGTTCCCGACAGGTCCAAATAGGTCCTGACAGGTCTAGGCAGGTCCAGACACGTCCAGAAAGGTCCCGACAGATCCAGACAGGTCTTGACAGGTCCAATCAGGTCCGCTCAGTTCCAGACAGGTTTAGACCAGTCCAGACACGTCGTGACAGTTCCTAACAGGTCCAGACAGGTCCGAACAGGTCCAGACAGGTCCAGACATATCCAAACAGGTCCAGACAGTTTCAGACAGTTCCAGACAGGTTTAGACAGCTCCAGACAGGTCAAGACAGGTTTAGTCAAGTCCGGACAGGTCCTGTCAGTTCCGGACACGTCCAGAAAGGTCCCGACAGGTCCAAATAGGTCCTGACAGGTCCGGGCAGGTCCAGACAGGTTCTAACCGGTTTGAGTCAGGTCCAGAGAGGTCCAAACATGTTCAAACGGTTTGAGTCAGGTCCAGACAGGTCCAAACATGTCCAGACACGTCCAGAAAGGTCCCGACAGATCCAGACAGGACTTTGGACCAGGTCTAGCTAGAAAATTCTAACGCACAAATTTCAAATTTTATTGGTAGAATCTAAAATATCTGTTCATCATTGGTTAGAACCTTGTCGAAAAAGGAAGGACGTAATAGAGAAACATTAATGCAGAAAAGTCATGTGAGTCTTCTATCGACTGAAAAAGGTAAACTGTTTTAGACCGTATAAGGAAGTACACGTGTAGTGGGTACTACATTCATACCAATGATAAAAACTTATATAACTAGGGAACATTAGTAAAATATTTTCTAAATATAAATCAGATGTTATTTATCCAATAAGTTGTTGTATTAAAGGTTCAGTAAGCCTTGCCGTCGGGAATGTTGTACAGGTCTCGAGGGCCAGTAATCGGGGCGAGCCGTAGTGTCTCATTCCAGGGGCGGTGCCCTGGGCATTTTCTCCTCTGAATTGTAGATTATCTCCAACATCTATCTTCAAGTTCACAAATCTTCATCAAAAATCATTATCATCCAAAGCTGAATCGCTCAAGGATATTCAACGCCTATACAAAACACCTCTTGAAGTTATAGCAATTGGACGTCCATGTTTATTATATGAGCTATGCTTTATACCGCCAGTCAAGATCTGGATGCATGCATTATCTTATATCTTTAAAAATATAGTTGTAATAAAATTTAGTCAGTATGTGATATTAAATATGTAATTTATTAATAAATAAAGCATCGTCAAATCAATCCTTTTACAATAACCCACATAATGCTATAGTATTATTGAGTTAATTTTTTTTTAATTCTTAAAATACTGATGAACATAGGAGTAAAAATGTCTCTATTTTAAGTAAAATATAATGTGCATGTAATAATATCAGATTTTGTATGAATTTTAATTTACTTGAAACAAATTTCTTTTTATTATGGTAAAAATACAGTAGTCTCTGTCAGTTTTTCTTTAAAATACCACTTCTTTCTAATAAATATTGGAAAAAATCCTAATTATATACTTTTTTGTTGGTAATTTTTCTGTTAATTGGTATATTATCGGGTTCATCATAATATTTTATTAGTGCAGTCTAAACCAATTTTTTACTGAGGTATGGAAAAATTTCACATCACAACACTCCTCCCCATAAACACTTCAAAAGTTTTGTTGAATTTATTTCAGAAAAGAAAACATTTTCTCACTTATTTAAATAAACATATTTTTTCAAAAAAAAAAATTATAATTTACTCTTTTAAAAAATTACCACCATTAAAAGAATATTGCTGCCCTAAACACAGCATAGCCTAACTATATTTTGACCAGTTATAATGTAGAAGCGGTAAAATATAATAAGAAGGTTTTTGTTAATGCTGACCTCGAAAATAGACAAAAGCGTAATAATATGAATTTCTATTTAAAATAAATATTTAATATATAATAAATTTGAAATGTAGTATATAAATAAATAATTTTAAAATGAAACTATCCCTTACATATATTTGAATACACTGCACTTTCACACTAATTGAAATTATTTTAGGAAAAAACGTTCCACAACATATATTTTTAATACATCTTTTTATACATCCCCAACGTTCTAATTCGTTATTATCAAGAAATCGCAACATGAAACTATATTTATATTATCGACTGTTTTCAACTCAGATAGTTTGCTACTGGGTAAAGCAAAAGTACAAAATGAGCAGAGGCGGAACAAAGCGAGGCTACATAAACAAGATGTCCTTGGGCAAAATTTACATAAAGGCCAGCGCAATGCAATTACAATGTAAACCAAAATCTAATTAAATTTTATTTAGTTGATTTTTATAACTAGTTTTAGATAAAGCAAACAGATATATTCAGTTGATACTTACACATCCTAATTTAAAAATTTTAATCATAAAAATCTTGTATAAAACTATTATGTTTACTAGAGAAAACAGGAATATTTTATCAATGCTTTGGTTTAAAAAAAGTCTTTTTTTTGTATGTAAATTCGTAGTAAGATTAACAAAAATAAACTTTGTCATCGTTTGTTTATTTCCATTTTTTTCTTTATTTTATGCTTTTCATTCATTTCTGAGCAAAGATTCCTATTTATGATAATGAGTGATACCTATGGCAACCGTTTAAGGTTGTACAATGGAGGTGTCGAAGACAAGCAGATGAGGAGGGGAAATTAATATAAATCTTTGAGAATTAAATTTCTAGGTATTGGACAGTTGGGGCAATGGTAAAGCGCGCTAGCTTCGAACATGAAGGTTCTAAGTTCGAATCCGGATAGAAACCCCAATTTTGTTTAAATGTTTATTTCTTGAATTAATATTTGAATAAACTTTATTAACATGATTTATAACCCACTATAGGTTTTAAAAAAATTATCTGAACATGACTGGAATAAATGAAAACGTATTTTATTACCGTTTGAAAATCTATACAAGATAATTTATATTAATTAAAATAACATCTCACTAAAAATTCAACAAATTTTATTTCAACCTTATGTACATTCCGATTACAAAGTAATCATCTTCGGAGGTATTTTACAATAACGGTGTGCCATACTATGAAATGCCGCTAACGTGTGCTCTTTAGGGTGGCGTGAATCATATGGGATGCACCTGAAATTTTGCGTAGACTTCCTATAAACGTCAGAAGAAAGCCTACCGTTTGCTCTCTTCACCATTACATCAAGTAAGGTAATGCTATCCTTCGCTTCTTCCTCAGTGGTGAACTCTATTGAAGGAAAAAAAACCATTTGTTCCGGACAAATTCATCAAGGTTTTTCTTTCCATCAAAAATAACAAACACATCATCCACATACCGGATTCAGACACGTGGAACAAAATTTCATCGTCTCCTTAGCTTTAGTTTCAAACCTGCTCATAAAGGATTTTACCAATAAAGTAGTCACAGGGTTTCTCATTGTGGTATTTAACATGAATGCACTTGATTTGACATAATTTAAGAATGTTATTGCCAAACTTATAGTTGAGAAATCGTTTATTACGAAACATCCCTCTGGGGTTCGAATTATTCCTAGCGGAAGTAAGACAAACAGTGTAAGACTTACTGATATCAATGGGTTTGAGTTCGTCTATACTGTATGATCTGACTAATTAAATTCCTTTATAGTGAAGAAATGGTTGTCTGTGGCTAAGAGTGATTGTAACTGCGGCATCATATTTATGTGATTGTTTTACCCGTCTGCTTTCTACATGATATTAGTTTCAGATTCTCTGGGGAGTGATGTAATAGCGATATGTACAGTTGGTCAAAATTTTAATCTATACTTTAAGGTAACCGCAGAGTCTCTTCCACTTCTTTTTAATACAATGGAAATCCTATCTTAGTATCCTCCCTACTGAAGGGGAATCTTCAACCCTTCCTATATCTTATGACCTTCCTATATACAGCTTTGTCTCGACACAGTTCATGTTCTATGTCTCCATTTTTCAAACGAATTAAAACTAAATTCTAAAACTACTACGTTCCATATAACTATTGGTTGATTACGAGAGTCCTAAGAATCATAGGCCTTTTCTAAACCTACCAACGACCTTCTAAATATGTCAGTTTTTTATTGTTATTAATAATGTATATAAATAAACTTGTACTTAAACAAACTATATCTCTCAACTTTACTCGCCCTTTTTGGGGCTCTGTATATTGTCCTGATTATATGATCCTAAAACAGATATCCGCCCCTAGCTACGTATCAGCTACTTTCTTCTTGACCAACAATCGTTCGCGTTCCTCCAAATTCAGTGCTCCTCACCACATTTCTCCATGTCTTTTTTCAGGAATTCTTACATTTTTGTGAATCTACTAGCTTTGATCTCCCACAAAAAAGAACCTTGTTCCTTTCACATTTAGAATGTTGGCTATTCATACATTTTACAACAACGTACCAAAACATGGAGTCTTACCCAGCCAAAAAATTACTTTAAAAATGTTGGGTTTAGCTTACCGCTGTATATAATGAAAATCATTCTTGTTATGATATATGTATATAAATAAATATAATTGCACCAAGGAAACACAATATATATATATATATATATATATATATATATATATATATATATATATATATGGGTTAAGAATGAAATTAAAAACTTGTATCAAAAGAAAAATACTTTAACGATTGAAATATATAAGCTACATATAAAATTTGCTTCTATTATGCATAACATAAAATGGGAAGAAAAATATAATAAAATCAATTTATTTATAAATAAAAATAGAAATATAAAAATAAATAGAATAGACAAAAAACTTAAAAATTTTAAGTTAGAAAAACAAATAAAAGTACCTGAAATTAAATATCATAAGTTTCACCCTAATGTAGTTAATCTATCAAATACTGGATTTAATAATAATGAAATAAAACTACTTGAAAACAATAAAACCAATATAAAAACAGAAATAAATAATAATATTAATAATATTATAATAGATACAGAACTAGCTATTAGTAAACTAAATACAAGCTTACAAGAAAATACCAGAATCGAAGCAGCTTATGAAATTAAAAAATTTATTTAAAAAAAACAACTAATAAAACACATAAGAAACAATATTCAGAAATTAAAGATTTAAAACAAAAATTACAAAATAATAATCTTATTACAGTAAAGGCAGATAAAAGTAATGCTATTGTCATTATTGATAAAAATGAGAAAAATAAAAAAAACAGAAAAATACATAAATGATAATTAATTTTGTCAAATATATAAAGATCCTACAAATAAATTTCAAAATAAAATAAAAAATATTGTAAAATCTCCATATATATTATTCAATAAAGATAAAATTAGCAACTATATAAATGATAATCTAAAAATTCCAATATTGAATGGACTTGTGAAATAAGACTATTAATAAATTTTTTAAATGCTCCATCTTATAAAATATCAAAGGTTATGGTAAATATTCCTAAAGATAAAATAGAACTAAATAATAATCATACTATCATAAATTTATTAATCCTATTGAAAAACTAAATGCAATTAAAATTAATGAAAATACAAAAGTAATATCATTAGATATAAAAAAAATGTATACAAAGATACCTATAAAAGAAACTCTTGTAATTATAAAATCTAAATTACAAAACGAGAAAGATAAAAAATTAACATTAGAAACTTTAAATACACTCAAAATAATATTAAATCAAAATTATTTTTCATACAATGACAAAATTTATAAACAAGAAGATGGTCTTGCTATAGACTCGCTTTTTTCAAATATATTATCTGAAACATTTTTCCAACAATTAGATAATAAAATAAATGAAATTGTAAAAATATATGTTAAAAATGGTTATTGGGTTTGCTATGTAGATGATGGAATGTATATATCAAACAATAATAATATAAATTTAACAAATATTTTTGATAAAATAAATAAAATTAATAATAAAATCAAATTTACTTATGAAATTGAAACAAATAACAAAATAAATTTTCTAGATTTAACAATAATAAGAATAAATGAAAATTTTGAATATATGATATACCGTAAACCAACTTTGACACACCAAATCATACCAAATAATTCTAATCAACCATATAATAAAAAAATGGCTGCTTTATATAACTTATTATATAGAATGCATAAAATACCCATGAATGAAGAAAATAAAATAAGAGAAAAAAACATAATTTATCAAATTGAATTAGAAAACGGTTATAAAAAGAAAACTGTTAACAAACCTAATTATAATATTATTAACAAACAAAATAATAATTTAATTTGCAATAATAATAATACAATATGGACTTCATTTTCATTTATAGGCCATGAGATAAAAAATATCACCAAATTATTTAAAAATAGATATATCAAAATTGCATACAAAACTAATAATAAACATAATACATAAAAATAAAAAACAATTAATATGCAAGAAAAAGGTGGTGTTTATAAAATAGAATGCGAAAATTATAATAAAGCTTATATAGGTCAAACCAAGACTAAATTAAAATAAAGATATAATGAACATTTAAATGCCTATATTAATCCAGAAATATATAAATCAAATTTAGCAAATCATTGTATTAATAATAAGCACCAATTTCCAAATATAGAAAATATGAGACTTATAAAAGAAATTAATAAGGGATTAAGAATGAATATATATGAAGCATTCGAAATATATAAACACAATAATAATAACAAATTAATTAAAAAGAACAAATACAAATACATTCTAAATTTTATACTATATTCAATGTCTATAGTGTTACAGCAACAAAATAAATTTGGCAATTTGTATAAATTTAGCAACAATTCTATTTCTA
The DNA here is from genome assembly GCA_036971475.1 of Prosapia bicincta. NCBI lineage: Eukaryota > Metazoa > Arthropoda > Insecta > Hemiptera > Cercopidae > Prosapia > Prosapia bicincta. The sequence continues at coordinate 57,192,583 of JBAIZL010000002.1, forward strand.
ATTAAACATACGTTTTATGGCTATAGCTTACATTATTGTAATTTTCATTCCTGATGATGTTGGTACTGTTTGCCAACGAAAAGCTTTGGATATAAATTAATAAATATTCTTGTATTTGAATAACACATGTTGTTTTAAATTATTAAACAAGAAAACGTATTTTATATATATATATATATATATATATATATATATATATATATATATATATATATATATATATATATATACTATAGTAAGTTGCGGTTACAGAGTTAAAGAGAATTTAAAAACTAATGTTTTAAACAAACTCAAATTTTTCAAATTTCATTTTGACTCTGCAACTTTAAGTGGCCTACTATACGATGTCACAAAAAAGTATTTTGCTCAACGAAATAAAATCTCATCACGAAAATCATTGTAAGTAGTAGTCCCTTACATAATAATTCAATGACAATCATGGACTTGTTATCTATTTTAGCCGTAACATGTTGGGAATGGAAATGTAATGTGTATTCTACTCAAATCAGCGTTTCTGCATTTGCATATAAATGAAATCTATGAAAAACGTACTATTAAAATTAGGTTAAGCTTCAACACAGCTTCGTTTTAAATATTCAAATATAAAAAAATACAAACTTTAAATATTAATCAGCTATTTGCAACTTAGTTGTACAACCGGGTCGACATTCCTTAATTGTATAATGACTATATAAATTAACCATTACAGCCTTCAACGGACCTTCACCCCGCTCGCTCTCCGCCAAACAAACTCGACCTGCCTTAAACCTGTCGACATTTGCCTAGCTCGTAATTGCAAGAGCATGTAACTAAATCCCATTTAAAATACACCCTGGGGATCTTGTCTATTAAAATTATTAAAAGTCATGGTAAGGTCAGTGATCTGTCATATGGTGTTAATATGGGTTAGCTGAAAACACATAGAAAAATATCACAAAATAAAATTACCTTACCATGCTTTGTAGACCTCTTTCCTCCATGTTCCTGCTCACGTGAGATTTGTGCAAGATAAAATTTTACCATATCCTCCTTAAGGAGGTCTTGTGTATTATATGGTAAAATCTGCCAGTGAGTCTCAACTCCTGGACTTTAAAATAAAACCAACTAGTGTTGTGGCTAGCTCAAAATTGATTCTGTTATTTAATTTATTTCTTTGGGGGGGGGGTTACTCGATTATTTTTAGGTGCACTGTGATCCTTTATTATTTATACTTTAGTAAAATAAATGACTCTTATAGGCTTGCTGATATTACTTTAAAAGCTTTCATTGATTTAATTTGATAATTTACTAGCTGGGAAAACATTAATTTTATTATTCAGCACACAGGATTGATTTAATAAATTTTACTCTATCAATTGTTTGACATATGAATTTAATAAAATTTGAAATGGATAAATTGAACAAAATGAGTATATTCCTTTAACATATTAATTTCTTGAATTCTTATATATATATACCATAACATAAATTAAATTCCCCTTAATACATAAAATACATTTACATTGATCGCAGGGAGGTTGAATGAGCCTATATCAATTCTATACACAAATTTAATTTAGGGCTGATTTTGTGCCAGCAGTTATATGACATTTTATCAATTTATATATAAAAGTATTTGAAAATAAAATTGTTACTAAAACTATTTATCAAAGGCATAAATATATTTACCAGTTTTTGAACATATACATTTACATTAAAATTCTAATAAAGTGATTCCTGATTTAATTAATCTTTTATGAAATACAAACAATTTATAAATGATTTTATGTTACTAATTTCTGGGTACGAAATTATTCAGATCTTATACAAGTTAACATTCATAATATTTCATCTCAGTTTATTGGCGTACTGGTTGTAACAATTTTACTGCATTGTCATAAATATTACTGATTCAATTACTTTATAAATATATGACAATTTCTACTCATCTTTGTGCTTGTGCTTTACTAGATTTATCTTTCCAAACATTAAAACAGTTATCATTTCCAAATTTATCTGTCATTTAACATTTTCACATAAATTTTAATAAATTAAATGCTTTAGTAAATTTCATATTTTAATTTATTTGTCAAGGAAATAAAGCCATTATTTATCTTTTTTAACATTTGAGCAATCTTTTAAAACTTTAGAAATTTCCAAAATAAATCTTATTTAAATATTTAAAATTGTATAGAAATCATGACTTGCCCAACTCACACTTTCCTGGATCCATCCTTAACGTCCTAGGTGATGATTTCCTTGCTTCCAGTCTGGTGGTTCTTCTCGTCTGAAAACATGTTCGTCCAGGCTGCGGGAACAGTCGAATTTGGCGAAGCCATCTCCTTGACAATCGAAATTTAACCGGGATTCTGCATATCCGATGTCTAGCTTTCACTAGACATTAGCTTAAGACATACTACAACAATTTTCCGCGCTACGCGGCCTCGATTGAAAAACTTAGGGTTCCATTATGATGTTTTTTAAGTTTAATAAAAACTGCGACCTTTCCGGTCTGTGGCCTACATCCGCGAGTGGGCTTCACGCCCAACGAAAGCAATCGTTGCCTTCCCCCACTAATTGATTTTCCTGTACAGTTTTGATTTTCAGCGTACTTCTTGTCTTTAACTGATTATTTTAAAATCTGTAGCAACTTGATTTTTGTAGTAGCACACAAAGCACTCACGATGTCATGATTTGTGTACATTACAATTCATTTTAAACTTATCCAACTAACAATTGACCTTAATGGCTTAGCAAATTTAATTAAAATTATTTTATAAAAAATTGATATTTTTTCAATTTTTTGTTTAATTGTTACGGGACCAATTTTTCACGTTACAAGCCCCTATGTCTCTCTCTTTCTTTCTCTTGATATATATATATATGTTATAACAAAATAAAAAAGCCACGCTTTGTATGCGACAACGACAACCCCACCTTCCTTCATCATGTTAGAAATAAATTTTTTTTAAATATAATTAAAATTTATTATTATTATTAGGAAAAATTACTATCAACAAATTTATGTTGAGCGGCATATCTGTAATCTAAACAGATTACAATATAATCAAGATTATCTAGATCTAACAAACAACCAAGTCTCATCAATAACTTTTAAATTTACTTTAAGTTACTAAAAGTGTATGAGTAATTTATATTTATTAATAGTGCCAGCTAGCTTCAAAGACAACACAAAGGCAAAGACTATTTACATTTTAACAGTTGTCTATAATCAAATATTACTATAAACACAGTTTTCGTTAGCTGTATGTAGATCTAGAGGCGAGGTTACTGTGTTATAGATTATAATTTAATAAAGTTACGATTAGGCAGTTTCAAAATTTTACTTTTTGGCGTTTGTTTTAATTTTCAATAATTGAAAATCTGAAATAAATAATGTGTAACTAGAATTTAAATTCAGTAGCTTGAGTGATGCACTGGTATTTTTTATTTCGTCCTTTGCTTCTCTGGCTCTCAGGGTTGGTGTTTTCTCTATCTTCTTAACCCGCTGCCTGATCTGCCTGACTCCCAAGCTTGACCCCATTCTCTGGTTCCTTGAACACGCTCTTAGGCTGCCAAAACTACACTGCCTTCTCATCGGCTCTATATCCTTTGGTTTTATGTATTTAAGAGTAATACTTTAAAATACTAGATAAACGTTATTTTATCCCTATATATGTATATATATATATATATATATATATATATATATATATATATATATATATATAAAGCGTATATAAAATATGTGAATACAACTACTATAATATTATGTATCAATATCATCACTATGCAGAAAATAATTTTACATTTTAAAACGAAATCAGTCGTATAGTCCCTGTAGTTACTAAATAAAAGGTGAGAACAATTTGTTTGTATTGTTAACCAAGATGGAATGATATAATTAATGTTCTTCCTAGTTAAAGCGAACGATAAAACTCAACTGGAGGTAGAACTTTGAGGGGTAATTAAAACTCGTAATTAGGTTTGGAAAGTTTGGAGAATTTTTACCGAAAACAAAGGTCCAAGTAAGCCGTTGTTTTTTTTTTAACTTTATCTCAGGGATTCAATAATCTTCGACTTAGAAGAGATAAAATAATTTTAATAATCATATGTTAAAAATATTCGAATCATTGGAATATCTTATCTACAACTTACAAAAGTACTTTAATGATATTATGTACACACACACACACACACACACACACACACACACACACACACACACACACACACACACACACACACACACACACACACACACACACACACACACACACACATATATATATATATATATATATATATATATATATATATATACATCCCGCTATCAATATGGCAGCATTTCATTTTGCAACCATATGGCAGCCACTTGAAGGAGTGAAGTATATATGTTTTTCTCCGTGTATAATTTATTTCTAATAAACATGATACTACTCCATGTACTTTAATTTCATTATATCTTAAAAATACAAAATTGACTGAAATACTATCAATACGGCAGCATTTCATTTAGGCATCAATATGGCAGCCAGTGTATATTATTCCCACGCCACTAACGATACGAGAACCAACAGTGTTGCCACTATGGTGCGACTGTCTGACTAGTCAAATGTTTATACTGTAAGACACTGGGTGTGTGTAATCACGGTGAAAACATAAACATTAGAATGTCCCTTCATCATTTCAGCTGGCCAATTATTTACTCAACTCACATAAGTCCTGGTTGTTAGTTTTCATAAACGTGTACAACTATCGAAAGCTAACGGGGATAGAAGTGAACAAAATTTAACGGGGATAGACAGGTGGGGCTCTATGGGAGTTGTAAAGGAGTGACTTGGGGTCAAAATAACAGATGGCAAAAAAACTAGAAAATAATCAGTCAGCGGGTTTTAATGGTGCTGAGTCTTTTACCGTTATCGAACGTCATAGGGATATACGGGTGATCCTCTATGGGAGTAGCAAATGATGAATTTGAGTATAAATATGAGAAGGCAAAACAAAGCTAGAATAAGATCAATCGTAGTGTTTTGGAGGTAGCTGAGCCCAATACAAGTCTTCCATATTAATCGGGAATGCACGGAAGTGGCTCTGCGGTAGTAGAAAAGGGGTGAATTGGGGTAAAGTTGTCAGAAGGCAAAAAAAAAATATATAATGATCACTCGGGAGGTTTTGGAGTGTGCTGTGTCTTGTACCGTTATCGAACGTCAATGGGGATGCACGGGTGATCCTCTACGGGAATAGCAAATGATGAATTGGAGTATATTTGTGACAAGGCAAAACAAAGCTAGAATATGATAAATCGTAGTGTTTTGGAGGGTGCTGAGTGGAATACCGCCTTCAATATTATAAGGGGATGCACGGTTGTGGCTCTACGGGAGTAGAAAGGGGTGAATTGGGGAAAAATTGTCAGAAGGCAAAAAAACAATTGAAAATGATCACTCGGAGGGTTTTAAAGGGGGTGAGTCTTTTACCGTTATCGAAAGTCAATGGAGATACACGGGTGATCCTCTAAGAGAGTAGCAAATGATGAATTGAAGTATAAATGTGAGAAGGCAAAACAAAGCTAGAGTATGATCAATCGTAGTGTTTTTTAGGTTGCTGAGTCCAATACAGTCTTCCATATTAATCGGGAATGCACGGATGTGGCTCTACGGGAGCAGAAAAGGGGTGAATTGGGGTAAAATTGTCAGAAGGCAAAAAAACAATTGAAAATGAACATTCGGATGGTTTTTAATGTTGCTGAGTCGTTTACCGTAATCGAACGTCAATGTGAATATACGGGTGACCCTCTATGGGAATAGCAAATGATGAATTAGGGGTATAATTTTGAGAAGGCAAAAAAACTAGAAAATGATCAATCGTAGTGTTTTGGAGGGTATTGAGTCCAATACCACCTACAATATAAACGGGGATGCTCGGTTGTTGCTCTACGAGAGTAAGAAATTGGTAAATTGGGGAAAAATTGTCAGAATGCAAAAGAAAAGTTGAAAATGATCATTCGAGTGGGTTTTAATGGTGCTGAGTCTTTAACCGTTATCGGACGTCAATGGGGATACACGGGTGACCATTTATGGGAGTAGCAAATGATGAATTGGGGTATAATTGTGACAAAGCAAGGAACTTTCTAGACCTGTCCGGACCTGTCTAAACCTGTCCAGACCTGTCTGGACATGTCCGGACCTGTTTGGAACTTTGGACCTGTCTGTACCTGTGCTGACCTGTCTGGACCTGTCCGGACATGTTCACACCTGTCTCGACCTGACCGGACCTGTCTGGACCTGTCCAAAAATGTCCGAAACTGTCTTAACGTGTCCGGACCTGATAGGACCTGTCCACCCTGTCCGGACCTGTCAGGACCTGACGGGACCTGTCTGGATCTGTCTGGACCTTTCTGGATGTTTCTGGACATGTTTGGACCTCTCTGGACCTGACGCAAACCGTTTGGAACCGGTCTGGAAAAGCCCGGACCTGTCTGGACCTGTCAGGACCTATTTGAATCTATCGGGACCTTTCTGGACGTGTCCGGACCTGTCTGGACCTTACAGAACCTGTTTGGACCGGTCCGGACCTGTTTGGAACTTTGGACCTGCCTGGACCTGTGCGGACCTGTCCGGACATGTTCAGACCTGTCTGGAACTGTCTGGACGTGTCCGGACCTAACTGGACCTGTCATGACCTGTCAGGACCTGTCCCAACATGTTCGGTCCCGACCGGTCCAAATAGGTCCTGACAGGTCCAGACAGGTCCGGGCACGTCCAGACAGGTTCTAACCGGTTTGAGTCAGGTCCAGACAGGTCCATACATGCCAAGACACGACCAGACAGGTCCAGATAGATCCAGACAGTTGTCCACAGGTCCTGACAGGTCCGGACACGTTTAGACAGGTTCAGACAGGTTTAGACATGTTCGGACATTTCCAGACAGGTCAAGACACGTCCAGAAAGGTCCCGACAGATCCAGACAGGTCTTGACAGGTCCAGTCAGGTCCCCACACGTCCAGACAGGTTTAGACCAGTCCAGACACGTCCAGACAGGTCCGAACAGGTCCAGACAGGTCCAGACAGTTTCAGACAGGTCCAGACAGGTCAAGACAGGTTTAGTCAGGGCCGGACAGGTCCTGTCAGGTCCGGACACGTCCAGAAAGGTCCCGACAGATCCAAATAGGTCCTGACAGGTCCGGGCAGGTCCAGACAGGTTCTAACCGGTTTGAGTCAAGTCCAGAGAGGTCCAAACATGTTCAAACGGTTTGAGTCAGGTCCAGACAGGTCCAAACATGTCCAGGCACGTCCAGAAAGGTCCCGACAGATCCAGACAGGTCGTGACAGGTCCTAACAGGTCCTGACCGGTCCAGTCAGGTCCGGACACGTCCAGACAGGTTTAGACAGGTCCAGACACGTCCTGACAGTTCCAAACAGGCCAAGACAGGTCCGGACAGGACCAGACAGGTCCGAACATGTTGGGACAGGTCCGAACATGTTGGGACAGGTCCAGACCGGTCATGACAGGTCCAGTTAGGTCCGGTCACGTCCAGACAGTTCCATACAGGTCTGAATATGTCCGGACAGGTCCGCACAGGTCCAGGCAGGACCAAAGTTCCAAACAGGTCCGGACCGGTCCAAATAGGTCCTGACAGTTCCAGACAGTCCCAGGCAGGTCCGAACAGGTCCGGACAGGTCCAAAAAGGTCTGTACAGGTCCAGAGAGGTTGGAACCAGTCCGGAAAGGTCCAGACAGGTCCAGACCGGTCCAGACAGGGCCAGACAAGTTTAGACAGGTCCGGATAGGTCCAGACCGGATTAGTCAGTTCCGGACAGGTCCAGCCAGGTCCAGACAGGTCCTGACACATCCATACAGGTCTTGACACGTCCGGACCGGTCCAGACAGGTAAAAATAGGTCCTGACAGGTACAGATAGTTCCATACAGGTCCGGACAGGTCCAGTCAGTTCCGGACACGTCCAGACAGGTTTAGAGAGGTCCAGACATGTCCAGGCAGGTCCAAATAGGTCCTGACAGGTCCAGACAGGTACAGACAATTCCAAACAGGTCCAGACAGGTCCAAACAGGTCCTGACAGGTTAAGACAGGTCCAGACACGTACAGAAAGGTCCCGACAGGTCCAAATAGGTCCTGACAGGTCCGGACAGGTCCAGGCAGGTCCCGACATGTTCTAACCGGTTTGGGTCAGATCCAGACAGGTCCAAACATGTCCAGACACGTCCAGAAGGGTCCCGACAGATCCAGACAGGTCGTGACAGGTCCAAACAGGTCCTGACAGGTCCAGTCAGGTCCGGACACGTCCAGACAGGAACGAACAAGTCCGGACAGGTCCAGACAGGTCCAGACAGGTTCGCACAGGTCCAGACATGTCCAAAGTTCCAAAAAGTTCCGGACAGGTTCAAACAGGTCCAGTCAGATCCGGGCCCGACTAGACAGGTTTAGACAGGTCAAGACAGGTCCATATAGGTCCCGACAGTTCCAGACAGGTCCGATCCGGTCCGGACAGGTTGAGACAGGTCCTCACATGTCCACACAAGTCAAGACAGGTTTAGTCAAATCCGGACAGGTCCAGACAGGTCCAGACACGTCCAGACAGGTCCAGAAAGATCCAAGCAGGTTCGGATAGGTCCAGACAGGTTTAGTCAGGTCCAGACAGATACCTGACACGTCCAGACAGGTTTCGACAGGTCCAGACAGGTCTGAACATATCCGGGCAGGTCCAGACAGGTCCGCACAGGTCCAGACAGATCCAAAGTTCCAAACAGGTCCGGACAGGTCCAAACAGGTCCTGACGGGCCGGACAGGACCAGGCAGGTCCGAACATGTTGGGACAGGTCCAGACAGGTCATGACGGGTCTAGTTAGGTCCGGACACGTCCAGACAGTTCCAGACAGGTCTGAACATGTCCGGACAGGTCCGCACAGGTCCAGGCAGGTCCAAAGTTCCAAACAGGTCCGGACCGGTCCAAACAGGTTCTGACAGGTCCAGACAGGTCTGGACACGTCCAGAAAGGTCCCGACAGATTCAAATAGGTCCTGACAGGTCCAGACAGGTCCGGGCATTTCCAGACCGGTTCCAAACGGTTTGCGTCAGGTCCAGAGAGGTCCAAACATGTCCAGAAACATCCAGAAAGGTCCAGACAGATCCAGACAGGTCCCGTCAGGTCCTGACAGGTCCGGACAGGGTTGGACAGGTCCTATCAGGTCCGGACACGTTAAGACTGTTTCTGGTCCAGACAGGTCCGCACAGGTACAGACAGGTCCAAAGTTCCAAACAGGTCCCGACATGTCCAGACAGTTCTGGACAGGTTTAGACAAGTCCGCACAGGTCTAGAGAGTTCCTTACACGTCCTGACAGGTCCAGACAGGTGCGAACAGGTCCGGACACGTCCAGACAAGTCCGAACAAGTCCGGACAGGTCCAGGCAGGTCCTGACAGTTCCGGACAGGTGCGGACAGGTTTAGACAAGTCCAGTCAGGTCAAGACAGGTTTAGTCAAGTCCTGAAAGGTCCCGACCGGTCCAAATAGGTCCTGACAGGTCCAGACAGGTCCGGGTAGGTCCAGACAGGTTCTAACCGGTTTGAATCAGGTCCAGACAGGTCCATACATGCCAAGACACGTCCAGACAGGTCCAGACAGATCCAGACACTTGTCCACAGGTCCTGACAGATCCGAACACGTTTAGACAGGTTCAGACAGGTTTAGACATGTCCGGACATTTCCAGACAGGTCAAGACACGTACAGAAAGTTCCCGACAGGTCCAAATAGGTCCTGACAGGTCTAGGCAGGTCCAGACACGTCCAGAAAGGTCCCGACAGATCCAGACAGGTCTTGACAGGTCCAATCAGGTCCGCTCAGTTCCAGACAGGTTTAGACCAGTCCAGACACGTCGTGACAGTTCCTAACAGGTCCAGACAGGTCCGAACAGGTCCAGACAGGTCCAGACATATCCAAACAGGTCCAGACAGTTTCAGACAGTTCCAGACAGGTTTAGACAGCTCCAGACAGGTCAAGACAGGTTTAGTCAAGTCCGGACAGGTCCTGTCAGTTCCGGACACGTCCAGAAAGGTCCCGACAGGTCCAAATAGGTCCTGACAGGTCCGGGCAGGTCCAGACAGGTTCTAACCGGTTTGAGTCAGGTCCAGAGAGGTCCAAACATGTTCAAACGGTTTGAGTCAGGTCCAGACAGGTCCAAACATGTCCAGACACGTCCAGAAAGGTCCCGACAGATCCAGACAGGACTTTGGACCAGGTCTAGCTAGAAAATTCTAACGCACAAATTTCAAATTTTATTGGTAGAATCTAAAATATCTGTTCATCATTGGTTAGAACCTTGTCGAAAAAGGAAGGACGTAATAGAGAAACATTAATGCAGAAAAGTCATGTGAGTCTTCTATCGACTGAAAAAGGTAAACTGTTTTAGACCGTATAAGGAAGTACACGTGTAGTGGGTACTACATTCATACCAATGATAAAAACTTATATAACTAGGGAACATTAGTAAAATATTTTCTAAATATAAATCAGATGTTATTTATCCAATAAGTTGTTGTATTAAAGGTTCAGTAAGCCTTGCCGTCGGGAATGTTGTACAGGTCTCGAGGGCCAGTAATCGGGGCGAGCCGTAGTGTCTCATTCCAGGGGCGGTGCCCTGGGCATTTTCTCCTCTGAATTGTAGATTATCTCCAACATCTATCTTCAAGTTCACAAATCTTCATCAAAAATCATTATCATCCAAAGCTGAATCGCTCAAGGATATTCAACGCCTATACAAAACACCTCTTGAAGTTATAGCAATTGGACGTCCATGTTTATTATATGAGCTATGCTTTATACCGCCAGTCAAGATCTGGATGCATGCATTATCTTATATCTTTAAAAATATAGTTGTAATAAAATTTAGTCAGTATGTGATATTAAATATGTAATTTATTAATAAATAAAGCATCGTCAAATCAATCCTTTTACAATAACCCACATAATGCTATAGTATTATTGAGTTAATTTTTTTTTAATTCTTAAAATACTGATGAACATAGGAGTAAAAATGTCTCTATTTTAAGTAAAATATAATGTGCATGTAATAATATCAGATTTTGTATGAATTTTAATTTACTTGAAACAAATTTCTTTTTATTATGGTAAAAATACAGTAGTCTCTGTCAGTTTTTCTTTAAAATACCACTTCTTTCTAATAAATATTGGAAAAAATCCTAATTATATACTTTTTTGTTGGTAATTTTTCTGTTAATTGGTATATTATCGGGTTCATCATAATATTTTATTAGTGCAGTCTAAACCAATTTTTTACTGAGGTATGGAAAAATTTCACATCACAACACTCCTCCCCATAAACACTTCAAAAGTTTTGTTGAATTTATTTCAGAAAAGAAAACATTTTCTCACTTATTTAAATAAACATATTTTTTCAAAAAAAAAAATTATAATTTACTCTTTTAAAAAATTACCACCATTAAAAGAATATTGCTGCCCTAAACACAGCATAGCCTAACTATATTTTGACCAGTTATAATGTAGAAGCGGTAAAATATAATAAGAAGGTTTTTGTTAATGCTGACCTCGAAAATAGACAAAAGCGTAATAATATGAATTTCTATTTAAAATAAATATTTAATATATAATAAATTTGAAATGTAGTATATAAATAAATAATTTTAAAATGAAACTATCCCTTACATATATTTGAATACACTGCACTTTCACACTAATTGAAATTATTTTAGGAAAAAACGTTCCACAACATATATTTTTAATACATCTTTTTATACATCCCCAACGTTCTAATTCGTTATTATCAAGAAATCGCAACATGAAACTATATTTATATTATCGACTGTTTTCAACTCAGATAGTTTGCTACTGGGTAAAGCAAAAGTACAAAATGAGCAGAGGCGGAACAAAGCGAGGCTACATAAACAAGATGTCCTTGGGCAAAATTTACATAAAGGCCAGCGCAATGCAATTACAATGTAAACCAAAATCTAATTAAATTTTATTTAGTTGATTTTTATAACTAGTTTTAGATAAAGCAAACAGATATATTCAGTTGATACTTACACATCCTAATTTAAAAATTTTAATCATAAAAATCTTGTATAAAACTATTATGTTTACTAGAGAAAACAGGAATATTTTATCAATGCTTTGGTTTAAAAAAAGTCTTTTTTTTGTATGTAAATTCGTAGTAAGATTAACAAAAATAAACTTTGTCATCGTTTGTTTATTTCCATTTTTTTCTTTATTTTATGCTTTTCATTCATTTCTGAGCAAAGATTCCTATTTATGATAATGAGTGATACCTATGGCAACCGTTTAAGGTTGTACAATGGAGGTGTCGAAGACAAGCAGATGAGGAGGGGAAATTAATATAAATCTTTGAGAATTAAATTTCTAGGTATTGGACAGTTGGGGCAATGGTAAAGCGCGCTAGCTTCGAACATGAAGGTTCTAAGTTCGAATCCGGATAGAAACCCCAATTTTGTTTAAATGTTTATTTCTTGAATTAATATTTGAATAAACTTTATTAACATGATTTATAACCCACTATAGGTTTTAAAAAAATTATCTGAACATGACTGGAATAAATGAAAACGTATTTTATTACCGTTTGAAAATCTATACAAGATAATTTATATTAATTAAAATAACATCTCACTAAAAATTCAACAAATTTTATTTCAACCTTATGTACATTCCGATTACAAAGTAATCATCTTCGGAGGTATTTTACAATAACGGTGTGCCATACTATGAAATGCCGCTAACGTGTGCTCTTTAGGGTGGCGTGAATCATATGGGATGCACCTGAAATTTTGCGTAGACTTCCTATAAACGTCAGAAGAAAGCCTACCGTTTGCTCTCTTCACCATTACATCAAGTAAGGTAATGCTATCCTTCGCTTCTTCCTCAGTGGTGAACTCTATTGAAGGAAAAAAAACCATTTGTTCCGGACAAATTCATCAAGGTTTTTCTTTCCATCAAAAATAACAAACACATCATCCACATACCGGATTCAGACACGTGGAACAAAATTTCATCGTCTCCTTAGCTTTAGTTTCAAACCTGCTCATAAAGGATTTTACCAATAAAGTAGTCACAGGGTTTCTCATTGTGGTATTTAACATGAATGCACTTGATTTGACATAATTTAAGAATGTTATTGCCAAACTTATAGTTGAGAAATCGTTTATTACGAAACATCCCTCTGGGGTTCGAATTATTCCTAGCGGAAGTAAGACAAACAGTGTAAGACTTACTGATATCAATGGGTTTGAGTTCGTCTATACTGTATGATCTGACTAATTAAATTCCTTTATAGTGAAGAAATGGTTGTCTGTGGCTAAGAGTGATTGTAACTGCGGCATCATATTTATGTGATTGTTTTACCCGTCTGCTTTCTACATGATATTAGTTTCAGATTCTCTGGGGAGTGATGTAATAGCGATATGTACAGTTGGTCAAAATTTTAATCTATACTTTAAGGTAACCGCAGAGTCTCTTCCACTTCTTTTTAATACAATGGAAATCCTATCTTAGTATCCTCCCTACTGAAGGGGAATCTTCAACCCTTCCTATATCTTATGACCTTCCTATATACAGCTTTGTCTCGACACAGTTCATGTTCTATGTCTCCATTTTTCAAACGAATTAAAACTAAATTCTAAAACTACTACGTTCCATATAACTATTGGTTGATTACGAGAGTCCTAAGAATCATAGGCCTTTTCTAAACCTACCAACGACCTTCTAAATATGTCAGTTTTTTATTGTTATTAATAATGTATATAAATAAACTTGTACTTAAACAAACTATATCTCTCAACTTTACTCGCCCTTTTTGGGGCTCTGTATATTGTCCTGATTATATGATCCTAAAACAGATATCCGCCCCTAGCTACGTATCAGCTACTTTCTTCTTGACCAACAATCGTTCGCGTTCCTCCAAATTCAGTGCTCCTCACCACATTTCTCCATGTCTTTTTTCAGGAATTCTTACATTTTTGTGAATCTACTAGCTTTGATCTCCCACAAAAAAGAACCTTGTTCCTTTCACATTTAGAATGTTGGCTATTCATACATTTTACAACAACGTACCAAAACATGGAGTCTTACCCAGCCAAAAAATTACTTTAAAAATGTTGGGTTTAGCTTACCGCTGTATATAATGAAAATCATTCTTGTTATGATATATGTATATAAATAAATATAATTGCACCAAGGAAACACAATATATATATATATATATATATATATATATATATATATATATATATATATATGGGTTAAGAATGAAATTAAAAACTTGTATCAAAAGAAAAATACTTTAACGATTGAAATATATAAGCTACATATAAAATTTGCTTCTATTATGCATAACATAAAATGGGAAGAAAAATATAATAAAATCAATTTATTTATAAATAAAAATAGAAATATAAAAATAAATAGAATAGACAAAAAACTTAAAAATTTTAAGTTAGAAAAACAAATAAAAGTACCTGAAATTAAATATCATAAGTTTCACCCTAATGTAGTTAATCTATCAAATACTGGATTTAATAATAATGAAATAAAACTACTTGAAAACAATAAAACCAATATAAAAACAGAAATAAATAATAATATTAATAATATTATAATAGATACAGAACTAGCTATTAGTAAACTAAATACAAGCTTACAAGAAAATACCAGAATCGAAGCAGCTTATGAAATTAAAAAATTTATTTAAAAAAAACAACTAATAAAACACATAAGAAACAATATTCAGAAATTAAAGATTTAAAACAAAAATTACAAAATAATAATCTTATTACAGTAAAGGCAGATAAAAGTAATGCTATTGTCATTATTGATAAAAATGAGAAAAATAAAAAAAACAGAAAAATACATAAATGATAATTAATTTTGTCAAATATATAAAGATCCTACAAATAAATTTCAAAATAAAATAAAAAATATTGTAAAATCTCCATATATATTATTCAATAAAGATAAAATTAGCAACTATATAAATGATAATCTAAAAATTCCAATATTGAATGGACTTGTGAAATAAGACTATTAATAAATTTTTTAAATGCTCCATCTTATAAAATATCAAAGGTTATGGTAAATATTCCTAAAGATAAAATAGAACTAAATAATAATCATACTATCATAAATTTATTAATCCTATTGAAAAACTAAATGCAATTAAAATTAATGAAAATACAAAAGTAATATCATTAGATATAAAAAAAATGTATACAAAGATACCTATAAAAGAAACTCTTGTAATTATAAAATCTAAATTACAAAACGAGAAAGATAAAAAATTAACATTAGAAACTTTAAATACACTCAAAATAATATTAAATCAAAATTATTTTTCATACAATGACAAAATTTATAAACAAGAAGATGGTCTTGCTATAGACTCGCTTTTTTCAAATATATTATCTGAAACATTTTTCCAACAATTAGATAATAAAATAAATGAAATTGTAAAAATATATGTTAAAAATGGTTATTGGGTTTGCTATGTAGATGATGGAATGTATATATCAAACAATAATAATATAAATTTAACAAATATTTTTGATAAAATAAATAAAATTAATAATAAAATCAAATTTACTTATGAAATTGAAACAAATAACAAAATAAATTTTCTAGATTTAACAATAATAAGAATAAATGAAAATTTTGAATATATGATATACCGTAAACCAACTTTGACACACCAAATCATACCAAATAATTCTAATCAACCATATAATAAAAAAATGGCTGCTTTATATAACTTATTATATAGAATGCATAAAATACCCATGAATGAAGAAAATAAAATAAGAGAAAAAAACATAATTTATCAAATTGAATTAGAAAACGGTTATAAAAAGAAAACTGTTAACAAACCTAATTATAATATTATTAACAAACAAAATAATAATTTAATTTGCAATAATAATAATACAATATGGACTTCATTTTCATTTATAGGCCATGAGATAAAAAATATCACCAAATTATTTAAAAATAGATATATCAAAATTGCATACAAAACTAATAATAAACATAATACATAAAAATAAAAAACAATTAATATGCAAGAAAAAGGTGGTGTTTATAAAATAGAATGCGAAAATTATAATAAAGCTTATATAGGTCAAACCAAGACTAAATTAAAATAAAGATATAATGAACATTTAAATGCCTATATTAATCCAGAAATATATAAATCAAATTTAGCAAATCATTGTATTAATAATAAGCACCAATTTCCAAATATAGAAAATATGAGACTTATAAAAGAAATTAATAAGGGATTAAGAATGAATATATATGAAGCATTCGAAATATATAAACACAATAATAATAACAAATTAATTAAAAAGAACAAATACAAATACATTCTAAATTTTATACTATATTCAATGTCTATAGTGTTACAGCAACAAAATAAATTTGGCAATTTGTATAAATTTAGCAACAATTCTATTTCTAATTAAACATACGTTTTATGGCTATAGCTTACATTATTGTAATTTTCATTCCTGATGATGTTGGTACTGTTTGCCAACGAAAAGCTTTGGATATAAATTAATAAATATTCTTGTATTTGAATAACACATGTTGTTTTAAATTATTAAACAAGAAAACGTATTTTATATATATATATATATATATATATATATATATATATATATATATATATATATATATATATATATATATATATATATATACTATAGTAAGTTGCGGTTACAGAGTTAAAGAGAATTTAAAAACTAATGTTTTAAACAAACTCAAATTTTTCAAATTTCATTTTGACTCTGCAACTTTAAGTGGCCTACTATACGATGTCACAAAAAAGTATTTTGCTCAACGAAATAAAATCTCATCACGAAAATCATTGTAAGTAGTAGTCCCTTACATAATAATTCAATGACAATCATGGACTTGTTATCTATTTTAGCCGTAACATGTTGGGAATGGAAATGTAATGTGTATTCTACTCAAATCAGCGTTTCTGCATTTGCATATAAATGAAATCTATGAAAAACGTACTATTAAAATTAGGTTAAGCTTCAACACAGCTTCGTTTTAAATATTCAAATATAAAAAAATACAAACTTTAAATATTAATCAGCTATTTGCAACTTAGTTGTACAACCGGGTCGACATTCCTTAATTGTATAATGACTATATAAATTAACCATTACAGCCTTCAACGGACCTTCACCCCGCTCGCTCTCCGCCAAACAAACTCGACCTGCCTTAAACCTGTCGACATTTGCCTAGCTCGTAATTGCAAGAGCATGTAACTAAATCCCATTTAAAATACACCCTGGGGATCTTGTCTATTAAAATTATTAAAAGTCATGGTAAGGTCAGTGATCTGTCATATGGTGTTAATATGGGTTAGCTGAAAACACATAGAAAAATATCACAAAATAAAATTACCTTACCATGCTTTGTAGACCTCTTTCCTCCATGTTCCTGCTCACGTGAGATTTGTGCAAGATAAAATTTTACCATATCCTCCTTAAGGAGGTCTTGTGTATTATATGGTAAAATCTGCCAGTGAGTCTCAACTCCTGGACTTTAAAATAAAACCAACTAGTGTTGTGGCTAGCTCAAAATTGATTCTGTTATTTAATTTATTTCTTTGGGGGGGGGGGTTACTCGATTATTTTTAGGTGCACTGTGATCCTTTATTATTTATACTTTAGTAAAATAAATGACTCTTATAGGCTTGCTGATATTACTTTAAAAGCTTTCATTGATTTAATTTGATAATTTACTAGCTGGGAAAACATTAATTTTATTATTCAGCACACAGGATTGATTTAATAAATTTTACTCTATCAATTGTTTGACATATGAATTTAATAAAATTTGAAATGGATAAATTGAACAAAATGAGTATATTCCTTTAACATATTAATTTCTTGAATTCTTATATATATATACCATAACATAAATTAAATTCCCCTTAATACATAAAATACATTTACATTGATCGCAGGGAGGTTGAATGAGCCTATATCAATTCTATACACAAATTTAATTTAGGGCTGATTTTGTGCCAGCAGTTATATGACATTTTATCAATTTATATATAAAAGTATTTGAAAATAAAATTGTTACTAAAACTATTTATCAAAGGCATAAATATATTTACCAGTTTTTGAACATATACATTTACATTAAAATTCTAATAAAGTGATTCCTGATTTAATTAATCTTTTATGAAATACAAACAATTTATAAATGATTTTATGTTACTAATTTCTGGGTACGAAATTATTCAGATCTTATACAAGTTAACATTCATAATATTTCATCTCAGTTTATTGGCGTACTGGTTGTAACAATTTTACTGCATTGTCATAAATATTACTGATTCAATTACTTTATAAATATATGACAATTTCTACTCATCTTTGTGCTTGTGCTTTACTAGATTTATCTTTCCAAACATTAAAACAGTTATCATTTCCAAATTTATCTGTCATTTAACATTTTCACATAAATTTTAATAAATTAAATGCTTTAGTAAATTTCATATTTTAATTTATTTGTCAAGGAAATAAAGCCATTATTTATCTTTTTTAACATTTGAGCAATCTTTTAAAACTTTAGAAATTTCCAAAATAAATCTTATTTAAATATTTAAAATTGTATAGAAATCATGACTTGCCCAACTCACACTTTCCTGGATCCATCCTTAACGTCCTAGGTGATGATTTCCTTGCTTCCAGTCTGGTGGTTCTTCTCGTCTGAAAACATGTTCGTCCAGGCTGCGGGAACAGTCGAATTTGGCGAAGCCATCTCCTTGACAATCGAAATTTAACCGGGATTCTGCATATCCGATGTCTAGCTTTCACTAGACATTAGCTTAAGACATACTACAACAATTTTCCGCGCTACGCGGCCTCGATTGAAAAACTTAGGGTTCCATTATGATGTTTTTTAAGTTTAATAAAAACTGCGACCTTTCCGGTCTGTGGCCTACATCCGCGAGTGGGCTTCACGCCCAACGAAAGCAATCGTTGCCTTCCCCCACTAATTGATTTTCCTGTACAGTTTTGATTTTCAGCGTACTTCTTGTCTTTAACTGATTATTTTAAAATCTGTAGCAACTTGATTTTTGTAGTAGCACACAAAGCACTCACGATGTCATGATTTGTGTACATTACAATTCATTTTAAACTTATCCAACTAACAATTGACCTTAATGGCTTAGCAAATTTAATTAAAATTATTTTATAAAAAATTGATATTTTTTCAATTTTTTGTTTAATTGTTACGGGACCAATTTTTCACGTTACAAGCCCCTATGTCTCTCTCTTTCTTTCTCTTGATATATATATATATGTTATAACAAAATAAAAAAGCCACGCTTTGTATGCGACAACGACAACCCCACCTTCCTTCATCATGTTAGAAATAAATTTTTTTTAAATATAATTAAAATTTATTATTATTATTAGGAAAAATTACTATCAACAAATTTATGTTGAGCGGCATATCTGTAATCTAAACAGATTACAATATAATCAAGATTATCTAGATCTAACAAACAACCAAGTCTCATCAATAACTTTTAAATTTACTTTAAGTTACTAAAAGTGTATGAGTAATTTATATTTATTAATAGTGCCAGCTAGCTTCAAAGACAACACAAAGGCAAAGACTATTTACATTTTAACAGTTGTCTATAATCAAATATTACTATAAACACAGTTTTCGTTAGCTGTATGTAGATCTAGAGGCGAGGTTACTGTGTTATAGATTATAATTTAATAAAGTTACGATTAGGCAGTTTCAAAATTTTACTTTTTGGCGTTTGTTTTAATTTTCAATAATTGAAAATCTGAAATAAATAATGTGTAACTAGAATTTAAATTCAGTAGCTTGAGTGATGCACTGGTATTTTTTATTTCGTCCTTTGCTTCTCTGGCTCTCAGGGTTGGTGTTTTCTCTATCTTCTTAACCCGCTGCCTGATCTGCCTGACTCCCAAGCTTGACCCCATTCTCTGGTTCCTTGAACACGCTCTTAGGCTGCCAAAACTACACTGCCTTCTCATCGGCTCTATATCCTTTGGTTTTATGTATTTAAGAGTAATACTTTAAAATACTAGATAAACGTTATTTTATCCCTATATATGTATATATATATATATATATATATATATATATATATATATATATATATAAAGCGTATATAAAATATGTGAATACAACTACTATAATATTATGTATCAATATCATCACTATGCAGAAAATAATTTTACATTTTAAAACGAAATCAGTCGTATAGTCCCTGTAGTTACTAAATAAAAGGTGAGAACAATTTGTTTGTATTGTTAACCAAGATGGAATGATATAATTAATGTTCTTCCTAGTTAAAGCGAACGATAAAACTCAACTGGAGGTAGAACTTTGAGGGGTAATTAAAACTCGTAATTAGGTTTGGAAAGTTTGGAGAATTTTTACCGAAAACAAAGGTCCAAGTAAGCCGTTGTTTTTTTTTTTAACTTTATCTCAGGGATTCAATAATCTTCGACTTAGAAGAGATAAAATAATTTTAATAATCATATGTTAAAAATATTCGAATCATTGGAATATCTTATCTACAACTTACAAAAGTACTTTAATGATATTATGTACACACACACACACACACACACACACACACACACACACACACACACACACACACACACACACACACACACACACACACACACACACACACACACACACACACACATATATATATATATATATATATATATATATATATACATCCCGCTATCAATATGGCAGCATTTCATTTTGCAACCATATGGCAGCCACTTGAAGGAGTGAAGTATATATGTTTTTCTCCGTGTATAATTTATTTCTAATAAACATGATACTACTCCATGTACTTTAATTTCATTATATCTTAAAAATACAAAATTGACTGAAATACTATCAATACGGCAGCATTTCATTTAGGCATCAATATGGCAGCCAGTGTATATTATTCCCACGCCACTAACGATACGAGAACCAACAGTGTTGCCACTATGGTGCGACTGTCTGACTAGTCAAATGTTTATACTGTAAGACACTGGGTGTGTGTAATCACGGTGAAAACATAAACATTAGAATGTCCCTTCATCATTTCAGCTGGCCAATTATTTACTCAACTCACATAAGTCCTGGTTGTTAGTTTTCATAAACGTGTACAACTATCGAAAGCTAACGGGGATAGAAGTGAACAAAATTTAACGGGGATAGACAGGTGGGGCTCTATGGGAGTTGTAAAGGAGTGACTTGGGGTCAAAATAACAGATGGCAAAAAAACTAGAAAATAATCAGTCAGCGGGTTTTAATGGTGCTGAGTCTTTTACCGTTATCGAACGTCATAGGGATATACGGGTGATCCTCTATGGGAGTAGCAAATGATGAATTTGAGTATAAATATGAGAAGGCAAAACAAAGCTAGAATAAGATCAATCGTAGTGTTTTGGAGGTAGCTGAGCCCAATACAAGTCTTCCATATTAATCGGGAATGCACGGAAGTGGCTCTGCGGTAGTAGAAAAGGGGTGAATTGGGGTAAAGTTGTCAGAAGGCAAAAAAAAAATATATAATGATCACTCGGGAGGTTTTGGAGTGTGCTGTGTCTTGTACCGTTATCGAACGTCAATGGGGATGCACGGGTGATCCTCTACGGGAATAGCAAATGATGAATTGGAGTATATTTGTGACAAGGCAAAACAAAGCTAGAATATGATAAATCGTAGTGTTTTGGAGGGTGCTGAGTGGAATACCGCCTTCAATATTATAAGGGGATGCACGGTTGTGGCTCTACGGGAGTAGAAAGGGGTGAATTGGGGAAAAATTGTCAGAAGGCAAAAAAACAATTGAAAATGATCACTCGGAGGGTTTTAAAGGGGGTGAGTCTTTTACCGTTATCGAAAGTCAATGGAGATACACGGGTGATCCTCTAAGAGAGTAGCAAATGATGAATTGAAGTATAAATGTGAGAAGGCAAAACAAAGCTAGAGTATGATCAATCGTAGTGTTTTTTAGGTTGCTGAGTCCAATACAGTCTTCCATATTAATCGGGAATGCACGGATGTGGCTCTACGGGAGCAGAAAAGGGGTGAATTGGGGTAAAATTGTCAGAAGGCAAAAAAACAATTGAAAATGAACATTCGGATGGTTTTTAATGTTGCTGAGTCGTTTACCGTAATCGAACGTCAATGTGAATATACGGGTGACCCTCTATGGGAATAGCAAATGATGAATTAGGGGTATAATTTTGAGAAGGCAAAAAAACTAGAAAATGATCAATCGTAGTGTTTTGGAGGGTATTGAGTCCAATACCACCTACAATATAAACGGGGATGCTCGGTTGTTGCTCTACGAGAGTAAGAAATTGGTAAATTGGGGAAAAATTGTCAGAATGCAAAAGAAAAGTTGAAAATGATCATTCGAGTGGGTTTTAATGGTGCTGAGTCTTTAACCGTTATCGGACGTCAATGGGGATACACGGGTGACCATTTATGGGAGTAGCAAATGATGAATTGGGGTATAATTGTGACAAAGCAAAAACAAACTAGAAAATGATCGATCTTAGTGTTCTGGAGGGTGCTGAGTCCAATACCGCCTACAATATTAAACGGGGATGCTCGGTTGTTGCTCTACGAGAGTAGGAAATTGGTAAATTGGGGTAAAATTGTCAGAAGGCAAAAAAAAAATAAAATGATCACTCGGGAGGTTTTGGAGTGTGCTGTGTCTTTTACCGTTATCGAAAGTCAATGGAGATACACGGATGATCCTCTATGGAAGTAGCAAATGATGAATTGGAGTATAAATGTGAGAAGGCAGAACAAAGCTAGAGTATGATCAATCGTAGTGTTTTTTAGGTTGCTGAGTCCAATACCGTCTTCCATATTAATCGGGAATGCAAGGGTGTGGCTCTACGGGAGTAGAAAAGGAGTGAATTGGGGTAAAATTGATCATGCAGGTGGGTTTTATTGGTGCTGAGTCTTTAACCGTTATCGAACGTCAATGAGGATACACGGGTGACCATCTATGGGAGTAGCAAATGATGAATTTGGGTATAATTGTGAGAAAGCAAAAAAAAACTAGAAAATGATAAATGGTAATGTTATGGAGGGTGCTGAGTCCAATACCGCCTACAATATTAAACGGGGATTCTCGGTTGTTGCTCTACGAGAGTAGAAATGGGTAAATTGGGGCAAAATTGTAAGAAGGCAAAAAAACAATAGAAAATCATCACTCGGGGGGTTTTAAAGGTCGTGAGTCTTTTACCGTTATCGAAAGTCAATGGAGATACACGGATGATCCTCTATGGGAGTAGCAAATGATGAATTGGAGTATAAATGTGAGAAGGCAAAACAAAGCTAGAGTATGTTCAATCTTAGTGTTTTTTCGGTTGCTGAATCCAATACCGTCTTCCATATTAATCGGGAATGCACGGGTGTGGCTCTACGGGAGTAGAAAAGGGGTGAATTGGGGTAAAATTGTCAGAAGGCAAAAAACAATCGAAATGATCATTCGGGTGGTTTTTGATGGTGCTGAGTCGCTTACCGTAATCGAACGTCAATGTGAATACACGGGTGACCCTCTATTGGAACAGCAAATGATAAATTTGGGGTATAATTGTGAGAAGGCAAAAAAAACTAGAAAATGATCAATCGTAGTGTTTTGGAGGGTGCTGAGTCCAATACCGTCATTTAAAGCTAATGGGAATATGAGGGTGTGGTTCTACGGGAGTAGAAAGGGTGGTTAATTTTTATGAAAATGTCAGATACTAGAAAAATGTCTAGTAAACTAATACTCTGGGTTTGTAAAGGGTTACTCCAATTTCGTCATCGAAAATCAAGGATAACGCACGTGTGAGTTTTCGAGAGTGCGATTCCAGACACTGTTAAAAAATAGCGGGAAAGTGTGATTAGTCATATGTTTGGAGAGTAAGATAAGTGGAAGCTGGGCGCAAACATAAATATTAGATTATTCATTCCTATCATCAGCTGTCGTAATCTGTAAGCAAGTTAGACAGATTGTAAAGTATTTTATTGAGCTCATGCAGTTCCAAATAAAACGAGTTTACTTCTCTTGTTTCAATTTTGTTTTACCTTCTAGCTCCTAATATACTTGTGCGACAAGTCGTTTGCGAATAAGATATTGAAACTTGTAGTAGATTAGTCAATATTCTATTTTACAATCACTGTTGAACTTATCTCTAATTTTAATTGTTTAATTTAAAATCATTGGGTTATGAATATTTCTTATACAAGTGTTTGATAGTAAATGTTTGCTGTGAATTTATTGAAATATTTACAAGCACAGTCAAGCGCTTTGCAAGTGTCACAAGATCCAGCTCAAAGGGAGAGATAAAAATTAGATACGATAAACTCTGTTAGTGTTATTATAGCAAGTTCTACCTTTCTGTGTCCAAATACACATGCTGTTGCCCATGTTATATTACAAATATTGTTGACCCTTTGTGTTCTAGGATTATATCGTGTAATACTTGTGGTACAATTAATAGATCGATGATAACACCTTTTATACACATATTATGTTAAAAATATTTAATTTTGTGTGTGGGTATTTTTAAAAATTACAAATAATAAAGTAAGTAAAAATTTATGTTTTGATGTAGTAATTTAGAAAACTGTTCGTAATTCAGGACAAAAGGAAGATTTAATCAGTTAATTCATAGAATTCTTGCCGGTGCGGTGGCTTGAAACTCACTTTACAGTTTGTTGTCTATCAAATGCCGGATTTTGAGTATATTTATTAAGGGTAAGAGTTTGATTTCTCCATTTATATAGTGATTTTAATTCTTATACAAAATATCGTGAACCTAATTTTTCACATTCAACTTTATTAATCTAAACGCAAAAAATTAAGAACTATTATATTTTGTAAAAATTCCAATTCCATAGCGTTTATAAGCAATATTATTTTAATACCTCATTTAAAACGCTACTTTTGATGTAAGGGAAATAAACATTGATTTAAAAAAAATATAAGTCAACCTTATTTTACGAAAATGAAAACCTTGGGAAACCCCCTTAATGTGGATATTTTTTTTTTAACTTGGGGTTAGGGTAAATGTTTCTTAGTTTAATAATGTTTACTACCTGGATCTAAAGTAGGTTAAATAGAAAAGTATATATTTTATGATTTTAAAAACATAAAATTCTATTTACTGTTGTCTTTATAAAAAAAAAGAATAACCAATAATCATGTTTTTTTCAAATTAAATGTTAATGTAATATTTGTAATGTGCATACATTTGGTTGCAAAGATTTCGGGTTATCACTAAAGCATTTTACGGACAAAAATTATAATAAGATATTACGTCAGACCACTTGAGCTGAGGGTCCGGGATGTAATGAAATTTTGTATTTCAAGGGATATCTACTATATTTTATTACACTTTCAAAGATATATGATATTTTTGTCAATAATAACATAATATATATTTTTTTCATCCAAAAAAAGCAAAAATTGTTACAAAAATATAAATAATGTAGTAAAGAAAGGACACGTAATATACAAAATTGTGTAGATATAATATGAAATTAGGAATGAAATAATAATTGCAAATTTTATATTACTTATAACACTAGTTAACTAAATGACTAATAAATATAAAACGAGAAAATATATTAAAAGGAAAATCTTGTGTTTAAAAAAGTATTTATTTTTCTTTCCCTATATATAAATAGAGAAAAAAAATAACAAAAAAAATATAAACCTAAAAACTAATTAATTAATGAAGAAATAGTTTTAAAAATCAACTTCGATGGAGGTAAATACATTGAGTACAACTTCAATAATCCAGAAATTGTGGCTGAAAATGAAGACGCACCTGGCAACCAACACCACCTATAAGTGCCTATCAATCCCATGCAACGGGGATTAACAAACACTGTGTCTGTGTGGTGTTCAATTTCTGCTACGAATGAATGTAAAGGCCAATTTTCATCTGTTCTAATTTAGTTTAGACGTAATGGAGATACATGTCTTACTTTATTTCAAAAACTTCTTCGATATATTGTATCACCTTTACCTCAGGTAGGTAACCAGAAAAATCTACCTTTATTGTACATTGTAAATAAAAGAAGGCTTTTATTTGGTCGAATCTCATCTAATGGTAATTTCTTGCTCACGTAGGCCCACGTAGTTTCAAACGAGCACAAATTACCATTTTCGGGTAAAAAAATTAAACATTGAAATAATAGTATTTCTGTACTTAAGACAGCCAAATGTAACCAAAAACTGTAAGGATATAGTTCTTCCCAATGTATATTACATTGTAGCTAGGCATCACGATAAAAAACGTTTTCGGTAAGCAATGTAATACATCTCTTTTATTTATCCACCATATTTGATTTGTCATAAGTTGTTATAGGTACAAATGTGTTTCAGTAAAGACCTATTTTTTCTAAAAGTTCTTCTTTAACTACATTCATTAAATTTTCCTGGTAGTCGTTGTTGGCAGTTGAAAACATTTCCTTAATTCCTCCCTTAGATATTTTCTGAAAGAATAACATTTCACCTTGATTGTGATGTTACTTTCATCAAGACACGTTGAATGCACCTGAAAATATATCTGATAAGATTTAAGTATATTTTAATCTTCTTCTTTAATTCTATCTTTAACCGTATCCCTCCTGGCTCGCATATCTACAATTTGATTTATTATTATTATCATGGTGAAATAATTTACAAATATTTTGGCGAATATAGCTGAGGAACCAGTCTTCAAAAACTAGTTGTAAAATAGCGTTATGCAGAGTGACAGAATAAAATTAGTCTCTATGATGGTAATTCTTGTTAAAAAAACAAGACGTAAAAGATTATGACTGTTTTGTAGATTTTTTTCACTTTACAAAATCTCTCCGTTCTTCGGTCGACATGTTAAATACATTTTTATAGTTAGTATCAGAATGATTTTAGTTCGTTCGGCTGTGTCTGATCTCAAGACAAAGTCTGCTAATACTCAATCACTTCTCAAAACTGTCTCCTTTGTTTATATATTTTACGAATCCTATCACTAGTTTGTAATAACTCCTAATTACAGACTTAATATTTCAATTTGAATATTCTCTATTCTTCGTTGATAGAAAATTACTTCAGTTAAGCAACCTTAACCAAGAGCTTATATAACGTTTTGTAGTCAATCTTTAGACGTTGATAATCATAAATATTTACTACCGATGATCACAGTAAATTTTCACTATACTTTAGATTTACTGATAATCTCGTTTTATTTTTATGGTAGGCGAACAAAAAGACTATCTACGATTAAAACATTGGGCGTCCTGATAAAGATTACAACGGGTATCGGCTTTTTTTAGCTATAATTGCCGATACTTAGTATGGTATTCAAATTGTATGGTATCCTCGCAAGCAAGATTCAGTAGTCTTGAAGAGCCAAGCAACATTAATTTATGTATGCACTGTAATCAATAAAGTTCTACATACGTATTTTGTGCATTCTTAATGATAGTATTAGGGTTCATTAGAACTCCTGTTTCTAGTGTACAGGAAGCTATTTCCGTGTAATCCAAGTTTTCGGTAATCCGACGGTGTCTCGGTGCCATCTACCTCGAATTATCCATGCACTACTGTATTTGTTTCCGTACCAATGATCACCATACTTGAAACAGTTTTTCATGCAACTCTAAAGTGAGTGAAAATCCCATAGACATTAAAGTTACTCTTTGGACTAGAATATCGAGGATAAACACAATAGATTAATTACATTGCTTACTGAAAACGACTTGATTCCTAGCTACACTGCAATATACATTGGGAAGAACTATATCCTTACATATAGTCTGCAGAGATATAGAAATAAAGAATTTTAAATATCTACCATTGCTTAAACCGCCTGAACTGCTCTCTAGTTTAATTAGCATATTAACACCTATGATACATGTAAGTACTTAAAATGTTTTGCCCTTATATTCATAGAATCTGTGTATATATCCACGTGTTCTTTCTTTGCTACACTATTTATATCTTTCAAACTATTTTTGAGTATTTTGGATGAAAAAAATATATATAATGTTATTATTGATAAAAATGATGTTGTATGGCCTATAAATAACGCTAGCTCTTTAATACCTTGGTCATTCATTTGGAAAAGTTGAGATATTGTTGCCAAGTGTTTCATTAGAGTCCTCGATGTAAGTACTTCAGGAATTTGTAAACATGCTATTTTAGGACATACAGCTATGGATTCGCGACCTTATCTTGGAGAGAACTATGCTGTGTATTTACAGACACAATTCTGATATGGAAACATAAACAGCCGACACTCCGAAAGCCATTCTGACGCGTTTGTTTACTTGATGACCAAACTTATCTTAATGGTCCGGTCAATGCATCTCGTTCTTTTCCCTTGGTGCTCTTAGATACTATAGGATGGTTAAAGTATTTATTTTTTAATTTAACTTGCTTTTCAAATTAATTGTCATATCATCTCTTTCCGATTTTAATAAACTAAAAGTGACTATTATTTTCTGTATATTGTTACAATTTGGTAACATTACAAACATGTTAACACTTGTATTACCAGATGTAACACTTGGTATGGCCTAAGCCATATATATTCACTAAAAGTTAATACCAATGTATTCAATAAACATATTAATAAAATAAAATATAGACTACCAGCGGCTAAAGTCGAGGATAGAAACAAATGTTTCCGTCTTTATACGACCATTTTGACGTTAGGAGAATACCATAAATTATTTACGTTTACGCCGTATGTAAATGAGAGAAAGGGATAGAAAAGATAGAATGCAGAAAGTCAGTTTTTCGGGCCTTCGTCCACGAGAATACTTGTCGAGTGCGAGGCTTTATCTTTGTGTGGCTTGGACCTATGTTTGTTTACACCAGACAGTTTGATATCGTAATATAAACTGACAACACTCGCACAGATGTAATTTAGGTTCATGTATACAATACAGAGATTAACGAAAGATGATTCAGTATTAATTGACCTTTAACTACCGTCCTGCACATTTCTGTCACATTAGTACTGCCGTTGTAGCTCACAGGCACGAAATTTCTAAGTGTGATTTATTGTGCGGTTTAACAATTTATCTTGCATTAACTTTATAAAAATTGTTTTTGAATATTCTGGTTGCATGTGACTAGGGTAAACGTAGTTTTATGAGATCAGTTATATTTTATTTACTAATTGAAAACTGTAGTAAATAAAACCTTCTACAGATTTTAGCGCAGTTTAGCTAAAAAGACTTATAACCGCACGATAATTAACATACACTAATTATATCTTGTTCACTGATTGTACACACTTAACTTTATGTACAAGATAACATTTGACACATTATAGGCTTTATTTATTGAAACGTATTAGAAATAATAACTCAATTTTGACAGCAGTATTTACACAGCGGCTCAGAACATTCTAGACATATTGGCTGTTCAAAGTCAGCTTATAAAGGGTAAGTAGTCCTTCTATTTTTTGTTGCTGGACAAATTCTACATTGTTTATAACAATTTATCTACACAAATAGAAAAATTTGTAAATTTCTGGAGGTTGCAGTTTTTCGAAATCATCTTCATCGTCTGACGCACTTCGTTGAGATACGGTATCATGATCTTTTACTAAATTACTTCTGCACTCTGTTGCACAATTCCCCTATTCTCTTTAATGCCTTCTAAAAGTTGGTCATTACATACAGCACCTGAATCACTGTCTTCTTCGGCTAACCCGACGCTGATGGTCAGGCACGATGACGGTAGTTAAAGGTTAAGCTTTGAATTTGCAGATCGTCTCATAATAGGTTTTCTGGATATATAAGCTGATAAAGATAGGTCGATGAAATGATGTGTGTCAACAAAATCTTTTTGTTGTTTATTCTAAGTTGTATAAAGTTTGCAAAAATATAAGGGCAGCTAATTTATATTTTTTTTTTAATTTACGGTTATAGTAGATTTTTTTCATTAACGGATGGTTGAAAAGTCATTCTGCCCCCGCTAACGATACCATCCTTTTTAAAAAAAACAAAAGAAAATAACACGAAAAGAGAAGAAATTTAATTACCCGAAGAAGAATGAGAAAACAGTGTTTAGATAGTCTAAGTAAAATTGGAAAGAAAATATATGACAATTAGCTAGACAAAATACATTATTTTAAAAATTAAATAAAAAATTTAATTTTTATAAAATTATCAATTTGGGACAAACGGTTATCTTTTCAAATAGAATCGTTCGAGCATACAGTCTTTAAAATTCTTAAGGCACATGGACAGGCTGCATTGAAACACTGCTTCAAGCTATAAAGATTAGTTTGACAGGCATGACGTAAACAAACGTGCTAGAACTGCTATCGGAGTGCCGCCTGTTTATATTTTCATATCACAAACATTTCTGTCAATAGATGTAGCACAGCTTCTGTCCAATACAAGGTAGCGAACCCGACTCTTTCTTTTGGTTATGTTGCATAGTTGGAAACTTGCCAATTTCGGGCGATTTATTGTCAATGGGATATAATCACCCCTTGGTAACCCCTTACATCTTATTTTGATGACAAGGGACTAGGACCTTCGAAAATCTTCGAATGCCCATTTTTGGGCAATATTTTAGATTCTGGCAATTTTTACCTCAATTCACCCACAGCGACACCCGCAGTCTTATCCCGGATTGTACATGGCCAACTTCGGTGCTAGGATTAGACTCAGCATCATTAAAAACCCTCAGTGATCATTTTATATCGATCTCTTGGCCTCTGACCTTTTTACCCCAATTCTCCCTTTGCTACTCCTGTAGAGCCCACACCCGTCCATCCCTGGTGTCTTTCGATGACGGCATTCAATTCAGCATCCTCAAAAACCTCCGAGTGGTAAATTTCAAGTAATGTTTTTGACTTTTGACATTTTTACCCCAAATCATCCCTTTGGCACTCACGTAGAGTCACATACGTCCATCCCCGGTGACTTTCGATGACGCCATTGATATCAGCACGCTCAGAAACCCCCAAGCGGTTATGTTCCAGCGATTTTTTATACTTCTGACATTTTTACCCCAATTTACCCCTTTGCTAGTCGCGTGGAACCACACCAGTGGATCCCCGGTGACTTTCGGTGACGGCATTGAATTCCGTATAATCAAAAATTCCAGAGTTCTTATTTTCTAGTACTTTTTTGACTTTTGACATTTCTACCGCAAATCATCTCTTTGGTACTAACGTAGAGTCACAACTGTCCATCCCCGGTGACTCTAGATGACACCATTGAATTTAGCATCCTCAAAAACCCCCGAACGATCATTATCCCGCTATTCTTAGGCATCTGACATTTTTACCCTAATTCAACCCCTTTTGCAGATGGGTTTAGCCTCACCAGTACATCCCCGGTGACTTTCGATGACGGCATTGATTTCTGCATCCTCAAAAACCCCCGATTGGTCACTTTCCAGCGATTCTTTGTCCAATTCAAATATATACGTTACGTAGTACGATTAATATCCATGTGGATGCCAGCAATGTTGCCAAGTTTGTGGCTGCCATAATGTTAGAGAATGGTTGAAATATACAGTAAATTTATATACAGGAGGCGACTATGCTGCCCCTGGCGGAAATGTTACGAACTTGTGGTATACAAATCTCGTTCACTCTGCTATCAATACGAGTACCGTTTGGTTATTACAAATTATTTTTTTAAAAATTCAGAACGACCATAGAACTTCCAAATACAGTATAGCTCCAATAAAACACTTCTTTTTACACTTATTGACATGGTTTTTATTTTGATTATTGTCAGAGGGTGTTACATTACCATGGATTACTATGTACCCGGCTGCCAGTTTGAATGCAAAATGACCAATGTATGGTCTCCGTATTGTTAGCAGGCTGTATATATATATATATATATATATATATATATATATATATATATATATATATGAATGTATTGTATTTTACAGTCTTGGTTTATTTATAGATAGTTCATTAAAAATAAAATGTAAAACAAAAAGATAAAATATGAAACATTTTTATGTTCGGTGTACGAAGGTAGACAGAGTTGCAGGAATAAAATCTATCTCTCCTGAACGTCTTCAACTTACACCTAAATTATACACGAAACGTGGTTTTTCATAGAGAAATGCCTTTAGACGCTCTCTGTGGCCCATCGAATGAATAGAACATCTTGTGGAGTCTAATATAGCTAAGAAATGGTCAAGAATTGTCTGTATATTACTAAGAGGAAAAACACGATGTAATGCATTCAATATTGTTTTGTGCGTAGTAAAGTTTAAACGTTAGTTAATATCACAAAACGCTTTATATTACTTTTCTGTTATGCGTGAGTACTATTTATATACTATTACTAGTACTAAATAAGTTTTTAAAAAAATAAATTTTCACATTTATGCTTATTCTCTTGTTCTCTTTAAAGAGTACATTTATGTTTACTGTTTAAACGAGGTGCAATTAGTCGGGTGAGTTTGATTTAAGTATACAATGAATGTTTTGTGTCTCATAATATATATAGCTGCGCTACATATTCTGCAATATTAGTATACATATATAGCAATATACTCGCACTAATATTTTGATGAAAAACATACTTTTACTCAATCTTGAATAATCAAGTTGAAAATCATGTACACTAGATTTAAAAAGAACCCATGGATTACCTTCTACGAAATGTAAATTAGCTAAATATAAGGGAAACAAGTTTATGGCAATAAGAAATATAAATGTAGAACTAATAACTATCTCCAAATTCTAAGCAGAAATGTCACTTTTAAAAAATAAAGTCAATATCCTAGGAGCAGCTACCCCCTCAGTGGAAGAGTTCTATATATCCTACTGTAAATAAGTTATTAATAAATAACATAATAACATTCCACAAACGCTCGTGAACATTTCATGATTAAAATGTCACTAAGAACTATCATTCTTCATCCTAGATTGCAAGTAAATTATTCCTTCAATTCGAATGTTCCTAGGTGAGGGAAAATAATTACTGAAAAAGTAATGTCTAATTTTATTATATTAATAATAATCAATAAACTATCATTATATATTTAAAATCTATTAAAAATATATAAAGTAAAACGTCACAATAAGTTCACAATTTTACTAGACAAGGTAGGGGATTACAGTGTTTCATATTTAAATATATTATATTGCTTTAGAACCCTCATATTTCTATTTATTTGCAGGGATTTCATCACGTCCTCCGTCGCATTAAAGAGCACGTATTTCCATAAAAGTTAATTTGGCCACAGCATAAATAGTACGTGCAAATATTACACCTATCCTAAACATTCCAATAATAACGTTATATCGTGAGTTATTTGTAAGAGCAATTTGTGAGAATCATTCATGATTTCGCAAAGTTAAACTCGGAAAGTCCATTTAATTTTATCTATAACAAATAGCCAATTGGATATAATAGCGTAGGTAATAGTGATAGTAATAATTGTAGAAATACGACAAAGAGGTGTGCAAGAAGGAAAAAATTATAATTTAAATCAGACCATGTATGCATAATATATCTATTACAATACGAATTTAGATATTTTAAATGTTGATTGTAAACCAATATTTACAATAAACATTCATTGTTGTGAAGTGGGAAATAATTAAAATACCAAAAAATGTTTGAGTTTAGAATGTATTGTAAACTGTATTGTAATTTTTTTTAAAAAAATATTTAGTACTAGTAATAGTATATAAATAGTACTCACGCATAACAGAAAAGTAATATAAAGCGTTTTGTGATATTAACTAACGTTTAACCTTTACTACGCACGAAACAATATTGAATGCATTACATCATGTTTTTCCTCTTAGTAATATACAGACAATTCTTGACCATTTCTTAGCTATATTAGACTCCACAAGATGTTCTATTCATACGATGGGCCACAGAGAGCGTCTAAAGGCATTTCTCTATGAAAAACCACGTTTCGTGTATAATTTAGGTGTAAGTTGAAGACGTTCAGGAGAGATAGATTTTATTCCTGCAATTATTTTCTGTATAAAGTAATACAAGATTTACCTCCGCTGTTGTAGTATAGAATTAAGTAACCGCGGAACATTTCTGTTAGATTTAGTTAAAAAGTTTATTTGTATTTGAAGTGGTTTTATTTATTCAACTAAACATTACGCTACAGGTGTTTCAAGTTGTTACTTAAGCTAGATATTATTTTAATTAGACTTTTAATAATTATTGCAAATATCTTGTCGTATTTTCTTTTGTTTTTGGAGGGTCACGTTTAGACTGTTATTGTTTGAGATATAATAAAATCTATTTTAGAACATATCAGATACAAACTAGTTATCGAAAACGGAAAGTCTATTATTAAATAATATGGACATGGTAGAACAATAGATAATGTGTTGTTAACAAACAATACCCATGAGACAAATTTTATACCGTCTGAGAAATCTAATGCCCCGGTTCTGATGTACCCTGAACCTCATTCTGCTAGATTCCTCACCATTGTTATCAAAAGGTAGATGGAAAGGGAAATGTTTGAGTACTGAAACAGGGACTCATATCCTTCAGCCACTTGAAGATTATAAATTAAAAGTAGCACATGATCCAGTTCTATGTCTTAAACACATAATAATACAGTTTGAAGATCAATGGTGGAACAAGGGGAAAGTGTACATTGAAAAGAAAGATATGATAAGGAAATTGAGGGCAAGGAGTATTAGATCTGTAACATTATATACCATGATATGTAGGAAAAAACTTTGATCTACATATAGGCATAAATTAAGCTAAAATAAAACCAAATGTCAGGATGTGATAGGGAGGACATTGACAAAAACTATAAACAGTATATCTACTTGCATGCTGAAGAAAAATATATCTGCAGCATGGAAAAACTTCAAACAAGAAAGCATTGATGGTTAGTGCCGAAAATATAAGGAGAAAGGGGAAACTAAAAATAAGAAAGCAAGAGGGAAATAACATATAAAAATTAGGTATTTAATATCATTATAAAAATCTGATGGAACAAATAACTCTGAATGTATAAATTAATATGAAATATTATTAATACGCAAAGAATGAAGAAGATAAAAAATATCCTCATTTTTACGAAAACGAAAATATAGTTGAATTTCATAAAAAAGGTTTTAAGCTCGATTGTATTTAACAACAAGTGAGACTCGTATATCGAATAGGATCAACATTATAACCGGGACAGGGAAAGGATTTTAGATCCTTCGCGAAACAAAGCCGTATTAGCTGTAAAGTAAATAAAGGAAAAACGTATATATTTCTACTATGTTTTTTTTCCATATCTCAAATTGTATTTGAGCATGATTTTTCACACTATGAAATATATCTAATACAGAAAATTATGCCACTAGAATTAATAAAGAAATTGCTAATATTTATAAAAAAGAAAAACTATTTATCCAGAAATCAAATCCAATTATCCACCTTAATAGGTGTGTAACGAGTGCCTTCATTTTTCAATAAAAACACAGGTTTAATTCATGGTTAAACAAATTATTAGATTTAAAGACATACAGGTTTACAATAAAGGATTGTAGTGTTATTCCTAATGTACCCACATATTAACCATATGCCTGTTATTATGACAAGCCCTTTGTGGTTAGTACAAAGTAAACCATCTTACAAATATTCTTTTGTTTTAAATACGTTTTTTGTATTGTTTTGTAAATGCGATTACACCTTCAATATAGTGCAACAGCAACGTTGTTTTCCAAAGATGGATAGCCGTTTAACTTCTTTGATAATAGATGATAATGATGATAATAGAAAAACTAGTCATAAATGGTTCCAGACAGTGTATCAATTCTATACGTTTTAAAAACTGACTATAAAAAGGTACGTGTTTATGTTTGATGTCTTGAGATAGGCTATAAGATAATGTGAATGACTGAAACTTTGACAATAAAAAATACATTAAATAAATAATGTTAATACAGACTCTGTAGAGTCATGAACTAATATAGAACATTGAACGTTCTTACATCGAATAAGCGTTTTCGATAATTTTTTAAATATGTTTAAATAAACACATTAGCACCAAATTACCACAACAAAATGTATTTATCAACTCTAAGTCAATTATTTATATAGCCCAAATTTCGATTACTAAGCAACCGTTTTTAAGGTTAATGGTATAGCCTATAAGTTCCGTAGTAGCTGACAATCGAAATTTACATTATATTTCGTAATTAGTTATTTAATTAGTTTTTTGTTTTTATTACATTTTGATATATATTTTACATTTGTTGAAAATAAGAAATTAAGCACAAATAAATATTAGTAAATATCATTGTACATAATAATTTGTATGACTAGTAGGAAAATAAAAGACAGTATAAATGTCTTTAATGTGTGTATGTGTGTGTGTGTGTTTGTGGGTTTAATTCTTCACTTCTTAAATCAATATTTCTAGTTGGTGATTATTCCTATGCACCGCTTAGCTAGGTAAATTAGAAGTACAAAAGTAAAATGGGGATTTCCCAAAACTCGTCCACCACAACGCATAAACGAATCCAATAAACAGAGGTGCTTTAGTTTTAAAACAAAAAACTTTAATCCTAAAACTGTCTGTCATGGTCATGTACATGATTTACATCCACTTCATTTACGTCAGTCACTGTCAGGTTTTACCCTGCAGAAAGTACTGGGCGCTAGATTTTAGATGTTTAAAAACACCGTATTTAGGCTCAATGTTTATTGTCTGTTTGCGAAACTTTCCCGATTTTTTAACAATAATTTCAATAAGTAAAACATTTCTAAGGTAACTGTAATTTCAATAAATTTTGAAACTAGTTACTTCCAACACAATACAAAACATTTTTCTTATATTTCAAGATTCTTGTAAAGCATGCTTAAAAACATGACAGAAGGTATCAACCCAGGTAATCAGATCATACCACATTGGATTTTTGCATAGAAGGTTTACAAGGTTGACGGTAATTCCCGTGAGACTCTGAAGATGTATTAATTAAGCTTCGCCTCAGTTAAAGGAAATCCCTGTTGAACTACGGAAAGCAACAAGATCCATCCTTAAACGAACAGAAATATGCATTGAAGTCGCCGTAGACAATTTTGTTAATTTATTGTAATTTAGTTGCGTAGGATTAGACTAATGTATTCTGGGTAATTTTACAATGTGCTCTTTTGAATAAAACTTTATTTAATCAAAACATATATTAGTTTTATGTGTTCCTAATTTACACAGTTTTATAAGAATAAAATTTTCTACAAGTCTTACTAAATATTTTCAACTGTTTCTTTGTGAAATAACAAAGTTATTGTTGCCCAAAGATGACACTAGTTTTTTCAAACATAGAAACGTATCGGAAGTCAGATATTTTTTACCTGCTAACAAGACATTCAATTACTAAATTTTTATGTATAAGTTATAAATTTAGGATTTCTACAAAAAGGAACCAATTGTTGTTAAACAGTTAGGTCTTTATGATACTACAAAAGGAAACATGGAATCCATCTTTACAAACATTCATTTTCCTAACCTGGCAAGATTTTGGCAGCTTTCGTTACAAAAGTCTATAAAAGTTTAAAAGATCTTTTAAAAGTATCTAAAACAGTTTTCTTTTAATTGGTATACAAACTATTCACTAGGCAAATCATTACTGAAGGATTCATAGAAAATGTTTTTTAAAACAATTTCTTTCGTTGGCTTATTAGTTAAATTTGAATCACTATTATTAAATTTATAAGAATTTCCAAATATATTCAACAAATTTCCTTCGGTCTAACCCCTCTATAATTGATTTACTCTCTTAGAAAAAAAAAATACAATTTTTAAAACTGTTATGTGGTATAGTTGATGGAATATCACCGTTGTTATTTCCCAGAAAACTTTAGTACAAACGATGAATGCTCTAAAATAAAAGCGGGGTGCAGAAGAAGGGTTTGAAGGTCACGCTATTAGGTTTTTCGTTCAAATCATGGTAGCTTTGGGTCCTAGTGAAAACACTTTTTCATACAAAATGAAAGCTGATTAAATTTAGTACAGGTTTTACTCTCACGTTTTTCGATATCTTGTATAGTTATTGCGTTATCTGCTCTCAAAAGTCTATAATTGTGGCAAAAAAAAAAAAAATTTTGGCTCACATTGTTTTCTCTTTTTGAGTAAATAACTCACCAACGATACAAAAAAATAATAAAATAAATGCCGGCTAGAGTGTTCTAGAAAATGAAATTTCCTTCAACAATATTGATTACTTTTCTATTGTGCATATTATCCTTCAAATGCTGTAACACTTACCCACAGACTTGCGCGCTGCTTATGCATTGACGGCCCGGGACCGAAATTCGACTTCGGCACAAACACGAGGTATTGAAACTGAACTTCTTCAGCTCATTTAATGAGTACCAGGATTTGAAGATGCTGAGGAAAGTTGCCTGGAAGAGTGGACAGCACTAGATAACAATGAAGAATATACCAAGAATAACATGGTATCTATGGTCAAGTCAACACGATGACACCAGTGGAGCACATAACGATAGCAAAGAAAAAGTTTCCTCTACGAATGCTGTTACTCATGCCGCCGCTGGCGCCGTTCTCGACATTGCATTGCGTTACGTAGATCAACATCTAGCTGTAACACCCAATGATGTTATGCTAATGCGCCGGTGGCACAACATCGCAACCTCGGGAAGGTTTAATTAAGACCGCTAGATTAAGATTACAGAACTGATTTTCAGGTAAACATAAAGGTATTTATGTCTTTTCTTTTTAAGTGAAACATATAGCAATTTTGATTTTATCTTTTTTATTTTTATTTCACTGTCAATAAATTCTATGTTAATGAAGTGATACAGTAGTACAGTATAGGCCTTCATATTATATCATGTTTTTTACAGTGTCAATTCCAATATATTACACATCTCAGTCCTGTTTTACGTAAGTAGCAAACTTTCAGTACATACTTCATTATATTTTAGATACTTTTTTAAAATTTGGTTTTCATGAAATCATGTTTGTATTTCAAACATAAATCAAGGTACGTATTTAGAAAGGTTTAAATTCTAAGTGGTAATTTGAAAGACAAGAAATCAATTAAATGATGTGGTTAGGACACAGCAAAGTCAAAGCCTTCATTCAAGGCCTAAATTAATTAACAGGCTTTGAAAGTTACCATGTAATTATGCCTATTTGATTTAAAATCTTGTAAGTGACAATTATTAATAAGATAGACATTACTATCAAAGAGGAACCATTTTTCTAAAACCCCACATTAACTCCGATGGTAGATTTCAGTAATAACTATAATACACTATTCTGTTTGCAGTAAATAAGACGATGATAAACCCCCGCTCTAGTTGTTGCGAGAACTAAACAGTTTACGTACCTAAGAGAGAAACAAAAACTATTCATGACTTTTCCAAAATAATTTATGCATTTCATAAACGTAAAATTAATTAGAACGCTGTGCCTATAATTTTGTATCGTTTCTCAGCTACTTATACTCACAATTACGTTTAGGATGGACAAACACTCTCTCTTCAGACAAGTGCTTCACCACACACTAATGTGCATATAAAAATATATTGTAATTTAAAACCAATATGAGTCTTATCGAAATTTCTAGAAATCTTTTTAAAACAATTTATCATAAATTATAAATATGGTTCACTAATATTTTTTCCTTTATTTCATATCATATATATTTTCACTTTTAAATTTTAAAAAAAGGTAATTTTTTTCCATTTAAAATATTTATAGTTACAACAGGTGTTTGTAGCATTTACTCCAGCGCTATATTTTGCTTAATTGTATGGTAATATATTTTTGTTGAATTTAAATTCGCTACAATGTTAATATATATATATATATTCTGGACACATATTTTCCATATAATCCTTCACTTTATAAAATCTGAAAAAAGAATTCTATGGCACACATTGAAGTATGTGGCATTGGTGGTAAGGCAACCTTTCAGAAAAAGATTATATAGAATGAAGTTATCCATAAAAGTACCAAAAATATTTTTATTGGAAATCATCCAAAAAGCCCTAAATCGCAGTTATAATACGTTTTATTGGCAAATAGGAACTTTCATATTTTTATATACCGATTCCAAGTGGTATGTAACAATAATACCCCTCTAAAATATTCTTTTAAGGGTCAATAGTGAAAACAAAAAAATTAAATATATATCGTAAATGAATAAATATCCGGTTTACAAAATTATTTTCAATATAATTTCGTTTGTTGGAAAATAACTGTTATTATAACACTTTTAAATTAAATGAGACACTAATACTTTAAAAGTTATAATCATTTTTAGCAACTGATTTTACTACCTAAAGATGCTTGTAAAGATTGTTTCAATGATGAAGATTGTGTCACTATACCCATTGTCCTTACTAATAAAGACGCATATATTGATTACCATTTAGAATAATAAATAAAAAAAGTACAAACACTAAATACATTATAATTATAAAATATATTGGTTCATTAGATGTTTTGTGATTTCGATGTGGTAAACTTAATTGTATTTATTATAAAATTATAAATG
Organism: Prosapia bicincta; assembly: GCA_036971475.1. NCBI lineage: Eukaryota > Metazoa > Arthropoda > Insecta > Hemiptera > Cercopidae > Prosapia > Prosapia bicincta. The sequence goes on from JBAIZL010000002.1 coordinate 57,233,156, forward strand.
AAAACATTTTATTAAAACTATACATAAAACATTATCACTTTGAAGATGTGTTTTGTTAGTAATTTGATGAAATGAAAGATAAAAGAAGGGTTTCCATGACGTCACCACAGTGAAACGAATTGTTTTGCCTTTAACAGATAACAATGCTAAACGAGTTCCACAAATCTTCGTTGTTTATACGAGGGGAACTTTCCTTTATTTACTAAACCTCATTTAAAGTTAGGACTAAGACAACAAACAATTGACTTTTTAAAGCATTTGATATCCAGCCTTTTATTTGTTTGTATATATTCTAACACTTTTATTGCAGCTTTTAATTCAATGTGTAAAGAAAAATATCATAATCCTTTTATGAAAGTTCTATTCATACATATATATATATATATATATATATATATTGTGCGTGTGTGTGTGTGTGTGCGCGCGCGCGCGCGCGCGTGTGTGTGTGTGTGTGTGTGTTTGTTAGCGTCTTATTCCGTGCATGATCCTCCTGCGCAGAGGATTGGAAGACCTTCAACTATGACTGAAGAAATTGTGGAATACGTAAGTTCACTGTTTGGCGATTGCAGATTAACTGTGGATGAACTTTCAGTAAATTTACAAATGTTCTCAAACAACTGTAGATCTATATGTTTCTGTATGATCTATAGATCTCTACTACTCGAAACCACTACATCCACCTTCAGATATCAAGGTGGGTGTGAATAAATAGTGCTAGGTGGGTGTACGCAACGTGGGTGTGAAGAAAGATGACATAACAACACAAGTTTTAGGCCGGGAAAGAAACTTAGAGGCTCTGTACACTCTATGAAGATTCTAATTGTTTGTAAAAGAGGTTTGTGTTGCATAATAGACGCCTCTAAACATTGCATACAGAAAAATTCTCAACAGTGGCGTCACACCATTTCATCCTCCGCCAATACGTTGAAAACCGGAAATTAAACAAAGCCACTCATGGAATCTGTGTTTTGGGACAATAAAGACATAATTTTATTTTAGTAAAAAACAAATACCTAACGGAGTAAATAATTCATAGTTTTTATAATTACCACCAGTCCATGGGTATATCATACATAGATAATTCGAAGTTGGACTATTTATAGAGGAAGCCCATTACAAGATTGCTATCAAAAAGAAAATTAAGAGTAACAATACGGAGAACAGAGTAAGAATTTATTCAAATGAAACTTTCTAGGTGTAATCTACCTAAATATGTTTACGTGAAAGACAATTTTAAATATTTAAGGCCAACTGAATTCCTTTGTTTTACATTTCATATTCGGTTTTTCTTCATCATATTTATGTTTCCTCTTAAAATGTTTGAGCATTTAAAATATATTAGTATAAACATTTTTGGTTGAATACATTAATTTTTAATGAAAAGAATAACTTAAAAATAGTCTATAGGTAATTTATGTAAACATAAAATAAATTCAGTATATTAGAAGGGAAAAGGCAAATTAAGAGCCTTATGCAAAGAAAAAAATGGCTTCTACAGTTTTATTTTGCATGCTCAAATCAAAGTGAAGAGTATTTTATGATTATTTACTCCACAAGAAATTTACTATTTTACGTATCGAATACTAGTGTAATATCGTGGCTACAATAGAAGATATATCGATGATATCTTTAAATAATGGAATATGTTGTGATTGTTTTAATTTAAAAACACGATCAGAAAACTACTATCAAAATAAAATTATAACATAATAAACATAATATATTACACTAAAACGTTTATTTAGAAATCGAAATATGTAGGTAAACAAATATAATTTTAAACTGTCAAATTATTAATGTATTGAAAGCACACTTTAGTTACTTTTATTTCTAGTCATAACCAGAATCATTTAGGCTGTGTTACACAGGAGTTTAAAAAAGATCTTTGTTTGTAAGGTTATTTTGTGTGAAAGAGTAGTCACACGTTTCTGAATAAGTAAAAAAGTGTGAACTGTTAAACGTGCGTGTGGTTCTTTGTATTACTCCCACGCTTAGAGTCATTATTCATGTCAGGTTTAGGCCTGAGAATGCTTTCTAATTGTTTAAAGCTTTACATGTAAACACAAGAGTATAAAGTTAACTGTGATCCTAAAATTGCTTGCAGCAAAATTCATTTTGCAGGAAAACATTGTATTAGTCAAAAAACAAACTATTCTTAAACTGAAAGATTAGTGATATATCTATTTTCAAAATAAATGTCTGTTACTTGTTTCAGTTTCATTGAATTGTCACACCTCTTTCGGTTTTGTTGTTCTGTATATGTTTGGCCTGACTGTTAACCTTTCTCTTTCGAAAACCTCTCTCTTATTATTACTCTAGAAGTGATTAAAATCTACAATGTAATTGTCTTACATGAGTATCCTTAAAGATTGAAGTGCCTAACGTGGTAATATAGGACACACACGCGCGCGCGCGCACACACAAATAAACTTTCAGTTCAGCCATTTAGGGCTCAAAATATATATATATATATATTGATTGCAAATCAGAAATACTCATAGAGCAAACACTATTTTTTTAATATAAACAATTTTTGGAAAATAAAAAAAGTTGAGTAAATCAACAATGATATCAAAAGTAATAATTTAAAATTTAACCACCTTTTCTGGGAAATTTTGACAATGACTTCAGAAGTATTCTCTAACATATACACATTTTAACACTCACTTAAATATTGTTTATGAAGTACAATATCTAGTCCAGATATTTTAGTGTTGTATTTCGATATCTGTTGCAATATGTATATTACTAAGTCAAAGCTTATCGTTTTCGCTTACAAAAGTTTGTTTCTTTTGCCTCCTTTTTAAAAAAATATTTTCATAACGTGTTTCAAATGTTTTACTCCGGTGCTTCGTAGAATTACTACTAAGACGGGTTAATCTGTTTCGATTCCAGTAAAAAGGTATAATATTCTGACTTTGTAAAACAAATATAAAATTACTTATATATTTTATGTGATGTAGAAGCTTCATAAATACCTGGGTCTGACAACTTGGGGAACCGTGTAAGCAAGAAACAAAATTTATTACAATCATGTACTATTAAAGATATTACTGTGGTTGACACGTATAAGGAACTTTTTCAATACAGAGAGTTAGTACTTTAGCAAAATAGTGTTGCTATAGAACGTATCGTACTAATACGTTGTCAGTTTTTAAAAATATTTCTTCATTTGGTAAAAAACAAGTCGACGTAAAGCTAACGTAACCATGTTCTTAAGGATAGCATGGTAACCCATTTAGGTCAACGTTATAATATTATTAAACATATTATGTTTAAAAAAACAGTTCTTTGTAAAATGCGATTAAATATTTTCAATTTCTTAAAAATTATTTTTCATCACTTATCCATGGTTATATAAAAGTAAAATTTATAGGAATATACCTTTTTGTATAGAGAGACGTATTAAAGATATAGAACAAATTTAATAAACTAATCCGATTTGATTTAAAGCTATATATAGGTCGCAAATCTTTCTAGTTTATTAAAGGACAATCAGAAATACGAGTATTTTGTAATAACTATAAAATATTCGAAGTAGTGCAAATGCATTGAATACATTGATGTAAATTAAATAAGTCAGAACGGGATCGTAGAATAGCAAGGCGGAAAGTGCAGCAGAGAAATAAACTTGACTTTACTGAAAATATTATAATATAATATTTTCTTGCAGAGCTGTTGTTATTATGTAATATTAAACTCAAGAATTTAGTGTTTATAATAAAAAATACTTTTTATAACTAACACTTACTTTTTAATGGTAGTTTTTATGAATTTAAACCGTGAATAAATTCATGACTAACATAATATGACCAACGTTTCAGAACTTATCATTTCCTTTATGGGGTGGAAATGTGCAAAAACTAAATCATCTATAAAATAAAACACATATTATTTTGCATTATTTAATTTAAAGTATATTATATATACCTAAAGAACAGATCTTTTATTATATCTCCTTGTATTTTAAGAGGATATTGGAACAGAAGAATAATTTCTGTTATATGTTCATAAACTCATCTGATTTTTCTCGCCATTTTCCACTTTGCTAAGGTAACAGTTTTAGTTTTAAAACACTAGTAAAATTAATTAATGGAGAGCCGTATCGAGCCCAATTAACACATTAGCAATGGAAGCATATTTCGTACGCTAATCATTTACGGAATACGGTTTTTACATTTAGAGCTCAATATATAAATAAGGTTTGGAGCATATGTTGTGAAACTGTTAGTTTTTAGAGTAGTCCAATTACTGTTTATCACATTTAGTTTTCACAACAAATAAACCTATAACAAATGGCACAAAACAAGATTTAAAGAAAATAATAAATTATTTTCATCGAGCGGTGAACATCGAAATTTATATAAGTGTGTAATATATGTAGCTTTATTGATAAATTATTATTTAAATATTTTCTTGCATTGATAATATGATGATGGGTGTAAAGTTATTTACATAATTTGTAATATTTTAAAAACTTGATACTATGAAGTTATAAATAGGTGTATCCTATATTTGGTTTGTAGATACGCTCTGTAATTCCACATTGTTTGTGTATATATATATATATATATATATATATATATATATATATATACATATATATATATATATATATATATATATATATATATATATTAAATATATTAAATATGGTGATATGTTTTCTTGTAATATAGTTAGTAAATTAAAAATATTTCATAAACAAGAATACTTTTAATGAATATACTTATTTATGAATATATTTAAGAATAAATATATTCATTAAAAGTATTCTTGTTTATGAAATATTTTTAATTTATTATATATATATATATATATATTTGCCACTTCTAAAATTCAATTAGATAGGTAAATACAACTTTTTATTTTCCTATAACTGTATAAAACAACTGTGGCGTAATGTTTAACATAAATAAGTGACACCTCTCAACCACAAATAACTTTGTTCTTTTATTTAAAACCTTGTGTACATTTCTCTTGCATAGCAACCATTCTCAGAGGTAATTTGTTTTTACATTTTACATTTTTAATTACAATTTTAAGTATTTAAGAGATTTCATTTATTTATGTTATAATTATACTGTTTAAAATCACAATTTACTAATTTACCATAATTGTGGTAATTAAATAATTAGGAAATATAAAATTCCTTCTATTTTAATATTTGTCAGGTATAGAACTTCATTTGTAGAACTGTTTCTCTCTTTTCTAGCAGCTCTTCAATCACTCTCCTGATTTTCCAATAATTTATTTTTATTTGCTTTTGAACAGATAAATTCTTCTTATTTAATTCAAACGTAAAACATTATTACCACGATTAAAATTACTCAAATTGTATATTATAATGACACGTAAATCTCATTCGTGAGACTATAACCGTCCTTTTAGAATAGAATTTCGTTTTATTATCAGTAAAAGTGTAAAGAATTTTAATTTTTTAGTACAATATTATTCTTAAAATACGTAAAGTCACTAATTATCACTAATCAATAACAAACACTTTAAACACACTATAATATTAATAATAATAGACGTAAAACTTAAGACAGATATTAAACTGTAAATGATAATGAATGTATTAATCTAACGAGATATCCATTCCCTAAATATAGCAAAAGATATTTCGACAAATAAAATACAGTGATACAATCAAACATTTCTTGCACGACTCTCGCTATTTTACACACAATAATACTAATAAATTATAGCTTGGGAAAACCTGATTTCTCGTATATTTAGGATATTTTAGATTTAGGTCAACAATTTTCTAAGAAAAAGGGTCTATGATTGCTGCAAATGAGTGACGATTTTACACCGGTTTCCCAACACCCTTGCTTTCTTGCTAGCATCTAAAGACCTGAGGGCGGGCTTTCATGTACTTTATATTTCTTTTTGAACTAAAGACCAACATGGTCACTATCGAGTACCTTCATAGTACTTAGCGTATTAAAAATACCTTTTTTCAACGACTTTTCTATATTTGGGATGGTAATGCAACTTGATTAAAGCTTCGACTTTATTGGTTTAATTTTAAATCAAAAGAAATACTTCCTTCTATCTTCGAATATGGAAACTGGTGATTATGTATTACACTTTAAAATTCCTACTTCTTATTTTTTAAACCATACAATAGTCGTCTAAAGAGTACTGCTGGTGTACGAGTATTTTTTATTTAAGTTATTTAACAAAGTTATAAAATTTTAAAAGCGAGCTATGTAAACTTGAGAAAGTGAATAACTTGTAATATATATTATTATAACATAATTCTTTTTGAATACTATAATGATATCTCCATAAACGAGGACTTAATGCATTGCTTGTTAAATGCTATTATAGTGTACCTATAATAAGATTTATTTGCTCCTAACAATTTCAGTTATTAAAATATTAGCCGTATTTATTTCGGACAAAGTACTACAGCTATAATAAAATGTCTAGTTATAATTATACAAACTAACGTAACTAGTAGCATCTATGATTTAATTAGGGAAAACCTCCTTGTAGATGCGAAATAAGTAGATTGTTTCGCCTAAGCATTTCCTTTAGACAAAAAACTCAATCAATGTTATTCATGGTTGCTATAATGAAATAGTCCATGGGTTCAGCATATATAGATTTTTTAGAGTTTGACTATTTTGTCGAGAACCCAAGAGAAGAAATGTATCAAAAATGGAATAAAGTGTAAAAATAGAATAGAGAGAGCATTGCATGCATTTCGTGCATTTCATTCCATTTAAATTGTATACTTCTTTTTTTCTTCATTTTTTATTTTTTTCCTTATTATATGATAGTATTTTATATATTTCAGTAAACAAGATTATTGACTAACTACAATATATGTTTCTGAAAATATTAACTTACAAATTATTCATTATTTAGGTTATAGTAAATAAATTTAAATGTTTTCTGTGAAATTTAAAAAGGCCTTATTATGAGACTTGTGCTATTCAAAGATAAAGACAATTGGAGTATAAATTTGCATATATAAAAGCAAAGTAAAAAGCATTTTATGTTCTGTTTATTCCAAAAAAAATATTCAATTTTCTACATCGTAAGTAGTACAATATCGAATTGGATACAATAGAACATATTTTGATTATACTTTTAAATAATGGAATATGTTTTGATAATTTAAAGAACAAAATCGATTGAAAAGATTGCTATAAATATAAAATTATAGGTACACAAACAAAATATATTTGAGGTTTAAAACGTTTTTGTGTAGACGTTTAGTTTGGAAATTGATTTTTGCGTAAGTAAACAAACATAATTTTAATTTGTCAAATTATGAATATAACAAATACATAGTTTAATTGCTTTTATTTCTTTACATGGATCTTTAAACAAATGTTTTTATGTGTGAGGATATTTTATGCGAAAGAATAGTCACACGTATATTAATAAATAAAAATGGCGTGAACAGTTAAAAGTACATTTGGTCGTTTGTTTTACTTCCCACATTTAGCGTCATTATTCATGTCAGTTTTAAGCCTGAAAATGTTTCGAATTGTTTAAAAGCTTTATATGAAAGGACAAAGGATAAAATTAATCATGACACTGAAAGTGTTTGCAGCACTGGAAGAAATTTTTTTTTTTAATATATAAACAAACGATTTTTAAACAGTAACATTGGTGAAATACCTATAGTCAAAATACATGTTTTTCACCTGTTTCAGTTTCAATGAATTATGACTCCTCTTTCAAGCTTTTTTGAGTGTGGTCTTTATGACCTCTGATCTATGTCGACCTGACTGTCGCTCTCTCTCTCCGCCCCTCACTCTTCACCCACACCTGTGATCATCCTTTGTCTCATTTATATTATTTGAATCAATCATTTTAAGTTTATTTGTATTTATTTATTTATATATTTCTTGCCTAGTTCCTATTTTTGTCAGGGTGGGTTTTATAGGATTTTCTAACTTTACTTGGAGGAAAACAATTTACTAATTAATCTATATTCTAAACCGTTAACTTAATATTGTACTTATTTATTATTAAGTGAGTCTTATCCTACTTTACAAATGATCGAAAATATCTTAAGTAGATTGTCTGCACCTACATTTTTTTTTGTTGAATCTAGAGGCGTTCTAATGACTTCACATGCCTATTTCTAGAACTATACAGGACAATACCTACTACTTGTGTCAATTACTGATAATGGTTTATACATAATTATGTTTTTTTATAAAAAGAAAAGTATTTCGTTTTTTAAATATTCTTTATATTTTTGTTATGTTTTTGAACCATTAAAAAATATTTTTCTTTGTCTTTTATTTGTATTTCTCACATTATATAATCAAGTCGGGAGAGAATTATTTTAATTTTTTTTTTAAGATGATATATATAAGACATGTTAAGATATTATTTTAACGTTTTTTGAAATTATGTATCTGGGAATGAAGTAGTGTCTAATTTTTAAAAACCACCACTACTAAGTATAACTCAAACACAATTATTTATTCCAATTTTAACAACTAAACAGCATTTGATACTTTAACATTCTCATACAACGTACAAAATACTCCAAATGGCTTATAGTCATTACTCAGAGCCAATATGTAACTAAACTATTGCACGAACAACTTTGACACTTAATACAGAAAAATTACCCTTAACCATATCGTTATATCTAATTTGTAAATTGATGAATTGGCAATTTTATTTAACATCGCCAGAATAAACAGGAACGTTGTCATTTTATCAATACAAACATTACAAAATCTACTGGAATAATTACTTAATAATTACTTGGTTGGAATGGATATACCTACGTAAAAATATATTCATAAATCCTTGAATGAAGTTAAAACTTCGTATACATAGTTTTTTTTCATATTATTTTTCCATGTTTGTCGCTGATTTTAATCTTACTTTAGAGATGATGAAAACTTTTCATATAATTTTTAAAAGTGGTTCAGATATCCGTGTAAAGGAATGAATGATTGGGTCATTAAATGCTTAGGTTATTAAATAAAGAGTAACACTAGAAAGTAAAACAAATATATCTAGTAGTGCATATATATGCATAGTAGTAGCAGATACTGTTATTTTTTCAACGAACTGAAAAATAATCTTATAGACTGTAGATACTGCTTACTTGCCAAAATCGTATGCAACACAAAAATCATCACAGATAAAATATTTTATTGAATATTGTGAAGCGTGAATTTATTTCAAGCCTTAGAGATAGTGAAAAACAGGTAACTTTATCAGAAGGAAAAACGAAGCCTCGCTATCGTGAAAAGTTAGTTTGTGAAAATAACTTTGAATGTTGTAACAAGCTGTCAATAAGGTTTTCGGTGTGATATAGGGTTTGACGTGTTTGCTACTTTCTAAAGTCTGTTTTAGTCCACTGCACGAAATCGGGAGGATAACCATAAATGCAGGGTTGCCAAATGGGTGGAAGCGAGTCATGGACAGGCGATAGACTGACAGCTCGACGCTTGAACTAGGCATCACTGTTTTCTCAGGGTTGCCAATTAGTCCTCAGGGGTATGAGACTCTCGACCATACCTCGTGAGGCCGGTTCTATATAAGGAACAATTTCTAAACAAGCCCCCAGCCCGATATCGTGCAGTATACCTCTATACATTTTATTATTATAAATTCGTTACAATTTAAAGAAATTTGAAATTTTTATTTATTCGAATATCGCCATCCCTTTAATAATAAAACCTTAAAACCTACTAAACATTTTAATTTTAATGAGTTCATATATTTGTCTATTTTAAACGGAATCGCTTTTAAAATTTGAAAGTTCAAAACAAGTCAAAACACCTATTTTTAGTTTCTCCTAAAAGAGTAACTCTTTTGAAACTAAAGGATTTTTTTGTTTAAACTATATTCTGCTTAGAGAATTTATGAATAATAATGAATATCTATTTTGGTACTAAATAAAGTATTGTTATATAATGATAAGTTGCATTAGTGAATTTCATCAAAAATTAGGGTGGACTATGTGCACATATTTCAACCTGTAAAAGCTATTCCTATAAAACTTAAACAAGAAGGATCTTAAGCAATTTATATAATACGGTTTTATCTTGTTCCTGTTGAGGACATTACCACTTAAACAATGATTTTACATTGTACTTCAAAACTCTCCGTCTGCATCACCTGTCAAACCATCAGATCAATACTAAATATTATCCAAGAGCGAGGACGAGATCAATTAGTACTTATTCATTCTTTGTACAGCACACCACAACCTAATTGAGAGTGTTTGGCTGGCAGTGTATTTCATATCAGTTTTGCAGTATTTGCTTTGAATAATAATGCTTCTTCAGGTTTTATGAAAACGTTCAAATGTGTACATAAACGGATTCTGTTTCACATAGATATGTGGAATATGTATCTAGATGGTTGAATAAAACCCTTGAAAATATTATATCGCTTGAAAGTTATTTGTGTACTCATGTATTCTAAAGATCTGACAATAATATCAGTGTAGCCGCTAAATATGAAAATCTTTATCTATGAATAATGAAATTATTTAGAGACAAATTTTGTAAATGTTGAATATTTATTTTGATCAATCGTGATTTATAAACAATTATTTATTAGTGTTATAAACAAGATAGTGGAGGTGATGAATAGAATGGACCAATCTACAACCATATCAGAGATTATTTCGAACACATGCTGAAGAGTTTATTATTCGATTAGTTAATGTCATGAAAGTTTTGGTAAAATATGCACACACAGTGTTTATGAAAAGAGTGCAAGTAAATGTCTCCTGAACCTGGTAATTGTAGAATAATAACTACCATTAAAGTATTATTACTTTATTACTAAAAACTCGGAGGGACCTTATCGGTGTAGAGCACTTAGCTGTAGCCTTTGTACTCTCTTCCCATCCCTACCACAGGACTAGCTTAGTGGATACCTACCTCTTTGCAGAAATCAAGTACCAACCTGATGCTAGATCTTCTGATATCCTCTGGTGTACATACCTGCCAGCCAAACCACTTTCTCCTTGCAGCTCCCAAAGCAGGACACTCACAAAGTACGTTGATTGGGCTTTCCTCTTGGTCCTCGTCGCATCTCTTGCATACAGGGGACCTAGATTTTCCAATTTTGTATTGAAACCCCCTCAGATTCCCATGGCCTGTAACCAGCTCTACAGTAGCTCTGAGTTGATGTCTACTTAAGGAGAGTAGTTCTTTGCCCCACACATCTCCTGAGTAACCCCACAGTACCTTGGATTTGTTACACCCCAAGGTTACATTCCATTCTTCCCTGCACAACCTGTCTATATGTGCCATGATCCTCTTGCGCCCCTCCCGAGGCGGCATGCCCACTGCCCTCAGCAACGGTCCTTGGGTTATACACCCTTGTTTTGCTAAGGCGTCAGCTCTCTCATTCCCTATCCAGCCAGAATGTCCTGGAATCCAGGTTAGGTTGAGTGAATTATGCTTACTCAGCTCTGATAAAGAAGCCATAGTCTCAGCCACCAACCTAGAGCTGGTACTAGCCTTACCTAAAGCCTTCAGAGCTGCCTGACTGTCCAAGCAAATCCAGATGGTCTTGCCCCTCCTCCCTATTATTTCCTCAGCACATAGTTTGATCGCGAGCACCTCCCCCTGGAAGACAGAGTTGTAGTACTCCAGGCGATGACAAAATCTGTCTTGGTGTCTCGGTCCACTAAATCCTGCTCCCACTCCTTCCTTCATCTTGGACCCATCGGAGAACCAGATTTCACCATGTCTGGGTCTATACTCGGCCCATGCCTCTCTTGCAGGAATAAGGATTTTGTAGTTTCCTTTTCCCCTTTTAAGAGGCAGTATCTTATCCTGAGGTTCTATCCAGAGCTCCTTCAGTGAATCCCCAAATAGCTGTTTATGAAGTTTGCTACTTGTCTTCCACTGCCCAGTACAGCTTAGCCGGTATGCAGTTTTAAATTGCCTCCATCCTAATTTTAAGACTCAAGGATGGAAAACCCAACATAACCCTCATGGCCGCACATGGTGTGCTTCCCCTTGTAGCAGTTATGCCTCTAAGGAAGAGCCCCTGCGCGCGGTCCAGCATTCTTTTACTTGTTTCTTTCTGTGCCCTGTCCCACCAGACGATAGAGGCAAAGACCAACCTCGGCACCACAATGGCGGAATAAATCCAGTTCATTTGACGTGGACCCAAACCCCATCTCGTGCCTATGGCTCCTCTGCATTGCCAGAACGTAACTATACCATTAAAGTAGGCTATTCTCAAAAAATTCTGAATGAAGTTGTCAACATGCAAAATTTCCAAGAAAAGCAAAATGTATTTTTTTCATAAAACATCTAATGTGAGCTGTATGGTTTCTATAGAAAGAAAAAGCTGGAACCAAAAAAATAATAACTTCCTCCAAACCGATCAAATAAAGACTTTTATATGGCTATTATTTACAAAACCATTGTATTTTCAATAAATACACGTGCAGAATGAAAATATTTTCGTTTTTATTTCAACACACTTTGTACACATGTAACTTTCTTCAATAGCTTTATTGAAAAGCACTATTCATAAAAATATATTTTAATATATGCTAAATTTAATAATATTTGTTTACTTTAAATATGATTTTTAACAAATGATTTGGAAATATATTAAACAACAAATATATTATCTCGGCAATGTTTAAACAGTTCATGGTACACTGCTGTTGGTACAATATCGGATCAAGCAATAACGTTTGGTTATAGGCACAACTATTATTAAGGCTTACGACTCATGGTAACTGCTGTCCTGCTACTGAAGTAAATCAGCTGGGTAAATCTGCTGGGTAAATCAGTAATTGTCAGGTACATTTTCTTCCACTAACGTTGCTTAATAGATGCAGAAAATCAAGTTACTACTAAGACATAGAAACATCATTTAAATGTGGAGGAAAACTATTTGACAATCATTATGAATATTTTTATAATTATTAATAATCCTGGCGCGAGTTTAGTAAAATCCATCTAGTCCAAGAACGTTACATCTTAATATATCCAATATTTGTCTAATACATTTCTTTATTGGAACTTATTTCGTTTTATTTTTCATTATTGAATGAAACTAATTGACTAATAACTCATATTTCAATAAAAATCCTACTTCACCAAAGAGTTGTTAGAAAAACATATAATATATTCTAGCTTTGTATGCATTGATTTTAATATCCTCTGATGCAAATATAGTTCGGGCAAAGCTAAATGTAACCACAGAAAATGAACCACTTTGTTAACTGAATCACATTATCTGTAAAGACAAGTTATTTCAAAGGACAGAAGCGATTGAACTAGGCATGCAACCCCCTTACAGTCTTTGAATGTGTTCAGATGTTTTTAAAAATGTAACAAAGCCTAAATCGATTAAAGATTAAAGCTTAAAAGTAACAAATTTATAACCTAAATGTTTTAGTGCAACGGGCGGCTTCAAAAAAAAAATGTTTATGGTAGTCATGACTATTGGGGAAGGGGGGGGGGGTTTCTAGAGCATTACCCCAGATAATTGGATTATTTTACTCACAGGGCAAGTAGATATAAACGCAAAAGAACCATTACCTGCACTTTTATTATTGTCCCTTGGTTCATTCTAAATTTCGCTATAATATTACGAGCATTTTATTATTTTATATCTCAAATATATACCATTTATCTTTATACATTATTGGCAATGAACAAGAAAGATAACTAATAAATATAAAAAGGTTGTGTGCCTGCCCGGTCTACAAGCGGGAGTTGGCACTGTTTAATGCCTTAAAAGCAGTACAAATCACTTTACGTAAACATCGCGCATTATATGAATATAAATAACTAAATATATATATATATATATATATATATATATATATATATATATATATATATATATATATATCCAAGTAACTGTTTTAGATCCAAGTAACTATTAGTTTTTGAATAAACAGATGATATTACAAAACATATAGGGGTTCATTTATACTTTTATGTTTTTTATGAGTCAATTGTTGTTAGAACTTAAATCAATTATGTAGAACTGTAGGTTTCCCACTCCATTCAATAATTTTTCCCTGCACTGGAAACAGTGGTGCTTGATGATGGAGATACTACCCATCTTTGAAAGTTAACTCGAATACATAACAAGTTAGAATCTTGTTTAAGTACATATAGTGAAAGTAATAAGTGAAAACAAAGAAACAGTGTTGCAAAGACAAATATGTATATATATATATATATATGATCTACATAATGGAAAATATTCCTTTGTATAAGAAACAAAATATAATAAAGTGCATGGATTTTAAAACTAATAAAGCATCAAACATACTTACATATACATCGTAGACAATAAAAACACAATACTATTAGGTTTTCAATTTTATGCCCCTTTCTGAATAAGAATGTTTTAAATGACCTCTAATTATTTAAAACACAAGATGGGGATATAGCTTCCCTCACCACCTAATCCCATAATGGACAGGTAGTAAACCCATTAGTCTAGAGTTACATCGTCTTATACCTACTGAAAATTAATCAATAGTGTATTATCTTACACGGATATAAGTAGCAATTCTATATTGTAAGGGATAGATATTATAAGGACAAATATAAATATGAAATACAATTGTGTTTGTAAAAACAAAACAGAGTCGTATATATAAAACAAGCATATATGTATATTGTCTTAGACACATCATACAGTAAGTGAGCGTGTAAGAACTTCTATGTTTCACTATTGAGAATATAGTTAATATATATATATATATATATATATATATATATATATATATATATATATATATATATATATATATATATATATAGTAGAGTCTCAAAAATCCAAGTGCTGATATTCCGAGATTCCGTTAAAATCGAGTAATTTTCTATTTCATAATATGCTATCTATTTAGAAAAAAATGATAAGTCGGGCTTCCAAGAACTTTGTGTAGCCATACTGTATGCAAACAAAATGAGTCGGGCGTTCAAGAAATTTCTATATAAAATTCTAAAGTAGACTTATTTATTGCATTTTTCATTATAGTGTTAATTTTATTAAAATGTAGTTAATGAAACCAAAATAATGATTACATATTCTATTCCTTAAAACAAACTAAACTTTCCAAGTAATATTTTTAATATACAGCGGCTGCAAATTGTCTATATCAATTGACATAAAGCTAAAAAGCACAACAAAGGTAATATTGAAGAAAGGAATATAAATTTGTTGTTCAAGTCAATTTCTACTTATTTCAATAAATATAAATTTTATTTGATTTACTTTTTATTAAGTAATTACAAATAATATAAATAATCTATCATAACCTATGTGTTAAAAACTGCTTTTCTACTACACAACCTATAACATAAAATCAGCTGTTTTATGAAATGACATATTATCACTTAGTTCAAATCAAATGGGACAGAATAACTACATTTATTGACACACTTTGATTTCATGTGAAAAGTTTCTTTCCAATATAAAACGAAAACAAATAAATTTATTTGAATTATTGAATTATTAATAACAAACTCTATTAACATACAGTGCTCCATTTTCCAATGTGGTAATAAGTGCTATAGTTAAAATTGTTTAGTTACAGATTTAAAAAATAGCCAATAAATGTGAAACGGAGAATATCTCTTAATTTGCGCTAGCAAGACTCAAATATTATTAACTTTTGGCCTTTTCATAAGGTGCTGTAGCCTCAAGCGTGCTGAAAGACATAGGTATTATAACTAATGATGATCACTTTTCATGCTGTTCATAAAAGTAAAATAAGAAGAGAAACAATAGCTAAACGCAGAGAACTTTAAAACCAGACCACAGAAGAACGCAAACCCCTCCAAGATCTTTACTTCGATGGGATGATGAATAATATATTATCTTTGCAATTAGCCTTGCTATAAAGAACGTCATTGAAGAACGTTTTAGAAGCACTATAAAAGAAGAACATTATTCTATAAATGAAGAACCAGGATCTATCTATTTTAGCCACGTCACACCCGCAAGTGGATATGCTCATACAAACTATCGCGTTTAGTATTACCTCTTATATGACAGAGGGTTTTTCTTTAGACGAACTTGACGTAGTGGGATGTGACGGTACCGTTACTCACACGGGTTGGAAA
>JBAIZL010000002.1:57251728-57399228 GCA_036971475.1 Prosapia bicincta
CGAGGTCTGTGATTTACAAAATTGTTCATACAAAATTAAACTTTAAGAAACTGTGCTCGCGTTGGGTCCCTAAACTCCTGACGGAGGAGGACAAACACAAAAGACTCGAGAGTTCCTTGAATTTCCTGACACGTTATGACGAAAATGGTGACGACATGCTGAGTCGGATCGTAACTGGAGACGAAACGTGGGTTTCGCATTTCACTCCCGAATCGAAACAACAAAGCATGGAATGGAGACACACGCAATCTCCCGTAAAGGTCAAAGCCAAACAGACTTTGTCACAGCGCAAGATCATGGCGTCCGTGTTTTGGGATAGGCATGGTGTTTTGCTGGTCGACTTTATGGAACGAGGAACGACAATAAATGCAGAAGCCTACTGCCAAACTCTGAGGAAGTTGCGCAGAGCGATTCAGAACAAGAGACGTGGCATGCTCACAAAAAGAATTTTGTTTCTGCACGATAATGCAAGGCCTCACACTGCCACTCAGACCCGAGCTGCATTGGACTCTTTTGGCTGGGAAGTTTTGGACCACCCACCCTACAGCCCTGACTTTGCGCCGAGCGACTTTCATCTCTTCCGTCATCTGAAACATCACTTGGGCGGCAGCCGCTATGACTATGACGACGAATTGAAAACGGCCGTGAATTCTTGGTTATCACAGCAGGCGGCCAGTTTTTATGAAGAAGGTTTCCAAAATTTAGTTGTGCGATATGATGAGTGTTTATAAAAACTTGGAAACTATGTAGAAAAATAGATAAAAGTATGTAGATTCCAAAAATAAAATTAGTTTTTGCAAATTTCTTTTTATTTTTATTTTATTTTCAAACGGCCCTTACTTTAAGAATACCCCTCGTATAAAGATATATTGAATAGGATGTCTGATAATTTGTCAAGGTTTTAAAATAATGGGCCTACTAATGCAATGATTTTCAAAATTATATTAAGAAATAATGAAATTACTCAATTAATTGTTACTCCAAATCAATAATTATTGTATTATTTAGTTTTTTTTGGGTAATTTGTTCTTGATGAACCAGATTTTACAAGAGAATGTGAAAGATGTCTTTCACTCGGCTATGTGGGTTAATAGGTTCTAGCTCTTTATTCTGTTTTTGAATCGCACAACACTCAGGAACGAGTCCAGTTCCCCCAATAAGGAATAGACAATTCAAGTTATTTGAAATGTATATTTATGATTACGAAAAGTAGACTACATGAATATAATTATACATGATGCGGTCGAAATAGAGAAGCAAGGTAGTCTTCATAATCGTAATGATACTTCAAATTTTCCCGCAGTGTGAAAATGGGTCATCAATAGATTTTAACGGAGGGAAGATTAACAAAATGAAAGAAATATGACTTATTGTTTGCCTCAGGTTTGTATGGGTAGACGTCAATGGGCGGAGCATCTTTCTTCTATATATAGGAGGAGAGTTGTCTGTCTCTTCATTCGCACTTCCACTGTTATTGGGTTCATCTTGTCAATGCTAGATGAAATTCTAGGGATATGTCGTGACTATGAATTGATGCACTAGAGAATAAACGGATATACTCCGGATATTAACTATTCATCATATTTTTCCATCCGTGAAAGAATATATCAATATATATATATATATATATATATATATATATATATATATATATATATATATATATATATATATATATATATGATATGATATGCTTGATCATGTTTTCTGAAACAACTTGTTCTAACGACGGTCCAGAAAGGTGTCAGGGTTATTCTATATTGAACATTAGTTTATACAATTAAGTAGGTGAATAACTTTTCAATATTTATTACTATAATGAAAGTTTAAATTTTTACTTTTCCTGAAATATATCGTTTTTATACCTCTAATGGTAAATATTTCCACCATGTTTCCTGAACGGGTATAACTATATGCAATGTATTCATATAAATTATTGAAAAGTTTTTTTAAATAATAAATTCCCATAAGTTCCTTATATTCGCTCTGGGTTTTAGCTTAATTTATATTAATTATTCAACTACAAAATTAGCAAAGTTTGCATAAAATTCATATGTGCAAACAAGGCGTGGATATAATATGTCTTGTTACTGATATTAACCCGGCAGGGGTCGCGTCACGGTCTTTTGCACCGGGCCTTCACTGTTTTCTTAATAACTCGAACTGCCGATGTTTGCAAGCTTCCACCCCCTCAGTACCTTCAAATAGCTCGTCCGCTGTCGATTGCTGTGTTTGTATTTTCGTTATCACCTACGTGTGTCTTAGTGCAGCAGCCTAGAGAAAAGCCAGTCTGGAAACAAACTTGCGCGACCCCACGCATGGGCTAAAGTGTGACATAATTTTTAATTTTGCTTTTGTGTTATTGATCATTTAGTGTGTTGAGTGTTATATTTATTGTGTTACTACGCAATATGAATCGAGCAGAAGAAGAACGACTTGCCAGACGGTTAGATAGCGTGGAAAGTGAAGAAAGGATTGAAAATCCTGGGAGTGTTCGAAGATAACTTTCTCGTGACGTGCCTACTGTTGAACTCGTTGAAGAACCGGATTCAGATGATGAACAACAAGATCATGTTGAAGTTCAAGAGAAAACAGAGTAGTCAGGAGACGAAGAAGAATTACACATTCCAACGGAATTCTTTGGTACAAAATATCGACCTGTAACCTCAAACATTTTTCGGTTTAGAGGGAATTAAAAGTTACTGTCTATAATGTAGTAGTTATTCCCATCTCAACCATGCATAATAATGATGAAATTGATTCCAAAGCTGGAGTTAAAAATAAACTATAGATCCAAACATTTTACAATTCAACAAAAGGGGGAGTAGACGTTGTTGATTAGTATAAAGCGGGATATTCAGCTGTACTACCAACCTAGGGCATCAATCGGATGAGGAACTGTAAGGAATTTTATTGCTATAACCCTCAATGTGCTTAGACATATTGTATGTAACTTTTTGTTTAAAATCATAAATTCGTAGGGTTGCATTTCATCACTATAATTGTAATATTATGATAAATTTACTTAAACATTCGACACATTTGTTTCAAAATTGGTTCTTTTACATTACAGCTATAGTAAACATCTAGTATATTTTCTTATTCAGAAATTAGTTTCTTTCAGAATATATTATTATACATAAGTCTTTGTAAAAGAGTCCGTATGTAATGACAACTTATCTAAAGTCTTGTATTTCTTTCAAACAATAAATTTGTTAAATCTTAAAATATTATCTAATATTAATTAGTACATTATTGCCACAATTACAACTAATAGAAGTTAAGTAAATACATTATACTTAATTACGATACTTGTATTTTTAGAATAAAATATTGTTCAGTTTTTTTTTTTGATTAATAAAATGACCCGGTCGAATCCACCGTGTGCGACTCCTCACGTTTTATTTTTCACGCGACCTATGCCGGGTTAAACAGTTTCGTCGTCCCTTTATAGTACAGAGTGAACCAAATTTTATTAAAAATCGAGGATAGCATGGCTACTTTTCTCTGCTTTCTGTCTTGATCCCTTTTAATTATTTGTCAAATATTTAGAAACCAATATTGTCACTGTTTTATTTAATCAAATATTTATTG
Organism: Prosapia bicincta; assembly: GCA_036971475.1. Taxonomy (NCBI): domain Eukaryota; kingdom Metazoa; phylum Arthropoda; class Insecta; order Hemiptera; family Cercopidae; genus Prosapia; species Prosapia bicincta. Next base: position 57,255,323 of record JBAIZL010000002.1, read on the forward strand.
CATTTTTCTCCTCTACTGGTATTTCAATTTTTGAAATATAGTTCTCACATAACATTACCTTAACAAATATTACTACTGAAGATTTTTTTCACTTGTTATCTATCTTCACTCATACAATTAGTTCCAGAGAGCTGTTTTTGTTTTCTCATTATGTCAGAGAAAGTCCTTGCAGAGGTGATATTACCACTTTATATATAAAAACCCCATTTAAAATCTCTGTGCACAATTTACCCCACTCCCTCTCTCTCACACACACATGCACGACACACAAACACACACATACACACACACACACACACACACACACAACATACACATACACACACACGGGCAGTCGTAGTTTATTTTGATTACATGACGTTGAAAATAATATATTTTTCAACAACTGTGTGTAATTTAGAGAAAGGTTCAAAATGTCAAACATTAAAGCTTTAACCACAAAAATTATCTATTTATATTACAAGTGGCAGGCTGCCAATTTTACTTGACCTAGGGTTTTGTTTTTATATTTCAGTCAGTTAAGATTCAAAAAGATTATCTTAACAATGTAAATTAGTTTGTTGGGAGTTGTTTGGGTTTATGTATTTGGGAAAAACAAATTAGACCAAATATGTAAATCTTTAAAAACGCTCATGGGAATACTGAACTTAAAATCGAATACTATAGATGTTGATACTGATTTACATCATTATAAATCTAATAGTCTTTAATATTTTCTTGAAATAGTTCTACCATCCATTTTAATTTCAAATGTGTGTTCGCTTTATTTGCGGCTAGTCAACTTCACAGTTGCTTATATTGAAGTTTGATCGCGCTGTTTGAAAATGTGTTTTATAATTAGTAATTATTTCTTTACCTAACAGCTTAAATAAAAAAACAACTTTAGTTTTTAATTGTCTGCCAAAATTATATTCATGTTTAGTAACTATTTTCATGTTTGGCAAATATATTACTATACTAATCAATCTATGTCATTTGGCTATTTTCAAGATATAAATATTTCGGGTATATATATATGAAGAAATAAAACAATTTACAAATAAAAAATAACTTATTGAATTTACAATTCAAAGCTTTTCGTTGGCAAATAGTACCAACATCCTCATGAATCCTAGAAACTTCATATCCTTAGCTAGAATCTCATCCTTAATTGACGAGGTGAACCCAACAACAGTAGAAGAGCAGTGAAGAGCGCAGATAACTCTTCTCTTATATATAGAGGGAAGAAGCCACGCCCATTGCCATCAATTCACACATTGGCGTCAATCCACACACATCTGAGACAAACAATTACTAACTTTCCTTTGCCTTTGTTTACCTTTCTGTCGATAAAACCTATCGATAACACACTTCCACTCTGCGAGCAAAGTATGATCACCTTGAAGTGAAGTGATATTTTGTTGGTAATAGTATCGCCAAATGTAATACACCAGTTTATTACTTAACTGTTTGGTTGAGGATCATTTGAGTATTAGAGGAGTAACTACTTTAGAATTATAGTAACAACTAATGTGCAATATATTTCATTGCGATAGAAATAATTAAATTTATGAAAATGAATAAAACTATATATAGCAGCCACATTTTTCGAAAATAAGCCGTATAGATCTCAGCAAAAGTGTAACGTATTTCTTTTCCACTCTTCACATATGTTTTATACGTTCAATGTATCAAAATTATATAGATTATTAACGTGGGTGTCTATTAATTTCAAACTAGAAACGTTTTCATAAAAAGGGCAATCGAACCCTTAACCCACAATTTCATAGTGCAGGTGTATATGCTGGACATACGTTAGAAGTTGGCCTGTTATATATTTTAAGATAAATTTCACATAGATTGTGATAGAGTAAAATCAATATAACCACTAGAAGACTACATAGCTGACCAGGGCATTGAGGTTTTATTTGCTCTAAAATACCTGGCAACATTCCATGTTGAGAATCTTAAATATCAAAAACGAAGTAATAGATTTCAACAATCCTAAAACGAAGAAAAGGTCTTGTTCCAAATATTTTGTCTCTAAAACCCTTAGTGCAGGTACATTCCAAGTAATGTACTTATTTTCGATTCTTCAGCAAGGAACTCTATGTTTAAATACTAGATTTACTATTAGGAACAGAAATATCTTGAAACTTAATTATAAATAAATCTAGTTAATTTTATAATTTTATTTTAAATTATTGGTCGGTCAAAATTGTAGCACCTGTAATACATACTTGTCGGATAGAGAAGCCAATGGACACAATTATAGTTCGGGCTATAATTTAACCGATCACATTGCATCCGAGTGAATATTGTTTCGATTCAGGAACTGTAAAACCAAAACAACTCTCCGATAGGTAAATTAGTTATAAAAAATATATTTTTTTTTTTGCTTAATCTACCATAGGCCTACATTTTCTAAATTATTTGTAAGCTATATTTTAAAATTTAAACTGTTTCTTACTTGTGCATTGATGTGTTTATTTTTCTTACGTTTAGCTCTTACAGAAAGATATAGCTTAAGGATCAGCTTACCTAATATCATTTGGTATATATTTATTGCATGAAATGTGTTTTAATTCTTTGAAAATCAGAAAACATCACTGCATTGGGTTACATCATTATTTCTCATGGACAGTACATCATGTAAGAACTTGTCAATACCGTAATTATTGTAAATATTATGATTGGTCTAAGTATTATTTTCGTCGTTTAGTTATTTGCATTTTTTACGTTTATTCGACCATTATCTTATTTTTTTTCTTTTGAAACTTTGGTAGTCAATGCTTTTCAAGCATATTCCTATTTTTATTTTTGTGGAGTGCTTACGAGCGATTGCTGTCGTTGATTAGGTGCGTAGGACATAAGTGATCCATCTACCTATATTTTACTTGATGCCAGCGTTTCCTATTGGTGAAACTTCTATTTTCAACATTATTATCTTAATCCTATCTAAACGTTTAACCTATCTTTTATTTTATCTAATAATAATATTATAAAATTGTTTACTATGTTATATAACTTTATCGTGATTATACGATACCGAAGTATTATATATAACTAGAAACAATACTTATAGGACTGTATATTTTGTATTTATATACCACGAAAGACAATGAATTTATATTACCGGGCTACATAGAGAACACATTTTCTGTAAAGACTGTTTTTGCGTAAAGTGTCAGGAAAAATCAGAGTCAAGAGGGAAGTTATATCGAAAAGGTTTTTCAAACTCAATTTATCATACAGCTCATCATCTGATTTAAAGGAATTATCGACCTATTATTCACATTCGTAAACAAATAATTACTTTTTCAATCTACGTTCACTTGGCTGGATTATAGGTATAGAGATTTCTTACCTTCTTGAGTCAGATATTTAAATGTAATTTGAGTCATTATACTTAGATATATGTAATTATAAAATAATACTTGTTTCTAATTAGGTTTAAATTAGTCATATCGGCTTTTTCTGCAAAATCTATCTTTAGGTAATATATGGTGATTTTCTAATTGCCTGGGTTACTTTAGTAGTAAATAAATCGGTTTATCTAATAGAATTAACCAGTGTGTGTATGAGAGAGAGAGAGAGAGAGAGAGAGAGAGAGAGAGAGAGGGAGGGAGAAAGAGGGGGTAGAGAGAAAGGTACAGACACGTTTTATATACTTACATAAACTTAAGAGTTTGATAAAACACTCAATACGATTCAAACGGAAAACTCTGTGAATAAAAATTGAAAATTACACGAAATGAAGACTTTTTTGGCACCCGCTAATAATTGACTCCTACATTATAGAAAAAAAATTAGTCAGCCAGTCGGAGGGGGTGCTTGCTTTTCTCTGAAATGATTACAGTGATTCCCCAAGGGATTCTTTCTTGCAGTCATTAGGCTTCCCATTCAATCTGAATCTTGATTAATTACTAACTAAATGAACCCCACATCTTTAGTTTGGTAGTTCTGATTGTCTAATTTTAGTAAAAACACTAATTGCATTTGGTTGGCGAATAGCTATTTCATTATTGTTTGTGAATTCATAATGAGTAAAAAAAATATAAAATTGTAAACAGTATTTTCATATTGTAGAATATTGTCAAAAAGTGTTTATTATTTAATCAAGATATATTATATTATTTCAAATTTAATTTCATTTATTTAGGGCAATACGAATAATAAACCACTATTGAATTATGTATACTTTGTAATGGTAAAACGTTTCAAACACAATTTGTGATTTTGTAAGTGAAAGGATAAAGTGTTTAAATTCATAAGGGGTGGGTTTATTTTAAGATTTATAAAAGCATGATATCTGAAAGGATTTTCTCCTCTTAAACTAATAAAATAAGCAAAACCTCGACGGAATATTATACGAATTCATGAAAAGTCTGTTGTTTTGATCGAATTTATTAGGAAGATACTGTATATAGTATGGGTTAGGTAAATACGAGATTCACGTTTTCTAGATTGATATTAGACAAACATTTTTTTTTATTTTGTAGAAAATTTGACTAAGTTAACAGATAGATATCCAACGAATAAATCAGAACATAATCCTTTAAAAGCAGATGTAACACACACCAATTTGATAATTGTTTTCGAAGCCACACGTATGTACAAAAACTTATGTTTATAATAATGAATGTACGTTTTTAATTCATTAAACTCATAACTCAATAACACGTTTTTAATTGAAAAACGTATATAGGGCTACTTTTAAATTAGATAAAAAACAATTTAATTTTTAGTAGGAGTGTTTCTATAACGTAGTAACTTTCCTACACCCAGGGGTTTTGCTACAGTATAATTAAAATTGTTTACTACTAATCTGTACTACATGAAAGTTGAAGTACATTTTGCATTTTAAAAAATCATTACTTTCCAAGGTCTGTAGGAAGTTAAGTTTTCCTAAGTTTCCATTCAGTAATGGTGGTATAAAATCTATCTGCAGATATAAGTATATAATTCTTCTTCTATCCAAAACCTTTTCTTTTTGCCAGCTTCAAGAAATACTGCTGTGTTTGATACATTTTCGTTGTTTTATAACTTATTACAACTGTGATAAGGAAGATAACTATGCAATTATTATTATGGGTGAAGTTTATAATTGAGTTTTTTTATGATTTCAATACGTCTTTTATATTTTGTGAGTAAAATATAGCGTTATTCATACAAATAATTGTTCTTTAAATGATATCAATACATTAATGAAAGTTATTACAGTTAGTAGTCGACACGTTCACGAAATTAGATACAATGTGCGTTGACATTACATATTTGACACGAACTTTAATCACCAATAAGGACATAGACCATTGTTGAAAACATGATGGTTGCTTCAGAAATCATTCAAGTTGCATAAAAAGAGGTAATTAATATTAGTAATAATTGAATATTCATTAAACAAGCTGAGATTATTCCCAGTGTCGATTGTCCATCCATCTATCTATCCATCCATCTCTTTCTCTGTCTCTCTTTCTCCCTCTCTCTCTCTCTCTCTCTCTCTCTCTCTCTATATATATATATATATATATATATATATATATATATATATATATATATATATCACTTTCTTTAATGTACTTAAGTGTACTTATGTACTTAATTCCAAAGTGATAAGTATACAAAAAAACAGTGTTGCATAACTACAAATATATATATATATATATATATATGAGTATTCCTGAGGATGTTGGCACTGTTCGCCAACGAAGGGCTTTGAATTGTAAATTCTATAAATTATTCTTGTGTTTGTAAATTGTTTTATTTCTTTATATATATATATATATATATATATATATATATATATATATATATATATATATTCAGTAGACTCTCGAAATTCCAAGTCAGAATTTTTCGAGCTTCCTTTAAATTCAATTTTGTAGAAGAAAGGAAAATTGGACTTTGTGAAGAAACGAGAGCCTTAAAAACTACACTAAGATTTATTGAATACCAGGCCAACAGATGTGCTTCTTGTAAAATGTCTACGGGACACAATAGCAGGAAAACGATCTGATAAGCAAAAAAAGAAGACAAATAGCAAATTCTTTCCAAAATAATGCAACAATAGTGATGTTTAATGTATTCTAAAGCTAAATAAATTTATGTAAGTACTGTAATCACAACAATTCCATAAACTTACTTTGTCCATTGTTATTTATATTAGTAGGGTTCATAAGAACTCCTATTTTTTCTAACATACAGGAACGTACTTCCGTGTAATCCGAGTACGATTAATCGAGGGAGAATCGTTCCCCATCTACCTGCCAATATCGAGACACTACTGTATATATATATATATATATATATATATATATATATATATAGAGAGAGAGAGAGAGAGAGAGAGAGAGAGAGGCTATGTATATATATATAGGAAACATAAATACATATTGCGGATTTTCATATAAATAATGTTGTTCTCAATACATTTTAGAATAACGAAAGGATAAATGTTTCTATAAATAATGCAGAACCAAATGTTGTTTTTCGAACTACTGCCGGGACCGTTAATGCTATTGTACGTTTATTAGAATTTAAGAAAAACCTGAACCAATAAGGTGGGACTAAAGGAAATCGTGACACCAAATTACACTTTCATGAGGTAAATTCAAAGCGGTTCTTGCGATATCTTCCCCTTTCTTATTGTGGAGACGCTACCCTATTTGTATGTTGATATCGTGTTTCCATTCCACAAACTGCGAACCGAATACACTTTGTTGAAAAATCCCAGAGACAACTCTGCCTCTATAGTGTATAGTGTATATAAATATTTTCGAAAGTGACTAGAATACAAATTTAAAGCAAAACCTTAGAGCATTATTATTTTAATTAATTTGATTTATAATATATATATATATACATATATATATAAATATTTCGAATCATATACACATATCAACTTATTACTTATGTATAGTTAATGTATAGTTATTGCTTGAACTACCATTTTGAGAATATTAGTATGATTTAGCTATTCTGAAGTATAATATAGGCTTATTTGTTTATGAAATAATCGTGGAAAGAAAGATTCCAAAAAAAGATCCTGGAAAAGTATTGCTATGTGTGCCTGTTTTCGTATGCTGGCAATATACATACAATTTAAACCTACATGCAATCTATTGATAGATAATTATTCTAATGAAACTAATGTCATATAATACATTTGACAATATTATAGTGGCATTCGAAATTTGTTGAATATATATAGTCGATATTTCCTTTAACAATTGTTAAAAATATATAGATTTTCATTCCTGAAAATATATATGTATATTCCTAGAATATATAAAAGAAAATATTGATTAATTGAATTGAAGGTGTCCTACTTTTCTATGGTGAAAAAACAAAAATGTTTCCAACGAATGTGTTTAATGTAAAATTCATAATATAATAACGATATGTGAGATTCGGAATTTTTAAGTTTATTAAACTAGTAAAATTTAACTTTACAGTGGTGAGGCTGTGGAGTTTTTTCACACAGAGGTTACATTGAAATATGATTAATGGTTCAATATAAGAGTCATATTTCATCCCAGCCAATTACGAAGACCACCTACCGACACATTCCTAAATCCGTTATATCCTGAACCTGTAAATAAATCGTGATTTGGGATGCCTTCAACAAATGTTTCATAGTTTCCTCGTTATTTTATAAAACATTTTTTATAATATATAGCTTTAGGTAATTCGTAAATTACTATGAAAGTAATGTAAGTTTTAAAAAATAGGTATGTGTTTCGGAAAAGTACCATAACAATTAAATATTTCGAAATATTTCCAATCCTTGGAAACTGTAAATATATTGTGCACTAAACTTTATTTTATTGTTGTCAACAATCCTCTATAAAAAATAAAAGATATACATTTTTGGGGACAATACCCTAGTTTCATACTATTAATGGTTTATAAGAACAATAATAATGAAAAGAATCAAGAATATGAAATTGTAAAAATATGTTTTCTTTTGCTATACTATTGATTGTTTATATTCCTCTGTTGTGACTAAACCGTGTGTAATAGTTAAGCCTTTTTCCTGGGGTAAGTATTTATTAGGGCTTTATTGAAAATATGTGTTAATTACTAATTAACAAATTAATTAACCTTACTTACCAGAGGCTCCTAGTTCTCCGTTTCAGCCAGGCATAATAATGTCTCTCTGTAAACGATCTTCCGATATCTTCGGAAGTTAGAACTAGGTTACTTGGGAAATGAAAATATAAAGTTTATAACGTTCTAGGTTACTTGTGAAATAAGAATTTAAATTTTTAAAATACAAAGTCATGTAATTTATTAATCAGTGACAAATTACAGTAGAACAAAAGACAGCATTGTGTCGAGTAATTATCTTTTAATTACTGCTAATTATTCCATACATTTTAATTACTTATTAACCTTTGAAATTATATTTATCGAGAAGAGAGTAAGTTAAGTTTTCCAATTTTAGAAATGAATATTCAAGGGACAATTTCTACCGTTCATGTGTTAACCGTTTATCATTTAAAATACATTTTCTTCATTATTATCTAGAACGTACCTGGTTGTGCACTTATGAAACACTTTAAAACATATTAAACATTGCCCATGGCTTTTGGAATCACTAAACACTTAACACATCGCTCTTGCAAATCCGCGTACTTAAAGAAAAATTATATAAACTTTTATTTATTTGAAACATATGAATAATCGCTTCTGACTTCTTCTTTAGTTACATTAATAAACTTTGGTACCGGCCTTGACATCTTAAATTTTGAATACTGGAAGCTTACAAATTTCTAAATTATGTCCGAAAATGCCATTACGTCCGTTCTGTTCAAGAACCTCTGGAGGAGTGGACCTTCTGCAAGGGCACGCAATTGGAATTTCCCACCCTTGGTTATTATTTTGAATTTTTTGATTGGTCCATCAGATCAGGCGATATCAGACCATGCTTACGTCACATGGGGGGATGTCAGTTTTTAAATTTAAGCTACCAACTCGTACGATATTTTACATTTTTACCTGCTAGGGGCGCTACGACACTTATCCTAGAATTAGAATTGTACAAGAAAACAAAAATTTTCTTTTATATTCGGACAATACAATTATTAAATAAAAATAAAATATATAAATGAATTTATACGTAACACCTTATTTTTAAGAGTGTTACACGTGTTTGTTTTCTGTTAAATTACTTGTTCTTTGTTTATTATCAAAACACTGAAAATAGTAAAAAATCTAGAGTGTATTTGGAAAATGACTATTTTATTGGTATAAATCTTGGATGTTATTGGCACATAATCTGTAAATGTTAAAATGCCAAGTAAATATGTTTAATAGACCGTAAAACGGTTTATACAGTATAAACATGCACTAAAAAGTGACACAAAAAATGTGTAATAATGTACACAACCTGTACAAACTACACTACAATGATAGCATACTTGCCACAAGATCTACTGTGGGGAAACGATCATATAGGTATATATACGATAGTATACGATAACTGCAGGTATACTGTAATACGAGTTATCATACTGTAAAATATTTGTTAGCCAAACTGTTAAATAGGTTTTATATCGACCAATAAAAATAATTATAATGCTAACATGTTTTACAGTTTAGTAGGATATAAAATTCAAATAAAAATGTTTCAATATATAACATCAAGTCCTTACAAAAATCAAGACATCTTGGACGCTACATCTAAAATGGACTCATAAGGCCTCCAGAAAGGGCTTGGATATGAAAATATTTCCTGTTTAAAAATTGTTTTACTAATGAATCTCCGAACCATTAAGATAATTAAAATAGCGAAAAGTGTGTAATTTATATTTACTGTCCATCATAAGATGGCTGGGGCTTTCCTCCTTCATCTTTTTTTCTTCTGAGCTTGAATTCGTATCTCTCTCACTTTGCGAAATGAAAATTTCTTTATTTTGTAGGGATGTAAAACACAACTTAACTAGTAACTACTTCTATAACATTGATAGTTATATTTGTGCTTTTAAAATATATATATATGAGGTATGGGAGTAACTGGATTATACCTAACAAATTATGAAGCAAGAGAAAGTAAGAGAGAGTATAAAGAAATCGTAGAGAATATTTGAATAAAACGTACACCTTACTATATATGTATGTTATTACAAAATGTATACTGATGTTCTTTTAAATTGATATATTTATATATAGTTTTTCAAATTAAAAAACAATACCCGTTCTCGGTTTTAACGGTACGATATTTTGTTAGATTTCGCGTTTTATAAATAAATCAAATATATGTAAGGTACGTTTGAAATTCACATATTTATTTTTTTCATAATTAATTATTATTCACCAAATAAACCAAATTCATTTCCGCTTTCATAGATTACACATAGTAACATTTTTTTAACAAACTTTGATTAATTGATATGTAGCGTTCCTAGGCGCGCGTTGATGCACTCGAAATCATAATTTAATTATTGAAAATGGAATTGTTTTTTAAAATTTCCCATTAAGAACAGTAATTCAAACATCTACATAATTATATTTCATATACTGCAATATTAGAGGATAGAAAGTGATTTTCGTCATTTTCTAGCCGTATAAAGGTACAAATTTGTATTGGTTCATGAGAAAAGCAGGAATGTTCAAAATTTAATCCACCAAAAGTCAATGATTGTCCTTGTGCTTCGGTCATGGTTATTGCACATGCAAGACGAAAAGGAAATTGTAGTCGTTTGAAACCGAAGGGTAAGTGGGATGAAATCATCGGTCTTCGTGGGAGTAAGACCATCGTTCCTTTGAACTTGCCACCTATGAATTCTCCTCAATCAAGTTGGGTGTCTGTTTTTTTTATTGTCAGTCTGGTTTCGTTGAACAACTTTGGTGGATTTAAAAATTCGCAGGTGTTGTCGGCGATCCTACTTTTAATATGAATATTAAAAAAATGAATAATGTATTTTAATTTTGACATTATGTTTCTAAATTTTAAATTACATAAGTATTGATACAGGAGGATTTACCACTAGACTTATGGAATACTGTACAATTAACCTACCTATGCCTCTGGGGTAGAGCCCTGTGAATGGATCTCCACCAAACATCACACGAAAGATCCTGCGAATTTGTTAAATAATCCTTCCGAAAATCAGTAATTTCTGTTCAGCTATTTAGGCGTCTATAAGATACATATGACACATACATTTAATTATCCGTGGTAAAAGCTCGATGCTCAAAATTTAATCCAGCAATGGTCAATGATTGACCTTGTGCTATGTTTATGGTTATTGCGAATGCAAGACGCAAAGGAAATTGTAGTCAATTGAAATCAATATGGTAGGTCTGATGAAATCATCGGTATTCATGGAATTAAGACCATCTCTTCTTTGAACTTGCACCTTCTGATTTCTGGTTGGATCACGTTGGGTATCAGCTTTTTGTGGTTATTCTGGTTCCATTGCACAGCTTCAGTTGATTCGAATTGCCGAAGAATATTAACGGCGATCCTACTTTTAATATCAATTAACGTCACTGGAATAATAGTATATACAGAGTTACCCATAAAAACGGGAATTTTTGTAACGCGTCGTGGCAGCCGTGAGCAGGTGGCAGCACTGCTGGACAGCGACAGTGTACAAGTAAACAAGCCGCCATTACAGTAGTAATGGACCAGGGGAACGGGCAACAGCGTGCGTTAGCTATAAAAAAGTTTTATAAAAACGGTGATAGTTTGAAAGCTGCCCAGATTGAGTTCCGATGGTTTTACAACTTAGACGGCATGATTCCGAACCGTCAAAACATGCCATTAGAAGTTGGATTAATAATTTTGAAGAGAGTGGATCAGCTTTAAAGAAGAAACCAACGGGACGGCCAAGAAGTGCTCGTACTGCACAGAACATTGATGTTGTACGCCGATCTGTATTGAAGAGTCCACGCCGTTCGATTCGTAAGCAAGCAGCTGCGGTTGAAATGTCCCATGAGAATGTTCGCAGAATTCTTCATTTAGAATTAAAATTGCACCCATACAAGCTGCAGATAGTGCAAGAGTTGAAGAAAAATGATTACCAGTCGCGATTGCAATTCTGCCAACAAATTTTAACACACATAAACAATGACGATGAATTTCTAAGCAAGTTGTGGATGTCAGATGAGGCCCACTTTCATCTCACAGGTTATGTTAACAAGCAGAACTACAGACACTGGGCAGACACAAATCCTAATGAACTTCATGAGCGTCCTTTACACGATAATAAGGTTACAGTATGGTGTGCTTTTTCATTACATGGGATCATCGGACCTTATTTTTTTGAGGATGAACGGGGGGTTGCAGTTACTGTCAATGCTGATCGTTACGTGGAAATGTTACAACGTTTCGTTACACTGAATTGAACAATTTTCCAGACGTTCAAGAATCCTGGTTTCAACAGGATGGTGCGACATCATACACTGCACGGCGATCAATGGAGGCTGTGAGAGTATTGTTTGGTAACCGTGTCATCTCAAGATTCGGTCGCGTTTTCTGGCCACCTAGATCACCAGATTTGACCGTGTGCGATTTCTTTTTGTGCGGCTATCTCAAAACTAAAGTGTTCACAACTCGACAAAGAACTGTAAATGATTTAAAACAGAGAATTCGGGATAAAATTCACAGTATTCTAGTCTAGATGTTGCAGCGGTCAATGAGGAATCTCTACCGCAGATTTCAAGAATGCATTCGTAGAGGAGGACGCCACCTAAAGGATGTTGTTCTTAAAAAATCATAAATTCCATCAGTGTTTCATAAATGGCAAGTTTTGATATTTCATGTAATATAAATAAAACCATTTTCTTCCATCACTCTTATACTTTTAGAATTTTTTTAAAAATTCCCGTTTTTCTGTGTCACCCTAGAATTTAGCAATTCTAAACAATTGAAAATCAATGATAATGTTTTAATTTCTCACATAACTTGTATACGTTATTAAAATTAATTTTAGTTACGATAGTATAGATAGTATAGAACAATCCTTTGCCTCTGGGGCGGGCCCCAGTGGATGCATTTACACCAAACCTCATACGAACTATCCTATAGTATGTTAAACAACCCTTCGAAATTTCATAAACTTCTGTTCAGCGATTTAGGCGGTCAAAAGTCATCACATACACACATATATAAATACATTGGTTTTGGAACAACCCAAGCTTCAGGGTGGAGTCCTGTTAATGGATCTGCACCTAATGCAACATGAATCATTCTAAGAATATTTTTAGAAACCGTCCAAATTTCATAAACTTCTGTTCAGCGATTTAGGCATTCAAAAGTCATCACATACACACATATATAAAAACATTGGTTTTGGAACAATCCAAGCCTCTGGGTGGAGTCCTGTGGATGGATCTGCACCTAATGCCACAAGAATCATTCTATGAATATTTGTAGAAACCGTCCAAATTTCATAAACTTCTGTTCAGCGATTTAGGCGTTCAAAAGTCATCACATACACACATATATAAAAACATTGGTTTTGGAACAATCCAAGCCTCTGGGTGGGGTCCTGTGGATGGATCTGCACCTAATGCCACAAGAATCATTCTAAGAATATTTTTAGAAAACGTCCAAATTATATTAATTTCGGTACGGCGGTTTAGGCGACCATAAAATACATTCATCGGTTTTTGAACCATCCTATAGCACTGTGGCGGAACCCTATGGAAATATCTACACCAAAGTTCACAAGGACCCTTATGGGAATATGTTAAACAATGCCTCCGAATTTCATTAACTACTGTTCCGCTGTTTAAGCGTCCATAAGATAAATTGATACACACAAACATATAGATATATCGGTTTTTTAACCATCCTAAGCCATTCTGGCGGATTCGTGTTAATGGATCTATACCAAAACCTCCACGAACTTTCCTGGATATATGTTATACACACCATCTAAATTTCATTTAATTGTGTGTATATATATAATAAATTAAAAATATTTCAAAAACAAGAATACTTTTATGAATATATTTATTCAGAGCTTTTTGCCGATAAAATAGTACCAGCATCTTCAGGAAAATAATTATCTAATAAAATATTTTTACAAAATTAAATCATATGTGCTACAAACGACCATATGTTTATCAGTATTGTACTTTATGTAATTTTGTACATAACATCAATGACTTTATAAATAGTTTGGTGCCTGAATTTGTTCATCAATTAATTTGTCTTTAACTTTTTGCTTATAAAATTCCAATGTTTCAAATATATTCATTTTTAATCCTTTATTTAATTCTTTTATTAATTTCATATTTTCTATTTCCGGAAACTCGTGTCCATTATTAATACAATGCGTAGCTAAATTTGATTTGTATATGTTTGGTTTGATATAAGCGTTTAAATGCTCTTTGTATCTTTCTTTTCATTTCTTTTTTGTTTTTCCTACATATGATTTATTACAGGTTTGACATTTTATATTATATACTCCATTTATTTGCATATTATTTTGATTTTTGCTATATTAACAAAAACATAAAGAAAATAAAATATATTCTTTGTTGCTATATTACAAGAAAACATATCACCATATTTAATATATATATATATATATATATATATATATATATATATAAATATAAATATATATATACATATAGGCCTATATATTTATTTATATATATATATTATATTTATATATATATATATATATATATTTATATATATATATATATATATATATATATATATATATATATATTATATATATTCATATATATATATATATATTTAGATATATATATATATATATATATATTTATATATATATATATATATATATATATATATATATATATTAAACGATAAGAATAAAGGGACAATCTAAACAAAATCTTGAACCACATTCGGGATTATAGGGAACCATTAAACTAAGTTACACTTTCATGAGGGAAATTAAAAGAATTCATGCGTTACCTTTTTCTCCTGAAGGAGTAGACACGCTCTTGTTTATATGCAAATATCAGGGTTTCTGTACAACAAAGCGTCAAATTAATTTTTTGGAAATATCTGATAGCTTAAAAATTTCGCTTCCTGTAAACACATTTCTCGACAAGTATATGACCTTCAGATGATTACAAATTTCTCGTAGCTAACAAAAGCCTACACATTTCCAACCATTACGCATGGCTTTAGAGAAAATATGCTCTTATTTTCCTTTTATGTTTTACAGGTAAATGCAACACTAAGGCCGAAAGATGACAAAGTTAATAATGTCGCATTTTACCACCAACAGCGTGCATTACAATTAGAATATTGTGTTTAATATTTGCGTCATATTTCACTTTAACCAATTATCCAGACCACATACCGATGCAACATTAATCTTTTATGTCCTGAAATTGAAAATTATAAATCTTGTTTACTCGATGAGATAGAAAACAATCCGCTACTCTTCTTGATAACTCCTTCATTAAGTATGTTTTGCCTAGTAGTTGATTTAGTTTCTATTAAAGTGAATACAGCTTCAGCAAAAGTAAAATCACTTTAAAACTACTTATTTTATTATTAATAGAGGAATCCACGATAGAAATCTAACGTTTAACTAAATCCCACATAGCAAAATAAGCAGGAAAAAAGCAAATTATTTTAACTGAATAAAGATTCAAATAACGTGTTCACTCATTCTATAAAATAGGGATTATTATATATATATATATATATATATATATATATATATATATATATATATATATGTGTGTGTGTGTGTGTGTGTGTGTGTGTGTGTGTGTGTGTGTGTGTGTGTGTGTGTGTGTGAGAGAGAGAGAAATAGAGAGAGTGTGTGTGTGTCTGTGTGTGTGTGTGTGAGAGAGAGAAATAGAGAGTGTGTGTGTGCGTGTCTGTGTGTTTGTGTGTGTGTGTGAGAGAGAGAGGGAAATAGAGAGAGTGTGCGTGTGTGTGTGTGTGATTGTGTGAGTATGTGTGTGTGTGTGTGTGTGTGTGTGTGAGAGAGAGAGAGAGAGAGCGAGAGAGAGAGAGAGGTGAACAAAAGGAAAGTAATGTGGGTAATTGTTTGGCTCAGTTGTGTGTGGATTGACGTCAATGTATGGATTGACGTCAATTGGTGGATTAACGTCAATGGGTTAAATAATGTCAATGGGCGTGGCTTCATTCCTCTATATATAGGAGCAGAGTTATCTGCGCTCTTCACTTGCTCTTCAACTGTTTTTGGGTTTAACTCGTCAGAGCTAGATGAGACTCTTGCGAAATTCTGGAACTATATATATAGGTAATGGTTTAAACAATAGGCTGTGACACAACTAAAAACATAATGAATTATTGTCTAAATATACTGAGATTAACTCAGTCGCGCTATTTGTTTACCTCTAAATCAGTGCAATTGCTGTTTAAAATGCCTGGTTAAATATTGTTAGTAAAAACAACTTTTTAAATATGTGTAAAACTTAGATGGAGGTAAGTTTTATAAAAGCTTTCTAATAATTTTTATAATTTATATTTCTATTCGAATATATTGTGTTCAAGTATTGTTTTTGTATTGCATAGAATAATTGCTGTATTTGACTTGTAATACGTCAATGCAATTAAATTAGTTATTAAAAATGTATTTTAGTGTAATAATAAAATTAAAAAGGTATTTATGAAATAATATATGCAAACATTATGTACTTTATACTTTTGAAGCTAATAAAAATAAAAATTTAAATATTTTCAACGTAAAAAAAGCGAATTTCATATTGACTATACATTAAGTTGAACAAACAATGCCTAAATTTCAATGGTTAACATATGGGAACAAAAAAGTTTCATATCATATATCCTCCAACTGTATTAGTTTTATATTAAGTCTTTGTACATTCCCGTACAAGAGATTTAACGAAAGGGGTATAACAAACTGTAAACAAGCACAGAGGCTAAACAAATATTTTGTTTGGTAATTATTATTCCTGAGGGTGGTGGGTTTGTAACAGAAATGAAAAGAATAATGATGAAAAAATAAAGTATATATAAAGTGTTTGTGTGTTTACAAAAATATCACCCTAATGTACTAAAAAATTGTGGAATAATTTTATATTTATGTATAAAGATAGTGGAAAAACGAAAAATACATTATGTAAAATTTTAAAAGGGGTAACAGCTACACACAATAATATGGTAACAATGAAACTAAAAAAAATTCAAACGAATTATTACAGTACATTATTTTGTATTCAGAACAGATTCTGTACTGCATTAGCTGTAACGGTGAAATATACAGATACGAACACTATATCTTCGAAAACTCATAACAATTTATAAAAAGTACCTATTCAGCTGCTTATAGTTTAACTTTTTACTCCAAAATAATCAAGGGTATTAAGTTTGGGGGTAACCAATAGCCGTACTACATCCAATCCATTGACCCGGAGAGCTGGTATGTAAAAATCCCAAACATCAAGCGTCTAGTGGTGCCATCTGTCCACTAGCATGAAGTAAATACAGTAGTTTCGAAAGTCCGAGTCCCGATTAGTCGAGGTTCCGTTTATTGAAAGCCAATTTCTGTTTCAGGCTATTTTATTTATTTGTAACGATATTTAAGTTATTTGTTGTTAAACAATGCAATGTCTCAATACGATGAAGATCAACTTAGGTATGATGATATCCGTGCTTTATTTCTATGTTTCTAGCTTTCCTGACAATACCTCTTCTCCCTTGGTCAACCGCCTGACAGTTCCCTATATATTTCCCAGCACCTTACAAAACAAATTGCGACTATTACGTTAAAGGAGGATCCACTTGGAATGGAAATAATTTTATACTGACTGATACTTCAAACCAAAAGAGCCACATGATCGGGCCCAGTTAAGACAATCAATTTTTTTGCTCGACTACTACTAGCGTCAAATACGGTGAGATTCGGTACTAGGGAGTCAAAACCTGAATTGATTACGGTACGAAATAAAATTATTACCAGCTCTGTAGGTAATTTCAAATATCATAGTTTTAATGTCTTTTTTAAATCACCCAGTATACAATTACA
Organism: Prosapia bicincta; assembly: GCA_036971475.1. Taxonomy (NCBI): domain Eukaryota; kingdom Metazoa; phylum Arthropoda; class Insecta; order Hemiptera; family Cercopidae; genus Prosapia; species Prosapia bicincta. The sequence continues at coordinate 57,273,277 of JBAIZL010000002.1, forward strand.
TATGAAAAAGTTTAAAATAAAGAAATAACATTTTAAAAATATTCAAATATAAGAAACGTTCAATCAAACGTATAATGAAAATTTTCAAAAATAATAATTCATCATTTTGCTTACATTATTCTATATATACATAAAATGATGCAACGATCATTTTTATAAGTAATAAAGAGCTGAATTAAATGCCCAGTTAAACAAACTAGTAAAACCTAATATATATGATAACACTAACATACAATATATACATACATATGTAACACACTTTAGATGATGTTACATATTAAATTGGCAAGGTTCAGAAAACAAACGAGAATGTATTCAAAAATTTGTAATAATGTACAACTGTATAAAAAAAAATTGTAATGTATGAGAAATATTTTAATGAGATCTCTGGTTGTTAGTGACATCTAACGGAGAATTTTAAAACGTGTATTAAATTCGGGATGCGCCCCCCGGATGCGCGGTAGGTAGGAAGGTTGCTCGCAAATACAATATAAGGCCTCTTTTAGCCAAGATGTAAAGGGCAACGGACGTGTCCGAGAGCAAGAAAAATTTTTATTTTGTTTTCAAAGTTTAATTTAAACCTCCTTTTTAAAACATGTTATAATCGTGAGATAGACGACAGCGTACGCAACCAAGTACAAGATGGGACGCTGAAGTTACCGATGACATTTCCTGAAACTTTCCACGAGAAGGACGCGAGGTTACCAGATGCGAATGCAGCTAAGTGAACGATTTAAGACTTTAAAGATTTATTTAAAAATTTAAAACGTTATACAGCATAACTCAAACTAAAGAACCTTGAACGTTTCAATTCATTTACATAACAGTAATTTACGCACACTTTGGTGCAATTGTGTTCACCTTGAATTTTGAAATTTGATTATAAAAAAAAGGTGCAAGTAAACTCGAGTGTAGATTCATTTACAGCCATTGATTGATTAATTGTTTGTTAGAATGTTATCCTTAAAAATTCATAAATTAAATATTAAATGTCCGTAACTAAATGTCAAGAAATTTGTATCATGATTGTAACTTACCTTTTGTTTGCTGAATAAAAAGAGTATAATTTGCTTTAATTGCATTTAATCGAGTAATTATTTAACCAGCACACAATTCTTGCATTTCAAGTTAATAAGCCTTAAGATTTAATTTAATGAGACTCTGATAATTTAAATGAATTAATCTTGTATTTTAAAGTATTACAATGTAACGGAGTTCTACCAAAGGCGTTACAGATAGACGGTTATTATTACGCCTAAACTGTAAGCTAGAACTAAAAATTAAAGCTTAAACTAAAAGAATTTAAATTTAATAATAACGTTACACATATCTTATGTAGTATGAAATATACACTTCGTGAAGGAAAACAGAATGAACTAATGAAATCAAAAATAATGAATTCACGTTTTCCATGAACGAAAACTGTTTAAGGTTTTTTACATTTATAGGTAGTATTTTTCACATTTTATTTGTTTCGAAAATCGTTCTCCAATATAATGTTACATCAACGTTTGAATATAAAGGATATCGTAAAAAGTGGAAACCTTTCACATTAATACGAGTTTTCTTAAATTACTTCTATATGCGTCCATGCAAATTTAATTTTGTATTTAACTTTCAACCAATTCAATTTTCTATAATATTATTGGAATTCTAGTGAAATTCACTTTAAATCCACAAGTTTAGATGCACATTTCTAACTATTTTTTAACTGTATCCCATTGCATTTTATAATTACCAAAGTAATAGTTACAAGAGTGCACTAAAAACCTCACCATACAAGAGCGTAATGATACAAACTAGTTTGGTCGACTATGAAGCTTTCAAGAGTGGTTTGATTGTGTTATTATTAGAAAACCATTGATGAAGGCATTATAGTCGCATTATCTAGTTTATATTAACAATTTATGTTTAGTGAGATTATGAAATTTAGTGACACAAATATAATTTACTTTTCATAAATTGTTCATACTAGATAAACTCTAAAAAACTATGTGTCGTAACAGATATATATTTTATGTTGCCTTGTTTTATCAAATATCGCTAATATCATAAGATTACAAAATGAAAAATATTTAATAAATAACTGTAGAAAAACTTTTAAATAATAAATGGATATTAAAAGTTTCATAAACGCAACCTTTATTATAGTAAGACTAAAAAAAAGCTGACTTATGTTCTAATAAATATGAATACTAAGATATGAGTGAGTAGGGTATAGAGTTTGAAAGAATTGACAATCTAACCGTCACCATTTCGTAGAAAATAAAACCAAAACACCTACCTGGAATAGAAAGCCAAGGTCATAGAGATGTAATTAAACCCGTGAAACTATAAATAGGCCTTCAACACTTTTTTAAATAAATGGAAGAAAATAAATTGAATCTAATGTGGATGAATTTCTATCACCAGTAAAGGAAGGTTATGATTCTGTAGTAGAATACCGGTAAAAGACCAACTGTTTCTTATTTAAAACTAGCCCTATCTGTTATAATGATATTTTAAAATTATGATACATTTTTAAATCAACCGACAAATAGATTTGTCTTATAATAAAAATTGTTTTTTTTTAAATATTTAATTAACTATATTTAGTTGTTTGCCATAAAAGAAAATATAATATTATGTTTTTGTTAAATGATACTCAAATCATAACATAATATTGCATACATTGAAATATAATTGATACACACTTGTCGGCTTTCGTATTTATTAATTTAAAAGCATAGTTAGTACGCGGGTTTCTCTTAGTGAAACATTCAAACTTACTCAAAGAAGTAAATAATATGTTTTACTTCTACAAAACTATAAAACTAGTAAATATAACGGAGTAAAAATCCCTCTACGTTTACCCAGTGGAATCAACGTAGATTTCAGCTTCGTTGTCACGATTCAATATAATATTCTAGAGCAGCGCAAATCATAGAAAGATATTTGTAGTAGTGCATTCTAGGTAGGGAGAGCCCCCAGTGAAAACAGACACCTACTTGTGATAGGGCAGAATGAATAGATCAAGGTCAATTTTCGTGGATCGTGACCAGTTTAGAAAAAGATTCTGTGCAGATCAGAGCTTTAAACACTGTAAATAAAAAAAAAAAAATATAGCACTTTCCAAATTTATTTATTTTCGAATAACTATAACGACTGAGGAGATAAAATAAATTATGAAAATTACAGATATTAATCAGTTATTAAACTTCTTGAAAGCCAAGGAAATAACCAACTCTTAATCAGAATATATTGTTTAAATGAACGTTATTATAAAACAGAAAATTACATCAATGAAAAAATTAAAAATTTTACTAGCTTTAGTACATTTTTTACTGAAAAACCCTAATTATTACCCTGGATTTAGAGGTTCACCAAAGTAAGTATTTGTACTGATTTAGGTGTAAAAGTAACTTTAAAGGAAAACTATTATTTACAAATTTAAAAAAATGATAGTATATTTCATAAATATAATATGTGTAATATATATATATATATATATATATATATATATATATATATATATATATATATGAAGTTAATATATTACTATTGTAAGTAATTTTATCCACCATTAAGTGCAATGATTTTACCTTGAGTGATGAGGCGCCATTCGGTTACTTGACCATTGTCGAATCACTGATTAATTTTTCTTAATTTTTCTGGTGCGGATGTTCGGTCCGTCGTGTTGGTAATTGTTGACGTCATATACGTTTCCTCTTGAGTCTTGTGTATTATGTTTTTGAATAGTATGTCTACTGTATATGTTGTTTGTAGATTCATTAAATTGTTGTGTATGTTTTTGTAAATGCGGTATTTTTCTAGTGAGTTTAGTTCTATTGGGTTACTATTTATTTCAAGTATGGTTAGGTTATTTTCGTAATTTGTTATTTCATGTTTATGTGATATTAGGTGTGCTGCAACATTTGATAATTTTGAATTTTTGTTTTTGAATGCTCTATAATGTTCTTCAAATATTATTTTAAATGATCTGGTTCTTTTCCCTATGTAAAAAGCGTTACAGTTGTTACATGTAATTTTGTAAATTCCTGATAGGTTATGTTTTTCTGAATTTGTTTTGTGGTTTGTGTTATTAAGATATTTTATTATTTTGTTGTTTGGTTTGTATGTTGGAGTGTAGTATTCTTTGTTGTATATATTTGTTATTTTTTCTATTTTGTTATTTTTGTATTTATATTTTAGGTAGATTTTTTTATTTTTCTTATTTTTGTGTTCCGGTTATAGTGTTGTGTTGAGGTTAGGTTTTTTTGTGAATTTATTGTATATATTTTTTATAAGATGTTTGTTGTATCCATTTTCTATTGCTATTTTTGTACTGTTATCCAATTCTTCATTTAATATCTGTTTGTTAGATATCAAGAATTTTACACCTACCAAGGTAAACAACTGTACCGTAAATATCTTAACCTCAAAATCACACTCCAGAATTGCATCAACAAAATACATTTTAATAAAAAATGCTTAACACGTAATATAACACCAAAATACGCTAAATTACACTTAAAAAAAACAAAACACTATTTTAAATAAAGCAACACAAATAGCCGTATTACACATAATTAATCAAAAACATTAAATCTGCCTACCATAAAAAAGCCAAATCAACTTACAACTATACACACCCAGTTTGGAAATAATGAGACCTTTTGATAGGCTCACACCTATTATACACACAGAATAACAAACTGTTTATACACACTTTCTTATAAAATTAAAAACTTAATCACGAAGTATTATATATTTTATACGGGTGCAAATTTCTTTCGTTATATTGTACCTATGTTAGTTGACTATTTGTTAATGACTTTAAATGTGTAATCATAATTAGCATAATCGAAAGTCACTTATGGTGTGAAGTTTGCCTTAGATTCTAGGTTAACTATTAATGATCATTTCGTAAGTAATCAAGAATACACTAATTACAGCTACTGAAAGAGGCCGAGTTAAAGTTATACTGAGCTTCTCACTCCAAATGCCATAAAACTACTAAATCCAACTAATATGTTTAGACAAGTAACATAAGTTTAAGCGGCCAAAATTATCAATATTTTTTCAAGCTGTAAGTTTCGAGAGTCGATAAATATACCTTAGAAAACACGAACGTCTTTTGCTTGACATATCAGAAAATAACTCGAATCCTATCAAACAATCACTACATGCATGACTAACTAAGCAAGACTTTATATCTGCTACTAAGAAATTATCGTGTTTAGCTAAAATAAAAAAGTTTAAACATTATTTTACACAAATTATTATACTTTATTTTATACACAAAAACGCCAATAGTATTTTTAGTTAAAGTATTTGTTACAGTCACACACGTGGTTGCACTAAACACGTGTTGGAGTAATGTTTCTCTTAAGTTCCCAAGATCACGTGATATATTTCATAGATGAGATGAAAACCACAAAACCACTTTAATCGAAACTTGTGTTATCTTTCTCCACTGTAAACAAAAAATTTGAAATTTATACCTAAGGAATGATGGCAATTATGTTATATTTGTAATATTTTATTTAGATAAGTAAACGTATTTACACAACTTTTATGTAAGAGATTCTTTTATTTCTTCAATTCAGTCTATTAATATACTTTGTTATTATTATTTATGAAGAAATAATATTTTAGAATGTCACCGGGTGATATTAGGGTGATATTTCGAAATAATGTTTTCTTAAAAAAATTATTTCATTAAAAATATTTGCATATACTAAATCTGGAGATTTTGAATTTATTTCAAATACTTATTACCTGTGTTTATGTTTTTATACCATTATTACTTGATGGGGATATTAAGATTTTGTTGGTGTATTGGAATATTTCAATAGATAATAATCAGAATGTTCTATATACAAAGGATTTGAGCTTGTGCTCACTAAACTTATCACTTTTGCACACTACTTTTAATTTTTTATTTTACCAAATTATATTATCAGAAGTTGAACATATGTCATGTCGGATAAGTATTGTAAAGTAGGCCTACTGGTAGTCTAGAAATGTAAAATAATGTTGAATAAAACTGTATGAAGTCAATAAATAATCGTATTTGAGAAAAAAAAATTACTGGAATGTAAAGTTACATTACGCATATTCTGCTTTAAACAATATAGAAGATTTATTTTTAAAAAATTTTCTAAGACTCAACAACATTTTTTGAAGAGTACAAATTTATTTATTAGAAAATTTACTATTTTAACGCCTTATAATTCTGAAACGGATGTTAAATGCCAATAGTGTTGGATGTTTTAAAACGTTAACATGATGTAGCCTATTTAATGCTTTTATCATTGCAATATCTTATTGATTATTACATTTTGTTTAAATTTCATCTAATAAATTGAAAAGCCTCTAAAATAAAAGTTCAATATCTTTTAAAAACAAGATACAGAGCTGAATAAACAATGTAATAATAAATAACTGAATTTTAAATGAGTGTACTTGAAAGTTTCCTCTGATGTGTGCCTTATCATGAACTTCCATTCCAACACTCAACTCTACGCAATGTCTCAATGTGATGGATTCGTAGTTAACAAAAGGTCGTATCCTAATTAGAGATCCCATATTTCATTATAATTTAGGTCAATTCATTTATTTAACCTTATCATACATATTATTTCTGTTTTAATCTGGTCAAAGGGTTTTAATGTTACTATGAGAATTATTTTTATGTATAAATATTGTTTCATGGCATTAGTAAAGAGTCATATTTAGACTTGGATCACGTGTATATGGTTTTGTATACGTTTTTTTATATTAACACGACAAAATTAGTAAAATCAGAAAATATTGGTTACATATATTATTCATAGAAAATATCGATTAATACATAACTTTATTGTTATGAAAGTATTTCACTTGAGTGTTGGTTGTTTTTTTCTCAATATTTTATAAAATAGTCCACTTTGTTCCTGAGAATAATGATACTGTACGCTTCAGGATTAGGTCTTTGTTTCTATTTTGTGTGATTCTCTCAACAAAAGCTCTGACAGGAACATAAATTCCGTTGCTACCTTACTGGTTTTCCAGTCGACTAGGGAAAGATAGACAGACAGATAATGTGTAACGCCAAAGTTGTTATCACCTTACTACTTGGAGGCAACTTTACTAGTTATTTCTTTGCGAGCTGAAGTGGAAGGACAGTCGTAGAGGTTGATGAGATACAAGACAAACTTGTATGAACGGCAGCATCAGTTAACATTGTTAGCGTATACGTCGCAACACACGAAATACGCAACAATCAACGTACACATCGCTGTCAGACGCAGAACCTCCATAAATATAACATCATTATATTATCAACCATAAATCCTCTATGTTTGTTAAAATATAACTGATAGTATACAGATGATCCCATTGGCTATGTTTTAGGTTATGTGTAGAAGTTATTTCAATCTATAACTTAATAATATATCATACCTCAATACATTATAAATTTAGAGACGTTTTTAACATTAGGTAACAAAAACAGATTTTCCTTCTACTTAGAAATTAACAAATTAGATGGAAATTAATCTTCCCACTTCACCATTAACTTTGTGGCACCAGTGCCAAAAGTCAAAACTGAGCTAAACCCAACTACTGTTACTTGGTCTTGTCATTAATTAGGTTTTGCGAAATACAATAAAATATTAAAGTCATTGTAAAACTATCTTGTGTTTTTTTAGAAAATTACGTGAAAAGAAAATCCCAAAAGAAACCGTCAGGGGATGCATGTATGAAAATAGAGTAAAAGTTGCCAAATTAATTTTGTTTCTTAAAAAAGGTATTCTTATTCCGAAACTACAACTAAATTGATTTCTGCGATTCATATTAACAACTATTTCACAGTTTCTCTCTGGATCTGAGACTATTATTTTCCATTTTTTCATGCAAAATATTTTGTTACAAACAAGTGTCAATACTTCAATTGCGGAGTAATTTCTCTTACCTCTGAGATTACAGAGTTAACAGATTTTTTCTTAATTATGTATTTGGCAACTTGTTGGATGACTTGATTAAAGTAATAGTTCGCTTTTGTGAAGTAATACCGTGACATTAGCTTCGATAGGGCTTCTGCCGTATGGTAAGACCCAATCAACAAGGATATATCCGAAGGAAATAAAACATTCTTAGATCACTCCGATGGCAATTGATTCTTCTTAAGAGTACAGAAAGAGAGTAGATTGTAGATACAAGCATTTAAATTCTGGTAAAAGGCTTCAGAAAGATTGGGATATCTACGCCATACTGATTAAGCTATAGAATCGACCCAAGCGATGTTCAGCTGAAATGACTATAAACATTTTGCTGTAAATCAATTAATGTTTTCATACAGTTGAGTTTAAACAAAATAGTTGTTAATGGAAGCTAAAATATGAAAATTACAGAACATAGAACGGATGGCAATTTAGGTTTGTAAACAGTTTAATGTTGACTTCGGAGTCTGGTAACTCAATGATTTCTGGAGGTCAATCCTCGCAGTTGCAGTATTAGTTACAGCTATTATTTTATTGTAATTGTACTTCCAATAAGGGGTTTCATGTACTGTAGTCATTAGGGATTTTAAGTGCCTTAGTCACAGACTGATAATGCTACTCGTCGCCTACGTAAAGAGTATACTTTAGTAAATCAACTTTTGAATAGACAATTAATTGTTCAATACAATTGTATCTACATATAAATAGGATTTTTGTAAATTTGAACACGCTTAGTCATAATTATTTATAATATATATTTCATAGCTTGTATTTGTAATCAATGACTTTAACAAATGTATAAGGAACCAATTTTGTCGAAATAAATGTTTTTGCAAGATATATCTATAACCATGTTTATCATGAGGGATTATCTTGTTTTAAGTTACTGTAACTTAACATTACCAGGTAATTATTCTCATAATATTATCATACTTAACAGTTTTTTTTTCGGAATGTTTTATTTGTCAATATGTCACTGCCCAAATTATGTTATTGCTGAATTGCTCTTACGATAAGGAAAACTCTATATTAGGATTTATCTATAACCGCCTGTGACAGTCTTTCTTGCAAATTATTTCATTAACAAATTTTTTTCAATAACGGTATATCGTCATAACTCCTCAACTCTATAGTTGTCCAAATTTAGTCTTATGTCGTTCTTGTTCCATGCGATGAAGTATTTATTCTAATGCAATTATTTCGGTATTTCCATGTAAAATATATTTAACACAATGAACTTACAATTTACAACATTGTATATTTTTACTAATCTATTGCGCCCAATTAAAAAATGAGACCCAAACTTACACCCAAACAAAAATTTGTTGTGAAATGTCATTTTGTCATAGCTTAATATTGACTTATTTTAAAACCTAAATAATTTTTCATTTAAAAAAAATCGTCGTTTTCATGAGTAAACACAATTTTTGTTTTCATCTTCATTCTAATTAGGCTAATTATTTTTAATTTATCCATATCAGAAGTTTTTTTTATATATTCAATGGTGACAAGCAGAGACGTACTATAAACACTCGATAAACGTAAATCTCCCTTGTTCAGGGAAATGCAGGAGAACCACAGCTCACAGTGAAATTTATGTGACTACGTTCTACCTAGGAAGAGAGAGATGTACAGCTTTACATTGAGTTTCGTGTTTCCAGACATTGGTTGATTTAGTACTATTTACAACTATTTGTATCACATATTTGTTCATATATATATATATATATATATATATATATATATATATATATATATATATATATATACAAACAAATTATATAGTGAGTATGCAGAAATGAAGATATATTAATGTTGAAAGATTATATTTCTTGTGACATACCCTTGATGTAGTTGGCAATATTCCACGTCGCGTAAATATTGTGAGTCAGGCCACGCTGCCAGTAATCTCTGTAACAAATTCCACTAGGAGAAGATTTATGTGGTCTCTAAATACCATTTGTAAAGGTAAATTGTAAATAATATAATACATGTTTGACCTACTTTGAATATGTAGCTGTACTTAGGAAAACTAAAAAATAGTACGAGAAACGGACGTAATGCAAACAGGTCGTATTTTATTGTGATATCACCTATTTATTTATTTATTTGTGCTGTTTATTGTTGTTAGTTCACATCAATTCATATTTTACGCGTAAGTTGATTTGTCGTGGAATATTTGTTAATCTACACCCTAAGTTCAGAACCAGTCGTCATGCAGCATAAAAACTCAACTGTTTAATCACAGAACTTTATTCGCTCACTGAGACAAAATACACTTTAAATCCTTACCAATGTTTCATTAAATCATCGAGGAATTTGGTAAATGCTACAGTCATGCCTGTTTTGCAAAACGTATCTCTACCCCTGTACACACAGCAGCTACAGCTTCTAAAATGCTACATCCCAGACGGTTTGCGTCAATGGCCCTAATGCAACACCACCAATACTTGGCGGTGTTGACCAAAGCATAGTATTACAGATAGAGTTGTACCGTATTAATAACTTCGTTGATATTACTGTCTATAAATAAGTTGCTGTTCACAAAATCAATTATAAGTAAAATCTTTATCAATATTTCGTAGTCTCATAAGCAAATATACCCTATACTGTCCTTCTTCACTGGCTAGCTAATTCGACACAGATTAATCAGTTTTCCTCTACTTGAATAACAAAAATCAACATGTACAAAGCCTTTCCTACTGGAGAATGCACTAGCTGGAATATATGGCTCAGATACCATGATAACATTCTGAATTTACTCTTTTATATCAGTACCATGTCACAAACACACACACACACAGACACACCAACTCACACACACACACAACAACACACACTCACACACACACACACACATACACACACACACACACACTGAATCGCACCCCACCCTAACCACCTGTAGATGCTGATGATACACCAATGCGCTTTCGGCCTTGCAACGATAAACCGACTTGACTTGCTTTTTTAAAAACCCCTACTGTTAATATAACACTGTCAGGGCCCTATAGTTATCAGTAATTTCGTCAGCTGAAGAGATACTTCTAAATTACCCCTTTGTAGGCTTCTGTGTTACATTTAAGCAACACCTGACAGTGGAACTCGCCCCTGGACTTTAATTAAATACCAACTATCTTTGAATATAGATTAATAATTTAAAATTAATTTGCTCTCAGGAGAAAGCTCTCCTGTTGTAACGTTGAGATTTAATTTTATTTTATTTATTATGTTTGAATTCAAATGCTTTTGATGTATCAGACTTTGCAACCATTAATTTCCTAGTTAGAAAGAACTTGAGGTTTTATTTGTTTAATAACACAGAATATCCTTGAAATAAGGTAAAGATATTTCGCATTTAAATATAATGATTAGATGCATTTAAAATAAGAAAATAAGTAAACAAATTAAAACACACACAACCTTTTTTGATTTCTACAGCGTTTTGTTGACATGTAAAAAATATTTAGTGCCACATATTATTTTGAATTGCTTTTCCCATATATTTAAATTACCTAATAATTTTTACACTGTTTATTTTATTTTGGAGTAATAAAATGAAAATTTTCTCTTGAATTTGCACACGCTGATTACTTCAACTGTGACAATTGTTTTTGAATCAACCATAATGTTTATCTCCTACATTAATTTGTCCTAAGTGTTTTTCTTTTAAATACAACATTGTGTTTTATTATTAGTTATTTCGTAATCTCAAAATCCTTTACTAATATTAACTAAAATTATGAATAATATTTATTATTTAAATTATTCAAACTTTTAAACATTTTCAATTCCGTTTTCATTTCATTTAAAATTAGCAAATTGTAGTCGAAACCATTCTAGTATTTTTATTATGGATTTATTGTTAGTTTCTTCATGAATAAGCTGGTCTAGAAACTTTCACATGAAGTTTGAATAATTTAAAAGCAAAAACTTCCCCTTTTGTAAAACTGTTTTATTTCATGATATTTTTAATTATTTTAAACAAATCAATTGTACAGTTAAGAAAGATCTTTCACTTTTTAAATAATAATTAACAATCTGTTTAAGAGTAAAGCCATTGTTTTTTTCTTTATTATTAAAAATTTTGAAAAATAATTTTCTCAAAGTTTATTGAAATTTAACTTTAAAAATGGCTTATCAAAAGTTTTCACTTCCCCTCTTCTTAGTGTATGGCACACAGATATTGTTGAGGCTGGATTACTCTTCTTTCTTACTGGATCCTTTGGATATTCGGACAGCAAAACCATGGTAAGTAGTTACGAATTTAGATACAATTTTTTTAAATGGAAGTACTGATTGCCAATTTATGAATTATAATTTGCGTATTATATTTAAAGATAGAAACATTTTTGTAGAAACCATCTTACCTATACTATACTATCAAGCCACAAACAACATCCTGAAACTGCAAATTTTAATAGTTTAGTACTCTTCAAAAACCTCTTGCGCTTCCGTATATATTGGCCGCTTCGTATTTTCGCACTCTAACTGATTAGTCTAGCAATTGAGATGGCGCATGCACTTATCTTAGCGGGGCTCCTCCTGTACTTAAAATAGCTTGCTTATCAGCCGTTAGAGTTGTATTAATTTCTAAACACTCTATTTCTTTAATTTGTTGCATTATTTTATTTCATAAGGTTTTATGGTTTTAATTTTTACTATTGATCATCTAACCCTTTGCTTATTTTTAGATAAGTAGATGGGGGTTGTAAGTGTCCGGTTCACTAGATAGTTTGTTTTCAATCATTTTATTGAATTATTTATCTGTATTTCACTCTCGGTGTTACATTTATTCGTTATTACAATTTTGTCTAACTTTATATAAAATGATGGCTTTCTTCGCTCTTTTATTATTGGTTTTACTTATATAAAACCATTTTAATATTTTGTGCTTTAATTTATTCTTTGAAATTAAAAAGAAACATTAAAACTTTATTCAGATAGGAAGCGCAAAATTCCTGTTAAAACAAATACACACACACACACACACACACACACACACACACATACACTGAGGGCGGCACAATCTGTCTCAAACGAGTAGATATTGGCTTAAAATATTATTCTAATTTGAATGTAAAACATAAAAAGTGTTTAGAAGTAAACTAGCACCGTAGAACAGGCCCAATTATCCAAAGATAAACTGGGCTTCATTTTCACACCTATTGTGTTACATTAAATCGTTAGCATTTTTTTTCTTGGCAAATGTTGTCACTTGCAGAGCTTGAAAATCAAACTGTTATAGAATGGGGAAATCCTGCGTATTTGAAACACATGTAAAAGATAAACGGACACAGATTTAAACATTTTATTGGTACAATTTTTTTGTACTGTAAAAGCATTTAAGACATGTAAATATATTGTAGCAGTTTAACAATAACAATCGCAAGATGATATTTTTCTTTTTCCAACAGGATTCTTGCCTGATCCCGAATTTTTTAGTGCATGTTACTGTTTAGAGACCTTCACAATAAAAAAATCACACGGGTGAGGTTATTTGAACGCGGAGGACAAGAAATCACTCTATTCTCGGAAAATTATCCGATTTGTAAAAACATCGTTGAGGACATTCATGCTCGCTCAGTCTGTATGACTTGTTGGAATAGGGTTTCATCTAAAACTCTATGTTGACGAAGCTAAGGAATAAATACGGACCTTGATACTTTGACTCAGGGCTCATTTTTCCTCACACGCTTCCGATGGGATCGACCTTTAAGCCGTGAGTAATACATTTATGCTTCCTAATTGCTTTTCATCATTGAATAAGATTATGTGAACAAAATTTGGATATCTGGATCCGTTGAATTTTAAAGCTATTTCAAATTGACTACAGCACAGTTGACTACCGCACCTTTTATAAGAACGGATTTTAATTGAATTTTCAGTTGCTTTTTATCATTGAATAAGATTAGGCCTATGTAAATACAATTTCGAAATCAACGCCCTTTGATGTTTAAATTTTTTTTTTAAATTAGGGTTTGATTGCACCACGATGCAAAAGTATATATTTTAATTATCTAGCAATTATTTCTATATATTCTTGAAAAACAGAGCCAAATACATTTGACAATTTTATCCGAATAAAAATGTTTTTTAACATACAGGATATTGTAGAATTGAAAGTATAAAATAATTTCCGTTCAGTAAAATTCCAAAAAAATTAATTTCAAAATATTGTTTTTTTTATAGTAGAAAGATTGAACGTTTAATAACTTGGATAGTTTGAAATATTTCAGTGAAAATAAAATTCAATAAACATTGGGTTCAGGTAACTCAGTAACATGTAAAAGAAATGAGTAAAATTCCGCATTTGGTAACAGAAGTGGTTATTAAAATTATTAAAATCTATTATCATATAATTAAAATCATATAATTAATAGTAGCACAACTGATGAAGTACTAACATGTTTAATTAAAATAAATTTACAATTATTTCAATCTTCTCTTAACGCGTTTGTTTTATATATACTATGCAAAGTTTTAGCGATTTAATGTATAATCATTTCCTGTGAAGAAAACTATATAAAATACTGCAAAGGCAAACTCAAGCATTAAAAAAAATGAAGAAATGCTTACCGTAATCCATTTAATAGAGTGGTGGTTTTACGTGATATGAATCAATGTCCAAAAAAATACGTTTTAAGGTTTACACTGAATCAAACAATTGTTAAAAATCGCTGTCGTTTTTGCAAGAAAATAATTGCTTTATTCTTGGAGGGTCGGACTGTAGTTCACCAGAGGGGAAATGGTTTTATACCAACAGCATATATCAGTTGGAAAGCAGAAAAGTAGAGTAATAATCAAATCGAATCTACAGTGTATAAACATGTATATGTGTACCACTGTTGACTGTTGATATGAGCATTCATGGTAGTTAAATATGAAAAACTGATAATTTATCATTGACAAAAACCATTGTAAATAAATGCATACAGGTTATACCAGGCAGCTTCAGAGTACGTGGGAATATCAAATTTATGCAACTTAGTCACCTGTCCTTAAGGTCCACAAACAAGAACAAAATTTTTAAAAGATATAAACATGATATTAATTTGTTATTCTGCATTAGTAACAGAGTCAAATAAAATAAATGGAAAATACATTCAAACAAAAACATCCTACAACAAATCAAACTGTAAATATAAAGAGATGTTGATTTTATAAATCAACACGTAACATTTTTAAACAAAATGCCTTTAAGGTAACTTATTTTAACGATTGCGATGTTATGATCAATACATTCGTAACTAAAATGTTTTCGAAACTTGTCCAACTATGATGATAAACTAAATGTTGATAATAAAATGCTAAATATAAATTTAGCCACTTGGTAAAACATTTTTCAAAATATTTCCTATAAATAAATAAATAAAACAAAATATATATAAATATATATAAAGGTGACACCTTTACAGTATATTAAAATATCAGACTTCTAATACGTTGTGTATTATATTTTGATCTCCATACTTTAATACCAGGATATTTTGTCCTACGTATGTGTTCATTAAAAGTGAGTTAACTTGAATAAATTGACAGAGTGAATTTCCTAGCTCTCTATATATATAAGAAATATTATGACATTTATTCCTGCATATCTTAATAAATAAAGAATGTACATGAATATTAGAAAATTTATTATTACTCTTGCATAAAAATTATAGATTTTAAAATTAGTAAAATTAACACTATAAAACTTTAAATTTACTAATAATATTGAAAGAACATAGTTTTCTTACGACGATAACTAATCAATTTCTGCTGAAAGTTTCGGGACTATAAATAAAATGTCTGAAATTTTACTTGTTCAAATCATTTAACCAAGTTTTACAGCCAGTACGCGAAACCTGAGAGAATTAAGTTTTTTAAAATTACTATTGTCTTCCTGGTTGGAGATTGGAAGTTATAAAAATTAATTTAAAAATACACTTTAAAAAGAATTATTATTCATATTGAAATTTGGGTCACCAGATTCACCTAATGAAAGCAATAATAGGCTATAACATTACTAATGCTTTGTAATGTAGGTACATTTACTTCGTCATGCAATTGATTTAATTATAATTATCATTTTAATAATAAAAAGGAAGATGATTAAATAATTTCAATTATTTACCAAATTCACCTAAGGAACGTCATTGTCTTTCTCCTGGTCATTATATTAATATAGAATTAGGTGCCCCTAAAAAGGATACTTTTTTTAATTCTAAGAATAACCTTAACTATATACATTTGAATATTTTTTCCTATACCTCCATATATATCGCTTAAGGCATTAAAAGGTACCCTATGTGAACATCTGTTATCTTTAGGTACGGACCTGGTCATTCCGGCATTCAAATCTCTATTATTTATAACATGTTTTTCAAATTTTATCTATAAAAATTCAAATATATTTTGTGGATCGTATACACAAAGACTATTACTATATAATCAAATATTAAACAGTTAATCAATATAAACTGGTTATTTACACAGAATGTTAGCGGTTGATAACAAACGTGTAATCATTTGCATAAAACATGGTAACGTCTAGGACGAACACGTATAACAGATTTGGATAGCGCTGTGAATATTGAGCAGTAATTAAATAATGTGTTTTACTGTCAAACCTCTCTATAATGGTAAAGTCGAGTCTAAAATCACATAAAACTTACCTTTGCAGCTAATTTTCCTTAAGAATAAAATATTTCTCTAGGTATTTATTTAAAGTATATCATGTTTGTTTTTTAAAATAAACATTATTCATTAACTTTCATTTTCTCACACCCCAGATTGCGAAACAATTATTGTATTTTCAAGTTAAATTGTTCACTTTTTAAAAGATACGAAGTTTTTTATATTTATTCTAAAACTGTGTATTTAATTTTGTAGCGAAAATCCACTTCCTCTTATGCAGTTGATTGCTGAAGCTCTCCTATATTAACATACATTTGACGAAATCCATAGTGTTACCTTGCTTTTTGTTTTTCTTTTACTATTAGAGAAGCCAACTTATAAATGCTGCTGGCAAGAATCACAGTATCGTCTATTTTATTTTTTTCAATTATCTTCATGCCTTCGGTGCATTCATCTATTGTTGTCTTAAATACGCCCCCCCCGTATTTTAAGTTTTGGCTAGCAAAAAGCAATCGTAGTGGATTAGGCTGAAGTAACAGATGTGCAAATATAAGGTGGGTTTTCATATAACTGATATTAGTGGTCACAACACACCTGAGTAGTTGTGAAGAAGCTTTTATTACCTTTAAATAGTCCCTTTAAGGTTTACGATATTGTAATGTAGAAATCAAATAAAACTTATTTGGAATTTTTAAATTAAAAACCAATTTTGTTTATACTTTAAAACTCGTTTTCTTGCTATAAACCACTTTTTTAGTTAGATATAATGAATCGTTCAGAATTTAAACCTAAATGGATTTATATAATGTATTTGTAGCTAGGAAGTTAAGTTGAGAACAATACGCCGTTAATTGCAGAGTGCTGTGTAACTTCTAATGAAATAAAACTTTATATTGCAGTAGAACTTATCTTACCTCATTTAACAAGTTGCAAATGGAACTTATGTAATGCCCACAAAGTTTAAAGTGCAGTTAAATATTTATGGCAGCATTGGCCTATTTTTTAATCTTTATTTGTCATAGATTAGTACTTAAAGTGATTTGTAAAGTGAATTTAATTTAGGTTCACTATTGAAATGTTATTCATGCATAATGCTACGTTGTTACACTGAAAACATCGTATATGTAGCTACTTACTATGACCTTATCCCGATAATGTTATGCTTTACACTGTTCCATAATGGTTTTATGTACAGGTAATTCACTAAAAACATTTGTAAACACCTGAAATACATGAATTTTTACACATCTGTGGAGGTGTTTACCTGAAACTTTAAACGTTTTGGATCATCAGTTACATGGGTTGTAGTTCCTTATTATATAGGCTTCTATTGAGGGTTTACTAATAGTATCAATATTATCACTTGTATTTGTTTGTGGGGAGATGATTATCACACCTATATGTTCAGGTGACTAGGAAATACTGAGCTTCTCAGATCCCTTGACCCTACACCCGAAGAGTATCATTGTAAAGAGTTCTGGCATATCGGCTACAAATACTTGTATCTCGTTGAGTTTTAAAGGCTTCAGAATAAATAATGCAGTTCATCAATTTATCAGAGTATACAATTTTGTTGTTTTTTGAAGTCAATTGCTAAAGATTATGTGGGTAACTTTAATTTACTAAATATCAGCGTTGCTTTAATAAAGTATAATTTACAACACCAAGACAAATTATATGATTCCCCCAGCCCTTCCAAAATATTTTTCTTTATTACTCGCACCTTATCGTGTGATCAAACAGTCCAAATAAAGTTTTGATGATCTTGTGGGAAGTTTTTCCTTACTTTGTGTTGTCTGTTTACTTTTACTTGGACTTGCGTAGCTTCCATCACGACAGTCGAACACGAGAGCATAGCTTTTCTTGATATTTTGTTAGTATTATCAAATTGTGCACATGTATTTTTAAATACCATATTTTTATTTTGTCGGTATTATATTGCTAAATGCTATCTATTATCAGATGTAACGGTTCACATAGTTAATAGGAGATATAGCTGTCCAAAAGAAAATACCAGATGATACAGACCCTTATTGCAGTTTGTTTTCGTTTAGACTTGAAATATTTTCCTGGTAATCCTGATATATATGTTTAAAATACAATTCCTAATCGACAAGGATGAAATATCTATACATTCTGACCTTGAATAAGTAAAAGGCAAGATTTTTCCCCACCAGATATTCGAAGCTTTTGTAGCAAGTATCAATCAACCGCATACCAAGAGAACCAACAATTTTACCTTAAACAGTCTAGATATTCATTGTAAGTCTTTTTATTCATTTCCTATAAAAACACATTTACAGTGTAAAAACATGTGTTGCTTGTACTTCTCATTTAGTTTGTCAGACGACACTCTAGTAACACATTAAGTACTCACAGAGGGCTTAGTTAATGGGTAGTTACCCCTTAATGAGGGCTTACCCGTTGCGAAGTTAAATGCGTTGCGGACTCACGATGGGCATAGACCGTAGTTACGTTTTAATTTATTAAAATAACTAATAGGGGCTTTGATCGTAGAAATTCGTATACGGAAAACATGTTGGGTACCTTAGTCCAAATCATCGGTATAGATCAGATGTCCTGCATGTGATGTTGGTTTGTGCGTATCGGAATGTTTTGAAATATTCCACACAAAAGCTAATTATTTGTAAATATTTATTCATAAACAGTTTTTATAGTCATTTAGGCCTAGTTAAATTCATATTTTATAATATTCTTTTGTTAAAATTATTAAACAGTTTTGTGATTTAAAAGTTAGTATTAGGGGAAAAAAGGCGTGAATTAATTTTTCTTTAACAAAAACATAGTTTTTGAAATTACAATTTTAAATTTAAGATTTTTAATATGTGTTTATATATAGATGTTTACATAAAATTACAGTGTTTAAATTGGTGAAAGATTTTATTCTGCTATTATTGTAGTATATTTTTTAAACGTTCAAAACCCCTGGTCTCCATTCGAAGACAACATATTTACGTAGTAGCCCTTAAAGTGGCAATAATAATAGTCTGTGTTAAATTGGGATCGATTTGAAATTCAAGAAGACGATGACAAATTTTAATCCAAACTAATTGATAATTCTTTGAATAACAAATAAGGAAACTTTGAACTATAGGTTAATAATCATCGATCGCACCCCTTGTTAGACTAATAAACTAGTATAAACTAAACGAGGTAAGATCTCGAGGATTTAGGTCAACCATTGGAATGTTTTACACCATTAGAAGAAACGACTTGTTCAACCATTGCAAAAAAACGAAAGTTGGTGGTTCACACTCGTTAAAGACACCCACTACTATATCCTGTTATACAGTTGTTTCTTATGGAGGTTTTAAAATTGTTGTTTAAACGTCCTTTCAATTTTTTTAAATTCTAATACCTAAAAATAAAAATTATGACTACATAAAGATTTCTTTGAAGAACTACAGTATCCTTAGATTCTGTCTGAATTTATGTTGCCTAATAATAATTAAGGTTTTTGGTTATCCTAAATCTTTTATTTTTATCCTCCTTTATATTATTGTTACTTTAACGTTTTATTTAGGGATGGTTTTTTGATGTGATATAAGCTACATTATTAGAACTAATAATGCAATTCGTTCCAGATAGTTATATCTAGGAACCGATGAGTGGGAACAAAATTAAGATTATCTGTAGTTTTGAAGAGGAATATTTTGTTATGTTACTGGGAATGTAGATTTAAATATAATTATCGTTATTCACATATTTAACCAATAATTTTAAACAGTTATAAGATTTACTACTTTTTTAAATTTCAAAATTATTTGTCAAACCTACATTATAAAAAACTTTTAAAAAGGAATCGAACAATTATTCTGAAGGAAGAAATTATAAACTATTCTCCAACAAATTATAACAGTTCATAGAAAGATACAAGTTTCATCAATGTCAAAAAATGTAACACAATGAAACTTCTAAAATTTGAAATAGTATAATTGCTGGATCTATCAAACCGAAAACATTTTTAGAATGTTTAGAAAAATAATAACTACATATTGTTACCTTGAAATTATTAAAACGTGTATGGTATATTTTGTGTTCAACCTGTTGGTTAATTAGTCACTTAGCAGACTAATATCATTACCATTTGTAAACATTAGGCTATGTTTGTTCAAAGGAAGGTAAGAGCCTAAACTAAAAGAAATTTATTTTCAACGCTAAGTTAAAGTAAATAAGACACGTAACGAATTTCGAAAAATGTCTTCATTGCGGTTTTCTGTATACAAACGTGTTACTGGGCATACAACTTAGAATTAACTTTTGGAATAATAAGGGATTATTGTAAGAGGATTACACCGAGGGCTTAGGAGATTCTGTCCAAGTGTCAGTCGAACTCCAACTATAAAATCCGTAACATATTGTTGTTAAAAGAAAAATTCATTCTTACAATATATATTTTTATAATATGCCTACAAAATTTCACCTAAATGTATATTATTAAATTGTTCAAGTACTGTTTATGGATCAAGGTTCGTGCCTTTGTTTGAACTGTGCAAACGAGGATGAAATTTAGTATACCAAAATTGTCTAATATTTATTTGATATTTAAGAACTATTTTCGTAATTGGATTTTGTTTACGTGTTAAATAACATTATTTAAAGGTCATTGATTTGTAATAGATTTAGAAGAAAAACTGCTAAATAACCAATTTGCAAACATCCATATATAAATATTATTTTTACGTTTAATGATAAAGGCGTAAAGACTCTTTAATTTATCGAAAGTTACGAATATTCTAAACAAATTTCACAAACTTTTAATAAATATAATAATGATTCTTTTGGTGAATATTTTTGGTAATCACGTCACTATATTAATTAATAGTAATTTTCAGAGTAGTAATTAATATCTTTATTCAATTCAAATATAAACAAAGGAAACCTTTTGATAGACAGAATTAAAAACTTAATTTTCAAAAAACCTATATTTATATATAAACATCGTCACAAGGTAGCAACAATATGGTTTACATATATTTAACGATACTTTGCTCTACATTTATTTATATTTCTCGATTCAGGTTTACATTACTAATCAATGTACTCAAAATTGGTAAGAATAATACCAATCTTTTTGAGACTAGGTACTAATTACTTTAAAATACTTTTTTGAATATACCTTTCAATAGACAAAATATTTAGGAAATTATAATATTAGGCAATTACAAAAAATATTTGTTAAAATATAGTATTTTAATTTACAAAATGTAACAAAAATAGTTTTTCAGCAGATCATAGTTATAATATAAACATTAAAATCAACAAATATTATTTCTAGATAAACAACTTAGTTATTTCTTATTAATTGCCTTAGGAACCAATCAAATTATCTGAAGATTCCATTCTAGATTTATTAAATTATCTAAATGGAGTGGTTAAAGTTCCCTGGCCATATGTTAATAGGTGTTCATAAAAATTCCGTTTAACTATGGCTTTTTCATTCAAATTATATTTTTGTATTTAATTAGCTTCACTAACTATCATTTACCAAAATTAATTATTTTATTAACTTATAGTAAGGTTATCTTTCTTATTTCTTAATTTACATTTATCTACTATGTCTCTACTTAGTGCATGTCCCTAAGTCCTTTCCTAGAGCTTCCGTGTTATCCTTCCTGTTCTAAATTAAAAACGTTATACTCAAAACATTCTACATGTAATTAATTACAAAAAATGTGTTTTATAGACTATTAAAATTGAAATTTACTAGAGTTTCTTAATAGATTTTGCCAATACATTTTTAACTTCAAGAAACGTTCCTATCTGATTTTTTCATTTAAACATTCATTTTCGGTTTGACTCACTCCTAATAAAACTAAATTCATACCAAATTAGTTTTTATGTATAATTCATAAAGGGAATATGTACATTCATTTGTTTCCTACTGTGAGTTACAAACGTTTTATTATAATGTAGAAAGTCTGTGACTAAAACATTTCAATAAATTAATACTGAAATTTAATACTGACAAAGATATGATGCAAAGAAATTGGTTAATAGTATATCTAAAGAAATTACCACTAATAGTTTTAATGTTACTATTGTTTACTGTATTTTTTATGTTATTATTAAATTACGACTATAACGTTTATTATACATAACTATATAAATTATATGTAAGAATATTACATGAACCTAGTATTACGTGATTATTATATTTACTGATACTAAAATTATGTAACTGCAATCACAACCAAAAATACTTAATACATTTTATAGTTTCCAATGTTGTTACTTAAATTATTATCCCTATAATTCATAACAACCTTTAATTCTCTAAACTTAAACAATGTATTTTATAAAACAGTGTTTAAATACGATAAGATACATGTGTGAACAATAATAACAAATTTTAATCTCTAGTCGAGACTAGAAATCTATATCATTAAGTTAACAAAAAATATACAAGTATTCACATATTAGTTTGAAAATAGTAACTTTATTTGCAAATTACCTACTTAGAAAAATTTGAAGAAAATAAATATGAAAATTTGTACCCTATCCATTGCTACTATTCTCAATACTATATGGGCTAATCAATATTCTATAATACTTTTGCACATTTGAAAGTAAAAATTGAATGTCTTGCGATTCACTTGTATGTTTTTGTAAACTCATAAACTATGTATAAACAGCAAACGCATACAAATTAAAAATTATTTGACAGTACTAAATGAAGCAAATTGATTGAAACGAATTTACTACCAGCATTTAAACAACGCATTCTAATTTTTCATTTAGGTTGTCATTTAACTATTAAAGTACATAAAATTGAATAAATGAGGATTTAATTATGTGTGCACTATACTAATGACACATTTAATTCCGCCATTTTAAATTAGTTTTAGTACTTGCTCTACTAACATGAAACGACTGAGTTTAAATATTTGTTACGTTAAATTAGAGTGTTTAATTGTAACTTAAATACAAATAATTCAATATTAAAAAAAAATAAATTAACTTTCTAATTCCATTTTGTATGGGAATATATCGTAATTGAATACAGTTTTACGTAGTATTTTAATATTTTCTTTAGATAAGAAAATGATATTTAGGTGCTCATTAAAGATCGGTTGCATTGATAATTTCTTTCATTCTGTTTACGGATTTATGTGGATATACAATAGCAACGATGTCGTCAGGATTTTAACTGAGGAATTTTTTCCAGCGTTTGTGACTACAGTACAATGGGTGGAGGGTTAAGTAAGCTTAAACAGAACACCAATTTTTATACCGGAAATAATATGTGTTTATATTTTAGCCCTTGCCTGTAGTATTTTACATTTTATATAAACGAGGAACATTTCAGGAAATTTGTATTATTGTCAGTTTCGGTTGTATAGCAAAACTAGGTCCGGTCCTTGTTGTTGACTTGTGAGATCTTCAAAACGACCAAACAAAGAAACGTGAAAAAAACAATAGGTTGTAAAAGACATCTAAGGAGTTTTTCAATTGAGAAAAATATTGAATTTTTCGTTCTGAGAATGTACCTAAATATTTGTTATCAGACGTCTAAAAATGATTTGACTTCAAAAGTTTAATTAAAAACAATAATACATAACCCATTAGACGTATTATCATTATATTGAATTATTATCTTTTAGATTTATCAAAATTTAAATAACAATATATTTATTAACTGATAAAAACTATTTGATAAAAATCTTTTTCTTCAATAATCTTCAATAAACAATGTAGCATAACCAACTTGTTAAACATTTATTTTAGAATATGACGTATGCCTATATCATAAAATCAGCTGATTTATGATATCATGTGTTATCATTTAATTGACTTTGAGCCGTGTAGAGTAATCTGATGGAAATTATACTGACGCGACATTTGTGTGTTTATGTCTATCCAATGTTTTTTTTTGTAGGCGTCACTTTAAAATTTATCCTTCAAAAATGAAAGTTGCTTCATGTGAGTGTTTAAATAAAGTGTTCGTTAATTTATATGGGAGTCTCTATATGTGTCTACTTCAAAATGGAAACAAATAGTGCAATCACTGTTACGAAACACAAAGTAAAATATAGTTTACTTATCTAATTCAGATGGATAAAAAAAAATAAACAAATACACATATTGTAAACAAATTACAAATATAACGAGAAACGCCCCAACAAACAGGCTACGTTGTTTTAATCCTCCAATGGTAAGTGCCAGTAAGAGCTTGTGGAGCCAAAATGGTAAGAGCATATGCCAAGGTTACGGTTCGTTGGGTGCATGCTACAGAAGTGTTCTTTGTAATCTTGCCCCTTAGACAATTTAAAAACTAAGTAAGGAACATCTAAAATATGTTTCCAACTATGGCGTACCTCTCAGAATATTTACTATTGATTCATTTGATCTTAAAAGTTTTAATGAAGATCTTTTAGAACACGTGATCAAAGTTTTGACAAAATCTTAATAATTTAGAAGTTACCGAATCAAACATTGCGCGATGTCAATTTACACTAAAGATATTGTTATATCACAACTAGAATATATTCATTATTTAGATCTATCAAAAAATTACAATCCTAATTTAGATGTCTTCATGTATGTAATATTTATAACACATTTGAGACACCTTTATATGACTATGCTCATGTGGGCAAGCTTGCAGTTTGTATTGTTTTCTAATTTCAAAGAAAAAAAAGGAATTGACTAGATTACAATTACCATAAAAAAATTAGTAATGGAACGCCGTATATTTTACTAAAGATCATATATTAAATAAAACTCCAGGAGTAAGCTCAAAGGTGAGGGGAACCGACTCAAGCACTCATGGAGCTATAATGTTGATTCATCGGATCCGGTTCATAACGCACGAAATGCTATATGCATTCATATCAGTAATAAGGGGATGTGTGATTTGTATATTTATTTATTACAATGATCCTGAAATCAGTAATCCCTCAATTAATCTAGACCTAATTAGCGAAAATTCCCTCAATAAATGTTGTAAAAGCAAATCCGAGAAAACAACTTTGTATTACTTACTTAATTTAATTTAAGAAAATTGTAGCAGTTTATCTTTTAGTAGTTTTGAGCAATTCACATTATAGTTTAGCGGACTAAACATTTTAGTTTTGTGCCATTAAATACCGCCGTTAGTTATTAAAATCTTGAAAATATCAAATAACCTGTTCTGCATTATTCTGCATCTTCAATGCTTTTATATTAATAATAGAGGTATACATTGACCAGCTCATATCTGTTTATTATTCTCTATCCAGCCGTACAACACTGAGCAGAAATTCTACTCTGATAAACCTTTCGGTTACAACTCATAAAAGCTATTACCTGTTAGCAATCGCATTTCTAACAGTCGGTAATGTGACTAAGGTGATTACATACTAAAGATGAAATACTTAATTACCATACATATGTAAAGTATCTATTCTTAACATAAATTCTGGCTACTAACCTGAGTACTAACCCGTAATGCTTAGAAAGCCATTTATAATAATTGAAAATTGTTTAGTTACGCATTCTAGATCAAATGCACGGTGAAACTACAATAAAAATCAGTTTTGTAACAAACATTTTTTTGAAGCTATTATGAAATCTAATCTTGTGGGCATGGAGCATTGGCCTTCTATCATAAGATCGTTTATAGACGCTAAACATATTTTTTATAAAATCTGTATTGCATAGATTCCGGTTTGCGTATATATATATATATATATAACCTCCTCTTATTGCTATTGATACTCAGTATTGTCAACACAAAAACCCACTTTTTATTTTACGGCCTTATTTATTTTATTATTTACATATTCATTATTTTAGTTATTACCAATGTATTATACTAGTTTTATTTTAATATATATTATATTCATGAATCTATTACATGAATTATTCTCTAGAAGCCTTTAGTTATTACTGAGTCAGATTATTACGATTTTGAACTATCTCTAACATATAGGAGAAATGTAGGAACATATAGTCGTCCTTTATATATCCTTGGGTGCTTTTCCATTGTCTTGCAACAAAGAACTTGAAGAATGAGAAATTAAAATATATTTTATAAATACTTGTTCTACAAAGTCATTTATTTATATTAAGAAATATATGTATTTAAATGTATTTGAAGCAATAAAATATTTTTAAACAAGGAAACTACAAATAGCTTTGAAATATTTGTTTGCAGGCAATTTAGTTTATTAAAGATATAAAATTATGTATTTAAATATTTGTTGGTCTAGAAATTTTTCACATTTAATAAATATGAATTATTTGGCAATTTGTTACAGCGCAATCAAATAATAAAAGAAAATATGTGTTTATACTTTCAAGCCAATAAGAAACTAAACTCATTTGTCTTGGAATAATAACATAAACTTGATTAATTTAAAATACTATGAGTATGTGATGAACATAAAATAATAATTGAAAACAAGTAAATCAAACAACACTGTTTTACAGTAAATAACTACTGAAGTTGACAAAGACAAATTTTTCTAAGTTACCACTTACGAATCAAGTAACTAATTTACAGTTTAGAAATTCTATTATACATTTCATTGTAGCAGTGCGGTACCAGTCATTAAACTAAACAGTGTCATGACTACTCAACTACAGCTCCATCGCTGTTCCTAAACTGTCAAACTTTAAATTATTTTGTTTGTACATATATATATATATATATATATATATATATATATATATATAGAGAGAGAGAGAGAGAGAGAGAGAAATGTATAAAAATTAAAGAGTGTCTTTTACATTACTGTTTTTTAACGAAATTTTAAATCCGAAAGTTAGTGAATTTGAATCTGTTGATTTTAAAAGAAAGTGGAAAGGATGCTTAGAATTTTGATAAGGGAGATGTAAAGAAAGTGTAGTTTTTAATTGAGAATGAATGTTAGTGGATGTGTGATTGTGGTTTGGAAATCAATCTACTGGGTTTTGTATAAGAATTTTAAAGATTTTGAAGTTTTATTAGATCTCAAATAAAGCTATCTGATTAAGAAGATACCAAATGTAACATATCGTTTGAAAATAGGCAATTTATTGAAAAATACAAGTTTGACATAAGTTTCGCTCGATAACGATTCGATTGAATTGTTAAAGTAATTGGTTCAGCACCACCAGAATCAATTACATAATTGGACCATCCCGAAATCATCCGCAAATTGCAGTAGACTTACGTGGGCTACAAACCTCCAGAATTACATATACCGACAATTTATGCTATATAAGCCAATTCATTTGACTTAAGGCAAATTAGCAATAAGTGTTTTAGAGGTTCCTAATTCGTGTCGAGGAATTTACTTCAAGTATTTATATTCATTACTTCCAGTAATAATTATGATATCTAATTAAATTCGAAATATTTAATAAAAAACGTAAGATAAATAATCTGTTAGAGTGTGTGACGTAATTGATAGCACGGGTAAGTTTTATTTACTAAATTTTAGTTGGTAATTATAACGAGTAAAGTCTGGCTAGATACAGTAGTAAACATATTTATATAATTTGCACATCAAAAATTAATTGAATAAATTTATACCTCCTCTTGTAAAAATGTGAATTAGCGAAAGACAAGTATATTTTTCATTGTTGAACTGTATTTATTGTCATTTATTTACGAAACGAAAAGGAATAACATTGAAAAATAAATATACAATCAACTAAAAGTACAGTGGCGTAATTATATTTACTAAATACTTATAAGTAAGTTCTAATACAGGCAAGTTTGTAAATATTTACAAGTGTTTAGGGAGAAGTAGTAGTTAACGTGAAGATGGAAACAACAAATATATAATTAGAATTATTAAACACATATAAATTATTCATACACTATGTGTACGAAACATAGACTATAACAAAGGTGTAAACTTTAAATGTGAGATGAAATTGTATTGCATAAATGCTTAGGTATTACGCTAAATTAAATATCCCGTGCTTCCAGACCGTATTGTTATGGTATCCAGTAGATCCTATATTAAAGCGTATGTAAAATTTGAATATAATGTACATCAAAGTAATATTTGATCCTACAACACAATTGGTAAAAGACATGAAAACAGATTCAAAGGATTTGTGAAGTATACAATCTTTATATTTTAACATAAAACACACACTCACACACACACACACAAACAAAACACACACACACACACACACACACACACACACACACACAAACAGCAATACATTTTCATCTCACACTTAAAGTTTACACTTTTGTTATAGTCTATGTTTCGTACACATATTGTATGAATAATTTATATGTGATTAATAATTCTAATTATATATATTTTGTTTCCATCTTCACGTTAACTACTACTTTTCCCTAAACACTTGTAAATATTTACAAACTTGCCTGTATTAGAACTTACTTATAAGTATTTAGTAAATATAATTACGCCACTGTACTTTTAGTTGCTTGTATATTTATTTTTCAATGTTATTCCTTTTCGTTTCGTAAATAAATGACAATAAATACAGTTCAACAATGAAAAATATACTTGTCTTTTGCTAATTCACATTTTTACAAGAGGAGGTATAAATTTATTCAATTAATTTTTCATGGGCAAATTATCTAAATATGTTTACTACTGTATCTAGCCAGACTTTACTCGTTATAATTACCAACTAAAATTTAGTAAATAAAACTTACCCGTGCTACCAATTACGTCACAGACTCTAACAGATTATTTATCTTACGTTTTTTATTAAATATTTAAATAGATATCATAATTATTACTGGAAGTAATGAATATAAATACTTGAAGTAAATTCCTCGACACGAATTAGGAATCTCTAAAAAACTTATTGCTAATTTGCCTTAAGTCAAATGAATTGGCTTATATAGCATAAATTGTCGGTATATGTAATTCTGGAGGTTTGTAGCCCACGTAAGTCTACTGCAATTTGCGGATGATTTCGGGATGGTCCAATTATGTGATTGACTCTGGTAGCGCTGAACCAATTACTTTAACAATTCAATCGAATCGTCATCGAGCGAAACTTATGTCAAACTTGTATTTTTCAATAAATTGCCTATTTTCAAACGATATGTTACATTTGGCATCTTCTTAATCAGATAGCTTTATTTGAGATCTAATAAAACTTCAAAATCTTTAAAATTCTTATACAAAATCCCAGTAGATTGATTTCCAAACCACAATCACACATCCACTAACATTCATTCTCAATTAAAAACTCCACTTTCTTTACATCTCCCTTATCAAAATTCTAAGCATCCTTTCCACTTTCTCTTAAAATCAACAGATTCAAATTCACTAACTTTCGGATTTAAAATTTCGTTAAAAAACAGTAATGTAAAAGACATTCTTTAATTTTTATACATTTCTATGAGTCTTTTAAAATCGTAGCCTGAATTAACAACAATTTGTAAATTTATGGTTGTTTATAACCTCTACACTATAACAACGTTTCTGACTCGGTTTTAAATCTTTGAATGTATTCTTTATACTTAGCGACGAAATATCATATATCATAATATAGATATTTTTATTGAATGTGGTTCTAAAGGCCTTTTATAAAACTATGTAAATGTAGGGACATAAAGAATATAGATCGTAATAGGTTTATTTCTTCAGGAGCCCTGAAACGTTTTTCTCAACCAGACTATTTGTATTAAAAAAACCTAATTCACTATAGCGTTATTGTATAATTTAAATAAACAGGTAAATAACAGTTAAGGTAAATAAACGTTAAACAGTTGACTAATATTAGCTTTAAATTATTAATTATCACAATCCCACCCAAACAGAATTTTGTTTCACATTTCCTCTAACTACCTAATTATTTCGAATCAGAGTGAAATAAATGTCCGATGCTCCTTCTTTAAGTATTATTGTTAGATTTGAGTCAAAATTTAAAGTCGATTTCATCCACATTTACTAACAACACATTTATTGTTAAGATTAATATTAAATAGTGATACATATATTCCTTATAACGCTACGGCAATTTATTGTGAAAAATATAAATATACGTTTTGTAATAAAAAGTATATTATATTTTGGTTTTCCCAAAATTTCGTCCCCTCTGAAATATAGGGTTCATGCTCTTTAAAATGTTTTAGTATTCACGAGGATTAAAAAAAAAAAAATTGTGTTAGGAATAACTCATATGTAAATAGCAGTTAGTATAAGGAAATAAATGTCTGTGATAACAAATTTCACCCGAGAGGATTCACCGAGAGAATTCAAAATAAGTAGTGTATTTGTTTGCTCTCTCTTCCTACCCCTTTTCGAACAAAGGTTTCATTGCATGAGCACATGTTAAAGTTTAAGATAGTAATTATAAAATTTATTAAATGATTGTTTTTTTTATTGTATTTTGAGCAATTATTACACTGTCAATACACTGTAATGAACTGTGTTATTACGAATACATTTGGTTTTAAATATCCTTATCCATTTACAGCTAGAAACTTGGTATAACTTTATTATCCAATCAAAGTTAATCTAAGTTTCTCCTCACACCTTTGAAAACCGACCTTTAAAATCTTCATTTAAAAATGTATTATATTTTTTAATGTAACCATTACAAACGTTTTAATAGAAAAATAAAGTTTCGAAATATTCATTTCAATGAATAGCATATTATGCTATTGTTGAAATTTAAAATACTTTTATACAATTCATATTACCCATCATTACTCTTCTTTAATAGAGAGACCTATTTCAATTCCTTCCAAATAATAAGGAGCACTTGTCCTTAGTTTGTCTGACTACTTAGAAATAGTTCAAACACATGACTTCATTTACTCGAGGAACCTGTTCTGTTAGATGTAACTTAGCTTTTAAATATTTGTAACGAGACGTTTTTCTATACTTTACAGTTTTGATGAATTTTGTTTTATATTTTTGCTTTTGATAGATATGAATAATATTTCTGAGTTTAGTTCCCTGATGTATATCTAAGAAATTGTTTATATTCATCATTGTAGGTTTGCATATAACACTGAAAGATACTTGATTTACATTAGTATGTTTTCTTATTAAATATTTATGTAAAATATTACGGCTATCGTATACTAAAAACCCATTTTCGAAATTGTAAATTTTCTTGAATGAAATTCGATCTACTAAATATTGTCTTTAAACATTTCCTATGTTTCTCAAATTTTACTTATGCTTAATTTTTTTAACATTGTTTTGCACTAAAGTATTACTTGGAAAATATTGTTTATTCCCGATTGAGTTGTAGTCAATTAAAAAGCATATGTTAAATTCTGTACATTGACAACTTTAAATAAAATATCAAAGTTACTGTAACAAAGTATTTACATTATTACTGGCTTCAACCATCTAAATTTTCATTTACCTTAAGCCCATACAGGCACCGGTAACTTTTTGAAAAGAAATTGGTTTGCAAAATTATTTTTGTCCTTGTGCCAACTATAATTGGATTTTAACTAAATTTTTTAAGTGCTGCACTGTATCACCACAAGTTTGTATTAAGGTCTTATTTAATAAATTTTTGGAAACACTAATTTATTTTTAATTAACTTTTTGGAAATATTGTGACAATAAACAATGAGCCATATCAAGTATAGAGACCGTTATAGGATAATTATTGTTTTTGTTTATAAGGAGTTTTGCAACGGGATTTACTAAGTTTCGTAGCTACCATGTATTTTGTAAAATAATACTCCACAACGTATTTTTCTCGTCACTTAAAATTGAAGAAACATATTACATATGAAATACTTATCACTTTGGATTCCATTGAACTCATAAATATCATCTTTATTTAGGCATTTTGTTACTATATAGCTTCACTGGATAATTTTAACTTTAATAACTTCATATCTAAACAATTTTCCTTAATATAAGTAGTAACATAATAAAAATCTAAGGCTGTTAATTCAAAAGTAAGTATCCAGCATTGTTAGAAAAAACAATAATGATATAGAAGTACAGATCGAATAAACTCGTTGATATGATAGTAATGCTAAGGAATATTGTCTCATTATTTTTAAATGAAAAGATTTTTTTATATTTGTAATACGTTTTCTCAAATATCTACTAATTTCATTAAAAACGGAAACAAACCTGTCTCAAAGTTAAATTTATTTGTAGAAATGATTGTAGTGTATTAGAAAGATCTCTCTGGGCTGACAGTTTCCAAAACATAGACTCATTACGAGTCAGACTTTCCTTAGAAAGACGTAACAAGAGCAAGACGCTATAAATTAACGACAGGAAGAATGGTATTTTGAAATCCTTGTTATTTAAACTAAATATGGCCTACAGTTTTCAATGAATCAGTTTAATTTAATTTATTGAATGTAATATATTTACTGTGATATGAAAAAATTAGCTTAATTAAGTTTCTTTATTTACTTAAAATTATGTTACCTATCTTTCTACAGTAAAATATTTGTATAGTATTCAGGCCTACTCTTAATTAGCACTATGTTTAGGTAACATGCATCTGCAATCAATCATCAGTTTTTTATCGCTTTAAATCTCATATAACTTCTTGTAAAGCGATAAATAAGTGTAAATCTGTTTCAGTTTGGAAAATTGTCCTCTTATGTTAGGAGAATTCTACTAGTCTTGTTTGATGAGAACGAAAGTGGATTATTTATCATCTAGAATTATTGAACAACTGGGATTTGAGCTGAAGGACAAGGAAGCTAGAGTAATTGGAAAAGTAAGATTCAAAAAACGTACGGTTGCTTCTCTTTCTCTGTCTATATTAAAGGTAGTTTCTGTTTAGATTACCCATATTCCTCATAAATGCAAACGTTTTATTTCATGCGTATTATCATGCCCTTAGTGCATCATTTATATCCTTAATAAATTTCTCTATTCCGAAACTTACCATACATTAAAATTACTGAAAATTTGGATTTTTTAAACTTTTATTTTGTAATTTTTAGCTGATTTTTAAATTGCATATAGGCCTTATCTCTATTTCTTATCACACTAATATGGTATGTACATTTCTTTTAGTTTCATCTCAGTTTCTTATGTTTTGTTTTAACAGTTTTAAACTTCCTTTGTCGCTGATGTTTTCGTTTCCTATAATTTATCCGAGTATAATACCTTGCTAACAATAGGGTTCCTTGCCCTAAGTCTCAATCTATAGCCTTTATTGACATGCATATTAGATAAGTATTCGATAAGTATATTTCCTATATTGAAATGTTCCCGCTTTTAGGCTCCAGAAATTTATCTTTCACCTACTGTGGTCAGCTGCTAACCGAAGGTGCAAGGAATATGGAGCAATAGACGTAATAATGATATTATAAAATGTGGTAACCTAATTCATTCCCTAATACATATAAATTATATTACTTATTAGAACTGTAGTGTAACTTGTTTAATAAACTACACGCTTATTTAGACGTATCAATAACTGGCATTACCTAATCATTTAATGGCGTATTACTAATCAAAGCATTATCGTTTTCGAAATATCATGAAATGTTTTTAAAATTTTGTAAAATTTCATTAAAAGTTTCAAAAAATATGAATATACTCATTTTTTTCAACATTTATTACTTTATTTTAGGAATAATTAATAAAGACTAATATATTTTGTAGTTAATAATAAAAATGTATTATTCTATAATAAACATTTGATGTGAATAAGTTCTTAAAAACTATCAGATACGCCTAAAAATGTTTGAATTTAAAAAATATGATTAAAAATACAATTATTATTATCGTTTTACTGAATTACTTGTATCGAGAATTATCCTAATTCGAAAAATAATACGATTATTAATTGTATACGACTATTTAATAATAAATAATGTAACATAAGCTAAGTGTAAAACAGATATTTCACAACATTACCTATAACCGAAATCATGTGTTATAACTTCATTCATATTGCCATGACTCATATACTGAGATACAAATTATACTGTCCGAAGTTGTATGCCTACATCCATCTAATACGATTTTAGAGGCGTCCTCATTCACGTATTCACTTTAACAATCGTATTTTGTCAATTAAGATGTAATACCTATATTTTCAATGTGAAGGAAACATTTCTCTCTATAGAAGTAATAAAATGATTAGTACAATCCAAACACAACTAGTGCAATCTTTTTGGTTGAATGCTTGTGTGCAAAAAAGATTTATAAGTTTTATTATTATTGTAATATTTAATTATATGTAACATTATTCTAATAATACAATTCCTAAAGTTGTTATCAAGTCAACTAGCAAGAATATACTTATTATTCACAAGGCAAGCAATCACTGAGCTGTCAATTGAATCCCATTTGAATGGAGATTTCCAATTAGTACGCAATATGGTTTATAGAGGTCTTTCTAAATGAGAGTGGAGTTCAGACTAGTATTGAGTTATTGAAGTATAATTAAATGTAAAGTTTTAAGCACCTTAAAAATGGTCAAGTCCTAATATTATATCTAGTTGCATTTAATTTTATTATAGGATCAAAGCTTTTATAAATTTAACAAATTAAAATATGTAGTTCATGAGCATAATATAACCTTATCATAAGGAAATATTACCTAGTAGGATTTGTAACTAAACAGTTGTTTGCAATACAAATATATTTTTAAACATTTATTTCAAAGTATCTAATTATCAATTTTCATAAAATTATAGGAGTATTTTATTTTGAACAACGGTGGCCGAAAAAGTAAAATGTGAAATAATTTTATGTTTTATATACTAAATAATAATAGCCTAATACCACTTTTATTATTATTATTATTATATTTCGTTGCCTATAAATACGCATAGTTTTAGCTGTAAGCTAGTCATTTGTAAAATACCTCTGATGATGAGTCCTTTGTAATCGAAATGTACATTAGGTTAAACTAAAAAATTTGAATTTGTGGTAAGAGGTTGTTTTTATTTAATATAAACATTTACGCAACAGCTTCTTCAAGTTGTTATGTTTTATATATTGTGATTTGGTTTTACATTACAATAAAGTGTTTTCAATGGGTTGTCAGTGATAAAAAAAATTCTTGTAGAAAATTTGTCACGTGAAATAAATGTAGTCAATGTAAAGGTCAACCGTCGTTTATTAGTTATGTTCTGTCACAAGTCGATTTTTCACGTTATATATAGCTATGTAGTGTGTATAATGATTTTTATATCCAAATAGGAGTTTCGTGTCGTCTTGTTTTGACATAATCATATTTCAACTATGTATCGAAATATACAAATAAATTAACATTTGAATTATCTAAATTTGAAATATAAAGACATTAATTTAAAAGTAACATTAAAAGGTAATGATATGGTACGTTTAAAAAGTTACCCTACCCATTTATTTCATTCATTTTTTGTTTTTCGAAATATTTATCGAAACATTTAACAACTAACAGGATATATCTCCTGTTATTTCAAAATATGTGTACATTTTTGTGTAAAAGTAAACAGGATGCAACTATAAGGTTCAAACAGCTTCTTTTAAAATACTACCTAATAGAAAAACTAATACCAAAAAATAGTCTTCAGATGACATGTTCAGTAAAAAAAAGGAAAACACAAGTTACCAACATAGTTTTTGTAACCGCAAAATTGACTTCTAGAAAATAGTTTGTAAAAGAGTTATTCCATCACCGGGCATATTCGTCATGTAATATCCACAGCACATCAGTAGGTTTACTTTTGAAGATATTTTCAAGGTTATTATGATGGTGGAAATGAAAGACAATTGCATTCTATTAGCATAGGTCTCGTTGATTTTATCATTAAGTTTTTGTTCTTAATTTGTATATGACGGTGCCGCGTGCGACTTACTAACAGAAAGTCGTGCGCCGAGAGATAAAGGGTTAAAAAACGTTTTCTAATAGGAAAATCCTAATACTTAATAGGACAATTGAATGTTATCTTATATACCAAGTATTATGACTTCATGAAAACTTTCCAATTATATCTCAAATATAGTAAATTAGTTGAATAGGGTTTACATTTTACATTCATGAAGTAAGTGTGAAAAGAACTTTGCATGTAAAGGAAGAAGGTCAAGTGAGACTCTACTCAAGGGGGCTTCTCTTGTAAGAGGCTGAACATAACCGCTATAGATAATGTTACTTAGTTGCCACCTCTTCACCTCCATGGCGACTTCTTATATCAAGTTCAAGTACATTTATTCTGCCTACAGCCTATTCTAGCATTTTAATAATAATTCATTATATACGCTTATAGCATTATATGAATAGCTTTGAATAGTAACTATTTTTCTGTTTGATGAAGAAATTACTAAATTTGTTGTGCGATGTAAATTATAATATTAATGTATTAAGGAAAAAAGAATATATATATATATATATATATATATATATATATATATATATATATTTGTGTGTGTGTGTGTGTGTGTATTAAAACAACATAGGCTATTCAAATACAAGAAAATTTATATTCAAAGGTTTTCGTTGGTAAACAGTAGCAACATCATCAGGAATGAAAATTCCATTTATGCATATAAATAAATATGCAGAATAAACTATTATTAATGAAAATAAATATTTATAATTGAGGTTCAATTTAACTTTCATTTAATTTCTCAAAGCTATTTTTAAATGTTTGGATATTTAGATTTTATGGGTTGTAGTAATTTATCTATATATATATATATATATATATATATATATATATATATATATATATATATATATATATATATATTAAGTCAGGTAAAACTAAAACTGTTTCATTTTAAACAGTCTCTAAAACGACTTTAGATTTTATTAGAGAATATCCCCTTATTCCACAATGTGTTTTACATGTTCAGCTGTATTTACATAGAATGTGTTTCATATATAAATTTCCGCATTGCTTGATTCAGAATTATTCAATATTAAAATTTCATATACTAGATACGTTATGCAGGACTCTTTATGTCGCCTCAGGCCTGCACGCTTCAACACACAAATACATAATGTGCAACGTGCATATATATAACTTCAGCATGCATTTTAGTTTTAAATTTTACTCAATATTCCCTTATATTTTAATCATCAACTATTTTAACATTAATAAACATACAGATTTCCCCAAAAAAATGTTATTAAATATATTCCCCTAGGTACCGAAAGAGATTTATTACTTTTTTCATACTATAAATATTTGCAACCACTGTTCACAATTTTTTTCACTAAATACTGCCGATAATACTGGAAGTGTGTTCTTCACATAGGGAAGGAAAATTCTCAATGTATCTAGAGTCACCACGATGAATATGTGTTCAATATAGATAAATTTAAATGTAATACATGACAGTAGTTTAAGACAAAAAATATATGTATATATAATGCCTGAAGATATGAGAAATAATAAAAAGCTAGTAAATGTACCGATATAATAAGTTGACATAATAATTTAACAAAGGAGCTGACTAGGATAGCATATTATTGGCTTACATAGACAGCTTAGCTTTTGTAAATTTCAGTTAGTGTTATAAACCCTTTTTTGGTACGTTTCGCAATATGGGGGTGCAAATTATTTCTAACAATGAAATTATCCAGGAAAAAATTAAGAGGGTAAGTTAACATAGGTAGGAGTCGTGGAATGCATTAAATTAGGTTGTAGTAACTAGTGGCCGAACGTTAAAATCTAATTAGCTGAAATGCCTAAGGTGTGATAGATTGCTCGTTATTAGGAAGTACGATCATCGGGCAAAACGGAGACCAAGTTTTAAGCTTCCGGGTTAGTGCAGTCGTGTTTGGAGGGTAGCAAGTTGCAAGGTATTCTTTTACAAGTCCTTCTTTTTTTTTGTTGAAGAGTAGTTGAGAAAATTATAAAAGGAGTTTTAAAAGTTATTTTAGGTAAGGTAATTATGAATAGGTGACGAAAAGTTAGGGAATTCCTAAAGAAAAAAAGGAAAGAAGAGTTTAAACTGATTACCGTGCAGACGTGAATAGACGAAATTCTATCGCAAGCAACCACAGTAATCAAAGGCGTCCCAAAAATTAGGTACAAAACTTATTACGCTAGATTTCTGACATCAGCAATTTCATATATTTAGTACATTCTTTATATATTCCAATCAATTGTATTTATAAACTTGTAAGCAAATTTTTTGTTGATCACACCACTTTTACTTTATAAGAGATTACAAATAACGGCTGCGGGGGGGGGGTGAGGGAAAAAGAGAGCAATAACAATAAATACTGTATTTTATTAAATTGTTATAAAGAACCACCAAATGCCTCAAGAGTTTACTTTTATGTTAATTTTAGTAATATTCTCACTATTCTCACACACACACACACACACACACACACACACACACACACATATATATATATATATATATATATATATATATATACATTACAGCAAGAGGTTAACAATTAATTTAAAACGATTATTGGATTGCTTTAAAGTACTATACCGAAGGTTTACAAGGAATCATAAATACAACACTTGAATTTATTATAATGTTTCTAATTTACCTGTTGCAGAATGACTGATGCAACAATTCACTTAAATATGACTACAGATTATTCACAATTTCTTCGCATAGTTTTAGAATTGAATTTAGAATAATTACAACTGAGGAGTAAAACGTGTTCTTTGTCAAAAAATGGAAAAAAATGGTAAAACAATAGAATGACGTAACCGAAAAACAATATTTAAACACAGTGTCTGTCAAAAGGTTTCGACTATGTCTCTATAACGAAAATAATTTTTTATATTAGTAAAGAGAATATAAACTGGTTAATCCTGGATAACCAACAATATATCCTTAAATTACAAAGAAGGGCAGAACACATTATATATTGTCCTAATACTATAGTCAATAGTTGGATTGCAGTTTATTTGTAAAAATACTCAAAGTTTAAATTAACATTCATAGAAATAAAATCACTAGTACCATATCTGATAAAATTAAAAGTATAAGTTAATAGCAAGTATCAATTAATAATAAGATCGATAAACGATTAATACATTCTTCGAAAAGTGTAATAACATTAACAATAGAAGTTTAATTGTCAATTTGTACATATATAATATAACATACATTTAGTTTTTATAAATCTTGAAAATCTTTTTTATGGTTTTAAGATTTTATTCTTATGACTAAATAATGAGGTTTATACTATAGAAATACATCTAGGTTTTATATAATACTATATTTTACATACTGTCACTATATATATACTTCTGGCGCGTTTTAGCCAAAACAAGACTTTATATGAGAAAAAATTTAATTTTTATAAGAAAAATAAGTCTTTTACTAGGTGAGAGAGAGTGGCTAAAATTATTTAGTGATTGGACTCTGAACTCTTGGAAACATTGAGGAAGAACGACTTGAGGTTGACCTTTAATCACCTATGATGACGTGACGATAAATCAAATAAAAACGAAAGACAGAGGGAAATTTAGTCGATACGTTCTCTAGTACTGCAGCGAATTCCAAACCATTTGACTAATATACCAAATGGTATAATAACTGCTGCACTTTCAGAATATTTTAAAAGTATTTCAGTATAAGTTTCAAAGTTAACAATAGGATTGCAGAATTATCGCACGATTATGTTCAGCTTGCAGACGTAATTTAGTTACACGGTATTTGAAACGCTATAACATTTAAATTTGATTATTTATAGACAAGATATATTATATACATATATATGTTATATAAAAAATATATGACGAAAAAGGTTTCTACAAAAGAAAACACGAGTAATTAATGAGTCAAGATTTAATTGTTTTAAATACAGCCGCGTTTTGGCAACTTCTTTGTTGCCACTATAAAATCTAAAACTGGTTTTCTGTATTAAACAAAACCCTTATATTTGAATAACAAAACGGTTTCATGTTTGATAAGGGCAACAAACATGTTACAGAAAAGTTTATCTTAATAAAATAAATATTTATTCATTAATATAGCAAACGCCTTGTTCATTCTAAAGTGTTCACGTCTTAATAAACACAATGTAAAAGAATACCCTAATTAGTTTATTTTTTATTTTTTAAAGTAAAACAAAAGTTATGCTGGGAAAGCAATGAATAATATTGTTAAATTAAAACTAAAAGTAATAATAACAATGACAAAGTATGTATAGCTAAATTGTAACTAACACTGACAAAACATGGACGTTTAGTTTAGACGTTTACCTCATTTATTTCAGTGTAATATTGAGATATGGCCTTTTGTTATTCAAATGGCCAGAAACATTAATTAGAAGAATATCATGTCCCTAATTTCTTGCCAAACAGTTTAATATTTGAACGAGATATTATGGTAGTCAAGATAATACAAACAGTTGCTATGACTATTACCTATCAATACTTATAACATTGTTTTTAAACCCCGTAGAGCAATTAGTTATTTAAAACATTTGCTCTGAGGTTATTCTAATAAAGATTAACCTGTCTAGTTATTAATTCTTTAAATGATACAAATTCGTTATGGTAATAATTTTTGGGTAATAGATTTACTCCTAAAAATATGAAATTATTGGGTTTTGAATTATAAAGAACAAAATATTACTTATAATGAATGAATAATTAAAACTTTTACACAATCTTATCGAAGTAATAGCAGCCAAAAATACCTTGTTTATTTGTTTTCGATGCTACTAAAACCATAATGTCGATTAATACATACAATATACATTAATACATACAATATACATT
Organism: Prosapia bicincta; assembly: GCA_036971475.1. Lineage (NCBI taxonomy): Eukaryota > Metazoa > Arthropoda > Insecta > Hemiptera > Cercopidae > Prosapia > Prosapia bicincta. The sequence goes on from JBAIZL010000002.1 coordinate 57,314,449, forward strand.
AATGCAAATATAAACAACATAATGATAAATAAATTAATGGAAGTCTTGATATCTTTTTTAAAAATATAATATTTAAATATGTAGACGGTTTGTCAAGTACTCGCTATAACGGTATTAGAGTTCTATACGCAAACACTATGGTATGCAGTAAATATTTAATGTATAGAAAAAAATTGTATAACCGAACAATGAGCATACAATATCACAAACATATCTATTTAAAACATGTACTAAAACCTTTCAACATAATAAATAAACCAATATTTCAGGTAATTTTTGCAGTCTATATGATTATTGATAACCGTATTTTACTACGGAAAAATGAGTTTATTTGAAATCATATTTTTAAAGAAGAGAAATTTACATTGCGGTAAAGTCAATCTATGGTTTTTTTGTCACCCTAAATCTTAGAATATTAATAAATAGTTCTTAAATATAAATGTGTTTTCAGTGTTTACTAAATTTAATGATATGTGACAGAGTTGTTGAATGATATTCGAAAAACCACCTAAACCTTCTATTGCTTTCTCAATATTCTTGTCTCACACTTTTTACTGGGAGAGTAATGAGTGAATCTTTATTTCTCTATTTCTGCTTTCCTCATAGATAAATATGATACCTAAGTCAATTTTGTCGCCAGTGCTTTGTTCTTCTTTTTTAAGCACATCAATTTGACAAAGAATATTGTCAAGAAATATCATTTAATTTAATGGTTATTTGTATAACAATATGTTAATATCTATTAGTAAATTCAAAATTTAGGTATTTTTAATAATTAAAACAAACATTTATTCATAGTACTTATGTAAAGTGTATCTTTCATGTCAGAAAATGTTTCATATGAGGCTGCTACATAAAAAAACATGCTCTACAAGAGTCTTAGCGAAGCAAAATGTTTTACATTATTTTTATCAGTAAGCGGTAGCAGTAGGTACGGAACACATTTTACAAAAATCATATAGAAGCCTCATGTTTTACATTATTTTTAGTAATAGAGATTCAATATTGGAAAAATTTCAGTTTTTATAAACAAGTTTTATTTATTGAAAATTATCTTGAAAAGAACAGTAAATTCTCGTAAACTGAGATTTTTTTTAGCCTATTTCCTAAATTTCCGATTTAGTATTTATTTTATTTTATTATTTATTTTAACATCTAAAGTCTAGCACCAAGTATTTTCTGCCGGGTAAAACCTGACAGTGACTGACGTAAATGAAAAGGATCTAGAGCATGTACATGGTTGTGACTGACAGTTATTTATAGCTTTCAAGTTTTTTATTTTTAAACTAAAGAAACTTCTGTTTATTGGATTCAGTCCAAATAATGGATGTCTTGGGATATCTTCATTGAACTTTTGTGTTTCTAATATATCTAGTTAGGCGAATAACAGTAAATATCACCAATTAAAAAGATTGGTTTATGAAGTGAAGAATTAAACACACACACTGTAACGGTCAAAATGGCAGTTTCAAATTGAGAAATTAATTATTTCAATTTTTAAATAACAAATTCAATAATTAAATAATAAGGTTTTAATTTATTACAAAATGAAACGTTGTAAAGAGTGAAGAAGCCAGTAAAATCTTGAATAAGTATTATTAAGACAAATTAAAAATTAAATAAAATAAAACCGTAATAACTAACTACATTTGACAAACGAGAGTGCAGTGAAAATTTTCCAAGTCCCGAAAAATGCTAACTTGAGAACTATACCACGTAGAACTATAACCGACATTTTGAAATGACCAGCATAATCCAATAAGAACAATAGTGAAAACCAAATCTAAAAAACCTAATTAACAAAAAAGTTACAGCCATTTTAAAGAAATAGACATTTTTCAGTATTCCAAAACCGATAACAGAATTATGCAGGTTGAATTCAATACGTTGTCCAACCCGCCCGAACAAGAAAAAAGTACGCAGATAGCGATGAGCTAAGAGCGGGTGTGGAAGGGTTACATAGCCGCAATAAATACAGGAACTTAGGGTCCTGTAAGGCAGTCTGTCAAAATTTTTTAATACGAGGTGTTAACGGTTGATATGCCTTTCCGCGCCTAGGATAACAACCAAAGGCCAGATGGAACCAAATAGCAACATTTCTGCCGTCTAATTTGATCCACGCACGAGGGCTTCAAACTCAGCCTCCAGGACGTGAAGATCAGAGGAGAATGTAGAAGGACTTCCATCGACTTACCAGGGATGGCTTCTTCCGGTGTACAGGGACCAGGAATCAAGACGAGAGGTCTCTAGGACCGCAGGGAACTTCTTGGCAAGTAATTTTCTCTATTATAATAAATAACGTCAAAATTAGTAAGTTAAAAATATTATATTCAAAATTATCAATAAAAATTAAATAATTACTCCACACTATTTTGAATTTTTAAATAAATGGTAAATGCAGTTAAATTAATTTGTATAATAAAACTGCTTAAGTAATGAATAATAAATATTAAATTCACAAAGTGGTTTTGGCCATAAGCCAATCATTTTCAGGAAGACCAGATTTATAGAATTATACAAATTTAAAAATTATTTGTTACAAAATGTAAAATTTACCAATTCAATCTTAAAGTCAAAGGATAAAAAATTTATTATTTTAAATTAGGAAAGATTTTTTTGTTTAAATATGTAAATGTTATTAATGGATTATATATAAAATGTAGAATTAAATATATAAAATATAAGAAAAATTTAAACATTTATATATGATTATAAGGAAAACTAAGATATGGTAAAGAGGGCGTCATATGTATTTTAGTTGAAAATATATTTATTTTTTATTTTAAAAACCAGTAATTAAATGCATTATAAAAATTTTGGTATTTAAATTTATCCTGTGTTGAACAACAAATAAAACTTTTATTGTTTCCCGCTAATAAATAATGATTATTAAATCAAATCAGAATTTTAATTAAATTTCATTAATTAATAAATATGTAACGTTCAGAGCCTAATGTTTTTTCAAACGAGTTCTCTCCTGAGGACAAATTTATAGTGAAATAAACTAACTATTATAAAAATTAGTTGGTTTTTTTATTGAAGCCCACAGTCGAAGTCTACTGGCAGATCATGTTTAAAGATCACAGGAGCCTTTAAAAAAGGTATCCTAAACATGATCATATTTTGCACGTCCCCATGCTGTGCCTGCAGATCTTCTAAGATGGGAAGATTCTTTGGAAATTTTGTGTGTTCATATTAATATTGTATCTTTCCAGCTGACTACTTTACTGACAAGTATGACTATTTAAAGACCCGACAAAACATGTTAACCATTTTGGCGGGGTCATACAAGCTTTAAGGTAGAAATCAGCGGGTAGTGGCTTGTGTTTAGGAGTGGCAAATAACGGGTGAAGAGAAGACTAATTTTAAGAACGCTCGAGGCTACATGAGCCCGAAAGCAGAACGGAGATAAGCAGGCGCGATTAAAGATAAGTAAAAAGTAAAAGAACGAGGAGGAAGTGGGGGGGGACGATGCAACACACACTCACACACATACACACACACATATTTACGTACGTTTAGAATTTGTAACTAAAACAGTGAACGCAATAAACCATAAACAAAATTAGTTTAACAACTAAAATGATCATTTCGGTTGCAAGTAAGACCTTTTTTGAGATACTAAAATTACTTATCAGTAACTAACTATAAAAACGGTCACTCAGTAACGAATGTGTAGGTGAACATCCTATTGACTTAAAACTAAAGAGTAATATTGTTTTGGTAATTTGGTTTAATTGTGTTTAATTGTGTTTAATTAGGGAATACTTTAAACATTATCGACAACCTTTATCTAATGTAACAACTCTCAGCGTTTTATATTAGTTGAGAAACCTAATGTATTACAAAAGACTATACTCACTACTATTTATTTAATTTATTCTCTTAATCGATAACGTTTCGTCCATTCACATTATTCGAGATCTATTTTCAAAACGTGAAAAAACAGACGCCTACAAAACAACATGATCATTTAATATTCAAACTAATAAGTTATAGGTCACATAATTTGTCTGAAACCAATTATAGTTACATTATTCATATTAAAAGTTAATGTAAATTCTGTTGTACAATATAATTGGTTACAAAAACAACCCAATGATCCAAAGATCTTCAAGTCATTATCACTTTCAGTGGCATCTTTTGCGGCACGAGCTTGTATGGGACACATTGTCACCAATAAATATTTGAAAAGGTTCCATATTACTAACGACTCTACCTGTGGAGTGTGCAAGCAAGAAGATGAAATATTGGAGCACATACTTTTGAAATGTCCTGTAACAGCAGCTACAAGGAGACCCTTGATAAAACATCTAGAACGGGACATTACCCAAGGACAGAATCTTGAAAGAAAGTTGTTTCTGGCCATTAGCAGAGTGTGTGTATAGGAGACATCTATCCATCAAGGCCAACTTTTGAAGCTCGTAATAAGAAGTAAGAAGTAAGTATATAATTGGTTTCACGCATTTACAAAAAAATAGAATACTTTTTAAAACCGTACGATATTAATTTGTATTTACCACGAAAACTAATCATAACAGAAATATGGTTTCAATGTATGTATTTCTACATACTTCATGTTTAAGATACAATCCTTCAATGTAAATGTTTTCGTCTCCTAAACTTTTCATTTGCTTAACCTTGAAAATTATCTGTATTGTATTGAAAAATTAAGGCGCTTGTTGGAACTCCTATTTAGGTGGCAGATTTTATTTGAACTCTAGATAAAATGTGTTTTTATGTATAAATATTCTCATTTACCTTATAAAATCAAGCAGGATAATTTTCTAAATATTGTAGACGGAAATGGTCGAACGCGTTTTGAGATATACAGAACACAAAAATGCAATACCAATATATACTACTTTTCATTATTTACCTTTTAGCTAATACTCCTTTTTTCACGATCGAACACTCTTTACAACCTTTCTGAAAACCTTTCACTGTTCCTGTTTTGAAGCTATTTGATATGACTATTGTTGTCAACTTCAAAATAGAGCTTATGATTTATTTCGTAACTTTCTGCTATAACTCTGCTTTTAAACATATGGCTAAATTTCTATTTTATTTTGTCTCTGGGTGTTATTTTTCCATATTACTTTTTGCATACAGAGTTAGGCTTTATTTCTTCTATCAGACTGCGTATAATGAGTTTTATTACTCATTTTTTATATCTTATTCCTTTTGCTTACTTATTTTAAGTTTTCACACTGCCTGTACATCCTCTCATATAAGAGGTATATGTGCAGGCATGCACATATAGATGTTTCCTTGTTTGCAGTTTGTTCTGTTTGGCGTTTTCCCTCACTGCAGATAATTTTCTTCTGCGTACCTGTGTTTAGATACTCTTTCCAATAACGCTTTCTTTTTGTACTCCCTATCTTTCCTCGATATTTTCATTCTTTTTCGTACATTTTATGACTATATATAAATCAGTATTTTCTCCTTAAATTATTATTTTCTGTTTTTATAGATTTAGTCCGCATTGTGCTCAATTTCTCATATTATTTTTCCATTTATACTTTCTTCTTTTTCAGACCATGATCTTCAAAGTGTATAAAATCGGTCTTACTTAGGGGCTTTCTTTTTATGCAACATTTTATTTTGTTTTCCTACTTCCAAATAACTACCATATGTTAGTATCTCTGCCTTTCATTATTAGGTGCTATCCGTTTTCGTATATAGTCCTAGGTATATCTCACTCAATACCTGCATATTTATGTCATTTCTAGAACAAAACATTAAACACAAAACAGGAATACAGGAATGAATATCGGAATTTTAATTAAGATATAAATTCTAATTGGAATAGCAACTTGAATCATCTGTGCCGTAATTTTAGTTGAATAAATAAAACCACTGTAACTACAAATAAACTTTTAATTAAATCTAACTAAAACGTTCCATCGTCACATGATCCTGGACTACAACAGCGGAAGAACAACTTTATTATTTTATACACAGTATAATCTAATATATATTTTCAACTCGCAAAAGGCGATTTTAGAAAAATAATTATTGCATATATCACAAAAACCATTGATTTAATTTTATACTGGTTTACTATAAAACGTAAGAAAATAGAAATTGGTATTATACTAGATAATGAGAGCCTAGTTTCAAATAGAAATGATTGGTTCCTGTACTCCATTTTGCAGTATTACTTTTATTACTAACATTATAACAAACACTATTATGATCAGTTGGCTATATACTGTCTTAATTACGATTCAAATTAAACAGATATTACGAGTTTAATCTTACGATTTCATGATTTGCACGAACTGCTTTCACAAATAACTCATGATATCACGATAATATTGGAATGGTTAGGATAGGTGTAATACTTGCACGTATTACATGCTGGGGCCAAATTACCTTTTATGGAAATACGTGCTCTTCCAAGTGTCGGAGGACGTGATGAAATCCCTTCAAATATAGAGAAATAAGAGGTATCTAAAGCATTATATTACACTTAATTATGAAAAGGGGTAATTTAAGTGTCAAAGTCATCAAATATCGCTCATCTTATGTTGTTTACTTTTCTGTATTATATCTCTTTACATTTGATAACAATTGTATGAATATACTATCTAATTTAGAGATTAATTTGATAATAATTATTTTGTCTCACCTGTAAAAAGTCCAATTGAAGAATAATTGATTTTCCAATCCCATGTAGGATGAAAATCGAAAGTTCTTTTTCATATTCTAATCATGAGAAATTAATTCGAACGTTTAAGAAATGTTGTTATGTTTGACTTATTTATTCACAAATTATATACAGATGCAAACAACCGTTCCACTGGGTACCTAATATTTTAATATTACAGTGCAGGTATATTTTATGCGAGAAAAAAATATTTTATTTTATTTATATATCTATATTTTCTATATACCACACTCGTGGCCTGATTACAACTCTTCTAAAAAAATATATGTATTCGTTTAGTCTGCATCGACTAAGGAACGGTCTTATGGTAGCAGTGGTGTTATCCATTACATATATTACAATCACTACTCACCCTTTTGGCTACACCTTGACATTGTCCTCTCTAGGAGGGGGACATTGGACATGATTATAAAGTATAGTGTCTGCCTTACATACACATACATGGTTGTAAATATTCATATTTTCTACAAAGCCATATACCAATTAAAACGTGATTTGCAAGGTAATATTGCCATTTAGATTTTTATTTAGCTACTATCAATAAACTCACGGAGAAACTCTGCATTTGCCAATTATGATTTTAAATAAATTTGGTAATACGACCATTAGTAAAATATCCTTGGATTTTATCTTTGGTGAAGTGTTGAAAGATTTACTTTATTCCTATAAACATGAGTGTATATTAAATGATAATCGCTCATTACCTCAAGAAAAGTACCATTTGAGTTGACATTTTTAAATTTTCCAATTAAAATAGTATTTAGAGTAGGTTATTTCTGAATTATGTTATTTAAACGGTATTAAACAATAGTATTCGTATATAAATAGCAATAAAGCATAACAGCATAGTTATATAAAGAGTATTGTGGTATTAACTATCGTTTAGGCTTTACTATGCATATCATATTATTGGATGCTTTACCGTGTCATTTCTTCTTCATAATATATATATATATATATATATATATATATATATAGATATATAGATATATAAGAATATATATAATTATCGCAATATGTATTCTTGTGTATTAATAAAGAACTAAGTCAAAATACAAATACAAGAATTATAATTGAATTTACAATCATTTAAATCATAATTGTAAATTCAATTATAACTCTTGTATTTGTATTTTGACTTAGTTCTTTATATATATATATATATATATATATATATATATATATATATATATATATATATCATCATAGTAAAGAAAATTCGTTCAGCATATTGTGCACTTTTTGCTATAATTTGGTCGGACAGAAGTTCTATTTATATGATAAACCAAAGAAAGCATCTACAAACACTTCTTTTCATCCTTCCAAAAAACATTCGCTTCTGAGTGTTTTTGGAACATAAAGGAAGATAAACAGTATTTTTGTGATTATTATAACACTGCAAATATATAGCAAAATATTTTGTTGTGTTACATATTTTAAACGCATTTTTGTATAGTAAGTTATATTATTATTACATAAATTTCTGGAGTGGATGTTATACAAGCTTTAACAAATAACGATATACATATGCTCTTACCGTTTTTAATAACACTTTAGCATTATACTAATGTATGCGCAAAAATAAACTGCAATGAAACTGAATCAGCTGTAGTTGCATTTTTGAATAGCTCTGCCGACGTAGTATGTTTTGATAATCTTGTTTATTGGAATTTAGTTTTTGTTGACACGGAGATAATTACGGAAGAAAAAACTGTTATCGTAGGGCATTATTTTTGCTCATTTGGAAACGAACGTAAGGGTGGGTCAAGTTTGTCTCATACTCCATTATAATTTCAGGAACATTTTCACTTGGTCACGCTGTGATTATTATTGTTGTTAAGTCGTTTCGTAGATCAGGTAGTGTTTTGGCACAAAGGAAGGGCTTTTCAAGGCGCCCATCTACTGCCTACACAAATGAATAATTGTTGCACCGAACTTTTCATTGCGTAAGTGTTTCAGTCACCGAAAAGAAGCCTGAACCGAACACATTTGAAACTGAATTTAAGGAATACGTCGTTAAAAAGAATGTTCGAAAGCGTTGCTGGTTTTGTATAAAAAAGGAGCTAGGTTTTAGTACTGCGCTCCTACCTTAGCAAAGTGCTGTGGAAAACCTGAGTTTCTGAGTGACGTATGGTTTTCATAGGAACAAGGTGTTTTCTTGGGTTTAAACGTCTTGTCATTGTGTTACAGATGCCGCAGCATAGTAGGCGTCTAACCATTTTTTTGTACTGATCAGGGAGAGCCAAAATTCATACTTTGTTAAAAACAATAATGGAAATCATCTTAATGTAAATCAATATAGTATCATTCTGTTTCGTTTTATAGAAAACTTACCTTTTTTCACAATGGCTTCAACAAGATGGCACAACAAGTCACACTACCTCAGACAACATTGCTTTCCTTCAAGAAACTTTTGACACCCACCTCATCTCCCTTAAAACAAAATATCCTTACCCAGCTCACTTCCACATTTACATCACCTGACGGCCACGTCTAGGGAATGATAAAGAAGATTTTCCGTGATGACCCACCAACCGCCACCGTCCAACTACAAAAAAAAATAACCATGTAGAACGAGCATGAAAGAACCACTCTCCACTTAAGTGATGCAAACCCTTAAAGAACATTAAGAATTTTGCCTCAAATTGATTGAAGGTCATGTAGAACATGGTTAGAACCAAGTCTAACTGATCCGTTCTTCTTTTTAAATGTATTTGTTTGTAAAACTAAAAACGTAAAATATATATTTAGAAAATACTGAAGCGTTTCCGTTTAGCCTTACTTGGGGAAAAATCATATTTTGTGAATCCTTTAGATGTAGTTAAGTGATGTTCAGGAGAGCTATATTCTATTCCTGCAACTCTGTCTACCATCGCACTCCAACCTTGCAAAATGTTTCAAATTTATCTTTTTATTTCATTTTTTTTAATAAAACAATCTATAACTATGGCATATCTCTAGATTACTATATATACATATACAAAGCTAATGTCATAAAGGCATTTTGTAAGTTGAAAGTAAGATATTCAATTGATTCGGATTATTTCAATATATTTAGGTTATGAATAAAAAAATTATAAACGCTTTTCTAAGCATTAGTTTGTTAAACCCTGAGATGAATTTTTAAAAAAAACCAAGACGTTCTTGGACTTATGTTTTCGGTAAAAATTCTACAAACTGTCCAAACCCAATTACACGTTTTAATTAACTCTCAAATATATACCTCCAGTTCAGTTTTATCGTTCGACTTAACTGGGAGCAACATTAATTTTACCCTACGATCTCGGTTTACAATAAAATCAAATTGTTTTCACCTATATTTAGTAACTACAGTGACCATATGGTTGTTTCCGTTTTAAAAAGTAAAATGAATTTCTACATAAAAATAATGAGTACATATCATTATTCAGACATAAAAGAAATTTAGTTAATAATAATTATAATGAATTAGTTTCCAAGACTTATAAGCAAAACGTTTTCAAGACCTTCACTATCTATGTCGGTCCTCCTGCACGATCTATTGGGGTTGTCCTCCTGACAACGTCTCTCACATGACACGTGATTTGATTCCACTACTCATGCGCAACTCCATTCACTGTTACATTTCATAACTTTCTGATCCATGGAAAGAGCTAAATCACTTGGCACTAAGGTAATAAATCTGTTTCTTTAATGGATACTATCCACATGAGCGGTTATGAAATGCAGAAAGAAGGCTCACAAGAATCTGGCTGCCACGAGGGCTGTGTGGGTTTTGGAGAAGGCTAAATAAAGTATTGTACATTATATACTACACAGGACACACTACATTCAATGTACAAAAAAATGTAATTTATACACTATGCGCTGCATACTATGAATTATATGATATATACTATTTAACAAACTATATATGTGCACTATATATGTGACTGTGAGTGTTTGTAGGATATTGCATTTTTAAGACAGTAAACAAAAAAAAAACAATATTTATATTAAATATTTAGCATAAATAAAGATATATTTATGAATCATGTATAATAAATCTATATGCAATTGCAGAATTTATATATATTTGGATAAAGTTTATTTAGAAATAAATATAATCAAACCATATCCAATTTCTTAGATATAATACACGTGAAACTAATAAAAATGCAGTAATTTTCTGTGACAACAAGTTGAATTATTATTATAATTTTAAATGATAACCTATAAAACGTTTTCCTTATAAACACTTTATTTGCATATAAAGAGAATTGGTTTAACTCTGCCTAGATGGAGAAGGAAATCCCTAAAAGAACTGCTTTGTATGTTGCTCATGAAAGTATAATTCGTGTTAGGCTTCTGCCAAACTGCGATATTGATCGAAAAGACCGTTTCTTTATAAACTTGTATGCTAAAAAATTCCCAAAAATGATAAACATGGGATTTGTTAATGGGATGTCTAAAAAGGAAGTTCACATTAACGCAGTTAATTTTACTTACTGATTTTTATATAAATTACAGTTTACTAGGTAAAACAGTTTTGAACACATTTATATACGTAAACAAAAAACCTAATAAGATACATTGATAAATTTAAGGTCCTTTGCAAGGTCAAAAATAAATCAAATACATTGTTCTGTCACTACCTGTGTTATATATTTTGCCATGTAACGGCATAGTTTTCCGGAGGACCTTAAATAATGAAATGAATGAAAAAGTTAAGAGCTATCGACAAACTTCACTGGGCGAAGTACCACCACTTGTCCTTTCTGTCGGATGACGGAGTTTTTCGGGTGCACAATTTCACGCACTTATCACTTACCTAAGTAACATAAAAGAAATCACATATAATTCAAAATAGTCACTATTAATGCTAATAGTATCTTCGCCACACGACGGGAGAAACAAAGAAAGAAATATCTACGTCATGTATAGCGTAACGGGAAATACGTGTGATCTAAACCGAGCTTTGCTTAGAACACACAAGAAACTACGTCATCGAGAGTGGCTCGTACCTAACCTTGTAAGGGACAAAGGTTGGCCGATAAGGAGTCCCTCTATGAAGCATTTACACAGTTTTTCAAGTTATATTTAATTTTAAGAAAAGTACGTAACAATCTGACTTCTGCCTTTATATAGGTGGAATGTATTAATTTATAAGATGTACCAAGTCTTAAACTGAACAATTTTATTTTCTAAATATATTGATTTACTAAATAATAGCAAGGGGAAATTGGTAATTGCATGTGGATTGCTAAAAATCACCAAGTATTATCACGTTTTATAAACGCATGCACACACACACACACACACACACACACACACACACACACAACACACACACACACACACACAAATACACACACACACACACACACACACACAAACACACACACACACACACACATACAGACACACACACACACACACACACACACACACACACACACACACACACACACAGACAAACACACACACACACACACACACACACACACATACATAGAGAGAGAGAGAGAGAGAGAGAGAGCGAGTGAGAGAGAGAGATAAGTAAATTTTTATTTCGAAGAATGCTTGTTCCTCTTTTATTATTATTATGAAATATCCTAACTATAAGGAGACTTTTAAATAATTTTCATAATTAACATTATTAGTTTCATTTATTATTTAACAAATATAGAATAAAATTGATATTGGCTTATGAAAAGTATTGAGCAAAAATTACGTAGTAGACCTATATAAGAATATTACATTTAATATTATATTATTGACAGGCTATACTGCTGGGTTATTACAGGGTACTAATATAGGTTAATAATGGGTTAATTATATTCAGGCTAAATTTAAGGTAATACTGCAACCTAAACATATCTTTTTACTACAGACTAAATATACAACATAATACAAAACTAACATTGCCTACTACTATAGTAGGAATATACGGTAATGATATAGCCTAAATATATAGCCTACTTGTACAGAGTATACATATGGTACCACCATGAATTAAAATTGGCTATACCTATAGACTATAGATAGGGTACCAATATAAGCTAAATATAGGCTCATACTAGTTGATAAATACCGAGCATTACTACAATCTATATAGTCCTGCATGATATACTACAGGGTTATTACAGCGTACAAATTCACATTAAGTATTGGCTAATTCAGGTTAAATATAAGATATTACTACGACCTAAGCACATCACTTTAATACAGACATAATATACAACATAATACAAACGAAATATTGCCTACTACTATAGTTGAAATATATAGTAATAGTATAGACACAAAATAGGCTCATACGACAGGATAAATACCGGGTACTACTAGAATCTATATAGTCCTACAGGATATACTACAAGGTCATTACAGGGTACTTATACAGGCTAAATATTGGCTTATTATATTTAGGCTAAATATAAGATATTACTACAACCTAAACATATCATTTTACTAGATACTAAATATACAAAATAATACAAACCTAATATTGCCTACTACTACACTTGAAATATAGGGTAATAATACAGGCTTAATATAGGCTACTACTATAATATAGGAATAATATATAAAGTACCACTTTCAATTTTATATTTTCGTTAATGAAATAAAACATTTTAATATGCAACTTTCATTTCAAAGAAGTTTTATTTTTAATGAATATTTTCTGAGTTTAATAGTGAGAACCAAAAAAACCTTTCAGAATTGACTCATCTTCATTTCTTTTAGGAATATTTCTTTATATTTGAGTACAGTTATCTGCATTTCCTAACGTTACAGTATTTTGCTCTGTCGACTGTTCATTTATAGTTTTTTTAAAAATTTATTGGTATATTTATTAATCTGTTTAAAAAATGCATAAATACCGCTAATTTACGTTTTAGTGAGTGGTTCGATTTTTATTTAATAATAATATCAGTGTCAATATCTTTTCTGAACATTACAAATCCTTTTTTGCCTCTTCTTCTTTTTTCTTTTAAATCTATTAACTTTAAAATACAAAAACTCTCTAATACCATTATGAGTTTTATATAGTTAGTCTTTGTATTTTGTTGATATCTCTTAATAGACCTACTTCTTTATTGCCTCCCATTGTCTTTAACTATTTATCATCCAAATATCTTAGTCTACACAATCGAAATTCTCTCATATTTTTGTTATTATTATTTTTTCTAATTCATGTATGAAGCACTCGCTAAACATTCCAGATAATGTTACTATTTATTAGGAATATACTGTGGTTGAATTTTATAATAAATACACAAAAACCTCTTAACCACAAACTTTCTTTAATTTACCCTAATGTACATTTCAGTTACAAAGTAACCATCCTCAGAGGGATAACATACAAAGACTGAGTCAGAAAGAAATGTACATTAGGGTAAATTAAAGAAAGTTTGTGGTTAAGAGGTTTTTGTGTATTTATTATTCCAGATAATGGTTTTCCCATCCCTAGGCCATCTGTTAGTTTATATAATTCGCTGTTAAACTTAAAATGGTTTTTGTTTAAAATGATCTACAATAAATTGACAATGTCGTTAATCGAATACTTATTTTGACTCTGTTCCTGTAATTTATCCTTACTTTTTTGTATAGCTTCTTTAACTAGTAAATGGACATAGCTTTATTAGTGAGCAGTGCGATTTTAGTTTTGTAAATGGTGACATTCCAAAACACGTCAACAGAGGAAAATTCTATGATGTTAGAAAAGGCAGAAAACTCTATTGAAATATATTAAAAAAATCCATTGCTGTAGAATGAAAAAAGTTTGGATACATTTTAAATTTCTTTCATTACTTGCCTGCAGTACGCCTTTACAAAATCGGTTTTTCAGGTAAAATAGGTAAATTTAAATATATAACAATATCTTTTTAAATATAAAGTATTAAAAAAAACTAATGTAGTTTCTAATAGATTATTACATTTCTTTTAAAATAAATTAAAAATTTCAATAGTATATTTATTAGATAATTAAGAATACAAAAACGACAATTAATAATTTGATATGGTTTACACATTTAACTGGCCTTTAAAATCTAATTAAATTTATCACGAACACAAAAGTGGCTTTCTAATTTAACTTGAATGGTGTAAACGACACTTACCAATGTAAAACGTTCCTTAAATTCCTTTTATTCAATTTACAAGGGATTTCTTTCAATGTGTCATGTCTGTGATCCTTAATAAAAAAAAAAACAACAAAAAACTATTTTGTATTCAATATGAAGTCATTATTTTGTTAAATGTTGTTTAATGTTTTTATTAAAATATAAGATATTATCATATAACATTTTAAGTTTATTTCCTAATGTGAGATTCAGATTATTAAATTGTATTATTATATAATTTAGTAAAATAACTAAATAATTGTAATATATACCTCAAGTTAGAATATACTAAACGGCCTGAATTGTAAAAACCTGGAACACCAGAAGGTAATGTGACTACAAACTGTAAGAAGAACATCGTATTAGTCTTCAAAATAAAACAATCAAATAAATAAGTATTTTATTAAATATTTATCAACAATTCTTCAATTCACATTTGATGTAATTTATAACTAATTAATTCTGTTATGTCATTACACACCTGAAAAAAAAATCATATTAAGTATTTTAGATGTAGCAGAGTGCTAGGCGGTTGTAATATTCACCTGTTGTGTTTGGGTCGTTTTCAAATTCGTTACTTTCTATTGATAAAAGTCTCATAAACTGGAATATATATATACATATATATATATATATATATATATATATATATATATATATATATATATATATATATACATACATACATATATATATATATATATATATATATATATATATATATATATAATGTTTACGTTATATTAGAATAAACTTAGTAGCTAAATTGTCCAATAGATATCCAAATTTAGGCACGGTGAGGGCTAGAAATGATATGCATATAGCATTAAAAAATAAACATAGTCAAAACCTAATTAAATGTTTACAGTTCGGAAGATAAAGTGAATATTGAGATACCGTCGACCTGGTTTTCAGATATCTCAAAACGTTTTGATATTATAACGTTGTTATGAAATATGAGGGCCTAAAGAAATGGTTATTATGGAAAACGTTTGATAGTGAATAATCACAAAAATATTGGGCAAGAGGATGTTATAAAAACTTTAATGCTAGGGAAAAGGTAATTTTATTTCAATGGAATTATGAAGATATATTCAAAAAAACATATTTTAATTCAATTGGTTTAAAGACTAATTATAGATACATAATAACTTCGGTTACATGTTGATACATATAAACGATTCTCCGACACCACTATGTTACCCTCTCCAGCAGTCCAGTATTAAAAACAACTATATACACAATTTATACACAAAACAACATTAATAACACAAATAATGTTACAAAAATTTAAGTACTATAAAACCAAATATAAAACATAAATTAAAAATAAAGTGGTCCTCACACAAGTAAGAAGCCCCCATGTAAGCTAACATAAACTGAACGCGAGTTTTCCCGAGTAGAGTAATACTAATACTTACCTAATGCAATGCCATCTATAGAATGTAGGTGCAATTAAGTATATTTTTATCTCACATGCATGGATGTTTGTGAACTTGAACTTTCCCTACGCAAATAATTACAAGTGAAAATATAGGTATTGTTTTGCCAAAACTTATTCCTCTGACAGAAGATCAGGCTCTCGGAAGCCCTTCCCTTCTCTCGGGTAATCCTCTTACAGTAATGCCCTATTATCCTACGGCTAATGATAAGTAGCAGGTATGACTAATGTTATGGTCGGATAGAATGACCTCTCCTCTACATACTCGGGAATTTCAAACCACATGATGAATGTATCATGATATTCTAAAACCCTGAATTTTAATAAAACGTGTATAGTGCAATTTATTTTTGTTATTTATTATATTCTTGGACATAACAGATTCAGGATTTACTGTGTAATGGGATAAATGGCAGGTAGGTTATGATTACCGGTGCTGATTGCTTATCCCAATAGATGGAATATGCGTATAAATATATTATATTTAAAAGAGCATCTACAGTCCAACCTGGGATTTTATACTACAAAAATTATGGTAATGTATAGATGTAATACTGTTTAGCTGTTAATATCTGATCACAAAAACATTTTTTTACAACTAAACGTTATTCTAATATTTGTAAAATTTTTTTAAACGGGAATTTTTTTCGTATAATGTATATAGCAAAAAATTAGCTGCCAGAAATGGAGTTATTGTTAATAACGCATGAGTTTTATTTAAATTACCAAAATTAATTTGGTATGATTTACATAATTTGTAAATTTATATAATATCAAAGAATTTTATAGACTAAACAAGTTTACATAGACTAAATAAGTTGAGGTAAGTTTTGATTGTATTTGTTCAAGAAAATACCTTGAAAAACGAAAGAAAACCTTTCCCCTTAAAAATGTAAACAATTACTTACATGATGTACGATGGGTTGGATAATACGAGTATGTTATTCTCACAATTATTATTGGTAAAAGTTCCTATCCGTTAGAAATATTTTACAAATTTAAATTCACAAAGCAAAAAAGTATTACTTTGTTGAAATAATGTGTATTATTTCATATTTTCAACGTCTTCGTTTATAAATTTATTTAATGATTTTGAAACAACGACTTTATAGATATAACTATTAAAAATAATTAAATAAGTAAATAATTAAATAAATAAATAAATAAATATATATATATATATATATATATATATATATATATATATATATATATATATATATAATTAAAACAAACGAACAAATTTGTAAAGCTAACAATTTTAAGTTTATGATTTAAAGCCATTTTTTTCAATTCATGAAGTAGATACTAAAAATTATATTTCAAATTATTTTTGTCTGTACGAAAGTTCCACCTACGTTTTGCGCATGGAGTGGTTCACAGAGATTTGAACCTCAAGTTGGAAATACAGCACGTGATGTGGACAAGTTATGTAAAAAGTTTAGTGCAATTGTTTTTTGCTTTCGGTGTTTAGTGGAGTTAAATATGAGTGTTTGAACCCATTTTAATTATGAATGAAAATTGCAAAAATAAATATATATATATATATATATATATATATATATATATATATAATAAATTAAAAATATTTCAAACACAAGAATACTTTTAATGAATATATTTATTCAAAGCTTTTCGCCGATAAAATAGTATCAGCATCTTCAGGAAAATAATTATCTAATCTGATAAGTATCACATTAGATAATCATTTTCCTGAAGATGCTGATACTATTTTATCGGCTAACAGCTTTGAATAAATATATTCATTAAAAGTATTCTTGTGTTTGAAATATTTTTAATTTATTAACTATATTACAAGAAAACATATTACCATATTTAATATATATATATATATATATATATATATATATATATATATAATTTATTTATTTATGTATTTGTATTACCTACTAACACTGTACCCGTCCATTATACTTGGTTGACGTATAATTATTATTGTTTTATTTAGCATTGTATTTTTGTTGAATTTAATATGCTGAAATTAAAATCCCAATAAATAAATTAAACTATAAGCCTAACGATTATTTTCATGAAAAGCCAAGAGAAATAAAAGCATGTACTTGTAACATTATATTCGTCTAATACAACTAACCTTGAAAGATGAATAGCCACAAACATTTACTATAACCTGTATATTTGTGTTTAATAGTTACTTTTACTGGTGATTATACATTTACTATTAGCTGATTAAGCCAAGTACATAGTTGAGTGTTAATGATGTTTTGAAGGTCAGTGGGGCAAAGCCTGGATAGAATTTCTAAATAAAAAGAAGTCTGGTTGTTAACCAGGGTCCCTACGATTGTGCATGTATAATAACAGCTCAATGGATCCAGTAGTTATTACGTGATTGAGTATAACACACACACACACACACACACACACACACACACATACACACACACACACGCACACACACACACACACACACACACACACACCAATTTATTTTTATATTATAGTTTAGAATTGAGCGCTGGAGATGATGGAAATTGGTAATACCAAAATAAGCTACGTTGAGAGCGCAAAATATCTGGGAGTTATTCTGGGTAGGAAGCTACTCTGGCGTAAGCACTTAGAGGATACGTGAAAAAAAAGTCATAGCAACGTTCTGGCAATGCAGAGGAGATAGGGATGAGATGGGATTTGGATCCACGTTAGATGAACTGGATATGTTCCGCCATTGAGTAGCCGAGGTTGGTCTTTGCCTCAATCGTCTGGTGAGACAGAGCACAGAAAGAAACAAGTAAATGTTTGGTTGACCGCGCGCAAGAGGCTAATCCTTAGACGCATAACAGCTACAAGGGGAAGCACACCATGTGAGGCCAAGAGGGTTATGTTGGGTTTTCCATCCTTGAGTCTTCAAGTTAGGATGGAGGCAATGAAAACTGCATACCCGCTAAGTTGTACCGGGCTGTGGAAAACAAGTAGCAAACGTCATAAACTGCTATGGGGATTTACTGAAGGAAGCTCTGGATATAACCTCAGCATAAGATACTGTCTCTTAAAGGGAAAAAGGAAACTACAAAATCCATATTCCTGCAAGAGAGGCATGGGCAGGGTGCAGAGCCAAAGATGTGGAAATCTGGTTCACGGATGGGTCCAAGATGAAGAAAGGAGTGGGAGCCGGATTTAGTGGACCGAGTCACCAAGACAGACTTTGTCACCGTCTAGAAGACTACAACTCGGTTTTCTAGGGGAAGTTGCTCATGATCAAACTATGTACTGAGGAAATAATAAGGTCTGGCAAGAGGGGCAAGACCATCTGGATTTGCTCGGACAGTCAGGCAGCTCTGAAGGTTTTAGGCTAGATCCAGCTCTAGGCTAGTGGCTGAGACTATAGCTTCTTTAGCAGAGCTGAGCTCAACCTAACCTGAATTCCAGGATATTCTGGCTGGACAATGAATGAGTGAACTTACGCCTTAGCAAAACAAGGGTGGATAACTCAAGGACCGTTGCTGATTGCAGTGGGCATACCGCCTCCGGAGGGGTGCAAGAGGACGACACAAATAGATAGGTTGTGCAGGGAAGAATGGCATGCAACCTTGGGGTGTAACAAATACAAGGGGTTACTTGGGAGACTTGTGGGGCAAAGAACTACTCTCCTTAAGTAGACCTCATCTCAGAGTTACTGTAGAGCTGGACACAGGCCATGGGAATTAGAGGGCGTTCCAATACAAAATTGGAAAATCTACGCGACCTGTGTGCAAGAGATGCGACGAGAACCAAGAGGAAACCCCAATCTACGTACTCTATGAGTGCCGTGCTTTGGGAGCTGCAAGGAAAAAGTGGTTTGGCTGGCAGGTATGTACACCAGAGGATATTAGAAGATTTAGCATCAGGTGGGTACTTGATTTCTGTAAAGAGGTAGATATCCACTAAGCTAGTCCCGTGGTAGTGATGGGAAGACAGTACAAAGGCTGCAGCTCTACACCGATAAGGTCTCTCCGAGTTTTAGTAATAATAAGTAATAAATAAAATTGAGCGTATTGTTACTTTTAAATTCAAACTCTGTATTGCAGGGTAAATTATTTAGGAAACAATGTAGGAAAAGGGTATACTGCTGCAGAACTACTAGAAATGTTCTAATAGTTATTTGGAGAAACCTGTAATTCATTGAAATAGATACGAATATAAGTAAAAGTAGGAACATAAAATCACTAATTGCATATTCAGTACTCAGTCATTATATGGAATTAAAATCGGATGGGAAACTTGTGTTCAATTTGTTTACAGTTTTCAATTAGTGTGTAGACGAGTTATAAAACGAACAAGGAGATAATAGTTTGGTATCGACTATAAGAAATACATTTAAGTACAGGTTCTCAACATACGTGATTAATTCCTGTAGTATGTTATGTTAATTTTAAAATTTCTTACACCTCATTTGGTCTTTTAAATTACTGCTTTAAGAGCACAAAGAATTTATAAAAAAAAAATATACTTTAATTTTCTAAACTCCTCCTGAATAAATAATGTGTAACATTAAATCAAATGTGTTTAAACTTAAGAACAAAGTAGTTGTTTAATAGTGGTACTATAAAGTCAGAAGCCACTAGAACTATATGAGTACATCACCTAAAGACTGAACTGAATACAAAAAATTGGGATCCCGCCAATACCTTCTGGCTGGGTGGAGGCTAAGGAATGTTTATTGCAAATGATAACAAATAAATCTCCTTTACAACCAGCGGGGTTAAAGTAATTCTGATGGAAAAACGTACTTTTAGATTAGAAAATCGAAGTGCTTTCTAAATAATCGCTAATAAATTCAAGGCCATTTGCAAGAAATAATTACACGCACCTAAGACATTCCGAAGAAAATGTCTCTTTGTATCAAGTTTCTAATAATATCTAAAGACATTATTCTACAAATAAAAACAATATAATTAGTTAATTATATATAATATAATAATTATTATAACAATTATCGAAATTTTTAAATATAACATGTTCTAAGATTTGTGTCGATACATAAAATAAAGTGTATGTAACTGAAGGAATATCTACTTTATTTTAATTCATTTTATTCTTTATTTTAAATCATACGAGGTTTTAGTCATTTCATATGTTTTCAAGTGAGTAATATTTAATAATTGAGATGAAAAACAAAATTATTCATAGTATTATTAGAAACTTATGGACAGATCATAACTTAAAATAACTTTCAATTAACAAGTTCAATTATCATAGGATGTTAAAGGAATATTTATAACGCATTTAAAGTAACATTACACCTTCTCTTATGTTAAGTCATATTTTACAAGGTTACATAACAAAACCTACTGATCCGATTCACATTAGGCTTATTTAATATTCTTTTATTTGTATAACTATTTAAAGGAACTTATTTTCGAGAAAACATCAATAAATATCTTTAAGAACGACTAAACACTCCTTTTTAAACTTCGGAGCTATTTTTCTGGAACCTATCTGTAAAAGGTTTTAAATTTTACAAACCTACATAACGAAAAAAATCCACTGATGTCATTTATATTACAGAATTTAAGTGTCATATTACTTGGTACGCACTTTCACTTATCTCTTAGAGATTTGAATGGGTTAAAATAAACATGAATAATGAATATTTTGATAGTAAAGATAGGAATAAAATTAGCAATATTCTAAATGGGGACAACGTTTGTTATCAATAACCTTTTAGAAATATTTTTGTTGCTCTATTAGATAAAGGAAGTATTTTATTAGTATTGGTTTCAAAGAAGATGGTTTCCAAATGTTCTTAAAAGTGTAATAGATTGGATGAGTCTTTTTTATTAGACAAAACGTATATTGGTTTTAGTACAATATTTATTTTAAAATTTTTTCTGAATATATTATTTACAAACAAAGTTTTGCGTCATTTTAACGCTTAATAATGCATTCCATGAAACTTACAGAAGAACCAGGTATACATTACTATCATAGCTTGAATATGTCACGCCATATTTAGCGTTTGTTTTGCAGCAAACATGAAGGGCCTATCTCGACTCGATTTCTTTCTGCACAAAGAGACCAACAATTATTATTGAGAAATATCCAGCCAATGAAACGACATTGTTTAGGTTCCTTTTTCTTTAGACAGACTATGCAAACACGATAATTGTGCAATGCTTCTCGATTCACTCTTTGTTAATAAACATGCTTTAATGCTGTATTCCATCTATGTTTTTTTCTATTTCTTCAAATTTCGTTCATGACCATAAATAATTACACAAGAAATATTTTCTTCCTTTTAATCAAAGTACCTAATATTTGCGTATTTAATCATCCAGAGATTGTTAAAAATAAAACAATCTCTTGTTTTGTTAAACGAAATTTTATTTTGCATACTTTGTTTTAAAATTAAATTTAACAACGGAAATATTTTTTCAAGCTGATGATCGCTTTACAACCATTTTTGTCACCATTCTATTTCGTCATTTTTAATCTAAATAGAGTGTTTAAGGAATTATTCTGATTATCAATCTGTTATATTTTCTCTTTCAAATGCCCCGCTTTATCTGATCTATGTTTTTTTATTTGTTTATAAACACTTTTTCCGTATTTCAGTATTCTATAGCCACTGAAGTATATTTATTGCATGAAATTAGCAAACAAATCCCATATGATAAGTTACTGTATTAAAAATCAATATTGATGTAATGTTTTTATTCTTAGTTATTCCTAATGTATTTATTTATATTATATTCCTGACTGAGGTGAGTAGGGCCTATACTATTCAACCTACTAACTTCATGATTGAGATACGCAAGGTCTAATTTCAAAAAAATTGTAAAGATATTAAAAATTTTACGAAAGCAATCTTACGTTGACGTATTGTGACTATTGTATAGGTTTTTATTTCCAAGATAAAATTTTGTTTCATGCCCTTTAACGTGACTAGATCCTTTGCAATATATATGCAAATATATAGCGTTAAATAGGGATCATGTTTGCAATAGACAAACTGCAAACGTGATATTAGGAAGGCTCGTCTTGATTCGCCATAACTGAGTCAGTCTCGTTGACAAAACTGGAGCATAACGAACAGTTTTCTGTTGAAGATTACTGGTTATGGAAACTAAATTATCAGTATGAGAAATCAAATAAAATACTTATAGTATGTTTAATTTTAATTATTTATTATTCAAAGGCCTTAATAATAAAAATATTACTATCGTTAAGTTATTTTTAAATCACCTAGTCCTAACATTGAGACATTACGTTTTTAATTGTATACAATGTCAATATCTTCAGTGCATAAATATATATAAATATATATCTATATATATATATATATATATATATATATATATATATATATATATATATATATATATATATGTATATATATTTATATATATATACATATACACGTATCGAAAGAGTGAACTATAATACATACACATATGAACTATTATTGTAAGTTTGTGTATAGTAAGTTTATAGAATAAAGAAATTGCGACAAAGTAGTAAAACTAAGTTGCGAATAGCTTCCTAATTCCTAAAGTTTTTATTTTTGTATATTTAAATAACAAGTAGAATAAAAAAAACAAATCCGTGTTATAGCTGAACAAAAATTCAAGGGTGAATACTTCATAGACTTTATTTATATTCAACACCCTTAAAATAAATGAGATTCTAGGCTAGGGAATAAGAACGTTATAATATTCGTACAAATGTGAGAAATCCTTACAAGAAACTATTAAACATAACCGTAAGGAGTGTGACATTGTAAAGTGCCATGATCAGAGCTAGAAAATGTTTGTGACACTTAAACCTCCTGGTTTGCATAATGAATCAATATTTTTGTCGAACGTAGCAAGAGAAAAGGCACATCTCAAACCATGGATGAGGATAATGACAGGCTGTACATATTGCTAATACTTCACTCCACACAGGATCTGAAACTAATATCTTGTAGAGAGAACGTGAGGGAAACAATCAAATAGGTAAAATTAATTTTAGCCATAGCCAACCATTACATAACTATATGGAAATTTAATTACACATGTCTTACAATAACTCATTGATAGCGGTTAGTGTTATACAAATATTCCCGCTTAGATGGATAGGATGAGAACACCAGTGCAAGGGTTCGCATTAGCCACTAGCCTAAGAATGAATAGAGCGATATGATTCCTAAATGTTTTGTAATCATGCGCACAACTGTTCTATTGAACTGGACCTACACTACTTAGAGTAGTTTGAAACAGACATACCTTATAACTATTGTAACTGATACAAACGTAAACATCATACTTAGAGTCATTTAAAATTTTATACATACATTTTAAACATATACTTTATTCATTCAAAACCGATCCGTACTTTAAATATCTTACTCTAGTCGTTAAATATCATAGCTTACATATTTACTTCCGCGTCGGGTTGGATATCGAATTTCTAATAAAGGTTCCGCCTCTATGATAAATGCTATGTATTCATTGAATACATTTTTTCTTATTGAAATGGGTTTATATATAAGACATATATAAGTTGCGTGCTCGGTTTCCGACATTTAATGTAAGTGCAGATGCATTCCCATTCGGATCATTCTCGGTTTGCATAATCTTATTTACTTGTCGTGATTTACATGCAATCCTTAGCCTAAGCGAAATATATTTACAATCCCAGTGTGTATTGCTTTTGCAGTGACCTACATCTAACAACGTCTCTGAATGTCGGTTTTGTGCTGGCGAATATGTGGAAACTGTTCCATTTAAACGCCATTCCAAACCTTGTTTACTTTTATTTGTTTTTGGTATATTATGACGTAATACATTCGATTGTTTCATGCTCACACTTTTTCAATTACATTATTGGGTTTATAAATATATATTTATATACTTCTAAATAGAAACTATTATTATATTTAATTGAATAATATAAATGTGTTAACGACGATATAATTGTAAGTATTGAACTTAAATACATTATTCTTAAAACAAATTATTTACAAATACAAATGCGATTCAAGTAATGTAAAGTAACGATATTATTAATTATTAAGTACAGAGAGTGTAAACGTAAATATAAAAATGATCTTCATTTAATTTGATAATAATACATTTGTGTATTTATAATATTAGTAGAGCTGAAATTTATAAACATATATATAATAACAATTATTTTTATAATTTTAAAATTCAAGGCAGTGATAAAATATTTCTTCTTTCTTTAGTAAACATGATAATTTTATAAAAGCTTTTCATCCGTAGGGTTTTAAAAATAGGCTATGAAAAAACGAATGTAATTATTTTCTCTTTGCTTTACTTAAAAATAACTTTAAAAATCAACTAAATTGAAATTCAATTAATTTTTTGTTTTACAATTTAATTGCTTTGCGCTGGCCTTTATGTAATTATTGCCCGAGGACATTTATTTATGTAGTTTCACTTTGCTCCGCCTTTGCTCTTGTCGCCCCCGGCGTAATCTTTAGCAAACAGTCTAATGTATATAGTTTTTGTATTTTCAAAAATTGGTTGGTCAGGTATCACTTCCACCTGAAGCTGTAATATTATCCTTTGGCGAAGGAGTGGATGATGATCTACTTTGAAATACCTTAATAAGGAAGAATAAGAATGAAGGGTATGTGTAAAATATTAATATAAAAATATGTTTTGAAAGATTTTTTAAAAATATTTTCAGTCGGTAATTAAACGAAGTATTTACCCCTTACAAAATGTTTGAGGGGTCTGTTACTAACATGAACAAACTGTTTTCTTCAAAATAGTATAACTGAAGTAGACCTGCTCCATATTGGAATAATGGCGTCGTCCGGTTCTCTTACTCAAGATTACTGATGAGAGAGGTAACTATTGGATTGAATCTAATGATGAATGCCATAACACACACACACACACACACACACACATATATATATATATATATATATATATATATATATATATATATATATATAATAGATATATATATATATATATATATATATATATATATATAATAGGTAATATCTAGAATAGGTAATATCTAGATTACGTTCGCTGATTTTGCAGTGCATACAATCACAGTTTCGAAGTTTCATTAGATTCTCATCTAGCATTGACCAGGTGAACCTAAAAACAGTTGAAGAGAGAAATAATGCTGTTCTTTTTCGAACTTCAACTGTTGATGAGTTCCTTAATCAACGCTCTATTTAGATCAACGCTAGATGAGATTTTAGCTTCAGAACTACGATTTTATGCACTGCAAATTAGCGGGTGTAGCTTACTCTGGATCAACTATTCATCATAGATTTCCCTCGCTATTTCCCTCATCCTAATTGAGTAATTTATTTTGT
Source organism: Prosapia bicincta (assembly GCA_036971475.1). Lineage (NCBI taxonomy): Eukaryota > Metazoa > Arthropoda > Insecta > Hemiptera > Cercopidae > Prosapia > Prosapia bicincta. Next base: position 57,340,947 of record JBAIZL010000002.1, read on the forward strand.
TTTTTAAATGTTTAATAATTTAAGAAAAACGCGTCAGGAAAAATATGTTTTTACCAATATATATATATATATATATATATATATATATATATATATATATATATATATATATATATATATATATTTATATATATATAATTCAGAAAATTTACTATTTTTTTAATTAAATTTTTACCCATAAACAGAACGTATCCCAATAGTTAAATTTATATTTCTTGAACATAAACTATTTACGAATACCAATTAATTTGGTAAAACTGTTTTCATATTAAATAAAAAAAAAAACGATTATTTCTTTTCACTAATCATGTTGAATTTAAAGTAGGTGCTGCTTACGTGTTAGAGTATTGCAAAAGGGAGACATAAAACCAAGATATGCGGTATAGTTCGTCAATCACTGCGTGGCTGAACAGGTAGATTTCGACCGAGACTGAATGCCCCCTATTGCGTAAAATTATGTAGCAGATCATCACGTTACCAAATAATCCAAATATTCCAAACACAAGTTGTATCCAACTATAAACGCTGTTTATTCTAAGACTTATATTTAGCTCTTCAATTATTTCATCAGATTCGAAAGATGAACTATTCTCCATTTTTCTGAAACAATGACAAGAGTGTTAAATTTCTATGCACGAGAAAAACATAATTTCAGGAAATATAAAGGGAGGGGAGTGCGTTTCTATTACAGTGATTTATTTGCTTCATTTTTTAATACGTATTAAAACACCAGGATTGTACATTTAGCGTGAATAGCAAAGTAAACTATGTTTATGGAACAAAAGTCTTAATAGACAGTTATTAGAAGCTTTTCCTATAGAAAACTTAGAACCTTCATCGATTTGCATAAAAATCCGTGAGTAGCTGGAAGGTACTTGGAGGGTCTAATGAGGCTATCCTATTCCTTTTCTGTGGTGGAGTTTTTCTAAATAAATAATAACACCCAAAACCAATAGAAGGACGAGTTACAAGCAGTTCTAATTCTATGAAATTTGGTTGGCAAGTAAGTTATTATTGATTTAATAATGGATCAAAATGTTGAATTTCTTGTGACAAAATGACTGTTCAACCGGTTTTTCACAAATAACTCCAAAGCAATGCGAATTTCGAAACATTTTGTTCGTATCAAACTTGAAGGTAATAAAAAAAGAGATTGCACAAAAAAATCAGTATTTACACCTAAATAACTATAAAATACTTTTTATTTTCTCGATTGAGCTGCAATGGAGTTGATACCATTAAAACTAATCGAGTTACGATGAAAATAAGATGGGACCAGAGATTTCGTTAGGAAATATTGAGAAATAAAATCCTGGCATCACCGCCAACATTGAAATCTATAAAAATAACTATGAGATTTACTTTGTTTTAGTATTTGTAGCGATTTAAATAAATTTTGACCGGTTGTAATTGTTTTTTTTTTAATTACAACTAAACAAATATCAGAGTTTTCCGAATTTCTCAAAAATAGTCTTACTTCAAATATCCTATCAGCAAATAAATGGTAAAACTACTTCAAAGACTTACACACTTTAAAAGAAAAATAGCACAATCAAACAAAAAACAATTACCATTTGTGTACGGCTGGTACTCAGAGCAGCAATTTTAAACTATATAGATCTTGAAACACTAAATTTAAACAATATAAAACGTCATCCCATCTTAAAGTTGACCTATTATTAAAACTAACAGCACTATTATACTATGTTGGGCTGGTGACTGTTTTTTTTAATACATTTTATAATGCAGTAAGATAGGCGGAAAATACTAATCTAACCCATTACTATTAAATATTTGTGTAAGTCAAAATTATGAAACTTCACATTTGACTATGGTTAGGAAGTTTAAAATTTTGATTTTGTTTTTTAATATGGAAGAGATATATGCCATTTTGAGTATATCATATTATTGTTCTTTTATTTTTTAAAACAATATAAAATCCAGAAATATTGGATAATCACTATGTGTAAGTACGAAGCTAAAAGTTTTAATTTAAATTTTCGTCTTTAGAAACCTTATGACCAATTTGATGTAATGACATTTTTAAGAGTAATTTGGACCAAATAATACAAGTCGTACAGCCGTTGATCAGGTATTACGGTTCCTATGTTTTGTTTCTGTTTTTATTCACAATGTATTTATAGTCATCTATTATATGTTACGTCATTATACATAAGTAATTATATTGCTGTTATAATGGAAAACAATGGCTACCTATTTTTCCATCAGCCCCTTACAAAGTTATTAATTTTCAAACTCGATAACTTGTAAGTTTACTAAAATGAAACATAAAAGATTCGCCAAACCTCATTAACCTTGAGTTTGGGAAAACCTTTAAAGGTTAACAAGAATTTAGCTTTGTTTTTACCAAGTAATGATTATCAAATTCTAATTTCTTTTCGAAATTTGATATCTTTATTTAATAAAATAACTTATACAGTCAAAACAATTAAGCACAAATCCGATCTAGTTCAAATTAAAGACTATCTGTGAAAATATTTTTACAGCATTAGATATTTATGAAACATCCAATATATTTACTCTGATTTATTTATTCAATCATTTGCCTCATTTAAAAAATACAACTAAATCTTAATATTGTATTTATTTAAAACAGTTAATAACAATAACATTATCTGACATTTGTTTTTCATAAAAGGAAAGAAGGGCTCCACAAGATATTAAATGTTTCAATTTTCATTTTGATAATTTTCTAAAGCTTATAATAAATATAATTCATCTATTTAATGGAATGCAAAATAATAATTCTTTACATAGTGGTATTAATAATACAGAATGTAATAAATATAAGAACTGCCTTCTTATATCGTCAACTATTTTTGTAAAGTACACTTTAATATTATGTAGCATTCGTATAAACTATAATATAGTCCGAATTTATCATGGATATGCGAGGGAAAAAGTTATTATTAGTAAAAACTGTTTCTGCAGTTAAACATAGTAATATTGTATAATGTTATTGAATCATATTTTAGTAACGTTATGTCTATTTTCAGTTATTGCCAATCAACAATTAAATGGCTTTAGAATGTGTTTCTTGTACCACCCTAATTACTATAATTTTATTTGTTGTACTATTTGAATACAACTATTTATTTACGCAAATATATACGTATATTTAGCATTGAGACTGAATATAACAATTTCTAAGCAAATGTTGTACTTGCAGTATTATTTCATTATTTCTAAGTTATCCCATTATATGCAAGCATTGTCTCCTATAATTCAGTTATAATCACATTGTACTAAGACCCCAATAAAATAAAAACATATATAATGTTAAATTATTCGCTCACGCTATACTGCGCTGCACGGAGCTCATTATAAAAGCTCTTAATTATTTTTATCTCTTTGAAAACATTTAATGTAGTAAACATGCCTGGTCATTTCAGTACTTTATGGGAACATGTACTGTCATTCCAGGTATTCACTGCAATAAGTTTTAAAAAATATCTATTTTATACTTATAAACGCTAAATATTTTAGAATGTAGTTCAGTCATATGAAGGATGTATATTTATGTTAAGGACAACGAACGTCCTCATACATTTATCTATAGTTTTTATTACTTCACCACATAATACTTCAGTTAATATTGACCAGGTTCTAAAAACAAAAAATAAATTCACTAAAAACTCTTCAACATATATTGATATGTTACACTAGCCTATAGTGGTAAAGACTTTTTGATTTATTGTGGATGACCGCTACTATAGCCTAGTGCAACATACCAAGATATGTCCAAGTGATTTTTAGTGAAAAAGTAGTAGTACAAATGAAAATGGAAACAAATAGTCGCCTATAATTTACAAAGAGCGACGAAACTTAAACTGAGTTTTAAAGAAAAAACTTATTTCTGCTTACAATTATTTAATTTGAAAAATAACTCAAGAAAAAAGCCCCAATTATGCCTTTAGTGATATGAAGCTGCAGAAAAAATTATTCTTTTAAAAAATATATAAAAAATTATATTTCATTAATGCCTATTTGTGTTACATATAATAATGTCTATAAATATGCTAAAAACATCACCTAGGCCTGTGTTAGTATTATTTTAACATAATACATCTTCAGTGATATAATCTTCTGTATATATATATATATATATATATATATATATATATATATATATATATATATATCCTCATTGTGTATAACATCTTGGGTTTCTGCCTAAAATTTATATCTAGGAAACAGATTAAGTAAGACCTGAGGCTTTATCTGTTTTAAATAATATAATGTTTACTTCTTACAAACAATGACATTCTTTTATTGAAAAATGTTCTATAACTACATATAAAATTTGCTACCACATTAAAATTGTTTTGTAATTAATGTTAAATTACTTATTTAATATTTGGAGTTCCATTTTTGGCATTTGTTATCACCTGACCATTTCATCCACGCCATTTTGGTTTTGTGACCTAATTCGACATTTTGTCACAGTTGCACTTATTCTTCATTTTTTTAACAAGACATAGCCACTAGAGTGAAAATCACGATATTTCATGAATATTTCTGTATAAAAATGTGCATATCAAGAGGCTCAATTTACCCACAAATATTTCAAATTTAATTTTATCTTATTTCCCAAAAGCGAAGAAAGATTTAACTTTATAATTTTTTCTCTGTATGTTTCCAAATGTCTGCGATATTGGCGATGTTGTTTGCAAAGTTGTGTGGTCATTTTCTCCGATCCCTATAGCTGATTTCTTTGGCGCCCTTCTTTCTGTACCAGCTTTAGTTGGTTATCCTTCCACTCTTCGTTCTTCTATTCTCACCCACTCAGGCATTAATACAAATTTTTGTTTAGAATTAAAAAAAATTGTAACGTAGTATTTCACTGTCTCTAACAATATTCTTATTAACGTCTATTATTATTTGAGCTTAGTCCAATTTTTATACTTTATTTAATTTAAATTTTTTTAACTCGATTATTTTATCGCGTTTAGTTTTACTTTTAGTTACTTGAAATTTATTCACTGTTCAACTTTAAAATTATCATATTTCAAGAAGGATTTTCTTTTCTTTTACGAAAAATACTAAGGAAAACGCAACACAAAGCGATATTGAAGAAGTTGTGATACCTCCCTAAAAGCTTTGGACACACACACATGTTTAATTACCAGAAATAATAACTTAGCACTGCATATTCATTTCCTTATACTTTTGGAAATTTCGTGAAAGAGCGGAGCAGTATGAAAGTCCTTTATCGTCGACATTTCAAGCCACGGTAATATTTTCGTCTTTGTCCAAGCTTCACTTACCCTTACACCGGTGGCAAAGCGCCCAATCACAAAATTTCTACAGTATCTAATGATGTATCAGATTATGTGAAGTCATTTTTCTGGGCTTGGTATTGTTTCCGAATTTAACCGAGATAAACTGATATAATTATAAAGTAAATAATTGAATAAATATCCCCTGTAGTGGCTTCGCCCAAGATATATTGAGTAAAACACTAAATCTGTAAGTCGGAGCGCAACGATAATGCTTACCATATATCAGGCTAACCTAGATTTTATCGGCACGATAACTCGTTTAACATTTTAACAGACCTTATATTGGTGTACACAGGATTGCATTTTTTCCAAGCGTTCTTGCTTTGATTTGTTAGTTTTTATAGTGTGTGTACATCATAGTTTTTCTATGACAATGCTAAATATAGTTATTTTCTCATAAATTTAACTGTTATCATTTACCGATACATTGTATTCATAAGGTACGCCAAACAAACTAGTCATTTTTCTATGGATCTTCTTATGGATCTAAAGTATAAACCTAGACAAATGTGTACCTTGGAAAACTAAATTTTACAATAAATAAATAAAGTATAGTGCACAATATTTTTCCAGTTTCCAGGGATTAGAAATAGTTCGAAATATTGATATTTACGGTACTTTTCCGAACAACATAGTTTTTTTTCAATGTGTACATTACAGACGTAGACATTTTCGAAACACATACAGTTATAAATTATTAAAAATACTTATTACAAAATAATGAGGTGAGCATAAATCATTGTCTGTTGAAGGCATCCAAATCAGATTTATATCCAGGTTAAGAATATAACGGATTTAGGAATGTGACGGTAGGTGGTCTACGTAATTGGTTGGGATGATATATGATTGAAATATTAAGTCATTAATCATATTTCAATGTAACCTCGTGTGACAAAACTCCACAAACTTACCACTGTAAAATTTAATATTACTACTATAATTAACTTCTAAGCTTATAATCAATGTACGAGTCCCACCTCTCATTATAGTGTTATGAATTTTACATTGTTGAAAAGAATTGGTTTTTTAACATTAGAGAGCCTTCAATTTAATTAATTATAGATTTATTTATCATATTCAGAATGGAAATTTATATATTTTACAAATTGTTTATAGTAATAAATTAAATATTCCCAACACAATTTAGTTCGATTTCAATTGCTACTGTAATACTGTCATGGCACAAGTATAAATAAATTACACCGAATGGTTTTATTTCAATAATTTAATTTAAATAAATTGAAGGTAGATTTAAATTATAAAAATATGGCTTTAAATCAATATGGCATTTAAAATTTGGAATATATACTCGTATTAAAAATAAATTTACATACTGAAACCGGCAATATAGAAATACCTTTTCCTGGAACACATTTTTGAACTTAAATAACTTACATTTTTCTTAAATAAATAGGTCTATATTTTGTTTCGAATTGCTAAATTATACTTATATTATCATAATGTGATTTAAGACAGTAAATTTACCTAAAATATACAGAGGCTAAATAATATATATAGATACATATATTATATATACATACATATATATATATATATATATATATATATATATATATATATATATATATATATATGCTGCATTTATTATATCAGATTACTTATAATAGGTCATGCCTATATGTTTTGCCTTAAATTTGTTTTACTTTTATAAATAGTTACTTTTGAAAATATTTATGTCGAGTAAAGAAGCAGAATTCTAACTCTGTGGTTTTCCAACGACGTGTGCTCGGCTCGCAGCTTGTGGAATGGAAACACGATATCAACATACAAATAGGATAGCGTCTCCACAATAAGAAAAAGGAGCATATCGCAAGAACCGCTTTGAATTTACCTCACGAAAGTGTAATTTGGTGTTACGATTTCCTTTAGTCCCTCCTTATTGGTTCAGGCTTCTCTGAAATCCTAATAAACCCAAAATAGCATAACGGTCACGATAGTAGTTTGAGAAACACCATTTGGTTTTACATTATTTGTAGCAACATTTACCCTTTTGATATTTTGATTTAGACAGCGAACAATATTATTTATATGAATATTCGCAACCTAGGTATTCTCTCTCTCTCTCTCTCCCTCTCTCTGTATATATATATATATATATATATATATATATATATATATATATATATATATATATATATCGCAATATGTTTTCTTGTGTATTAATAAAGAACAAAAGTCAAAAAACAAATACAAGAATTGTATTTGAATTTACAATTCAAAGCTTTTCGTTGGCTAACAGTACCAACATCATCAGGAATATTCCTGATGATGTTGGTACTGTTAGCCAACGAAAAGCTTTGAATTGTAAATTCAAATATAATTCTTGTATTTGTATTTTGACTTTTGTTCTTTATATATATATATATATATATATATATATATTTTAAAACAACATAGGCTATTCAAATACAAGAATATTTATTATTTTATATCCAAAGCTTTTCGTTGGCAAACAGTACCATCTTCATCAGGAATGAAAATTACAAATTTTAAGGCAATAACAAATTTAAGGCAAAACATATAGGCATGACTTATTATAGGTAATCTGATAAAATAAATGTATGTATATAAATAAATATGTATATAATATATGTATATATATATATATATATATTATTTATCCACTGTATATTTTAGGTAAATTTGTTACTGTTTGCCAACGAAATGCTTTGGATATAAAATAATAAATGTTCTTGTATTTGAATAACCTATGTTGTTTTAAATTATTAAACAAGAAAACCAATTATATATATATATATATATATATATATATATATATATATATATATACATGTGTGTGTGTGTGTGTGTGTGTGCGTGTGTGTGTGTGTGTGTGTGTGTGTGTGTGTGTATGAGTGATATTTGACACTAGGAACAATTACATCTTGTTTAATATATATTCAAGTCTTTTACCTTAATATTCATTTGAAATTGGTCACTTATTTTACATTCTGAAATGTTTCCTGTAACATTCATCATTTTTTCAACAATGATTATGTCTTCACCGTAGATTAAATTTCGGGTCAGATATGTTGTTTCGACGCTAATAATATTGTAAACATATTGACTACCATACAGAGAGCAATTAGTAAGAAGAACGCTATTTTTAGGCACAAAATATAATCAAGGTATTGAAATGACAAAAAGAAATTAATTTTAAACTACACCTAATGTTCTACTTTGAATTGTAATATAACCATTGTATATAACAAATTAATCCACTAATTTAAATTTCGATAAATTTTATATAAATATTTGCAGAAGAATAAAAAGTTTATTGTACGGATCTGTTATAATCAGTATTTTTTACTTTGAAAAATATTTTTTGTAACAAAAATTCGTTTATATTCTGCCTCTATGATACTAAATATATTAATAAACTATACATAAATAATTATCTCATTTACTTGAGTTTTTTCAAATGTTCTTTATTGATGGAAGAGTATGTCATATTCAAATAAATGTTTACTTTTATTATTTCCTTTTACTATTTCATATAATAAATATCTCCAGTTATAGAATTGTCTGTCTGATTTACATTATTCAAAACTGACTAAACTATTTCCAAAGCGTGGAAATGTCTATACTTTTCACTAGTTTTTTTTTAAGATAGAGCTACATAAGAATAAAATACATTCTAATACATTTTATCAAGTGTACTATTTTATATACGACAAGTGTTATATAGATTGAGCTACTCACCTACTTGTATATTGATTTGCTTTTACAAAATAATTGAAGTTAAATTTTATTCTATTATTTTAGTGACATATTTAGTAAGCTTAAATAGCTTACATTGTATTTCAACGAACAGATATTTCTTCCTTCTGCAAAATAGATTTTTAATGGTTATTGTTATACATGTTCCACTTAGAAATACGAGCAACGTTATAATTGAAACATTTCTTGATTGAAAACAGTAATAAAACCTAATTACATCATATTCAAGTGTAACACCAAATTAAACGATAAACATTTACAGAAACTGTTGTACTATGATAATGTTAATTACAATAAATTAATTACCAATAAATCTATGTATAATAAAACCAATTGAACACATTTCCGTGAAATATATACCATATGCATGTTTACAGATAATACATAATAACCATATCTTCACTAATAGGTTGCATGATACTTAATTTGAAAGAAGCCTATATAAAAGTAAAAATATAGACAGAATTATTAGAAACTTGTAATCACAAACATTCGATGGTGTCTGTACTACTAGTCGTCAAAAATTTGACTGAGAACGTTTAGATCGAGAAATCATGACTAAATTTAAATGAGATGAAACATATATAAAATATGGTAGGCCGGATAAGTTTTATACGGCTAAAATATAATATTTCTTGCTTTCGAAGAATATACACGTAACCTTTATATAAAACTGAAAGTTAAACTGACTGTAAGTGACTAAATACCTGTAAAAGCCACGATTAGTTTTTGTACCATTCTATATGAAATAATTTTACTTCTTGGTATATAATTCTTGTTCACTAAGATCATTTTATGTGCTGTTTTATTTTTGAAAATATTTATTATTCTTTATAATTACAATATTGGGTCTAGGATAGATTTCTTAGACTAACGTAGTTTTTTTCAAACTATGTTTTATATAGCTGGAATATTTAATTGCTAAATAGAAATATACTCTACTGGGTGTTATTTTGAATTTTTATAGAAAATAAATTATATTTAATTACAATAAAATAAATTAAATGTTAAAACTATATACATTTGTTTCCAAATGTGATATTAAAAATCAAATGTTTAATACAATGTTTTCAAATGTGATATACCGTATGTGTTCTTAGTTGAAATCCAACAATTTAATATATACACTGAGGCTTTAACATTCCTTATTCTTATTTTTTCTACCAAAAATAAATTTACCAAATAAATTCTGGATGTCATACACAAATAGAACCTTTACATGTGTTACATGTAGTAAACGTAAAGTAATGAAAATACACACAAGTGTTTGTAACTTTTATTCGATTAGACACTATTTGTTTGTAAAAAAAATACTAATGTATATTGATTCAAATGAATACCGGAATTATTCTAGAATAGATATTTTTACATATAAATAATTGAATGCACTAAACAATATTCTTACTTTCAACATTATTTACAAATAACTTATAAAAACCGCAAGTATAAAATGGACAGTGTTTTTGTTTCTCAGTGGTTGTGTTTGTCTGGACTGTAGTGAGAAATGATCTAAATCCATCCCATACATCCAGCTTATGTTTAAGAGGCTCGTAATTCTTACCTTTCAGAAAGACTTACTTAGTTGAGTAAATAAATACGTCTCAGGTTGTGCGGCAGTTGTATTTATTCTACAGTCTCTTGCTTCTCAAAGATTGATGAAAAGTGCTTTTTAAAATATTATTTAAACATTTTATTTCTAATCTACTATAATATATTGTCGAGTTACAAATATTTTGTTTCACATTCTTTCAAAAATTATTTATTTACGTATTATTTATTTAGAACGCCAGTGAAATTAACAAATGTTTCACTAATGGGTTTTCTAAATAAAAAGCTAGTCCGATTATTGAAATTGCATTTTACAATCACAGCATATGCTATACATACTTTTAAATAAATTTACAGTGTTTACTATCAATAAAATTTTGTTACAGTTGATAATATTTGCCTATGTTGATACTGTTTTTTACATAATTATTTAAACTAGAAATATCATGTAACACTTTACTCTCCTAACACATAATAAGTAGTTTACTATAAAAAAAAAAAAAAAATTCGTATTTAAATGAATTTCTACAAACGTTCGTCTTATTTTAGTTGGCATTACTTTTACAAACTTTTGTAATCATTTGAATAAAATGATCTTCACATTATTTGGAGAGTTTACCCTAATTTCACAATTTGATCGTAGTGCACATCTGCTTGTCTTGTAAAAGGATAAAACGCACACACACACACACACACATATATATATATATATATATATATATATATATATGTGTGTGTGTGTTTGTATATATATATATACATATATATATATATATATATATATATATATATATATATATATATATATATATATATGTGTGTGTGTGTGTGTGTGTGTGTGTGTGTGTTTAATGGAAATGTGGATATTTGAAATGATATCAATGTCTGGATAAAGGACACATGCATTGCGTCATATTTAGAAGCCAGAATGAAACTTTTTTAAAACCTGACATATTTCTTTAGAAGAATTTTGAAAGCCTGATTATATTGTTTTTAATCAAAATTTAAAAAATTGAGTAAATATATGATTATTTGTAACAAATAATGCTAAAAAGGTGCACCACTTGTAGAAGGGTTACGCCGAACATCAACACAGTTCTATAGAAAATAATTACTTTATATTAGTAACTCCAGCGCATAACTTGTAACATCCTAATTCATTCTTGGCAGTCGGACCTATCAGGGTTATTACAGGATCTGAGATAAAACAACCTTCACCCCAACTAATGAGTAACTATCTGTTGCTTGGTTCACAATACAAGTTCATTACATTTAATGTAATATACTACAATGTTTCTTTCATTTTAAACTGAAAACATATTATAATACAATAATAAAACTTCTAAAAATATTCCAAAATATATTTTAATTTTCTAAAAGGCAATTAGTGGAATATATTACACTGGCCGCCTCCAGTGTATTTTCGTACGTATTATTATTATTTAAATTCCGTAAAATTAAACGGAATTCATGCATACAATGTATATACTCGTATAATGTGTATAATAAATATAATTAGTAAATAAACATTTTATTGTGATCGAACTCTGCTGTGTTAAGGCATAAGCAATAAAATACAGGAAAAATAGACATTACTATATGAATGATTTTTATGAAGGCGTTATTTCTAAGGGTATATAGAGGGTAAGAACTGACTATCTTCACAGATGTCATTGTGTGAATCTGTCCCTTGACGGTATTTGCCCTCCTACATCTCTGAATGACATTATTTAGTAAAACCTTCTGCAGCAATGCTGTTCGTTACGTCACGATCAGTAGAAAACGATTTCACAGCTAAGAAACAAAATCAATATATCTCTGTGAACTAAAACAATATTGTCTTTTATGTTGTTTCTATAATATTTTGTAAATACTAACTAGGCAATCATAAATATGATATATTTATCCTAGGAAGCTTATAATGGAGGCTACAGGCAATACGTCAACACTTCCTTATACAACGAGCAAAAATCACTTTTTCTCTTTTCGTTTCGCTTTCTGACTCTAGATACATGATAAATTGGAATGAGTATTAATATTTTATCGAGATATATATTTATATATTTTTTTTTTTAAAACAATAACATTAGTATCCGTTTCAATGGGTAATAGAATAATAAGAATCACGTTTCACTTTATTTTACAATCTTTCAATTTTCTTTCTAAACTACTGTACTATGTTTGTTGGCGTTCAATATATATCAAATGAAAATGTTAGCTTTTTTTGTAGCCAAAAAACAATTTTTACTAGACATTTTACCACAACCTTATTTACTAAATTCTACACAAGATTTTTTGTAATTTCCTGATTGTAGTTTTTTATTTTCCTCTTATATTTGATTTCTTCTCTTAAGATTCTCGTCTTTTATTGGTTGAGTTATGACTACCAAAATAATTGTCAGAGTCAAGCTTGTCAGAGTCATGTCAGCTTCCAAACCTATCAAATTAAAAAATATTCAGTACATTATTTGGACTCGTAATAAATAAAACAAAATTAAAACATGCACTAACTAAATGTATAATAAATATAAAATAAATTATCATTTTATTGGTTATAGAATCTGCCTGTAATATCTCAAAACTATTGCATTGATATTGTTTGTTTTTCAACGGTTATTTTAAAAACTAATATTTCAAAGAGTATATCAGGGTCAGAACTGAATTTCCTCACTGAGGTCATTGTGTGAATCGGTCCCTTGACGGTATTCCCTTCCGACGTCTCAGAATGACATTATTTAGGCACCCTTCTGCTGCAGAGCTGTTAGTTACGTCACGTTCTATAGAAAATGTTTTCACCAAAAATAAACAAAATGAATATTTGTCTCACGACTAAAAAATATTGTCGTCCATGTTTATATTGTACTTTTTATATACTCGCAAGGTATTCATAAATACAATTTATTTGTCTTGGGAAGGTTATAATAAAGGTTAGAGGCAATACGTCAACACTACCTAATATAACACGCAAACATAAATTGGCTTTTCGTCTCCCTTTCTGACTCTAGATACATTATAGATTGGAATGAGGTTTAAGTACGTGGCTCTATCTCTCAACTAAACCACCCTTCTAAGAGCATGATCCCAGGAACAATACATGTAAAGGCATATAGGAAAGAACACCTCTCTCATAGGATAGATAATATTATTTAGTTTAACTTTATAAATATATATATAGACTAACTGTTTGGGCTGAATTCATATTATAAGTGTATAGATTTTCAGGGTGTAAAACTTCATAATTATAAATGGAAATGGAAGAAAACATGAGTTTTTATTTTAAAAAAATCGTTTTCAATAGGCATCAACTACACAATATATGTTAGTGTGAAAGTTTCTCAAGACTTACCTTTCATTTGAGTTTTCCCTGTGAATAATTCTTAATAATTATAATGAAATTATACCAAAAAATTTACTGTACTACATACAGTTAGCACATGGTTGTTTAGCTATGCAGAGTAGTTTTGAAATAAAAATTTTGTATGGGATATTTGTTACTTCAATTCACTTATGTTGTACTTATTCTTCATAGGTAATTACCTTTCAGATATGAATATCCTTCAGAATAATACGTTTCAAATATGTAACCACAATAGCTACTAAATATTTATTACTATATCAATGTTTACGTATGACGAAGTATAGACGTATATCCTAGTATAGAATAATTCTGTCCTCATGAATTGGCACTGAGGCTTGTTATATGTTGATACTTCAAATTTATTAGAGGGAATCTCTTTTCTCCACGAAATCGTTTTCTACTAAAGTTTATAAAAATTAATTCTTTTTGTCTTATATCTGTCGGACAATACCTTTAAAGAAATATATAATAAATAAACATTAATAAAATTATCTATATTTATAATTAATTATACGTAATAATTATATTTACGAATTTAATTTTACAATAGGAATTCGTAATTTATTATAACATCTTAATTAATTATCTTCTAAAGTAATAAGTAACATATTGTTTTAATATTTCAAAAGCATTTTTATATTAAATTTGTTTTATTATTTACTAAGTTCTACTTCTCATAAACAAGTTATTTGGAGTAAAACAAAATATTGGTCAGCGTATTGCTTGTTTGGTGAATGATAACCATGTTTAACCTGATTTTGATCTAATGGAATATGCTGAACCAATAAATAATATTTTTACAAGATCTTTAAACTCTGCTTTTATATTTACATTTTATTGTACCTATTGTAAAACCAATCATAATATAATTATTGTAAGCTCTTTGAGAAAGAGAAAAATATGCAAATATTGTTTACCTTGGTTTGGTTTACCCTACTCATGGTTCTTCTGTGACAATCCAAGTTAAATTACGTACAAATAACAGTAGATTCTCTATTTGATACACTTGTGTAAACGTTTATCAATAGGTTTGTTTAACTAAGTTTGTTCAACAATAGACTTTGAATAGCGAATACTTTCAGAAAATAATTTTAAAATACTTACAAGCAAATTAAATTCAATTGAGAGATCCAACAGGTTTTTTCTCAATAAATCGTTCTTACTTCAATTATTAATTATAAATTTCTTATAAATAAATTCCATTTACTTTAATTTTATTGGAGAAGTTGTAATTTATCTAAGATAAAACGTTACTGAGCTTCGTCTGACGATAACAATACCTGTAAATGTTAAAATATTATTAAAATATTAAATGTTAAAATATGATTGCGTTAAATTTGGATCTAGGCTATATTATTTATAAAACGATAATTCTGATTAAATCCGAACGAAATTCTCATTTAATCCTGTTTTTACTAATTAATATGCTATTTAATATGATTTAATATTATATAAATCAGAAAAAAGCATTTATTCAAGGCTTTAAACTATTTTTATTAAATCACAAATTATACAAACATTATACTTAATCGCATCATTCCCTTCTGCCCTCCTCAAGGTCTCTCTCTTTGTGATTGGCATCCGTCATAACATAAGTTCCATTCATGAACTCATTTTGAACTTAATCTTCCAGTTTACTTGAGAAAACCAATATTTTATAATCTAAATTATCTGTCTCCAACAATTTTCCATGACTTTGATTACCAAGCCTTTTGTAATTTTTTATGGACCAATAATATACTTTATCATAAGAAGGTGCACCTCATTTAATAAATATTATTTCTTTTATATCCTCTTTTATTAATTTTACGTTATTTGTAAAGATAACGTCATTCAAGCTGTTTAAATTTGCTAATCATTTCATAACGTAATATGACACCTTATCTCTAATACAGCACTTACATTTACAAACCTTTTAAAATCAATAACTAAGATCTATAAGCGCTCTTTTGTTAGAAAGCGTAATCATTTTTGTATTGATTAGAAAGACTGCACAAGATAATTATTACATTTCATGCACTTTCTCGTCTTTAGTAAATTCTACAACATTTTTTACAAATGAATAATAAAATTTGGTCATACTGAAAATTAACAATCTGTTATATTTTGATAGAAAAAACCAATATAAATATACATTACCAATATACCTTGAAAAAAATGATTTGCTAATTATAGTTTAACTAAAATAAATTAACGCAATAACTATTTTGTACGTTCATAAATAACAAAACCTAAAATAGAGCTCAGTAATTTTCTTGTGTATTGAAAATGAACTATTATATTAAATGATTTACATTCAATGTACTTATTCAATACTTCCAACCCTTAAACCTGTACAATACAATACAATATATTGTTTTTACCAGTAGATTTAAACTCCCTTCCTTAAGGAGCCATCCAAAGTTCTTCACAGTGAAGTAAAGTATTTAACATTCTTCAAATGTAAGGCAATTTTAGTAATATTTTATATATTCACTCTGAATTTAGCATGATACGTCAAGTTAATCTACTCTTTGTTGGAGTTAGTTATTTGAACTCATTAGTTTGCTCACTCTTTTATTAACTGAGTTTGAATCTCTTCATAATGAAAGACTGTCTTCAACATATATTTCCAATCTATATATTCATGATGATAATCTCGATTTAGCAATGTTAATAGACATTCAAGTGTCTGTGAAGGTACTATGACTAATTTCCTAGTTATGCCTACTTGGCATGATAAGGGTCTTTCTTAGTTTTCCTCAGTAAGTGATTAAAAACATGACGAAATGTGTTCGATAAATATAAAGATAGTGTACCAGAATTACTTTTAGAATAACTGTGATTTTTTTTAGATTTATGGCCAACCCACTATTTATTACTCTCATATATCCCAAACTAATGGCAGCGTACAAAATGGGCTGCGTGCATTTAGACCTATGTTATATTTGACTCTTACTTTCTGCACACTTCTAATTTGTATCCTTATATGGAATAAACTTTATAATTCACCCTGATATGTATTTATGGGAGCTATTTTTAGGTATAAATAATTTTTAAAAAAACCTTCACTGCTGGTATGTTTTGCTAAATTTACACTTATTAAATGTTTACAACTACGCAGTAGAAAAACGTAACTAAACACTTTCAAGGGGTTTAAATGGTGTTAAATTTACACCACCGCATTAAAATGTATCAACTATTTTTGTAAACGATTTAAATTTCAACTAAACAATTACGATTTTTGTGTGTTTTTGTTACACAATATACGGGTTTAAGTTTCTATGTAAAATCTCTATAAAGCGTATATGTATAGAAACACAGTAGGAATTTATTATGCACTAGTTAGATTCAACAAAACGTATGTGTTTTTATCAAGGTATTCCTTTTACTACAAGCTTTGCATTGTTATGCCAGGCTTTTATGTGAAATATTTCAGGAAACTGTAACAATGTTATATTGCAGGTTTATTTATTTTTAATATTCTTCTACCCTACATTACTTCAACATTTCACTATATACCTATTCCCACTGTATGAGAATGCTTATTCTCAATATGATGAGTATATTTTACAATATCCCCTAAGACAAATAATAACTCTAATATACCTCTAACTATTTGTTGTACAGTTTATACTGTTTTTAAGGTAACTTTTTAAAACAGGAAGAAATTTTGATATTTGTATTATCATACACAATTTATTAATTATTAATAGCTTTATAATAATTCAAAATTATTAATAAACTAAAACTATTATTATTATTATGATTAATACAAACAACTATCCAATGTTTTATCAAATGTGTAATATGTTTCCTAACAAAATGACATTTTTTCATTTATTAATAAGATAAAATATTTTTGTCTTTACTATACTAATATTGTAACTTATATCAAAAGTAAAATGATAGCTTTTATTATTATTATTGATGACATTTCATTTTCAACAAACACGGTTTGTTAGATGCAGCATCAAACATAAACTTTATATAAGCAAATATCTCTCGTTAATGCTTTAAGCTTTTTTCTTCGACCTCTGTTTGAAATTTAGAGTTTTTTGTGTGTACCTCGTTATCCATATCAAAGTATATTTACCCCGTTATACCTGTCTATTAATAGTGGAGCGAAAAGACATATTATATTTACAAACAGACACTATGCCTCTGATAGGTTAGTACAGAATATACTTTAATAACTGAGCATAATAACCTTTCTGTCCACGTATTTACATTTAAATATCGCTAATGAAGATAGTATTGGTTTGAATAAAGAAAACAAAATCAATTAAACATAAATAAATAAGTTAGGTATAGAACGTATCTACGTTAATCAGTAAAAAATATTGAAAAACAAATAATAATAACTTTGTAATACAATAGCATTATGCCTATAAAATATATATTTTTAGATAGGTTTTCATACAATTATTTTTCGTACACCAAAATTTTTAAACTAGTTAGCCTAACAAAAAATTAACATGCTCTTTAAAATAGTTTTGATCACATAGTTGAGTATTGATATTTTTTAGTAAAACTACCTGGAATGAGTACTTGGTATCCAATTGGTAGGGATGAACATTAAACACGAAAAGAAATAAACAATATTTAATACGCATCCCTTTCCTTACTGCTGTGTAATTCAGCAATAAACTGACGAGTTTTAATTGTAATAAAATAAGAACAAAAAATACAGAAATTTATGATAGATTAACAAATTATTTCAAATAAAAATTAGCAAAGTTTTGTCACATCTCAATAAACTTGTTACCTTTCACAGTAAAATCTTATACGTATTCATTTATATTCTCATTGTTAAAATGCTGTAAAATAATCACCTATAGATACATGGAAGTAAATTTATTTCATTGGATGTTTTGTGGATCTGTATTGTTAACCTAATTACTTTGCAAAATAAAATCTTTAGGTGAGGAGAAATTAAAGGTGAGTTTTGTACTTTCACACTCATGAATTTGTTTTGAAGCCTCACACAATAGGCACTTCATTACTAAGTGACCTAGTAAACATGCTGCCGAGAAAGGGAAGTTCAAATATTTTCCCCACGCAATGTTTACTCGGAATGGTAGTAGTATTATTAGTATACCTCTTTTCGGCCGCAACGTTTACTCGGTCTAGCGCTAGTTATATTTTCCCCACGCAATGTTTACTCGGCATGGTAGTAGTATTATTAGTATACCTCTTTTCGGCCGCAATGTTTACTCGGTCTAGCGCTAGTTATATTTTCAACAATCAACGTTTATGCGGTACTGTAACCGTTTTTCTATTATTCAACTCTTCGTTCACAATGATTACTCATATTGTTTCTACAAGCAAACAATTTATACGAAAAACTGTATATAAACAAAATCTTTTAAAAAGTAAATTCCGAGTAAAAATGTAAATACATTTGAGGATTTAAAAAATTAAAAAAATAAAGGAACAGTAGAACATTTACGGTCAGTACTCGCCAGAACGCAATCTTTTGATAGCTTATCTCTTCGATACACCTACCATATTAATCAGTACGCTTGTAAATGAACCGTCTTGCATAAAACTCCGAGCTTTTAGCTGTGTCACTATTTACTGTTCATTCCCTGTCTACCAGCTTTACAATTCAACACCTACACTGATACATTCACTAGATCACTGTGTTATATCTAACACGAATTTTACAGGATTTTTCATGGTGATCATTCTCATATTGTCTGGCTACAATTTAAGTAAGTAATACATGTTCTGTTTGGTGAAATGCCTTATAAATTATCTTACATTTTTTAATTTTTATAATACGTTTGGAAATGGTGTTTTTGATTGTTATATTTTTTTTTTTAAATAATTAAAATATTTTCAAATATGTATATAGTAAGTAAAATTTAAAATTTATTAATGAAATACCCACAAAAAATGAAATGAATTAACACACACACACACACACACACACACACACACACACACACAGACACACACACTCCCCTCTCTCTCTTAATATTCGGATAGTCATAAATTATAGTTAACGTGATAAATGAATTTTATGTTATTTCTCCATTTTTCATACTAAATATACTCACTAAATGTGTACTAAACGGCCTGATCAGGCTAACAGGACATTTTATTACCTTTTTAAACTTTTTTTTCTACCTTTTTAGAAATATTTTTGGCTTATTTTATTAATGATTAAAAGGTGTAGTTAAAAAGAAATTTTTTCTATATAATTTAAAATATACTTTCCTTTAACAGGAATTAGAGACCAAGTTAGATACAATGCTTTTTCTTTAACTGATGTTAGAATCTGTAGAGTAAAAATATCAAAAGAAATCTTTTACAATACACACTAAAGGAGTCTTTCCTTTGAGGAAACTTCTGTCATTACCGCAGCAAACTGTTTGACCTGTATCATTACTGTCAGTTATATCTCTCTTGCTACATTTGTTTTTTTTACTATTAGGGGAAAAATATTACAATTTTTTTTTAACGTTCAACTTTGTAAGATGTTATTTGTATATTTATTTCATTATAATATTCGATATTATATGGACTTCTTTTAGAAACATATGAGTTACTTGTATTTGTAGCAATAACAATTTATATCTCCAAAGTACTAGCAGATAACTTAGGTCGCTTTAAAAACTTTTTAATTTCGTGCCTGGTCCTTATTTTTACAGTGTTGGCCTCTCTGAATGATCTTTAGCGCTCAACTTATTTTTGAACAAATACAAAAAATTATACAATATGTATTCAGCTAAATGTACATGATCTCACCAACACAGTTTAAAGATAACTAAAAGTAAACATTAATTGACAATTCATTGTGTATGTAATTTATGCCTGTTTATTACAGATTTTATCTAATGTTGAATTTAATGTTGAAATTATGAGTCATACAAATCGTATTTATTTATTACAATTGAGAATATTGATATTAGAACACATAAATCACATACTGAAATGCCTTTTTATGTTAATTCAACTTTATATTTTAACAGTTTATGACGTAAAATACCAGTCATAATAAAATAAGGAATTATTAGTTTTTAGTAGTGAAATAATGTAAACATTAGCGATTCAACTCAACAAATAAAATAAATTTATTAGTTATAATAGTAAATGATAAGAACTGTATTGTAATAGATCCAATGATAATTATAAAAGGACACAATAATGAAAACGAATATTCAATGATGGTGAATTGAATCCAATATCCAATGATGATATAGAAAACGAAATTAATATTATTCTCATATAAGTAACACAAAGAAACATCTACAGATAGCGTCAATTCACATAACAGATTTGCCCACAGAGAACTCGAAGTGGTAAATATTGAGTTAAAGTCAAGGTATTTCATATCCGCAATACCTCAATTAACACCTCGGTTATCGGAAGTAATAGGGGGAGGGTTTCACGGATAATTTAAAACTTCGAACTCTACTGAGGGAACAGGAGGCGGGAAATGAATCGATGTACATTCCAACCAAATACCGAGTATAAACCGTCAGTGATCCTACACTTATTCACAGCTTGTTACAGGAATTGTTTTCTTTCGATTTACTACCAATTCGACTCCAAACGATTAAAGACTGGTTGTAAAATATTTTATAATTAGTGAGGCCTAATTAAGGCAAATTTATATTGAATATTTTTATTTTTAAATTAGTTAAATAGTAGATATCCCTCGTACGCTAATTCTTAGGCAATACTTATATAAATTGTAATTCTTCAACACAATTTTAATATTACTGAATTTTTGAATAATTGATAATTATTTTGAATATCGAGTCGAAAGTTTATTTATATCGTGCGAAGTTTCGGCAACTGATTTCTTGCCCTTATCAACCCTGTAGTGATATTAAACAGAAAGTCCTTAGAATTAATGTTCAAGTGAGTTATGGGAGGAGGCAAAACATCAAACCCCCTACACTTTACTAAGAACTTTCTTTGAGCTGTAGCTCTGCTAACTCCTCTTTCCGCACAACCATATAAATAAACTTTCTGCCTTTCCGTATAAAGAAACTTTTGACTTGATATTCAACCAGCTTGTCACTTATTCAATGAATATCTAGCGTGATCTAATAAACATAAATAGTTATTGAAATTTTATTTCTTAAAAATTCTAATTTACCTAATTCTATTGAAAATACAAAATATTTGGTAGCGGTAATAGATAAATGTTTATTATATTGTGTGCATGATTAGGTACCAGTGAAGCATAGGATCGCATTGAGCTTTGAGTATCAGTAACTTAGGTTTTAATTGCAAGATTTCATATAAGGCCGTCTAAACACTTTTTTACGCTCCGGATACAATAACTGCGTTAAATTGCCTATAAACAAAAAACAATTATGAATTAAATGTCTAGAGAATTTTGCTCTTTAAAAAACAATGTAATTAAAAACAATAATAATAGTAGAATTTTCTCTTAAGAGATTCCTTGATTTGAACCCCTTTCGATATCTTTGTATGGGGTCACACGGCCGTGTCATATTCCATTTAATAGAGCTCTCAAGGGACCCACGTATTAACGGTCGGAATCGACTCTCTAGATATTCTAACACAAGTTCACTAAACACATAAGTAATAATTTTTTAAAAATATTGTTGTATTCAATATACACATTCTTCATTTACAATAAATAAAAATAAAAATCTAATAGTGTTTTTTAGAAAGAAATTGAAAGATATTTATTATTTTTTTAACGAATCAAGTTTTCGATATTTAATTAAATATATGTTTTAGTTCCGAAAAAAACGAGATATTTGGAAATTCGTAAAATGATCTACTTATAAATAGATTATATGATTTGAAATAAACTATAGGGTACCTTAAAAAAATTAAATTTAAACATTCCATAAAACAATCGTAATTTGATTTAAATTGCGTAGCTTATTTATGAAATATAATATAAATTGCTAGAAAGGTGAGTGTGAAATTAGGTAAAAATTAGAATAGTTTGACCCGAGCCAAGACATACTGATAAAAAATTATGTAAATAATTACGGAGGGGTGGAATATTTTCGTAGTGCTTACGTGACAGATTTTCTAAACGGATAAACAATATGTTTTTAATTATATAGCCCTTAAAACTCGTATGAAGTCTGAATTTCAATTGTGTTTAAACTATAATATATTCAAAGAAATTTATTGAAATAATTATAAGCTAGGGGGAAAACCTTTTACAAAAGGGGAAATGTTTCCAATATGGTTATATCGTCTAGTTTGACTTGAAATAAATTGTAACATATGTTTTCATAAAACAGCTGATTATATGTCATTAGTTATGAGGTGAAACAGCTGTTTTAACAAATAGGTCATGTTACTTTATTTTTGTAATTGAAATTTTTAATAATATATTTCTTAGTTTACCTGAATAGAAATTGATTTTAATTTTTTTAAAGTTATATTACATTTTGTGTATCACTACATTGTACTTATAATTATTAAAACGTTATACATCTTTGACTACAAATCAAGATAGTTACAAACCCGTTATGTAGGCTAAATTTTCTAACACAATTACCATCATCAGAAGGTTACAAATGAACTAGTAACTTATTTTGTTGCTAAGAGTCTAATAATTATTTACCATTTTACCTTAGTATAAATGTTAAGTTATATTTAACACGAAATGAAAAGAGGCTTTCAGATAAGCCTTTGGGGTATTGTTATTTAGTGTAGGAATATACTCAGGTACACTACTTCTCACACAAAATTAATCTTTTTTATGATTGTTTTCGGCCTCTATGACCTAATCGGTGATTAATCTACACTCACTGTAAATTAGGGGAACATAGTTTCAAAACTTACATACCTTATAAAAGATTTTACTGTCAGATATTGTGTAACAGTGTATATCTCTTCATAATTAGTTACACAAGCTGAGACAAATCTCATCATAAATAAATGAATGCTTTATTCTATTATTTTCTAGATAGTCAAATGTAAGATCTGATAATAAAACCAAATTATTTGAATAAATATAGTACGAATAAGAGAATATATACATTATATTTAGTAAAATCTTTTAATTTTTTATGTCTTTATATATTTTATATTTCATTAAAATTTCTAATACGGGTAAAGTATTACTATGGAAAATCTTTGCTTGCTCAAGGCATATACTAGGAAGGAACAAATTATACGATTTGTGATAAATAAAATGGTTCAAAGATATTATTTGCTATTTCAAAGACTCTTTTCTTCTATCGTTTTAATTACTCAACTGATCATAAATACAAAAATAGGAACAAAGAGTAACATCGGTGAACATTTGCGTCTAGGTTTTCTAAATAACACACTTCTGAGAACGTGGAAGCTGGAGTAGTGTCAAGGGGCTCATTCACACAACACTCGCAGCGACAAAGGAGTGAGATAACAAAGATGAGAGGACAGTTTAGAATGTTTGGCAATTTTTCCGAATAGGAAAATATTTTTCGTTAATATTGTAACACACTTGGAAAAAAATAACATATAACACCCTACATATAAAACGCGCTAAATGTTTTTTTCAAATAATAATACAGATCTACTTAATACATATAAAATTATATAATACATTTATATTTAACTCGGCTTTGTTTATAACTATGTGCATTAAATCCTAATATTTATTATAAATACAATAAAAATATAATACAATAAAATTTAATAAAATTATACACATTTGATATAAGGTAGGTTTTTAAAGAAAGTGATAAATTTCTGGCTTTGACTAGGAGTGATTTATGATTGTATTTTTGCGACTACTTTAATTGAAATAAAATAAGGGGTATTAACTACGTTTTATTAATATAAAGGAGTTTCAAAATTGCTTTATCCCTAGCATTTACACATTTGTTATATTGGTTTCAGTTATATTTACAAATAACATAGTCAACAAATACTAAATCAATGTTTGAGAAGGTGTATTTTTCTTGCTGTTTCCCAATCTGAAATAGGTGTTTTTTCTACCATGTCTAATTTCCTTAGAAAGAAGCGGATTATTAAGTGGGTGTTCCAGGAACTTTTAACGAGTTGAACTTGAATAAAATTTTTGTTTAAGTGAAAAAAGGTTACTTACTTAGGGTTTTCTGGTATATTTAGAACATTGCAGGTCAATCTTCAGTGTCCAGCAATCTGCAATTATGTTGATCCTGAACTTACCTTGTTTCCGTTTTTCCATTCATAAAATATCCTTGTGGATGCCCTTAGAGATCATAGCTAACAGTGCCAAGTATGAGACTAGAAAGTGAATTTTTAAATACATATAGCAGCCCATTTCTTGTTAAGAGTAAATTTGATTACCCACCAGATATTATTCAGTCATTCTATTTCCTGGCAAATGTTCAACAACTTTTTTCAATGTATTCGGCTCCCTTTTTCCGTTTAACTTAATTATTCTTAAAATCCTGAATTTTTCAGCTACTACCTGATCTGATGTCCAATAAATATTCATTTTTTATTCTTTACCTCACTGATTTTCGGGAATTATGTTTCGAATAAATAAAGCCAACACTCTTTAAGTATATGGTTTCACAAAGATTTTTTAAACTCCTAATTTAATATATAGAGGTGTCTAAAATCATGTCCTGATTCTGCAGAAGGTACTTTTTTGGATCCAAAAACGAGTGCTTTACGCTCTGACCAATATTTTTCTCTGTAATCATTTTCTCTGTCTCTGCTATCCCATTCATAGACGAAACAACAAACCAAGCTGTACGCCTACTAAAATATTAGTAACTTTTGAGTCGTCACAAATTTTCCACTAATACCTTTTGTTGTGGAAATATTCAAAACGTAACTGCATATTCTGTTTGCAATCATTCATGCCCGTTTATTGATCTAACATTATCGTGGTCAGTTTATTTCATTTATGTAAGGAAACAGGCTTTAGTCTTATCAGAAATCATGGAACAAACGTCAAATATCTGTGTTGTACTCAAAATTAATTTTTAACCACAATATACAGAACATCATTGCAAAAAAATGTAATAACAATTTTAATTTGCCATGGTGAGATCGATACATACAAATGTATTGTATTTTCATACCGCGATTCTTAACCTTTTAACTGTGATTCTAAGATTTTACTGTTCTTTAGACAAATCAAGATCGACTAGTGGATCAATTAAGACTTCTGGTGTTATAAAATGGCCATCAGATGTACTCCGTCGGAAATTTGGGTGCTTCGTGGTTTCAAGTCCCTCACCCTCACATTCTTGATTACTTTCTAAACCTTCGCTAATAATAACATATTCTAGAAGCGAGAACCAATAGTATCACTGATTCTAGATTTGCATATTTTATTATGTGTTTCGACTTCAGTGAATTTCCATCTTCATTTGAAAAACTAAAATAACACATACCATTTATTAAAAAACCTTTTCTAGTAAAATTACTTATCTTTAGTGTATTTTGGTGTGCTGAGTCAGAAAATATTATTATAAATGTTGTATTACCCACAGTTTTTCACAGTTAATGATTTAAAATAAAATACATTTCATTCTTGTCGGTTTTTTATTTTATTTATTTAGAGTTAAACTGGCAGAGAAATCATGTTACTAGGTTGGTAGCACTGGTAAATGGAACATGCAACACTAATGTTTCTCTGTTTTTGTTGCTTGTCCTCAATAACAGATTATAATTAAATATCGAAATCTTGTTGCTGTTCATGACGAGCTGGTTGTAAATTACATATTACACTTTTGCTATTACTTGCGATCAGACCTTTGTTAACTAAAAGTTGTTAATTGTTAACTTACACTTGGAGGAAACGTTTTCGTCTTACGACTTCTTCAGCCTGCTATCGAAATCTTATTGCTGTTCATGACGAGCTGGTTGTAAATTACAAATTACAACAATCTTCACTTGAGGCTGAAGAAGTCGTAGTGAACTTCTTCAGCCTCAAGTGAAGATTGTTGTAATTTGTAATTTACAACCAGCTCGTCATGAACAGCAATAAGATTTCGATAGCAGGCTGAAGAAGTCGTAAGACGAAAACGTTTCCTCCAAGTGTAAGTTAACAATTAACAACTTTTAGTTAACAAATTTCTGGTCGCAAGTAATAGCAAAATTGTAATTTGTAGATTATAATTGTATAATTCCAATAAAAATGCCCTTACTTTTCAGTATTTGACCAATCTGATTTAAGAATGTCTTGTCGTGGTTGTAGAAATTGTCCTAGTACATTTTGCTAAACATGTGGAGATTTTGTTATTAAAACATAAAAGAAACATAACTGACTTAATAAAAAAGTGTAAATTTCATATTTTGATTTTAAAATCTGTGATGGAGACAAATGTTGGGCTCCTAAAGGTTTGTTATGTTTGTCTTAAAGATTTAAAGAAGTGATCTAAAAAAGAAGAAAACTCTCATAGATTTACAGTGCCTATGAAATAGAGAGAGCAAAAGAGTCATTGAATATTGTTATATTTGTACTATTAATATGTCTGGGTACAGAAAATAAGACAATTAGCTCACCATGAGATGCTCTGTGAAGATTTAAAAGTTTTTTGCATGCTTCTTAGTCAACAAACGGGATTTACAAAGTTTCCATGTTTTATTTGTGAATGACAGAGTAGACGAAGGGATAAACGTTGGTCCACAAAACAGAGACCCATAATAAATGTTTGAACACCTGGCGGGAATATTTATTGCCAAATTAAAAAAAGGTGTTTCAGTTGGATCTGATATTCGTAAAACCGTGTCCGATTCTACCTTCGAAACATAGACGACTACAATGGAAAAAGAAACTTGGATTGCATTTAAAAAAGTTGTAACCAAATTTTAGGTAATGTAAAAATAGCAAAATTAACTATAATTTATATCACTTCTTGCTTCTATTTATTTTAATTTAGAATTAAAAATGAATTATAGTTTTTAAATCATTATTATTCAATTATAAGACTATCCCCTTATTGTTTTACTGAAATATTGTTCTTACTGAAGTATTTTGTATCCGCTATTTTAAATATGTGGCGAATTAAAAATGGCGTGACAAAAGACTAACCTACTTATGACAAAGCCACAACGTTATTCTTTTACACTTTATAAAGATTACAAAGATTATAAAGATTATAAAGAACAAAATATAATATCTTAGTATTCTAATCTTCCCTAATTTAGGAAAATTTAGATTTACCTAAATTAAAAATCTCCTAGAAAGAGAGGATAGTTTCTAACCTTTAATTTATAACGCCAAATCTTCTCTTATGGTGAAACCTTGGTGATGACCTGTGGAGCTGCAAATATCTTCCTTGGCACATCTAGCTGCTGACAAGCTTGTTTATGGGGTCAGTAAATAATTCGTTGCTTCAGTGCACAAGTTAACCCGGTAAGAATTTTAGCAAGCCAAAATTTTTCAAACTTTTGTCGTTTAAAATTTTCCGAACTGAGTATGTAACTGTTTTTTATTTAACTATATGTTCGCCTTTTTTGGTTTAGTAATTTAATCCACATTTACGAAACTAATTATATAATTGTTTTTTTTTTTTATTCCTCGTACTTAATTTCTATTTTATTTTGGTTGATTTTAATTTGGTCACTGTTTATCATTCAACAATATATATTATATTATTCTATACATTTGTTATTTTCGGAACCACTTTCTCCGAAAGAACGCAACACAAACGATGGTAAATTAAAACTTCTTTTAGAGTCGTCTCTCAAAAAGAGGATTTTTGAAATACGTCAGATCACATTTTTAGGCGAATCACCACTGACCCTTCTAACACTCCATTTTGCTTTTCTTAACACTTTTCCCCAATGAATTAAAAAAAAAAAAGAACGGAGCGGAGTGGATGCCCTTAAGCTTTTATGTCTCGAGTCACGCTAATGTTTTTCCTTCTTTGAAATTAACTTCCCTTCTCCAGTGTCGACTAAGACCAATGACAAATGCTATGTTAGGTTGGGAGATGTGTCGAGTAATGTTACGTCATACCTTCTGGCCTTTTTAGTGTTTTCCCGCGAATTTTGTATCGTCCAAAAACATTTTCTACTCTATACATTTGTAATTTTGTATTTTTCGAGGTTTTCCTTTTTTTGAATTACCTTGACTTTTTTCATTTTTCTAGCTGTTTCTCCTCAAATGTCGATGGTCTCTCTCTAGCATGGTATTAGCTGTCTTCTAGCATTTTGGTTTTACAAAACCCCCCTATTCTAAATGGTATTCTTATGAATATGTCTATTTTATATTTATTTTACTGTATTTTGATAAATAATTATTTGTCTAGGGCCTAACGTTTTTGTTTTACTCTTTGTTTTCATGAACTATTATATTCAAAATAATAAAAATAAAAATATATGTTGTAGCTTTTAAATTCCCAATTTTACTCCAATACACTATCTAGCACAATATCATTGTTGACCAGTGTATTTTCATCATGTTTTACATTCAAATATTCAAAGTTTTTAGAATCATATCCCGGTAATAACTGTACTACCTATTTTTCAATGATTTTAGAATTACATTTAAATAAACTTTTGGAACTGATATATGAATTAAAGCTATTTAAATAAACTATAAGTATTGGAAAATGTTTTTTTAAAGCAAAATGAGTAGAAACTATAGCAACTGACTATACTGACGCCCTTCGAAAGAGTTGCTCTACTGTTTATGTATTAGCAAAATACATTGGTATACATACTGGACATAAAAACTAACAATCACACATCACTACAAATAACATTCACCTGATCAACAGAATTAAAGACATATATACAACACACAGCAATACATAGCTTCATTCGACATAAAAAACTAATACAAGAACGTATCAAGAGTACAGTTGCAGGTTATGCATTGCCATGAAACGACGGTTCCAGTTGTGTGAGTTCGTCGGCACAGTATTACACTAGTTTGCATTTTGTTTTAATAAAATCGTTTCCTAATTAATCAGTAAAGCCAAGACTATCCCAGCAACCGACGATAAATAATATAAAACCAATCATGAATCTCGGTATAAAATCGTAATCCATATAAGACTATCACTACATATACGTACAATGACCTATAATAATATAAATCCGTAGACCGTTGGTCTTTACTTGGGTTATATTTTACTCCTACACAAAATGCATTCACTGTTATTTAGATAAAAGTTTCGAATTTTATGTCACAGTTATATAAGACTGAACTCCTCAATATACTAAACATATATTATGCCTTTAAACATGTTTACAATATGTTAGTCTAAAATAATAAAGTGCAAACAAGTTGAAATTTTTTTAAAATTTTAATAGATGCAGCGAGCTTTTATAAAGTGCAGGATTGTGAATTTTGGTAAGGATAGTAATTGTAATGAATTATTACAGACACTGAAAGAGTTAATAAGCTCTGAAAATGCAAAAGATATTTGAAAACGGCTGTAAAAATTTTAAAAACCAAATTTGTTTGACTAAAAATGGTAAATCAACAAATATTGATCTTTATATAAGTCAGTCATCGTTTGACAATAGGAGCAATTAAATTTGAAAATTTATTGTCCAAACATTAAAGAAAAAATAGTAGCAGAGCAAGATAAATAATAATGACTCCAACTTTATAAGGCAAAAACGAATATACGTTTCTACCTACGCTAAAGGGATTAGCGACGATAATTATAAAATTTAAACCTATATAAACTCAAACGTTTTGTTATATATCTGATGGCACCACTTCTACACTTAACCTAGTTTGGTCTAATCCCAAAGCGGTTAGTTTATGCGGTAGTTTGAGAGGTTGTTTATGTTCGATTTTTACATACGACTCTTTTTTCAAATAAATGAAATATCATCAGAAAACTAAACACTTTATTATATTTCACAGTGATTAACCCTGTAAAGGGCGCATGCGGAGTTTTCCTCCGAACGTACCATTATTTGTTAGGAAAACGTCTTTTAAAATGTCGGATGTTTATATCCAGCTTGTTACTCCACAACCTGCGTTCTAGGAAACGGCCCTACCTATTATTGTTAACTCTTTCCAAGTAGCATTATTGTGAATTTAATAATTGTCAATCGCGATCAGATTGTGCAAGTTTCGTCCTCAAGCGTCCTTTCGTGTAAGTTATTTGTGCGGAGTTCCTCGTTTAGTTACTTTCATTACAAAAGATTGTGGGGTTAAACTATTACTGTTTTTGTTGTTATTATTATTTTAGTGTTGTATGTCTTTTTAGTATCTAAGTTTTACATTTTACGGTTGTTTCATTTAAGAGGAGAGAATTCTCAAAATGCTTTTTGGTTCGAAAAAAAAGAAAATCAGTAAATACTTTCTACCGGAAATTTAGTTAGACAGCTCTTTGATGATTGTGATGAAAACGGGTCTCTTTGTCAGATGTCGAACCTGACGAAGTTAATGAAATTTGAAATGAAACAAATGAAGACATAAAAGGTCAATCTGAAAATGACGAAAATGACTAATTTGTTGAAATATTGTCAGATTTGGACGTTATACAGAAAATCCAGCTAAACATTCGCCAGAGAGCTGTTACCGTGCCAAATTGCAATAGAAGAGAAGCATTTTTCAGTAAAAAACGAGAAATGCTCTTTTATACTGAACCAGAAAGGCAAGGGAGAACAGCAAAAAGAAATAAAAACATTTTCATGATAGTAGGTCATGTTCACACTATAATAGTGGTGATTAGTAGGTTTGGAAATGAATGATTATGAATTGGTTTTTCAACAAAGACGAAAATGACGAATTTGTTGAGATCTTGTCAGATTGTAACGTTATAGAGAAAATATCGCTAAAAATCTGCCATAAAGCTATTACAGTGCAGTTTTACAATGGAAAAAAACTTTTTTTAGTAAAAAAACGAATAATTCGGTGTTATACTGAGCCCGATAACCAAGGGAGAGCAGCAAAAAGAAACATAATTCTCATGAGAATGGGCCATGTTCACGGTACACTAGTGGTAACTGCTAAGCTTAGAAATGAGGAATTATGAATTGTGTTTTTCAGCAAAGGTCGTAATATTCTGCTAGACCCTGTTGTATTAGGAGCCAATATTTTTTTCATCCACTACTTTATAGGGTTATATATTTTAATAAAAATATTTATTATTTTCAATAAATAATATAATTAAACTCATTTTCTTATGTGTAGGACCTATTATCACGATAATATATATATTTATATATATATATATATATATATATATATATATATATATATATATATATACACTTTTAGACTTTAAATTATTTCATTATAGAAAATTAACCCGCGAACTGTTCCCCCGAAATGAAAACAATGGTCTAGTATACATTGCTTACAATTTTTAACAATTCAAAATATTTTTAAAACCGTGACGTTTAAAAAATTAAAATTGTACAATAACGACGACTAAAATTATTTATAATGCATTTATGTAGTATTTAATTGTAAAGTCACCCAAATATAAGCTGGAAAATCATTTAAATTTTAAAAGGTATTTGTGCAAAATAAACCTCCGCAATCGCTCTCACTCGTTTTAAACTCTATGCGCCCTCTCGAAGGTTAAGGAAATATATATTCATATAACTTATAACTGTAGAGAGGTTTGTGAAAAAAATATTATTATAAATATTCGGTTGTACTTTATTACTGGATATTGAATAGGCTCTTTGCAGGTCGAACTCCATTAGATGCAGATGTGAAATAAACTGGCAATATTACCTAGTATCGACAAAGCTGACACTGGCATTTGCTAGGGTGTAATGCTGACGAATTAGAGAGAAAGATGGTAAAAGGATAAGTAGTGACCTGGATTACATTTGTTTCGTGATTGTAAAGAAGATAAAGGAACTAGGCCAATATGGAGAATAAAGCTTACGATTCAAACCTGAAACCCGAGAGACTGGCAACTGGCCCAAAACACAGGGCGGGAGCCACGACCAATCGGTATGAACGTCTGGTTACCGTCTCTGGAACACCAACCAGAACGTATAGGTTCTAGTGTTTCAACTACTTTAGACCAGTAGCACCTTCGAATATCCAGGTACTATCCATCCGAAAAGGCTTGTTAATGTCCTGTCTGTTTGATTCGGTCAAGAGGCTGTAATCTTTATCAACTTTCGGTTGCTTTTACAAAGGAATCGCACTGTAGGGACGTGTTTCTAAAGGGAATAACTGTTTTCCGTTGTGCTAAGACCAAATACAACAATGCGTAAAGTATAAATACATATTGTAACGTTGGAATTGTTGCACCTAATTGTTAATCTACTGTACATTAATAAACAGACTTAAATAAATAGTCGTGACAACTCGTTAAGCTCAATGATATCTCCACTTACAAAATAATACACTAATCTACTTCTTATTTAATTTTGTATAGTGTTTTTTTCCAAGCAGTATATCCAACGCAAATTTATAAATTGAGTTTCTAAACTATTATTTTATTAGTATTCAATTCTTATTGTGATTCTTACTACTTTTTTAGCAATACTAATTAGTCACGAGAACTGTTTAAGTTCCTCAATTATATTTGTTCACCAAGTAAATAAATCATATATTTAATATTAATTATTTCTATGAATCTTTGTATGCTATTCATTGTTATAAATTTCTGAACAAAATCATTGCAAAATTTTAGTATTAGTAATTATTTGACTTACTTTAGCTCTGATTTAAACGTTTTAATTAACTACTTCCTTAATGTTAGGAATTATATTTCGAACAAAAGTTGTTCAAGCGTTCTTGCATACAAGCTTTCTATTGATGATTTTCGTACCGAGCATTTCATTCCAAGTGAATCATCTGCTTTATTATTTGTCCCGGCAAATGGTAATAAATGTTGTGTCAAATCTTTTGTATGTTAAAGTTTCTAACTACCCTCATTATTCCCTAACGGTAACTTATGGTTATATGAAAACAAAACTAAGTTGCTTGTGTTATAATGTTAAAGGCTACTTAACACTGATGAGTTATCTATATCTTGTTAAAAACATACTCAACTGTTAGCCATTACTGAACTTTATCAAACAGTATAAATTATCTTTGGTTTATAATAAGACCTACATTACGAACTTATTAACTTTACACTATTAACTTTTTTATAAGTCTGCCCAACTAATCTCCTAGAACTTTTAAACTCCCTTTACTCGTCCACTGACCTCCGACGATGGTTTCTGATGCTCACTTTTTTCAAGTATCAAACGAAAATTTGGTGTTTATTCACCCTCTAAAGCAAATACAGTCAATATACCACCTATCGTAAAATTCAACTTTTACTGGTTTTTATACTTTTCCTATGATTTTCTTAAAGGTACAGTGACATTTTACATATTTATACTTCTTTGCTTTAATACTAACAAAACTTTTGCGAAGTTAAAGTATCTAATATAACATTTTTTATTGATATTAGGGCTTGCTTCGCAACATATTGGAAATATATATATATATATATATATATATATATATATATATATATATATATATATATATATATATATATATCTTCGCTGTTAAATTAAACCGGCATTTGTGCAAAAATTGAGTTTTTGTGTCACAAAATTCCTTTTCTTCCAGTCTATTTCAAAGTCAAACCGGCTCATCGTATATATGAATAAGAATCCGTCAGATAGTGTTATGCCGGTATGCATTTACGCGAGAATAGCCATTTTTTTAAATCATAAGATAGGTCTATTGTGCAAAATGCCAGTCGATTCAAAACCTTCAAGGAGGAAAGATGTCTATCATGTAAGTAAGACTAAATTATTTCACTATAATACATTTTTATTATTATACAGTTATGAGTCATATTGGCAGATAATTCTTTTTGCGCTCTACATTAATGCGTTTGTAGCAGCATCAAGTAAGGCAAACTGGCAAAGGTCTATATGCCAAAATGTCGGCTTCCAGGTGAAATTTCTCCCATTGGATAAACAACTCTTGAAGAGTGCAAAGGTTTCTTGTAGAAAAAAATTTCAAAATTCCTAGTGACTACTCCTAGTCAGGTCTTAAAAGTGCAGACGTATTTTCAAATCATACAAATTTCCTTTATTTATACTGAAGAAAGATAAGTTTTTGTTTTATTTACCAAATCACGAAAAGAAATACAACAGAATGAGAGAATCGACTCATCCATACTGTAAAGAATTTGTCCAGACTGGAAAAGGAAATTGACAAGAAAACCACAGATTCAACCATCATAGCAGTATAATCCTATGACCCACAGGGAGTGCTGTCATGTCCGCAATGGGAGGTGTTTTTCTACTACTACATTATTTCAAAGACAGTCATTTACAATTTAACAAATTCTAAACTGAAGGCGACAAAACGGTAAACTGTTACAATTGGGATGAGGCACAAGGAAAAAGAGGCGTGGTTGAGATTGGGACAACCCTGTTACAACGTTTAAAAGCATAAAATCTATCAGACACAAATTTGTATTAAAGGACCGCACCCAAAACGGGAGGGATTCAAATCACTCAACTTAAAACAGAAAAGAAAAGTGTCAAGCCTGGTTCGTGAGTTGAATCATGAGGACGTTTATCACTTAAAGTCCTGATGGACTCCCAAATAATTTTACTTATGTTGGATATTCGAAGGTTTACAGTAATTAAAGATGATGGCAAATTTTACTGCAAAACATCCTATGAATCAAATGCCTGGGATGAGGTGAATAAAAATAATAATCGGAGCAATTGGAGCGAGAATTCTCTCCTGATGCAAGCTTATTCCAAGAGACTTATGATAGATGAGAAGAAGAAAAGAGTGTCCTAACGTTAGCTGCCAATGGAATAATACCGGCAATTTATTCAGATTTCTACAAGAATTTGGGAAACTTGGAAGCTACGAGCAAAAAGGAAGAAACATAATATGTTATTTTGTTGTTTAAAAAAAATTGAGAAGCAATACATTATTTTTTCACGAAGAACATTATTTTTCTCCATATAAAACCAGTGTGACACAAAAGTAAATTTTAGGCCGATTTCAAAGTCATACTGGCATATCTGCATATGTCTCTTGATTTAAGCAATTTTCTATTTATTTGAAACTCCTACTTCAATATTAGCAGTATATAGCAGTATTTTTCTAAATTTTATTCATGCAAAAGGTGGCTTTGAGGTGAACCAAATGGAAGTTAAAAGGATAATATCACATGCTTAAACTTTAAAGAGCTCCAGTGAAAATTATGCATTTTGCAGTATGCTGGTTTAGTTTCACAGCGGCGATACATACATACATATATACATACATACATATATATATATATATATATATATATATATATATATATATATATATATGAAATGGAAAACACCTTATTTGTAAAATGTAAAACCACCAAACATTTTTATGAATAACTTTTCTGAATAACAATTTAGATGTACTCAAACTCTTCGTTTTATATTAAAATTAATTTGCCACTAGATTATTTTTTATGACGATTGGGTTTATAACTAATACCGTAATATAAAACCTACTAAAATAATGAAATGGGTAATATAAAGGACAGTGCGTTGTGCAATACTTCCATTTATAGTCGTCAGTGAAACTAAAATGAACACAAAGGAATATCACACCACATAATATATAAAAGTTTATTCTTCATATATAAGATTCATTTATAAAATGTTAAATAGGAGTTAAATCGGGTAAGTATTGAATTCATTGAGTAAAAAAAGAAACAATCATTCTAATTCCTTTCGACAGAGAGCAATATGCAATTAAAGCTATTGTCGTTAAGTTATTTTAAATATAATTAACAATATACAAATCTTCTTATAAATAATATATTGTCTCGGGTAAAAAGTTTTTTTTTAATAATTAATTAAAATTAATTTGTATAATACATTTGTCCTGTATTTACATAACTGAAAAATTGTTTTTCCTAAATAATTTGATTATATTATTTTAAATGTTTTAGGCAATAATGTTTTTCCGTGTTAAATCCATCATGTTTTTGCATTTGTACTTAAAGTCAAATGGTCCCTTTTTTGTCAAACGAGGTTTAAATTTTTTTTTTTTCAACACACTATTAAACGGCATTGTATTAGCAGCTTATCGATGCTTCTCCGACTATACTTAATAATAAAACCACAAATTCTGTGCATCAGGAAAAAGTTAGATTTATCTAGCAACAACAAATTACCGATTAGAACGGAAATTATTCTATAACTCACTAAATAGTTATGCAATTATACTCGTAGTTTCACTTTAAATTTATTAGTTATTTAAAATGTTGTTAGAGAAATCTTAATGGGCAAAATGTCATAATAATATTTTCATAATTAAATTTACAGCATTGCTTGCAGATATTGCAGTTTTTAATAATAATAGTTTAGTTTTGTAATCAGAAATATAAGTTTTAATCAAACGAGAAGCGCTCAATTACTGACACACTATAGTAGCTTCACACAGCAAATTACTAGATTTGACCAGTAAATTCGTTTAATTACACTTTCATTTAGGCTACTCTATACTTTCTGCATTGGGTAATTACCTCTCTCATAATTATTACATTAATTGAGGCGAGTAATTGAAAAGCAAAATATGTACCTAATGAGGTAAATTTGAAAATGGTACAAAGAGCTAAATTTCATAAAATGCCAGTAAATATGTGAGAGTCCAGTTGCCAAATAATAAAGCACATATTTATATTACGGTCATCGCCGATTATTTACAGTTTGGTAAGTAAAATAATAATTAATTTAAATATTTGATCATGGATAGTTTAACAATCATTAGCAAGATCATTACCCGTTACATCATACTGTGTTTGTTTTATTTAAATTGAATAACTATTGATAATTTATTCTTATATATCATTATCAATAAACATATTAGCTTCCATTTTATATATTTAATATTTCTTTTTTAATTATTTCATTTAATTATAATTTAATAAACATATCAAATTGCTCTTAGATATAGAAAACGTTTTTTAAAATGTGTATTACATGCAGAATAATTCTTGGCTTAAATATAAACTTTACAAATTGTTATTGTATAGTTTTAATATACCTTATATACGTAATATTGTTGGAACATTAATTTAGTTTCCTACTGCAGATTTAGGACTGGTAGTTTGTTTCTTTTTTTTTTGAAAAGCATTATCCGAATGAACAAACAACAGCGCACTTAGACACATGGTTCTCAGCCACATGGGGGATAAAAGTGGTGCTAAGTAAACATTGCTAAGAGCTGACTAGTGTGGGCAGAGCCACTTGCTTAAAGTACCTGCAACGTGTCTGTAAGTGTGTGAGTTTTATTATCCTATGCTTTGGAAATAAATTTATACATGGTAAAAGAAATATCTAAATCAACATTTTATGAAAAAATTTTTTATTAATGTAAGTTATAAAAAACGTGCATGCATTGTTTTAACTACCCCTTCTATTACTATTTTCCTAATGCTTTCTCTATACTTCCGCACTGAAACTGTTTCATTTAGTTTTGTAATTCTTGTTTATTTTTGTGCGTGTTTTCTCATTCCATATTTTATTATGTGATATCTGTGTTATTATGTGGTATTCGGCCATAATCTCTTAATAATATCAATATTTGTAAAACGTTTTATTAATTAAATGCGACAACAATGAAATGGATATCACGAAAAGACGTCATTAAAAATTTAATTATAGTGCCATTGCAAAGCATATGCCTGACAATAGAAATAGGTCAGGGAGAGCAGATATTCATATTGCAAAAACGCGATACTAAGCTGTGTACATCATTTCGTAGCTTCTGCAGCTGTAGATACTAAGCTTAAGCAATGTTATTAACACAATCCCATCTGAAATATCACGCCATAATGAATTAAATTACTGGATATTGGTAAAAGGAATTCTTTATTTAAAGAAGTGAGTAAAGTGTTTTAGTAACCTGTCCAAATGCAGATGGCGATAACAAGTTGAATGTAAAGTGTGAACCGAAGATAAGGGTCAAATATTGTACCACAATCAACGACCCCGAAATCTGGAATGTTTTTTTTTTCACAAGGGATTGAACATGGTATGTTGCTTGCAAACCAAAAACACAGACGTTACTGAGGTTTGTCACCTGATTTGTTCACACTAATATTGATTACTTTTTTCTCTATTTCTATTTTTATTCGCAAGCCTTTTATTTTCGGTAAGTTTAATATAACTATTCTACTATTATTTCTCAATATTTTCAGCATTGAATTTTAAAATCAAACTGGAAACTAGTGAAGAACTCAATACACACAGTAGTAACTGCAATGTGTACTGTATATATACTGTACTGTATATATATATATATAAATATATAATACGTTTTCTTGTTTAATAATTTAAAACAACATAGGTTATTCAAATACAATAATATTTATTAATTTATATCCAAAGTTTTTCGTTGGTAAACAGTGCCAACATCATCAGGAATGAAAATTACAATAATTTATATATATATATATATATATATATATATATATATATATATTAAATATGGTGATATGTTTTCTTGTAATATAATTAATAAATTAAAAATATTTCAAAAACAAGGGAATTTTTAATGAATATATTTATGCAAAGCTTTTCTCCGATAAAATATTAAAAGCATCTTCAGGAAAATAATTATCTAATT
Organism: Prosapia bicincta; assembly: GCA_036971475.1. NCBI lineage: Eukaryota > Metazoa > Arthropoda > Insecta > Hemiptera > Cercopidae > Prosapia > Prosapia bicincta. The sequence continues at coordinate 57,380,356 of JBAIZL010000002.1, forward strand.
ATTTTAGATAGTTAATTATTTTCCTGAAGATGCTGGTACTATTATATCGGCGAAAAGCTTTGAATAAATATATTCATTAATAGTATTCTTGTTTATGAAATATTTTAAATTTATTATATATATATATATATATATATATATATATATATATATATATATATATATATGTGTGTGGTTTTGCAACACTGTTTTCTTGTATTCACTTATCACTTTCTCTATATGTACTTAAATACCAAGTAAGAATCTTGTTTAAGTACATATAGTGAAAGTGATATATTTATATATATAAGACAATTATTACCCAGGAGTACAAACAAAAATATGACGCTGATATTTGCAAAACAGCCTGTAATGAAATAATAAAACAAATCCATTATTCATATATCAACCATTAAGCAGTCATGACTTGCTATCTAAACCAGTAGGTCAAGACTCATATCTTTGTATTGCCATCATGTTCCGTTGTATACACAGAAAGATCTTGTTATAATGTTATAAATGGACTCCGATAACTTGGCGGAATCCTGAAATCGTTCAAAATATAATTGTGCCCTATGACATAATTAGAAACTAATATTTTGTAAAATAATTTTATATACAAAACAGAATTTATATAAATTATTACAGAACCATATGCAAACTTTAAAAAACTTGTTATTGTTGAGCTATGCTATGTCAGAACGTTTTAAGCAGAAGCTGACAGAGAGAGCATAGCAACAGCCTTTGGACTATATCAGTAAAAGTGCTTTTATATGGTTAAAATATAAAAATATCATGAAACTCGTTTAATTAGGGTGTAACTTTCTAATAATTGACAATTTTAAAACAGCAAAAATAATTGGCGAAACGTTAAACTCGTTAAATTTTAATAAATGAACTCTGTTTGCCATTAAAACTGTAAGGGAGATAGAATACCTGACATCCAAAGGATTAAAAATATTAGTTTCTTTAATTATAACAGAATTATCATCCAAATAAAAAAAACTTATTATATTTTCGCTATGCTATGTTAGTTTTAAATAAAACACTGTCGGAGAGACCATATCAATTGTAATGTCAGCTTAGAGTTGTACATCAGTAGTTTGGGAGAAGCTGAGGAACATTGGGTGGATTATTACTTTCATATTTTTGATTACTACAGTACAAAAATGCTTTTAGACGGTTAAAATTTAAAAATTTCAAGAAACTCATTTAAGTAGAATGTAACTATCTAATAATTGACAATTTTAAAACAGAACATATGGTTGATTATGGCTCACTTTATTGCCCAAAAAATTAATCTCTTTACACACAAATTTTGCCTTGCTCAAATTTACAGTTAAGTTATTTTTAGTCAATCTACTGATTACCTCTCTAACATGTTTCAGATGTTCTTCTAAACTATTACTATATATAAGGATGTCATCAACAAAGTTTAACATGTATTTAAACTTAATATCGCTAACAATTCTTTCTATATACGAGCTTAATATTCCACTGCCTACATGCAAACCATACGGAATTCTCGTATAATTGTATTGACTGAAAGGTGTTGAAAACGCGGTATATTTTTTGCTATTTTCGGTAAGCGGTATCTGGTGGAAACTGTTACAAAGATCAATACAACTAAAATACTTAGCATTACCCAGGAATTGATAACAATCGGCCATGTCGCCAATAGGATGTGAAACTCTTTCTATCAATTGATTCATTTTGCCATAATTCACTACAAGTCTATGTTTATCACCCTTTGACACTAAAAATGAAGGACTCAAATATGGGCTAGTGGAATGCTCAATTATTCCTTGTGCTAGTAAATCATCTATTATTCCTTTTAGAATAGTCATTTTAGGTGGACTGATGGGATATGGTTTAACTTTTACAATTTCATCAGATTTTACTTTTAAATCAAATTTAAAATTTAAGGCTTTGCCAATCTTGTCTGTAAATACATTAGGAAATTGTCTTACTATTGCTTCTATTTCTTTAATTCCTTCTGGACTACCAATTTGTATTTTAATATTACTCATTATATTGTTATTGCTTAAGGATTTAAAATTATTAATCTTTATTTTTACTGTAGTATCAAAATTAAAATAACATTCTTGTTTTGATATGTCTATTATTAAACCTGTTTCATTGATGAATGGAGTTCCTAATATCAGGGGCCAAGTTACATTATTTACAATATAAAATTTTACATACCAGCTAAAGTGTTTTATTTTTATTTTTTGAATGCAAAAACCTTTCACTTTAATTTCGGCATTATTAGCAGCTACAATAGTTTCCATATCTGACTTATACATTGTTATTTTGTTCAGCAATTTATTCTCTTGAATATATTTTTCACTAATTAAATTGATTGAGCTTCCAGTGTCAATAAGGGCTATACTTTTATTGCTTATCTTATTTATTTTTATATCTATCGTTGGTAACATAATTATTTTAGGTTGGATTTTCATCCATTTTCTATTTTTTACCATTTTCAAAATCCTTAGGCATTTGTTTTTATCTTTATTATTTTTATTAAAACTATGCTTTTTATAATTAACATTTTTCTTATTTACATTTTGGCAATAATTGACCTGATTACATTTGTTATTCTTTTTATCATTTGTTTTGAAATTTACTTGTGAGTTACCTTTATGCTTAGCGAAAAATATATTTTTTACAAAATTGCGGGAGGTATCCCTGATGAATGCCTCCCTCTTAATTAGTTTTTTGAATTTGTTCTGCACACATTAGCCTTGTGACCCAATTTACCACACTTAAAACATTTAATTGGTTTATGGTTATAATTTTGATGTTGAGGTGGTCTTTGATAGCGATTGTTACTATTACCATTGTTAGAATTATTATTGTTATGGTTACTATTGCTAGAATTACCATACATATTGGACTTCTGAAATGCTCTGAACTGTTGTTCACTATTTCTATTTCTAACATGATCATTATATGTAATGTTTTGTATTTGCACAGACATTTCGTTAAAATCATTTAAGCATGTAGGGTTTCTAATGAATGACAACTTATTCCTGGTTTCTGGATTCATCCCTAATTTAATTAGTTCAACTAAATCATTTTCAGAATATTCACCTAACAATAATTCATTATGCTCTTTCAAGGATTGTACATAAAGAGGCAGGGGTTCGCCAATACCTTGAGGTCTATTAATCAAATCTCTTTTTAAATTTTCCCTAAGATTAATAGGTATAAATGTTTTTAAGACATTCTGGTGAAATTCCTTTAAATTACTGTTTTGCTCTAAAGCTGACAATAATTTGTCCAATAATGGACCGGTTGCATAGTTCATACCTAGTTCTAATATTTGATTATCGGAAAGCTTTACCTCGTTTTTCAATTTCAATACCACTTTAATAAAATTTAACAATTTTTTAGATTCTAAACCATCTGTTGTAATGAACATTTTGAGATATCTCTCTAATGGATTTGTCAGCTTATTATATAATCTGAAATCGAACACTGCATTCTGGGGTCTTACATTAGTACAGACTTTATCTACATTGGATGTTATTGAAGCTTCATGGGTACTTAAGAATACCTCTTGTAAATTTTCTTCCGACATATTTTCTTCGGATAATTTTCTTACTACTTCTGTCTTAAACTTACATCAACATTCAATTCAGTTATTGCTTTGTTTAAATCATTTAACTTTTTTAAAATATCATTAAGTTCATCCCTCATCTGTTGTTCGATCTTAAATTTTAGCAAAACATTACATCTAGTCGTTAAATGAATTACTTTAGTTTCTGATCTGACTGTATCTATAACTCTAGGATCGTCTTTTAATTCATTAACACTTTTCATCAAAGTTTTAAATTTTTCACTAATAACTGCAAATTCATTGTTTACATTTAATTTATCTTTCAAATGAACAGGATTAGCCACTATATTAACATCTTTTATAACTTTTCTTAAAATTTTTCTAACGTCAGATGCAACTGAATCGCTTCTAAAATTGACATTTCTTAAATTTAATTCGTATTCTAATTCCTCCTTTGACAGAAGGTCTATTTTTAAAGCCATTTTTGTTTAATAGGATTATTTTCAGAAAATCCACGAGAATATATTCTTAAACAGAAAGTCAAGCAAACTCGAAAGGTTGGAACACGTTTTATGCAAACAGGACGTGTACGGGCAGTTGTATAATCATTTGTGCTCTACCACTGCTTTCAAGGACAAGCACAAACTTTTAAAAATCTAGAACTTACTACGCACAGACATGACAAATGTTTTGAACAATATGAGTCTCTGACCTTGACTACACTACAAGTAAAAACAGGTTATAACTGGTTTTCTCCCCTAACTTTACCAAACTGCTTACACAAGCTACCTGCTACATCCTTTTGCGTTCAACTTATACATTTTATAAAATTTTACACTGTGAATTTACGTTTTGAATATATTTAATGAATTCGGTTATTTTCAACCATTTTTAAATTTTCTTTCTGCCAACACACAAATTTACATTTCAAATTTTATATAGCAGAGTCGCGCATTTTGTGTAACGGTTTATAATTAAACAAATTGGACTTTATTTAGTTATAACTCTTAAAACATTTAATATTCACTTCTTGCTTACAGTTCAGGCGTAACGAGAAGTCTGTCTGTAACGCTATAGAAGCTATAACTCCGTTACATTTAAATATTTCAAATTACCAAGTTAAATCATTAAAATTAGCAGAATATTCTTGAAATAATTCTTAAGGTTTATTAATCTGAAATGCAAGGAATTGTGCGCTGGTAAAATAATGACTTTTAAATTCAATTAAAGCAAATTATAAACTTTTATTTTAAGATAGACAGATAAAATAAATTAAAATCATGACACATAAATTTTTTAACACTCAGTTACGGATTATGGAACATTTTTAATTTTACTTATAAATTTTTAAGGATAGCAATCCTTCAATTAATTAATTAATCAATGGCTGAAAATGATCATGTATTCGAGTTTACTTACCTTTTTTGTATAATCAAATTTAATAATTTAATGTGAACATATTAGCACCAAAACATGCGTAATTATAGTTATCCTTATTAATTAAAAGGTTCAATGTTCATTATTTAGAATTCTGCTTCGAAACATTTTAAATTTTGAAATTAAGTTTTAAAAGTCTTAAATCGCCCACTTAGCTGTGTTAACTTGTCGCAACTTCGCTTCCTCCTCGTGGAAAATCTCGGTAAAGCCTGGCCTCATCTTCGTGAATAAGCATCGAGAAAAGCCCTCAAAAGTCTGCAACCCATCTTGTACCTGGTATGGTATGCCGTGTTCTATGCCATGATTAAAAGAAAATAATACTTTATATTAATTAAAATAAAAAGAAACTAAATACATTTTCTTGCTATTTGGTGACGTCCGTTCCCTGTTACATCCTGGCCAAATGAGAGAGATAAATTAGTTGCGCGCAATCTTACTACCTATCGCGCATCAGCCGGGGCGCATCCCTAGCTTGATAACTTGTTTTAAGTTTTTCTCGATAGATGTCACTATCAGCCAGAGATCTCATTAAAAATATTTATCATACATAACAATTTTTTTACATAGTTATACATTATTACAATTTTGAATCTATTCTCGTTTATTTTCTGAAATTTGCTAATTTAATATGTAACACCGTCTAAAGTGTGTTACAAACTTATGGCATAATAATCGATTAATGATCGTTTTGCGTATTCTTTGTTCAAAGCGGATTATCCGGGGAATTCGTTATCCGGCGTTCCAAGGCCACACTATTCCACGGATAATCGGGAGTTTACTGTATTTATATATATACAACGTTTTCTTGTTTAATAATTTAAAACAACATAGGTTATTCAAATACAAGAATATTTATTAATTTATATCCAAAGATTTTCGTTGGTAAACAGATCAAAATCAAGAATACTTTTAATGAATATATTTATTTATTATTTAATATATTTATTAAGAATAAATATATTCATTAAAAGTATTCTTGTTTTTGATATATTTTTAATTTATTAACTATGTTACAAGAAAACATATCACCATATTTAATATGTAAATAAATATATATATATATAAATATATATATATATAAATATATATATATATATATATATATATAAATATATACATATATATATATATATATATATATATATATATATATATTAAATATGGTGATATGTTTTCTTGTAATATAGTTAATAAATTAAAAATATTTCAAAAACAAGAATACTTTTAATGAATATATTTATTCAAAGCTTTTCGCCGATAAAATATTACCAGCATCTTCAGGAAAATAATTATCTAATTATTTTAGATAGTTAATTATTTTACTGAAGATGCTGGTACTATTTTATCGTCAAAAAGCTTTGAATAAATATATTCATTAAAAGTATTCTTGTTGTTGAAATATTTTTAATTTATTATATATACATATTTGTGGTTTTGCAACACTGTTTGTATTCACTTATCACTTTCACTATATGTACTTAAATACCAGATAAGATTCTTGATTTAGTACATATAGTGAAAGTGATATATATATATATACAAGACAATTGTTAGCCAGGAGTACAAACAAGGAAAATGACGCTGATATTTGCAAAAAAAACCTAATATGAAATAATAAAACAAATCCATTAGAGTAAACTAAACGACTCCATTGTGACAAAAACAGGAAGTTCATCAATCAACAACTAAACAGTCAGGACTTGCTATCTAGGCCAGAACGTCACGATTCAAATCGTTTTTTACAAACATTTTTGGTGTATACACATAAAGATCTTGTAAGATTGATGAATTACTATATTATAAAGGTTTTCGACCAAATAGTAGCAAACCTGAAAACTGTTAAATTATATTTGTACCCTATGAAATAAGTATAAACTAATAATTTGTAAAATATCTTAACCAAATTATTCATATAAATTATAACAAAATGAATAACTAAGTATTTAATCTGGTTTGTTCAAAGCTATACTAAAGAATTTAAAACAAGAGCTAATAAAGAGAGTATAACAATTGTAATGTAAGAGATTCAAATCAATAGTTTAGGTCATACTAGGGAAATTTTGTGGATTATTATTTTCAGGTTTTGAGCTATTTCAGTAAACAAGCCATTTAGGAGGTTATAACATTTGTCAATATTAAATAAATACATCATAGTAAATTAAACGATTCCATTGTGATGGAAGAATGGCGTTCATAAATCAACCACTAAGCAGTTAGTACTTGCTATCTAAACCAGTAGGTCAAGACTCACATCTTTGTATTACCATCATGTTCCGTTGTATACCCAGAAAGATCTTGTACGAATAACGGATTATCATGTTATAAATGGACTCCAATAAATTGGCGGAAAACTGAAATCGTTCAAAATATAATTGTGCCCTATGACATAAGTAGAAACTAATATTTTGTAAAATAATTTTATTTACAAAACAGAATATTTATAAATTATTACAGAATTATATGCAAAATTTGAAAAAAAACTTGTTATTGATTAGCTATGCTATATTAGAACTTTTTAACGAGAAGTTAACAGAGAGAGCATAATGTTGGACTATAGTAAAAATCAGTAAAAAATGCTTTTATATGGTTAACATATACAAATGTTTAGAAATTCGTTTAATTAGGGCGTAACTTCCTAATAATTTAAAACACCAAAAATAGTTAATGTTAAACTCAGTAAATTTTAAAAAATGCACTCTGATTGGGATTAATACTGTGAGGGAGATAGAATGCCAGACATCCAAAGGAATAAAATATTAGTTTCTTTAATTATAACAGAATTATCATCGAAATAAAAAAAAACTTATTATACTTTCGCTATGCTATGCTAGTTTTAAATAAAACACTGTCGGAGAGACCATATCAATTGTAATGTCAGCTTAGAGTTGTACATCAGTAGTTTGGGAGAAGCTGAGGAACATTGGGTGGATTATTACTTTCATATTTTTGATTACTACAGTACAAAAATGCTTTTAGACGGTTAAAATTTAAAAATTTCAAGAAACTCATTTAAGTAGAATGTAACTATCTAATAATTGACAATTTTAAAACAGAACATATGGTTGGCGAAACGTTAAAACGTTTGAAAAGCTAAAAATGATTTCTGATTGGCATTAAAACTATAAAGGAGATAGAATGCCTGACAACCAGAAGAAAAAAATATTAGTTTTCTAAAATTATAAAAGAAATATATGCGATTTTTTATTTTTTTCAACTAAATATTGTTTAGCTATGATATGCTAGAACTTTTTAAACAGAAGCTGACAGAGAGAGCAAAACAATTGTAATGTCGTCTAAGAATGTATATCAGTAGTTTGGGACAAGCTGAGGAATATTGAGTGGATTAGTACTTTCAGATTTCGAATTATTTCAGTACACAAAGGCTTTTAGAAGTCTAACATTTAGAAATATCAAGAATTTTTTTTAACTAGAATGTAACTATTTATTAATTGACAATTTTAAAACGGCTGTTTGACAGCACATATGGTTGGCAAAACGTCAAACTAGTTTAAAAAGTTTTAAAAAAAATTTAATTTATAAAATGGAGTCAGGTTAAAGTACAATACGGGAAATAGAACGGCTAGTATTGAAAAGAAATAACATAGAGTAAATAAGTGACTAAATTATCCAATGGGAGAGAGTACAGACTTGTTTTGAGGGCTCGTATGGAAAATTTCAAGTCGCAATAGGGATGTGTTATTAGAATAGGTTTTATAAAGTAATAGGTGTTTATATAATTATTGGGAAGTACTGAGGGTTTAAATCAAATGTAATGTTTAGTAAGTGGTAATGTGAGTCCAGTGCGACCAAATAACATCCTAAGACAACGGCTAAAAGGACCTGCACACCTCCCAAACACAACTAAAAACTATAGCCTATATATACCTCGCTAAAGAAGAATATTATCAATTTAACAATAACAACAGTTGTAACAAACGTTGATATTAATATTGTATCATATTTGAACAAAAATAACCATGTAAAATGTCGAACACTATGTCTAAAAGTGCAAACTGAACAAAACATAATATAAATCGGCGATCTAAGGAAACCTGACACAAAATTACCCAATCGTGAAGGAAGGATTACGGCGTTCATGCGTTACCTACCGCATCCGTAGTGAGAAGACATCTGTTTGCATGCAGATAACGTATTTCAATTTCAACAAATATGACCTAAACACAATTTTGTAAATAATATGGAAACCCATTCTATTCCTTGGTCACACAGATGATCTTTTCAAAACTGTTATTTATTGCCAAAAATAGAGATATAATAGTTCCATTGATAACAATTTTATAATAGGCCTATGTACACCTATTTTTGGTGAATTAAAATAGACACTTATTTACACATTCAAATAAATTGTGACTAACAAATTTTGTCTGTAATATTTCACAATTATTCACGGAGTATATTTAGATTTACAAATTTTGTTTTAAAAAAAATGTATAATTACTAATTATTGATTTTCACTGAATTATTTGAACTCTTCAGGAATTTTGTTCTCCAAATAATATTTTTATATAATGCAAAAGATGCTTCCACCGTCACAATGGCACAGGTGGCTTTATTAGGATCTTTCTATCGTGAATATTGGTGTAAAGTAATAAAACTCGATTACGAGTTAAGTAAGAATATAATTAAAAATTAGTAATTCACTAAGTAATCTAAATCTTTCCGTTTGGCTGAAAAAAATAAATAGGTTACTTGTGTTTGTCCAGGTCCTCATAACGTTGCCTCATAATGTTTACTCTCCTCATTTAACTCACGTAAATTTGGAACTTATTGCGCAAATCTCTATTACTATAACTATATTATTACTTGATTTCCTATAACATCAGTGTTTGATATGTCTAATGTAAGGTTTAATGTCATTTTCTGATTGTCTTATCTGTTATTTATGATTACCTCAATTATGAATAATTTTACAGCCTATAAATTATTTACAACTTATTAATAAAGAACAAAATTTCTGTTGATGATAGTGTAAATGCAGGAAAGGTTTGTTTAAGTCTTTTAAAATGTGTACTTAAGGTTAGTAATTGTTAGATTTAAAAGACTATAATGCTTTTTCTCGACTAACTTTCTTTACAATTATTTGTTTTATAATGAATGTATAAAGAACATGTATATATTATGATATAAAACCAGTGTCCAGTTTGTTACTAGTTAGTAACCTAATGACCCCGATCGATGTACTCTACCCCTCTCGAACGCCGCAGAGCGTTACATTCCTACTCTGTAATGTAATTTGGATTATTTAGACATGTACTTGTAAACTCGTTTATAAAACAAATACTTCAATATGCATGAACATACTATACACAACACGGCTCTAATTTATCGTCGTAATGTGAGTCACGGCTCTATCACATTAAAATTCCGTTGTAAAAGTAGACATAAAGTTAAACACAGTGAAACATTCCTTAAAACCTTCTACAAGATTCTTACCATTATCCGACTATTAGGAAAATAAATATTGTTATTAAACATATTTATAGCCTTAAATAATACTAACTTAAACTCAACATGAAATGAATGCCATTATTGACTGGCTTATTCTAATTTTAAACATAAAGATGGAACATACGTTCCAAAACTGACAATCCATTTGACGGTGAGAGTAAATTTTATTTTGTGTTGCATTATATTTTTGACACATACTTAAAACGTGTTGTAATATATGGAATAGAGTATATTTGAAAGTTAAGCCTGTAAGATAAAATGAAGCTCAATAAGTGTATGGTTCTTTGGCTGTTATTATACTTTTAAAGTATTGTAATAGTGTTTTCTCTTCACGGTTTTTATTCTATTTAACAGGGGAAGTAGAGTAATTATATAAGATGAATAATTATAATAATTGGAAAAGATGAAGATACTATCTGATGTAATTACCGCACTATGTTAATAATTAATAACTAAAAACTCCATTACTCAGGGATTAAACACATTATCGTAGTCAATTTGTATTGTAATAAAGTAATGTATATAGACTTCAGCCAGACTGAAAACCAATAACGGCTTTTTTCCTTTTTCATTAGTACTCTTTTTTTTAATAATTTAGTTTTTACGATGAAAAAATTCATTAGTTTAAATGCTCATTTAAATGAAATTAAACATATATTTTAAAGAATTAATATTGAACTGTTCAAGTCTGTATAAGAAATGAAATGGTCTTTTCTAAAACTTTTGTTATAGTGAGTCCGAATTATTCACGGTTACCAATCGTAAATGTTTATTAGTTTCGAATAAAGAAAACAGAGAAATAAAACTCTCTGATTTTACAATCGGAGGACTTGAGCTCAAGCACTACTTGTATACAACAAATGTGCCTCAGTTTACAAAGGACTATATTTCTGATGGCTTGGTAATTTGCAAAAATTACATTTCCTTCATTTATTGTGTCACTCTCTTGTGACTCAAGATATCGTTTTTACGAAACATATTATTTGCAGAGCAGAGTTTCGTAACATTTAAATTTCTTATTGCAATAAAAAGCAACTTGTTTCTAGAATAAACATTTTGAGTATAAAACAAAAACTATTCACATTTAAAGAAATTCAGTTCTTAATTATGTATTAAAATGACATTATTGTTTGTTGGTTATTGCAATTGGGATTATTGTGTATAAATAAAGTTTATGTCTCTTACTTTGTGGAAATATCAGTTCAGCAACAATTACAATAAATGTTAAAGCTTTAAGAACGTGATATATCAAGTTGTAGGCATTCTTTAGTGATGTCCATGCGCCATCCTAACAAAAGGAGGTTTCTCGGAAATCCAATGTTAAGCTCAGGAAGATGTTAACGGATCGGACGTTAAGGTAATACATACAAATAAACCCTCTTGGAGTCTCGATGTTATTCCAATCAGTAATAAAACTCCTCCGATTGGCGATTTCCCATCCAAGTCTTACAGTAATTGTCAATGTGGCTACAGTATGTTGACTAATATGTTTATAATATCCAAGGAGTTGGGGGAAAATTATATGTTCTAAATTAAAAAATGTATGTCTCACCACAAAGAAATTTTTTTTAAATTGATATCAGAGTTACTGTACTTCGAGACTTTATCTAACAAGAAAAACCACTTTAATACATGGACATTATTTTTACCTTATTTAATAATATTGTGTTTAAACTACACTGTTTATAATTAAGATTATTTTTATTTATTTATTATTTTGTGCTATAATATAGGTTTGGTTTTCTATTCCTCGTTGGTTATTCTACTTTTGTCAAGTACCAATTTTCTTATAATAAATTTATACTTAACACAAATACTTAAAATAGCCCCTATTTCCAGGTTTTAGTTAAAGATGTGTATTAAAAACCACATGGAGAGACGATTGCGATAGAATCTGTCCTGCTAAAGTACTGAAACCAATGTACAAGCTCTCGTATAAGGGTAAATATGTTCAAAAACGATAAGCCCTACTCCACTTGAAAATATTTGAATAGAAAGATATGGCTATTTCCTCCTGTTTCACATAGCTCAATATTTTGATAACACCGTTTGTTTAAGTGTCTGAATCTTATGGAAAGCCTAGGAGTGTTTGTTTTGCTCATAATAAATCTTAGGCATGCTATCACGTTGAATATTTTATATATTTAAGGGGAATAGAGAGAGAGAGTGGTCCATCCACGCAAAAGTTCATGGTTAGATATTAGTGTTAATCATCGCCAAAATACGTTAGCTTAGAAAATACGTTTATTTGGGGTCCTTTGTACAAAAGTAGCACCATTGTAGTTAGACAAATCTTACAGTAAACAATTTATGTTGCCACATGTATTTCTGCTTATAATTCAAAGTCCTAAAAATTAATGGTAGACGAGCTCTAGCTCTTTCAGCCTAATTTCAGCATAAATTAAAAGATAACATGTTTTTATATGTTCTTCATAGGTTATTATGTATAACAGCTGTTTTAATGCAATGATTATGATACTATAATTATTCTATTATACATTTCTAAGTTAAAATTATAGTCATTAAAATAAATGTTTATATCAGATAATACAATTATTACACTTAGTATTATTTTTTAAAAAGTTCATAAACAAATAATCCGATATATATTAAAATTCGATAAGCGTTTTTTATTCCAATTTTAAAAATTTAAACTTTTTAAGAGACGTATAGATCATTTTGGGAATCTAATTCAATTACATCCCATAAATTTATATTCAGTAAGTTTTTTAACATCTTAAATCAAAATTGTCTCTTACCTATGGTCCGTTACGATTAACTTCATTGAAAAGAATATATTTCTACCTCTATTGAATGCATTCTTCTAATTAAGTATTCACTTCGGAAGGTGAGTCTCATTGACTAATATATTAAATGAGGCCTGACTGTAACATTTCTATGTAGAAAAGAATGTCCGACTTGCAATATATTGTAAAAGTAAAAAACTTTAAACTTAAGAATTTGAATTACATATTAGTTTTATTTAAACAAATGTTACCTTCCTTTTAATAAACAATAATTATTATACTCAAATATAACGTTAAACCTAAGATCTATTCATTTCCTTATACTTGGTCTGTAACGTCATAAGAAATAGCCATGTCTGACAGTCAGACCCACGACTTAACATCAAAGATAAAATAGGAAAAGGTTATATAACATATTTAAACATTAAAAGATATCAGCTGTTTCGATATTTACCCAGTTAAATATATTTTAATTTATATCACCCCAAAAATAAATAAAAGTCCGTTAAGATTTAAATCAGTAATTGCCTTTTGAGTATTCTTTCTATTCAAAAAAATTAAATGTTTACAAAGATCTATTAAAATGTTTCTGTCAACGCTGACATATGCTGTCAAACCAATATAGAAGAAACAGCGCGATAACAGTTTTACAGTCGTTTGCTTTTGAGTGCTTAGTGTAAACGAGAACGTTTACATGTATTTTAGACAATAATGACAGAAAACTTAATTAAAAATTCCCTGCGCAGATATTCGATATATATATATATATATATATATATATATATATATATATACATATATATATATATATATATATATATATATATATATATATATATATATATATATATATATTATAATTTTATGACAACATGCACACAGAGATAAAATGCACTGGGTTGTATTTAGTTGGTTGTCACCAGTATTGTATAAAACAAAGTTTTATTTATTGAACAGATTTTGATTTACTGTCTCATACACGTTTTTTATCGTACATATTCCGTTTACATCTGTAATTATATAAGAAAACTATAGATCGAACAAGGTAACAAAAAATGTCACAAGTACTAAAATGAAATCGAAAAGGCTCAAAGAGGAAGACCTGGTATTTTATGAACAGGACACATGGAGAATAGTAGGACAAAGGGTGACACACACTCACACACACACACACACGCGCGCGCACACACACACACAAACAAGAAAGTTGAATATTGATTCTTTTTTCAATATATAAATTGTATTCTCATATTAAAAAAATTAAATCATTTTAAACATTTTGTAAATTAACTAGAAATGTTTATGACTGTTTATTAGAGGATTTGAATAATAGAACCCAGTTTCTGGTTCTAAATTCCTCAATATCAGGTAGTAAAAACCGTAAAATGTTTGTAAAAATACTTTTGTTTTATTGTTTTAAAATTATATAAATAAATTCTCCATTAAATATTAATTGGTGAGAAATGTGGCAACGGTTTATCTTATTAGGATTTGTGTTTATTTATTTTGAAAAACCGGACTCTTTGATGAAAAATACTCTCTATGCATTTTCTTTCTTGTAAGTCTTCATTTTGCTTTGCAAATTTGGGTGTATTTTTTAAATCTTTTTTTTTTACAGTATGTTTTATAATGATTGTTGTTTATACTTTTAAGTGGTTTTCCATGTGTTTAAGTAAGTATTTCACACAATTATAAAATAACAAGTTCTATTGTTTATGTTTGTCATTCATTAGACAATAGAATTATATATAATAGCATGCAGTTTATTTATATTAATTATGTATAGCTATTATTAGTTAAAGCTAATATACTAATTTTTAGTTTATGCTAACTTTATTTAAGTGCTACAATAAAGTGAACGCTATGATTGGTAAATGTAAACCCAATGGCAAAAATATATGGCATTACCTAATAGTGCACTATGAGTCCGCCGTAGCTCGAAAAGTATATCATTCAACTGTCAGAAAATACTTAAAACAACTTAAATAGTTTTTTGGTGGAGACCTGTATTATCAACACTTTAAAATGCTTGTAATACTTGTGATAGGCTTGAACCCAATCATAGTACTTGAAGCGAGGCTTCCACGCTCTTGTTGTGGATTTAAAGTTATTTCATATGATATGGTACGGGCACGAATAAAGACTACCAGACTAACAACGCAAATGTTGTGGTTGAAACCACATTCAAGAAATAGAGGAAGACAAAATCGTTGCTTATGAGATGATATTGACAGAGATATAAGAGAGAGAAAGAAAGAGGGAGCTGAAGGAGAACCTTTGGCGGACATAGCTATGTGGAGACTAGTATGACGGAGACATATCTTTGAATCGGATTATACATAATCACATGGGTATGTTAGAAAAGAAAGATCATGTTATAATTGTCCTGATAAAATTATTTAAATTATTTAGAGTCAAGTCCAATTTACAATGAAATTCTCATTTCACTAAAGATTTCATAAAGTTAATGAAACTTTAACCTATATTTTACATTGCATTACAAAATTTATATAATAATATATATTTTCCATTTACTTAATTTTTTCTTCTTTAAAGAATCACTCAATTAATAATATCATTGCTTTGAAGCATGAGGGCAATCTCGAAACAGTCTAGTGCAGTGGACAAAATAAATTGCCTGTAAAAATTAGATTTTAATATAATATTTCAGTGTAATAAAATAATTAATACATTATTCAAACAAAAATTTATTTGACCTAATGAAGATATCACAAAAGATAAAATAAGCCTAAACTAAATAATAACTGAATTACACCAATAAAATATTCAACTGGAATAGTTTTGTTTAATTTTCAATCCAAATTGACGAATTGCTTTATATATAACCTACTGAAAACATAGATAAAATCATAAAGGAATTAAAAAACTGTGAATTTTAACTAAAAAGGTAAAATTATACTCAGTTAAACTTTCAAGTTAATATTTAAGTCGTCAAATCATGTGATACCTTCCGTGAGATTTTATATTAACAACAAATAAAATACAGTGACGAACTAAAATATAATAAAATGACTACGTGAGCTCAACGCCATGTCTGACTTTAGATGCAAGAGCGAACATATGGAACGGATGTACTACGGAAATGAACTTCCCATGTTCTTCCATCCGTGAACCAATGATTCGGTATGTTTCACAGATATTGAGCTGTGCTTATTTCTCTCACCCCACACAAACACACCTACGTCTTTATCTATGTGTTTGTAAATTATGCTCTGATAATTAAAAAAAAACAATAAACAGAAACATAACATGAAGTATATTTAAATAAAACTAAAACATATTAAATAAGCTTACAATACTTTAAACAATTTGCGTGTTAAAACAACGTATTTAAACCATTCAGTGTTATATCAAATATTTTGTAATTACATTTTGAAATGTATTTGTAATTAAATTTAGAAAGTTTATTGGTAAATGAATTTTTAAATCTATCCTGTTTGGTGTTATTGCCAACTGTTTTTGTAAGAAAAGTTATGTTACTAAATCTTTTTGAAGTTTTAGTTATGATTTTTCTAAACATAGGCAAGCGAAATATCACAGATTTAAATTAAAATTAATATCCATTAATCAGGATCCATGCAAAAGAGATTATCATAACATCTAAAGAATTACCTAAAACCTAGATGAAATTAAAGAGGATGTTATTCGACAACAAACCTATGTTAGTGCCGTTTAATTACTCTTTCAATTTATAATGAATCAAAACTTATATAAGAAACAATAATTAATTTTCTGTTTTAAGTAGGTGAGGATTTGAGAGATGCAATGATTCGTAGTTAAAAGAAAATAGTTTTATAAAAGTAAAACTTGAGAGCAAGAACCTTTACATATCTGAATAATATTTGCAAGAATACTTTAAATCATATACAATATATGTATCGATCAATCTAACTATATATATATATATATATATATATATATATATATATATATATATATATATATATGATAACCTATCTTATTTATAATAAGTAACCTATAGGTTGTATTTTAATTACCTTAGCTTTAGTAAGTCTACAGTCATACAGTAGGTTTTTAAACTATTAACATTCACATAAATTTTGCATCACTTCCATTTATTCATCTGACATTCAATTATTACAAACGATACCAAATTACATTTTTACGATGCAGTGACAAAGATTTATTGCTTAACTAATACTACAATTACTATAATGGTGGACTCTTTTTATAATACAGTGTTAATTTTCTCTTTCTCTCGGGTCGTTATTACGGGATCTTCTTTAAATTAGAATGTGGGGAAAAGAAAAACTACATTACTTTTTATAACTACAATGAAATTAAATTGATTCTGAATATAATAATTTATAAATCTCTTTTGGCTAAATCTAATGTAAGGAAGATAGTACTTATTGTTATGATCCTTAAATCCAGAACGTTGGGATACATGCTTCACTGCAAATTAACTTACTTACATAATTTCTTTACTATCTGCTAATTCATTCGCGTCGCACTTTTATACACACTTCATTTGTACACATAAACACTAATAATTCCCTTAACTCTAATAAACAAATTTACCACTCTGAAGTTCTTTAAAAACTTTGCCCGATGATTTTAGGATTTCTGCACGAGTAAATCGGTGATCCCCAAGTCTTTCACATAGTTTTCTAAACGGTACAGTGTTACATTCCCAGGTTATTAAGGTCACTTGGAATTTTTTTTGCAATCGGTTTCTCACAGCACAGGTTTATGACTATCCTGAAATAAATCAATGGTTAAGCTTTCTATAGGGGTACTTTGGTAAACTATTCTTGGTCACTAATTACTTAATATTTCTACAGATTTTTATTATTTTGGATACTAACTAAAATCATACTATATGCCTCATACGTTTAATTTATAATATATATGACTTTACTTGTTTTGAGGCTGGGTTCGTGCCCTTAGTAGGGAGGATTTGCGTGTAATATAACGAAGTGTTGACTTATTGCCTTTACCCTCAATTATCACCTTCCCAAGGCAAATAAATTATATTTATCAGTGCCTTGCGAGTATATAAAATGTAGTATAAAAACATGGAAAGTAATATTTTTTAGTTGTGAGACTAAAATATTTATTTTGTTTATTTTTGGTGAAAACGTTTTCTATAGAACGGGACGTAACGAACAGCATTGCAGTAGAAGGGTGTCTAAATAATATCATTCTGTGACGTCGGAGGGGAATACAGTCAAGTGACCGATTCACACAATTACCTCAGTGAGGACTTTCAGTTCTTACTCGTGATATACTCTTTAAAATAGCAGTTCCTAAATCACCGTTGAAGAACAAACAACAACAATTCATTAACTGTGTCATAATACAGTGAGATTTTACAACCTATAAGATGGTAATTTATTTTATATTTATTATATACATTTAATGTTTACACGTTTCCATGTCGTTTTATTGAATAAGAATCTTATTATTGTGTATGAATATATTTTAATTTGATAGGTTTGGGAGCTGATATGATTAACTATCTCTGACACTTATTTTGGTAGTCATAACTTCACCAATATAAGACGAAAACTTAAAAAGAAGGGATCAGATAAAAGAGGATATTAAAAAGCAGAATCAGGCAAATACTAATGATCTTCTGTAGAGTTTAGTGAATTAAGTTGAGGGAAAAATTATCAATAAAAATTGTTATTG
>JBAIZL010000002.1:57426728-57449228 GCA_036971475.1 Prosapia bicincta
AGCCAGACAGGGTAATCATTGTCGCTGCGCTCTGAGTAACAGATTGTTTACTTTAAAGCTCGTGGGCGAAGTCGTGATATAGGATATTTTTTCAAATATTTACTTCATAAATATACTGCCTTACTTCTTCAAAATTATATTCACAACGGTAAAAATCTAAATAGTTAATTACAAATCTCGCCAAAAATACAGTAGTCAATATCGCTTTTTACCATTGTGAACATTTTTCACAAGTTTAGCTCTAATTGACTAAAAATTATACTAGTAACTTCAATTAGCATCCAGTAGAATAATATTAGAAACTGGGCAATTTTAAAATATCAGAAGACATTATAATAGCTAAAAAAGTGATGTATAAGTGGGGAATAAATTATCAAGGACAATATCGGCGTTATAATATAAATCAAGGCGTTAGTATTAGCTATCCAACCAGACTTGTTAGGGAATAAAACATAGACACGTTTACCAGTAAATACCATTAGTATAACAGTTTACTTATAATATCCAGTTACTTAATACCATTGTACCAGTGAAATATTTTTAAGAAATGGAGGTTGTAAATCATGAAAAATGAGGAAAAGTAAACCCTATGATAGAAATATAGGCATCTATTACCTAGAGTTTGAAGCAATGTTTACGGGTCCAAAACAATAGCCTCACGTGTAGAGTGAACAGCATCGGAGCCAATACAACTCTGCGAACAACTGATTTACTTGTACCGCAATTTTTGTGGTAATAATAATTGGTTGCGGTTTTCAAACTCCAGAGAACGGAATCTTAAACTGGGCATTTAATGTTAAATGGGTTAAATAAAAGCATAACATAACCAATAAAAAAGGAAATGTAACATGAATCGTGTGTATTGTGTATAAAAAAATAGAAAAAAGAAAGATGGTGAAATGAAAATATGTTTGACTTGAAGCCTCTAGTTTATCGACTCTTCTTTCCAAGTTCTGAAAATAAATCTTGAATAGATGATCGTTTCGAAATTTAATATCAGGCATATTGATTGAATCCACGTTCCTACGAAGGTACACCATACCATTAATACACAGTATGATTAGTTCGGCCAAGGTAGTGTAATCGGAACTTCATCCACTCTGGGTTGGCTATACTTCTAAGGACAAGAACCTAAGACTCGGGGCTTGGTCCTAGGAGGATATAAGTACATTAGAGCTAGAAAACTTTGACAGCCAACAGGATGCATAGTGTTGTGGGAAAGTGCAGAAGAGTAAGAAAGACTGTAAAAGGGAAGAAAGTGTGTGAAATGGAGTACTTGTCTCCCGACTGTACCTCTTGTTTAGGAAAACAAAGTTAGATCTTTCATTTGGAAGAAAAACTAGTCTATGATATGGAACTTTTACACCCAAGCATCCAACCTCAAAGTTGTGAATCCTGCCAGGATGAAATATTGTATAATTGATATAAAGTTTTTGCCAACACTATTGATTTTTAATTAACAACACACATCTATTACCTTACTTCCTCATTTATATCAAACAAAATACTATTATAAATACATATCTAAACACCTATTGTTATTTCTATGCATTACATATTTCAATATATATTAAACTATAAAAATATATCTCCTAATTTATAAGTCATATAAGTCGGCAATAATAATGTTATATTTATTCTGAAGATGATGAGTTTTGTAAAACCTTCACTTGATTTTATTTTCTAAAAATTGATTACTTGAAACAACCTCCATATTTACTACTATTACACATTGTTTGTCATTTTTACAGCATCAAACGCCATATAGGAACTCGCCGAAACTTCGCGTTGGAACAAATGTATTACTGTCGTTACCAGTAAACATACGTCACAGTATTATTTTTGCTGTTACAAGCGGAAAAATATGTTTACATTCAGTATTACCAAAACATATTTAAAAACATTAGAAACAATGACTTTCTATGTCGCAGATTTTTCGTAATATTATTTTTGGTTGTGTTTTCTTAGCCTTGTTTTCAAATAATATTGTAAAGAAGGACTAAATATGCACCCCTTTAAAGCACCTAAACCCTACTACTCAGTAATAAACTCGCGGAAGTTAGGAACCCGGTGTAGTGTTAATTACTGGTCATAACTCAAGTAATTAAACCTCACTTATCATTAATCTTCGTAAATTAAAATTTCCGATCTGCGGTCGTTCTTCAGGAAGACTAGGCATTTTCTGTAAGAGTTATGATAAAATGGTAAGAACAAACATTTTAAAATTTATATTATTCGTTACTTGTTTACTAATACGTATTAATGTTCTTATTTATTGTAAGGATTAATTTTAATAAAAAATTGTTTTCTATGAAATGAAAAATTTATCTGCATTTAATTCATTATAAATTCTATGACTTTTTTGTAAATAACGGAGCAAGGAAATTCTCTCTAGCATTACATATTGATTTAATATTTATGAATAATAAATACTGTCAGTACAAAGTTTGATTCATTAAAATATATATATATATATGTGTGTGTGTGTGTGTGTGTGTGTAAGGGGGTATTGATAGAGTCAGTAAGAATGACCTTGTATTGGAAGGATGTTTAGTCACTGTGTGCGCTTGTTTGAGCACCTGTGTGCTCGTGTATATGGCGTGTGCATACATTAATAATAATTTTATTTACCCCTCGTTACATTGATCTTCAAATAATTTCACATTATTTTTGATTAAAAATCATTTACATTTTATTGCAAGAGGTTGTGATCGGTTGTGCTAAATTAGACTTAGACGTAATTTCCAAACTGCGTCTATCATAATTCCACTTTCAATTAATAATTGTTTAGAATATGTGAAACTGAAACTAGTCAATAAAACTTAGAAACAAGCGTATCTCATGACTGTGTAGTTGTCTCGTTGTGTAATTACTGTAAGTGTGTACTTATTATATGTACATTAGGTTCACTTTTTATATTTCGAAAAAAACAATTAATTATTTGTTATTGTTTTAAATTTAATGACTGCAAACATCTTTATTTTATTAGGACAATTTTCTTAATGGACATCAATCGACTACAAATGGGTTTCATGTAGACCTTAGATTCACTAAAACAGTGTTAAAAACACTTAAAACAGAGAATTTCTTATTTTGAGAACAATAATTCCTTACATTTCGCAGCTTCTAATTAGTCTTCGATGGGAAGTAAATATGTAAGTAAATCAGAATGAGAATCACAGTGCTACACACACACACACACACACACACACATACACACACACACACACACACACACACACACACACACACACACACACACAACACACACACACACACACACAGCACACTCACACACGCACACACACATACACACACACATACACACACACACACACACATTCTCACACACACACAACACACACACGCACACACACACACACATACACACACACACATCATGGTTCTATATATCCGCTAAGCCAACTGCGTCTGCGTTTATTGATACAACTATTTTCTGTTAATAAAATATAGAATTACTATACATTTAATTTGGTATTAAGAGGATTCATGCCTTTCTGGATAAACGTATACAACTATCGCCTTTTTTAAAATAAAGAGTTTACATAATCATAAATTTATATGCACGATAAAATTGTAATATGATCAAACAAGGAAAAGTTTAAAGGAAACGTATAATACAAAAATTACATTTTTTAATATTTAACGGGCATAATGAGATCAAACTTAACAAATCGCTGTAAGAATAAATACATTTTTTTTACAACGAATATATAAATATTACAGTCAAAAACGTTTTAAAATTTAAAACATGTTTCATTTATGGAATTATATAAGTTTAAAAACAAAATTATTAACTAGCAAGTACAAATTAACTAAACCATATACAACATGTAGTATGATGGGTTACATGATAACGTTGCAAATAATATGCCAACAATGTACAGCTGTTCTAATTATTCTTACATAATTGATAGGTTGTATTTCTTTGTCAAAAAAAAATAGCACATGCATATCTGATTATTTTAATAATGGCAGTTCGCGAAAAACCTCCAGCAATTGTTTATATTGCTGTATTTTAAACAGTCGTGTGTGTATTATTTTATTACATGGTTAAGGTTAACTACTGCATCTACTTTAATTTAAATACTAGCTGTAAATTTCGAATAAAAATGTTGTAATTTTTTTACAATCCACTTCAAAAATCTATTTTTAGTGACATAAACCTATAAAACTAAAGTTCTATATTTTATTTAAAAAACCTATATTTACCTAATTTAACAAATAAAGCCAATGTATTGACGTCCTTAATCTGGTATGTATTTATATGCCAACAGGGCGTCCAAGTAATGGTGCAACCAGGGTAGTGGATGTTAGTAATCAACAAGATGAAGTATTTGCCCTACTTTACTACAAAGCTGTTCTCATTTTACAATGAACATTTATAAATATGTGAGCATCAGTTTGAAACCAAATTAATTAAAGAACTACATTAATGACTATTTTATCAATGCTTGGCAATAGAAACAATAACTATATACTGCAAGCACATATTTTACATGATAATTTTATTTTGAATTATTTTTTATTGAAATACTTTTTTTGAATAGCAAACAATTCAACCGTACTACACCCAAGAGGTAGAGTTATTGACTCTAAAGGTCGTCACAAGTCACGATTAACCATATACAACATTTAAAACTCTCAAGTTCTCTATACAATTTCTACAAAAATACCCATTTGAAAATATTTTTTTTTTTTTTTAAATAGAACAGATTAAATAAAGTGCACTGGTTTAAATTACATTCAACCGTAAGACTAACTAATAAAGGATATTATGTATTATTCCATTTACTTAAAATTCGTAAATTTTAGAGTCTATACTGGTCAGCGCGTCACCAAATGGCTCTAAGAATGTCTTTCCAATAGTCCACCTACATTTCACAAAGTGATACCTACATTTTGTGTGGGATACAAAATAAAACTATCAGACTTGCTTAGTGTATCTTGATGACATTTTAATATAATCATCTAGTTTAATGGAACACGAGATGAAATTTAGAGAACACTTTAGTGGATTAAGAAACGCTAACGTCAACGTAAAACTAGACAGACGGAATTCCTAAGAAATAGCCTACCCAGGTCATATAGTAAAGCCAAATAGACCGAATCCTGACAAAACTATAAGGAAGTACCCCGTTCTAAAATTTGCCAAGCAGACTTAAGGATTAATTGGATTACTTGGCTATTATCAAAAATTTATAAAAGATTTGGCCAAAATAACAAATTGCCAATTACTAATTACCTCAAGGAAGACTCAAAATTAATACTGATGATGTATAGGCCTACATAAATTGTTTTGAAACCTTTTAAAACGTTTTGTCTAATGAATCACTTTTTCGATATCTTGATTTCGAAGAGGAATTTATTTTGATAATCAATTCGGGTAATTCTAAAGTTGGTGCTCTCTGGAGCCAAATTAAAAATAGACATGACTTCCCCATGGTTTGTGCTTGTAAAACGCTAAATAACTGTGAAATTATTTATGCTGTGATCGAAAAGCAAATCTTGCGATTGTATAAGTGACAAATCATTTCAGACTATAATTATTAGGTAAAACATTTACTATTTTTCTGGCCATAAACCTCATCATTGTGTATTTTCCGTTAAGGTATTAATTCGAAATTGTTAATTTGGAAATAAAAATTAGAAGATGTTGTTTATAAAATAAATACAAGAAAAGGATACTAAATCAGAATACGAATACACTATCAAGAATTCAATTGAATGTTACACAGAAAATTCAAAACCCTAATCAACCCAATATAAAACGAAGACTTGCAACGACTGAAGCCGAATCATATGATTGCAAATTTTGACGCAGAAATTTGTTTAGATGCTTTCGACCAAGAAAATAATGACGAAGACAGCAATCTAGCTGCACATTCTAACTTCGAGGAAAATACTCAAGTTTCGATAAGCCCCTAAGCTTTGGAAAAAAACAAATATTTCTATCTAAAGTAAAATAATAAGTGAAACAGACAATAATTCTACAACTCTTGTGGGTTTTAAAATGCGTTTAATAGTTGAGATATCAAAAAGTAATTTAAATAATAGCATGATTAGCTCCATTAATTCACATTTGGCATCGAAAGTAAAATATAACCTATATTTTGAAATGTTTTTTTAAGCATATATTTACCATATTAGCATCATGTGCAACAAAAAAACTTTAAACAATCTAGACTAAATTTAGTTAAATCTAAAATCAAATTTTTAGACATAGTTTCTAAAGAATAAAGTCCGGAAATAATAAACAGCTATAACACTAGCAAAACAAATCATTGCGGAACACTAGAAAATAATGAACAAAATAAACTTAAATTATATTGGCCCAACATAATAAGACACATTCAAAAAGCTATCAACTGCCGTTAAAACTATAAATGAATTTAACTCCCAATCCAATAATGTATTTACAAGTAGACCATGTTAGCATCATACGAGAGAATCACTTTCTAAGTATAGTGAATGGGCTTTCGCGCAATTGACAGCTGTATCTCGTGGGCGGGGTACAAGCAACATACGTTGCCGAAAAGCTAATAGATTAGATTAGTTCAGACATTGTGGTGTGCCTACTGTTATTATATCAAAACGACACGGAATTTAACAATATAGTAGGAAAGGAATAATTAAAAATATGTGTGTGTGTGTGTGTGTGTGTGTGTTTGTTTGTTTGTGTGTGTGTGTGTTTGTGTGTGTGTGTGTGTGTGTGTTTGTTTGTTTGTGTGTGTGTGGTGTTGACTATAACAGAACTATTTTGTGTCTATAGCCTAAATGTAAGAGCCAAGAATTAAACGAGGGAACATTGAAATCGATTACAGTGTAGCAGCAGGTAAATTGATATATTCACTAATATTTTCTGTTTTACCTTGTAAAAACATGTTTTATGATAAAGGTAATGATAATAAACAGTTGTAGCTAATTTCAACTTATAGATGTCTCAGCAAGTGTTTAGTCTATAAATCGTACCACAGTTTATCTCCTTCTCTCTCGCACGCCGTAATTAGTGAGGATTTATTCACTTTTGTTAATGACTGTTAGTGTTATAAATAAAAACTCGAATTAGGTGAAAACATTGATATTACTGTTAGAAATATTTATAAGACTTTCTTACACACAATATTTTCTAAATTATTGTATGGATGAGTGTATATAATATGATGTAATATATAATAGAATAATATACACAAAAAAAAGATATACACACTGAAACGCCGAATTGTCCGTTGCAAAAATCTTAGTAATTGTAGAGAATTGGTGATTAGGCCAAAGTGCCTGGCTTTTTAAAAATTTTAATTAAATTTAAAAAATAATATAAAATAGAACGAAGTGAATGAAAGTAGGGTAGGCTAGGCCTAAATTTATTAACATTTTTTTTAAAATATGTTAAAAAACCAAAACTAACCATTATTAAACTAAACTTCAGGCTAGTAAATTATAAAGCTGTATTATCATTAACAAAATCGTTCATAACAATTAACATTATCATTCAAGGTGTTTATAAAATCCACCAACAGGAGCACAACAGGCGTGGCAATCTAGAAGAAATGCTTAACTAAAACAAAGAAGTAAATGAATTTAAATGAAAGTAAATAAACCAATTTTCAACTAAATCGTAAATTCTAAGCAGGACATCATGTAAAATTAAAGGCTCTAATGAAAGTAAAAATAAAATAAATACAAACAGAGTTGGTTGGAGATTATATTTTTAAATAACATCCATCCTACCGACGAAAGACTCCCATTGGTTGATTAAGGTGTGGGGTTGACTCCCGTGCTATCACGCTACGGAAAGGGTAATAGTGGGCAAGCGTCGTGGAGTGGTAGGACAGCTATCGATGAAACAACATGTATGTTAAGTTCATGAAATTATAATGAAAATATGGAGTAAAAAACGCACAAGGTTTCATACGGGAGTGTTAAAGTATTTGAGCTATGTGCTCAAATATCTCAATTAAAACTCGCCTCGACCTGTGAGAAATACGAAAGTGTAAAACGCAAGTAAAGTTGGAGACGACGACGTCCATTAGAACATGTTTAAAAAATGATGTAAGATATATTGAAGAAAGTGTCGACCTATCAAACCATTTAGTAAGACGAATGACCAAAAGAACAAGAGTTACCGAAGCAGACTAGATGTGTGAAAGCAGTTTCACGAGGTCTATGACATGACCAAGTCAGCAGTATGAAGTTTTATAAAAAAGAATATTTATCTAAATTAAATTTTATATCGATCTATATTAACTAAAATTAAAAATTCAATTAAAAGATTCAATCGTAGTAAAATAAAACATGCTTAGGCTAACTAATTTAAATTCTATTTTTTTCGGAATTGTCTGTTCATTTAACCGTTTTAAGAAATGAAGGTAGGTTATGTAAGTAAATAAAACATGTTTAATAAGGCTTTATTTCTTAACAAATGGTATACATTTTCCTTGGTTAAATATAAATAACACAGTTTTTGTATTTATGGTTAGGTAAAAGGGTTTCAATACGTAAAATAAATGCTACCTAGAAATATAATTGCGATAATAGTAGGGAAAATAAGGATTGTGAAATGAGATATACATGAGGGTTATGTTTACTGAACCACAATGGGTCATGAATTTAATTTTTTTGCGATTGGTTTACAATAACAAAAATATTAGGTTAAATTAATTTAAACAGAGGTTTTGCTATGTTTTTAACAGAATAACTAATAATTGTAAATAAAGAGTAACAAATATTTAAAAATTAAATTGAAAAATGAATAAACAAATGTTATTTTCCAATTAGTTTTATATATAACGTAAGTTTTACAATGTTTCTAATTATACTCTTGTCAGTGAAGTGTCTTTCAATGAATCCATAACTTTGATCAAAGCCTAAAAGGGCTTTATAGGAGGCTAATTTGTTTTTGCTTCAAATTCAGGAGCTGGTTCTTCTGAAAGGTTTATTCCTTGAGCTACAGGTATCAAGACCAGAGTGAAGTTTCAAAGGATAAACTATTACTTTCATGCGGACGAGGAATATGATAACATCGTAGTAAAGAGCGGGACGACGATGAGCTGACCGGAGTTATAGGAGAAGTGTTTGAGGTTAAAGGGTAAAGGAGAAAGGTCCTTAATAACACACATTTTGTTTATATATATGCATGTGTATAGTCATTTATTTATTGAATATTATACATTTATTCTAAATTCTATTGTTATGATATTTATAACATTTCTCTACACATTTATTTATAGACAATGTTCCAAAAATGAATGAGAGTATTTATTTTTGGGCGAGAATACGAAAGAACTGTCAAAGATAACTAAATTATTTAAATGTCTAATTTAAGAGAAACTAGAAAGTTGTTAGTCAAAGCGTAATATGTTGTATAATAATTTCGTTTTGACGCAATAAAAGTATATCTTGCAAATCAATATAGTTTTTGAAATTATTGATTTTTCGGAGAAAAATGCCGTTTGTATGCCGTTATGTTATTTTAGACCCCATATCCAGGAATTGTGATGATTAACAATACTATTTGTGTGAAGTGTAGCTACTTTTGAGGACAGCACTATTTTAAGAAAATAGAGGTTGCCATCATTCTCATTGAGCTTAAAACTGGTAACACGGGCAACAAATCTTACTCTATTCTACATCGGATTTATATTGAAGTCTTTTACTTATCTTGAACAGTAGTGCTGTCAAAAATCCTGTTATATATGTTTGCAATACCCTGTATATATGTTTATATATATATATATATATATATATATATATATATATATATATATATATATATAATATTCACGTATATATATATATATATATATATATATATATATATATATATATATATATATATATAGTTGTTCACCATTTTACTACAGTACATCGTCACCTACAGTTTTAACACTATAATAATAAATGATCTAACTGTATGTTTGTAACATTGAGAAATTTATAATAAACAAAATCAGTTATGTTTTAAAAACGTTTTAAAACATTTCTTAAAAATATTTGTAAAACATTACTCGTAAAATTAATTTAAAATTTGAAATGTGTGTTTTTAAAATTTTATGACTATTCACCTTAAAACAATAATAAATTTTTACAGAATTTGGAATTTACAAATTATATCCTTATCTGTATTTCGTAACACGTCAGAATGAAAGGAAGTTAGCTCACTGAGTCCTACCAATAGTAGGAATACATTCTACCTTTCGCGAAACACAATTTTATTTCTAAAATCGAAGATCAGATGGTTTCAGATGATTTACCGGTAGCGATGTCAGAACTTAACTTTAACGTACCTTGTTTGAATCCTACGTTGCCTGTAGGTGTTACTTACGTCATTAAACCATTATTTTGATCTCTACTTACTGGGCGCACAAAGTACATATATTACGTGAGAAGAAAACGTTTTTGAAACTCATTTACATTAATTAGTGGAAGTTTATGCGCAAAATAAGTTTGAAAACAAGTTATAAGAAATTTAAGTTATTCGAAATGAAATATCTACCACGTTCAATTATCAAATGAAATCCGTATTGTGCAGTTCAAAGAGCGTCTATACAATTACAAAAGTATTTTTAATATATAACTAATAGCGTTTTCGTACGATTGTTTAGTCAATTGTATGGTAACCAAAATTTTGTGATCTAACGCAGTGAAAACAATAAAGATGTAATCGATTTATCAACAATTAGTTTATATGTTCACAGTTTGTGTATCTCACTTCTTAATTTTCCTGAAAAGTATTTATGTAACGATATTTGAAATACTAATGAATATTATAATTTTATATTAAACATTAATTTTTGAAAATATATAATATCTTGATTTTTTTAGTCCGTACCTAATAATTTATGTTATATAAGCAAAATCTGCATCCAGTTTGCGATATTTAGTTTAGTTATGGGGTGGTGGCAGCGAAATTAGTATAAACAAGATACATAGATATCAAACAAGTTGGGATTTTACTACAGTTATTATAGTAAACAAGTTATTTCAGTTGTACTTAAATGCTATTTTGTAAACACACTATTATGTGCTACTAGAGATACCTTATGAAAAATATTGTTCAAACTGTTCAGGCTCTTACAAAAAGAGTTGAGCGGCTGCAAAGCACATGTGACACTTTCTTTTACTCCCAGCAACTAGATCCGTTAATCATGCCAGTTGGGTTAGAAAATGTTTGGAATTGTTTAAAAGCTTTATGAGAAAAGAACAAAAAAAATTAACCGTGTCGCGACTATTTTGTCGCAAGTAAACTTGTGGTAAGTAAATGAATATTTTTTATGCATGAAAGTTATTATAAAATTTGTAGTTATAATTTATATATTCTAGTTATAATTACATTTTGTTATAAATTTTAACGTTTAGCCTATTGTTTTATTAATTTTGGTTTTGTTTTTATTGTGTACAGTTTTGTTGTTAATTTCTTATCAAAGTTTACTCTTTACTCATAATGACGATAAACCCTGAAAGAAATGTAATGAAAATATATATGCAAATAATAAAATACAAGAGTGAAAAAAAAAATTGTATTATGTTAAAATATACACACTTTTTCACGTTAATGTGAAATTTCAAGAGGATATAAGATATTAATTATTTTTCTTCTATATATATTGTTTATATTTTGAAAACATATAATAATACTGCTATCCTTAGATTATAGACACAAATTTTAATCCACATTTATAAACGTAAGTTTGTATTAAATTTTAATAATAAATACCGGTATTTTCTACCACGATCTAATATAAATTAAAATTGTTTACAATCGTATTTTGTTTTCTAAAGATTCATTTAAATTTGTAACCAGCTGTTATATAAGTTTTGTAGCTTGTTAAATATACTTTTGTAATGATTTCTTCCTAACGGGACTAACTTATTGAGATATTAAAAATAATTTTTAGAAACTTTTTAAAAATGCTTTTAGACTATACTCGAATATTTTACTCGATTCTAGTTACAAGCCTGTTTAATATTCTAGAATTGGAACTTTTTGTATTGTTGCTTTTTAATATATTAATGGACGAGTATTACTTTCTATGTTTCAACAAACCATGCATAACATAATCATCGAAAAAGTTACTACTGTTAGGAAATAGAAGCAGGCAACATAGATTTCTCTTTTTCTTCCTAACTGGCTCTTTGACTGAAGGTCTGCTCGAAACATGAAATCAACGCTAGATATACAGCCGATAGACATGGAACATTATAGTAGATTGTATTTAATCAAGCTCTAAATAGACAGATAATTTTCCTAGATGTTTGGGGATTAGTTACAATAGATAAATCTCAGCTCAATGATTTACATCGAACAATCTAAAGACTGACAATAGAGTCTGTTTTCAAGGAGTTGGACGAACTATTCATTACTAAATATTACGCTATTTCTAATGCTTGCTAGTTTGCAAACATGTTCGGTTATGATTCAAATACTAAACGAAACTAACGAAATAATTGATAGAAATTTTAGTGTATGTAAGCTATTGTGTATATTGTATATCGTATATTGTATACAGGAAAGGTTTACAGCTCCTAGAAATAAATAAGGTTGGTTGAGATTTGTTGATCAATTGATTGCAAAATTTTAGTTCCCTTTGTTTTTAAGCTGTAGAGATTTGTAATCAAATCAAAAAAACTATATGAAGTAAGTCATACTATCTTTGAATGATAAGATAAATACTTTTTGCAAAGTTTCAAGTACAGTAAACTAAAGATTAAGCAAAGTATATATAATTTGTAAATGTACTTGAATACCATATATATATAATTTTAGTTACCACTTCGCACTGAAAATACCTCATAACAGGATTTGAAAAGCTTTCTAATAATGTACAAGTCTCTCCTTTTTGCACTTCCAAATCCTACGCTATATTTCAGTATAGAGTAATATATTTGTTAACAGATTTACTAAAATATACATTTAAGAATATAAAAGGAATTACAACAAAATTATATTAATGAGATTATTGAATTATTCAGGTACCAATGGGTGCATTGGACAAAATTAACACATATGTAATTAGTATAACATGTAAAAAGTTAAAGCATCTATTTTTCACAATTTAGTAAATAGTAAAAGTTTGTATGATATTCTGAATAATATATTGTGTTTTTTTTAAAAGCAGAACTATGTTCAGTAGATTAATTAATTACTGGAAATTTCATTTAGGTCGCTCATTTTCCAATAGCTGTGGAATTAGTAAATGTCTTGTAGAATTATATTTGTTTAGTAGAAACAAGCCTTACCGATGTGGCTACATTTCCAACATGTATATATCCTAATAAGTAATTTAATGGTGTGTTTAAAACAAGTGAGACACATTGTATCTCCATAGTCGCCATAGTAAATGTTTATACTTCATGAAGGTAATAAAAAATATGTTATGCAAAGCTTTCAATTTTCCTCTGTGGATATCAGAAAATATGCCGATATTGCTCTGAAATTATTGTTTGGAATAAATTATTTGAATATATAAATTAAGACGTTATGTAACTGAAAACTACTTTAAAATGTTATAAATTAGAAGACACTGTTTGTATATCGTAGATGGTCTATGCATATCCGAGTTCATTAATTTCAGAAGCATCAACACACAAAACTAAATTTATTGCTAAGATATAACATTCAACAAATTTACTGTTGACAAGTATGAACATTATCAAAACCAGCAGCAGAAATCTAATTACTATCTTTTGCAGTTTTGTAGAGAATTTCTTCATTTAACAAGAAGTTTGTGAACATAAACCTTAACCATTAATGATTATATAACGTATATTTCACGATTTGCACATAATGGTATTCTAGACTAATCTCGCCTACTTTGTATACATTTTCGAATTACTTAATATAATTATTTAATTTGATTACAAATCCTTACATCTTGAAAAAAAGAAAACTAAAATTGTGTATGTATTCATCCAGAACTCTTTAGCAATCTTATTTATTTGTAGGGTTTGTAAACCTTTCACTTTATTAAACAATTACCTCCGACGCTATATTTACATAATGCATTGCCTCACATATAAAACAGGTACAAGTATGATTTTATCGTTCCTTCATGAATTATGTCTTTAAATCCGCTTTTTGGGACTGAATTCTCGAGTAGGTACTAAGAACGTTCTAAAAGTGAATATAATTTTGCTAATTTTTGTTTCTTTCATGATCACAGTTATTTATTGTGTTTATTTGAAAATTTCAGCATCGACATTAAAAATATGCTTTTATTCATTCTAAAATAATTTTAATTCCAATTCGAGGGTAAAGGTTTGATGTTTGATCAGTATGTTCTCAATTAGTTGATTTGTTTATTAAATAACTTGACATAATCTGAGATAACAGATAACAATTTTGCCAAACAAACTATCACTAAATTTGCTACAATACTGAACAATCATTGAAAGTGTATTAACGTTGATATCTTGAAATACAACGTAACATAATCTGAGATAACAGATAACCTTTTTGCCAAACAAACTATCACTAAATTTGCTACAATACTGAACAATCATTGAAAGTGTATTAACATTGATATCTTGAAATACAACGTAACATAATCTCAGATAACAGATAACCTTTTTGCCAAACAAACTATCACTAAATTTGCTACAATACTGAACAATCATTGAAAGTGTATTACCATTGATATCTTGAAATACAACGTAACATAATCTGAGATAACAGATAACCTTTTTGCCAAACAAACTATCACTAAATTTGCTACAATACTGAACAATCATTGAAAGTGTATTAACATTGATATCTTGAAATACAACTTGACATAATCTGAGATAACAGATAACCTTTTTGCCAAACAGACTATCACTAAATTTTCTATAATACTGAACAATCATTGAAAGTGTATTCACATTGATATCTTGAAATACAATGTAACATAATCTGAGATAACAGATAATTTTTTGCCAAACAAACTATCACTAAATTTGCTACGGTACTGAACAATCATTGAAACTGTATTAACATTGATATCTTGAAATACAACGTAACATAATCTGAGATAACAGATAACAATTTTGCCAAACAAACTATCACTAAATTTGCTACAATACTGAACAATCATTGAAACTGTATTAACATTGATATCTTGAAATACAACTTGACATAATCTGAGATAACAGATAACCTTTTTGCCAAACAAAGTACCACTAAATTTGCTACAATACTGAACAATCATTGAAAGTGTTTTAACATTGATTTCTTGAAACACAGCTTAACATAATTTGAGATACCTGATAATATTTTTGCCAAATGAAATATCACTAAATTTGTTATAATACTGAACAATTATTGAAAGTGTATTAACATTGATTATTCGAAATACAACTTGACATAATCTAAGATAACAGATAATTTTTTTGCCAAACAAAGTATCAATATATTTGCTAATAATAATGCACAATCATTGAAAGTGTATTAATATTGATTTCTTGGAATACAACTTAACATAATCCTAGATAACAGACTATCTTTTAGCCAAACAAGGAATCGATAAATTTGCTATAATACTGAACGATCATTGAAAGTGTATTAACACTGATTTCTTGAAATATAATATCAACTATATAGGTTATAAATCATCGCTTTTTTCGTTGTCAAACCAAAGCTTATACCTATTATCGTCCAGATCCCATTTCTCACAAAAAATATTCTGAAAGAAACATATTAGTAAATTAAAAATTAATTTTTTTACCACATTTATTTCAATTTATAATTTTGTTCTTCATTTTCCATAACAAAAAATATTTTGATAACAGGTTTCAATTTTGGAAATTATTTTAAATAACGTTGAAATACTTGTTGTTTAATGTTTGTACTGAAAACTAAATATAATTACAAACTCAGTTAAAATACAATTTAATACAAATATTATATATTTATGAAGTAGTAATAAAATTTTACAAGAATTAGAATAATAAATCAAATTAAATATAAATTAACACAAACACCTGGTTTAACTAATTAGAATATAATTTCTCTTGAATTATGTAGATTTAATTATTTATCTGATTTACTAATTGTGTAAAGGACTATTTAGATAAATGTTTTACATCTGGTTGTAGTTCAAAACATTGACCTCACTAAACAAATCTTTTTAAATACACACACACAAATATATTTCAATTAATTAAACGCTTTAAACATTAGTTTCAGTAAATATGTTACGAACGAAGCTCTATAAGGCTTGACATAAAACGATACTTTGTCCTAGACGAATATATACTGTTATAAATAAATATTTATAATTTGGTGTGGAACTGCTCGCTTTTGAAGTTAAAGATTTCTACGTATTAGAATGCAAAATAATTTAAAAGTTTTACTTGGCTGTGAAAAACTAAAAATACGTATATTTTGTATGACATGAGCAATAAAATTCAATAGGAAATTTATTCGAATACAGTTCCTAATAAACTGGAGCGTTACTCTGAGTGCGTGACTACGAATCCAAAACAAAGGAAATTCATCAGGGATAAGGCTTAGTGTATTTGAGAGAGATACTGTTTTCCCAAAAGGTCGACAACCCTTATAGCATGGTGAATCACATACCATGGTTGGGTTTATTTAGTTCAGAGCTTACTCTTTATAAAGAACCTTTTCATCTTTGCAAAAACTAAATTTTCTGAAGTTATTGAATTATATTAATAATGATTACCTGTTTCTTATCCAAAACATTGTATCACTAAGTATTACTTGTAGAAAATTATCGATGTATAGTTTGAATATATGTTAAACATAAAAATTTCGTAGACTTTAAAGGTTGCCATTGCCAACCAAATCTAAGAAAATAATTTATTACCTAAACTTTTCAACTCTCTCATGGTGTTCTATGTGTGTGATTACGAATTTGCTAAGTACTAACAGATTTATAATCCCTTCGTGGTAAACGGAAAAGATCAGATCCAGACATTTCGCTAGAATCTTATCTAGCATTGACGAGGTGAACCACACAACAGTTGAAGAGAAAGTTGTGTGGATGTATGTATATATACATATATATATATATATATATATATATATATATATATATATATATATATATGTATATATATATATATATATATATATATATATATATATATATATATATATATATAGATATATAGATAGATAGGTAGATAGATAGATAGATATATATATATAAATATCGCAATATGTATTCTTGTGTATTATTAAAGAACATAAGTCAAAATACAAATACAAAAATGAATTGAAAATTCAATTATAATTTTTGTATTTGTATTTTGATTTATGTTCTTTATATATATATATATATATATATATATATATATATATATATATATATATATATATATATATATATAAATATATATATATATATATATATATATATATATTTATTTATTTATATTAATAATATATATAGTACTATTATAGTACAATTATATTCAACAGTCTTACTCTAGTCACATAACTGGACAGTGATTTATAAATTTTGAAAATGCTAATAATGTAAATTAGCGAAAAGCTTCAATCAACAATAAAATGAAGTAATACTCGTATATTCTTGTTTATGAAAGTTATTTTATTTCACTATACATATTCAACAAGAAAATATAATTCATCTAAGGGTTATAATATATAAATATATATATATATATATATATATATATATATATATATATATATATATATATATATATATATATGTGTGTGTGTGTGTGTATGTATTGATACTATATATTATAACATAATCTTATGAGACACGTAGTATAATTTTAGTTAGTATCCAAAATAGAAATAATCTCTAGAAATATCAAGAAATGAGTCACCAAGAATAGTTTACTAAAGCAGCGACAAAGAGGCACCTTAACTCTTGTTCTATTTCGGGATAGTCATAAACCTGTGCTGTGAGAATCCTACTGAAGAAATAATTCCAATTGACCAAAACAGCCTCGAAAATTAAACACTGTACCGTTTGGAAAGCAATTTGTGAAAGACGTGGGAATCACGGATAAACTTGTAAATGAAATACGATAATAAGGGTGGAAATTATGCTGGTTTAAAAAAAACTAAAATCATCTGAAAAAGGCTAAATGTTTAGGGCACTTCATAAGAGTGCAGACGTATTAAGGGACAAAGTTGTGAGCAAAGTTTAAAAAGGGATAAATTTGTTTAGCAGAGTTAAAAAAATTGTTAGTTTTTATGTGTAAAAATTTAAAAATGAATTCGGCTGATACTAAATTAGTTAATTCAGAACTAATTTAATTTTATTGTATTTCTAAACATTATTCTACTTTCTTTTCATCACCTTCTCTCTTATAGAAGAGCCCGTAATAACAACCAAAGAAAAAGCCCAATTTAAGACTTTAAATATTATAGTTTATAAAAACCTAAAGCCTCAAGCGTTAGTAACTGTAGTATTAGTTAAGCAATCAATCTTTGTCATTGCATCGTATTAATGTAACCTGGTATTGTTTGTAATAATTGAATGTCTAATGAATAAATGTAAATGATGCTAAATTTATATGATTGTTAATTATTTAGACCTGAAGATGAGACTATAGAAAGGTAATATAATTAAATATAACCTAAAGGTAAATCATTTTAAATAAGTTAGTTTATAATATATATAAAGTATCAATATATTTTCAAAAGAGATATTGAAAAATTTATTTACTATTTATAATAAAAGAGTAAGTCTACAATATGTTATTGTTGGCAGCAATGAAATACACAATTAATATATTGAAATGTAGTTTTTACAGAATAAATTATTATATTACAGAGATAAGTTTTGCTACAAAAAAAATAAAGCATTTTAAATGATATCTGATAAAATTCAACTCTAAATTAAAATCATAAACGAAGTGGTGCTTCAAAGTAAAAGCAGTGATTGAATAAGAAAGAAAAAAATTAATTTAAAAACTACCACTTTATCATTATAGATGGTTTAGGTTTTAATGTATTATGCATTGCCCTTTAAACTTGATTGTTAGAATATGATGCTCTATATAAGGAATATCAAGGGCAAGAGAGCGTCTCCAATGCAGGCTGAAGTATCTCCTATATTAAAATATACTTCTATGTTGTCATAAAGCCTCGTTCGCTAGCTTACTGATTTAATTTGTATACTTTATAATCTAACTGATAGGAAATTCACTTCTAACTATAAAACGATATTTTATTCAAAACTCATTTTTGTCAGTAGCGTATACATTTCATTTGATAAAAAAAAAAAATCATTTTACCTTTTCTTATCAAAGACCCATACATTGTTATTGTAGGTAGTTTTTACATATTATATTATTTACTTAAAATTCCTTAAAATTTTAAAAAATCAATGTTTCTATTAATATAAAATTCAGAGTAACAAATATATTACGTCATTGCTTCCTATGTAGCCAATTAAAATGAGAAGAACAAAAGTGGGACAAATGAAATAGAAATATGAGGAAATGTTAGATACATTTGTCTCTACAGTTATAAATTTCACAACTTTATCGGTACAACATTTAAATTTATAACCGACACTTCAACACTTGAAAAAGGTAATAACTAAACCTACAACAGGAGGACATGCATACTTCATTTATATAATATTTACTTGAAAAGACGTTTACCTTTGAATTTAAAAGAATTTCAGAACAAGTGGTCATGTTTAAATTTTCGTATCTACAATATACCTATTAATTATGCAAAGTTTTTAAGTTAAAATTATAAAACTTCAAAATTTTGGAAATTATAATAATTCAAAATAGTTTTTAGTTTGATATAAATTAATTTGAGTTTATGATCTATGTAAACTGCTTGAAATATGTCATATTTCATAGTATAGTCATAAATATTTCATAGTCTTATGTTAATATTCATTTCATAGCCCAATACCGAGAATTTATTGAGTTTTGTTTAAATTAATGGGAGCGAGTAATGTGGTCATGAAGATAGATACTTTATTTACATTTTTGTAATAATACAAATCTTTTATTTCTAGGAATATGCCGAATATTTGTGTTCACATGTTAGGTTGAAAATATGCCAAACATAAAAACTCTTGATTATCACTATTAGATTTAACCTATTTCATTTTTGACATTGAAGTTATATAATTAAAACATTAACAGTTATTTCTTCAAATAACAAACATATTATAAATTTTTTAGTACCATTATCTAATACCATATATAGGCATATATAGGTAATAAAAAATAACGTATTGAAGATTATCCTATCGAATATATATATATATATATATATATATATATATATATATATATATATATATATATATATATATATATATTTGAATACGTATGTATGTATATCTGAACCTAATAAGTGTATGGGAATTAAACAAAATACGAAATGCTAAATGAATTATTAATTTTTTAACATAAAATTATACAAAATTTTACTGTAAATGCAATTAATTTTTAAACTGGTAGTACTACTTTTAAAATCCCAGAATGTCTTTAAATAAATAAATGTTTTAGTTATAAGTTAGCATCATTGCAAATATCAACGAAACATTAAAAAAACTATATATTGGTCGCTGGCTATACTTATTAGATTACATCAGGGGACTATTACATGAAAAGCTAGAGTGACGATAATGGATGCAAAGATTAATCAAAAATTATATTTTTTCAAAAACATTCAGAAAACGTTTTTAGTCTCCGGACACTTTAACTATATGGCATTTCTATTGGAACAAATACGTTTGAATATGCATTTATATTGTATAATCACATTTCAAACTGAAAAGTGTTCTATCCATTAGTAGGAACAAAGTACATTTTCATAGTATATTTCTAATTTTTTTTTAAAGATTTGATGAAAATCATGGAGTTGGCACTGTTTATCTTCCTATTTATAGATAAATTAATAAATATAAGAAAATATAACAATATTTAAAAAATATATCACTTATAATATACAAAGCCCTTTACTCAACTAATCACACATTATTTATATTAGAACAGTGTAAATATTTGTATAGTATAGTATAGTATAGTATATATATATATATATATATATATATATATATATATATATATATATATATATATATGTATATATATATATATATATATATATAGAGAGAGAGAGAGAGAGAGAGAGAGAGAGCATAGTATAGTATAGTATGTATATGGTATAGTATATATATATATATATATATATATATATATATATATATATATAATGTATATATAAATATATAACTAAAAGAAGGTTTGACTCTTAAACTAGGCTTACGAAAAGTACAACAGTATATTTAATGAAATTTGGAAATGGAATAAGATAGATCTATTAGGAGTCGTGTTATACCAGCATCGGTGAAATAATACCCCAATGTAGACTATGCGACTCCGTACTGATGGAAGGATGAGGCTCATAAGCCAACCACTAAGCTGCAAGGTTTTGCTATCCAGGTTACTAGGTCAAGTTTCGCATCTCTGAATATCAGTATTACGTAGAACTGAAAAATAGTGTGTCGCAATTGTTCTGGCAACAGCCCGACGTTTTGTAAGTGGAAATTTACAGGCAACCTTAAAAACGGTAGTTATATTTTTAAAATTTTAAATATATCATTACGTTGAAATAGAGAAATGATTTTATTCACTCTTTATGACATTTTTACGTTTTACAACAAAATAAAGAATTAAAAAAAAACAGATTTTCATATTTAGAGAGCTTCATGATACTATATGTCTATATAAGGGATTAAACACAATTAGATGTAAGACTTTTGTCAGTCAATTGAGAACAATCCCTTGGGTTTGACATGTTTAAATGGACAAATTTTCAGAACAGAAAATATAGTTATTATAACATTACTTTATATAAGAACCATTTTAAAATATCAAAACCTTTTCACAATTTGTAATGTACTTTAAAAAACCTACAACCTAGGAGTATAAATGTATCCACGTTTTTGTAAAATAGGAAAATAAAATCGATTCAATGTTTTACTTTATGAGAAGAAAGCTGTTACCAGCAGCTACTATTCTTTGTAAAACTGTAAAATATAAAAATTAGGTTTTCGTCGTTCACGAAATTACTAGTATTATTATTAATGTATATCTCATTATACCCACCTATTTGTAAATAACAAAGTCAACTCTAAAGTTTCAGTGATGTAAAATGGCACCGCCAATCAACGATTTGATTTGCGAACAACTAGCCCTAGAAACCTGTAGGGAGGCCAAATAATGGCATTTACATAACCACTAATTGAGTCTATTATCTTATAATACATTTTTAACATGTTATATAGGATTTTTATATTTTAATTTAATTTTAATAATACTATATACAGTATGGTTATAAATCCATTTTCTTTAATTCTGTCTCACTTTTCACCTGCCCAT
This sequence comes from Prosapia bicincta, assembly GCA_036971475.1. NCBI lineage: Eukaryota > Metazoa > Arthropoda > Insecta > Hemiptera > Cercopidae > Prosapia > Prosapia bicincta. The sequence goes on from JBAIZL010000002.1 coordinate 57,449,088, forward strand.
TTTACCATAATAACAACAAAATTAATAATATTTATTAAAAGCACTATTTTTTACAAGTCCTGTGCCATGTGCATTATTTATTTCAATGGAATTATTTATACGATGTGGAATTATATCGGGTTCACAGTTATATTACAAGTG
>JBAIZL010000002.1:57451728-57604228 GCA_036971475.1 Prosapia bicincta
TTTTTAGATAGATATTTTATTTAGGCTTGTCTGCGAATCCTTTTTTTCTACTCTTTTATGAAGAAAAATATATTTATCTAAAACGTGTTACATGATCTTAAGACAAAAAAGTTTAATTTGGGTATTAATATCGTTGATTTGAAAAAATAGATTCCTCTTAAAATAAAGTATATTTCGTAGGAAAAAGTTGTTTTTCAAATTTTATAACTATAGGAACGTATTGTCGATGGTCTGAATAATAATTTTTTAGTGTTTTTGCTAACACAACACATTTTTGAAACGGCCGTTTTTATATAGGAAAAAACGATGTCACTTTAATGCTAACATCTTTTACCCTACACTACAGAAAAGTAAGATATGTCTAGCCATAGGTAATAGATGTTATAACTGAGCTAAGTATTTATTCCAAAACAAGGATTTTTTCGAATAGTAATAATCTTTACACGGCAATAAAACTTTTAAATTGTAATATCAAAATTTATATTTTAAAATGTAGAGCTACTTCAGATTTTGTTACAGTGATTTTTCATTATTTATAAATGTCTAGTAACAACTACTTATTTACAGCAGAGATTTATGTCATTACAATATAAAATCATAATCAGTATATATATATATATATATATATATATATATATATATATATATATATATACAATACCGAGTCAGTTAAAATGAACTTGAATCCATGCTATATTTTATACTGTTCAGTAATTGAGTAACCTACTAGTCGCTAGATTATGCAGTAATTACATAGCACTGTGCATTCCTTTGTAAATGTGTGTGAGAGTATAGTGTAGGCGGTTCGAAGTTTTAGTCCAGGTAATAAAAAATTGAAAAATCCAAAATAATTTAATCACAACTCCCCAATACCATTGAAGACCCATCAAACATTGAACCGCCTACAAGGATAATTATCGGCTGGTAGCAAAACGTAAGAACCCTTTGCTCTACAGGACGTTGTGTTACAAACACCTGAAATGAAACAAAACTTTCTTTGTGAAACATTACTCTTTTTAAGATATTCACAAAGCCATTAGTGAAAGAGTTTCGGAATGAGAGTCCCTATTTGCCTATACAATACCTTAGGTGATATTGTTTTGTGTGGTGTAGGTGATATAAACTACGTTTATCAAGCAAAAACAGATTTTATTGTATACAAATTGTGAGCACCTTGAATGCCGACATATCTGTGTTCGAATCTTCTACATTTCATTACACTTTAAGGCAAATAGTAGAGAGCCTTAAAAATAGAAATTTATAAAAATTTTGGTAGAATTCCTACATCCTAAACGGAGAGTATTTATGGCCGTTACTGAGCACAAATCCTAATTTTTGTACGTAAAAACCGACTTTTTGGTTTTACTCTAAAACCCACAAAGTATTTTTATCAATCAACTATTTAAATTTAGGGCTGAAATATTTCTAGCATTTTTTCTTCGATTATTAAAATGCTGCAAATATTTCCTTTAGAAAATACCAATAAAATAAAATAGAAAAGCATGTAAATTACATAAAAAATGTAATATCAGGCGCGTATCCAAGGGGGGGAGGCGATGGAGCGATCGCTCCCAACCCTCAAAAACTTAGGGTTAAAAATCGAAAATTTATTATTAAATTAGGACTTTCTATTAATTAGACTTTTACTTAAATTAATTCGTCTTTTACTGTAAATAAAAAATAAAATTTTAATTTTTAATTTGAAAATGTGACGCGTTCCCTCGGCATTACCTCGTAAACGTCTAAATGTTTCAACAACAGATAGAGCTAGTAAAACTTAATCTCGAACATATGATTTTCAATACGTAATTTTGAAAGCGTAATATTCGCAGTTGACTCCGAAATTGTTCGTGTTGGAAGAATAACTACTAATATTAATTAATAAATCATTTTTATAATAATAGCTTATTATGAAATTATTAATATTCTCTAGCCATAAGTGTTATCGAAAGTGGAATAATTATTTATTAAAAAGTCTAATTTGCTACGAATTTTAATCACGTTACCGATTTCTAACGCAAGCGTAGAAAGAACTTTTTCTGTTCTATGTTTTTACATATACGCACGCGCGCGTGCGCGCACACTCACACACACAAATATATATATATATATATATATATATATATATATATATATATATATATATATATAATGCATCGATCGCCCCCCCCCAAGCAAGTCGCTGGATACGCGCCTGAATATCTAGTAATATTTATACGTCTAAGATATTTTAAATATATATATATATATATATATATATATATATATATATATATATAATAAATTAAAAATATTTCAAAAACAAGAATACTTTTAATGAATATATTTATTCAAAGCTTTTCGCCGATAAAATAGTATCAACATCTTCGGGGGGGGGGGGAAACATTTTTTTCCTGAAGATGCTGATATTATTTTATCGGCGAAAAGCTTTGAATAAATATATTCATTACAAGTATTCTTGTTTTTGAAATATTTTTAGTTTTTTAACTATATAACAAGAAAACATATCACCATATTTAATATATATATATATATATTTCATTCTTACTTCCTTATTATGGTATAAACATGTGTTTGAATTTGTAAATTTTCAAAAATAATAATAAATTTGTGATGTATTTCTAGTTTAGATTAAAAACTTGAGACAGTTTTATTATTTTTTAAATTAAAGTTAAATGTTTACTAATAAAATGTTTTTTTAAAGTCCTATTAAATGTCATATTTCCTTTTCTAAATAATGTATCTTCAGTGAAAACTACTGATGTGTAATAATAGCTTTGGTATATGTTCTAGAAAAAGAATAAACTGAATTACTGTTACATAATTTCTAATAATGTATATTACTTACAGTTGGGTGGTAAATTTTGAGGTTTGTGAACAATAATTTAACAAATTTTGGAAAACTAATACCGATAATACACAACAGACAGTTTTAGCCCTCGGCAGGGCATTGTTTATTGCTGGGAACAAGGCTCTTGAACAATGCATTGGCCCAGGGCGGAATGCGTCTGCCGAGAAATATCAGTAAATGGAGGTTTATGCCAAGTGAATTAATAATGAAATTGAGTTTAATATCATGGTACTACAAAACATAATTTATTAAATAATATAGTCGTGATTGAAATATATATTTGCTTTTATAATGTTTCAAAACAGTAACTATTTTAAGGCGGAGCGATTTTAAAGACAGATAAATATATTTGAACATTGTTTATGTTATTAAATACTAGTTTTAGTTATAGAATACATTTTCAAAATATAAGGGTTTTGAAACATAAAATATGGTAATTACTATCATTCATCTGTATAAATTAAAAATGTAATTTTTCTTATTGGAGTTAGAAATATATAACATTAATGTACGCCAAGATAACGAAAACTCTAGAGCACACAAAAGGATTTCACTTCTCTTGTTTCAACTCTACAACAGTATTTAGATCTGAGGTTAATTATAATGACTTTTAAAGTCGGGTAACACATTTAGCCATTGTAAATATATCTATTTCATATATTTCATGTAAATATATGTTACTAGTATTCATAAAACATCTAACTTTTGCAACAAAACATGATAGTTTGGTGAAATACAAGTGATAGTTATTAAGAATTTTTATAAAACCGTACAATTCAGTTAGAATCTGTATAAACATGTTGGGTATAGCGAGCAATACACTGACCTTCATATAGTGACATCAGGATTTCTATTGGTGCGATGCTGACGATGTATTCCTGTAAATAATTACGAATCAAGTTATAACACAAAGATAAGCCAGAATGCGCTGTTTCAGCTGGAGTAAAATGATAATTTTGCAATAACTAATAATACGTATTTATCGATTTTCCCTTTTCAATTATTGGCACCCAAAACCAGCATATCCATAAAAATAGGAAAGATCTCTGGAAATACCTCCCTATCGCATGTGTCTTCTGTTAGACGCATGCGCAATGAACGATGTTGCCCCTAGCGCAAAGAAGGACTCAGTAATACTTGACTATATACAAAGATTCTAGCTACTTTCTATGCATACATGAAACCTAAGACAACACAACCAAAAGATTAAGTAAATGTCACAATATTATCCAGATTAAATCACCTAATAAGAAAGAAACCCGGTCAGAGAAAGGCCTATTGTACAACATAGAAAAGTGGTCGTCGTTTTGGATTTTACTAAGGGATGGGGAGAGATAACAAGTACCTCGTATATTAATGGATAGTGAGACCCTTCTCCTTATCTACTGCACATCCGACGGACGATGGAATCACAGTGTGGCAGCCTATTTGACTAATCACAGCTAAAACTGGGAACTCGAAACAGATTTACTTTAAAAAACTTTCTTACACACAAGAATCCCTTTTACTTTATTTAAAATCACTAAATATTAAAGTTACTTAGATATTTAGAGACCTCCTAACCAAATCGATGTACAGACATGGTTATAAGGCTGGCAGATAATGAATTGTGTGTGGAAGGCGTTATTAGCTGAAATAAACTTTAGGAAAAATTCTATCCTATTACACCACTATCTCATCTCCCAATGTCGGTGCAGCCGTTTGTTGTCAATATTGAAAAAATGTTATTACAATATAAAACACAATATTATATTCGAACTTATATTCGGAATGGAAGAGAGTGTGTCTGAAATAATAATAAAGAAGAAGACGACGAATAAATAATATAACATTTTATTTTAAGCAGCACTAAAGAAATAAAATGTCTCGTCAAGGGAAATGCTAAAGCCAATAATAGAAGTAATATTTAAAAAGTGGTGAGATTCGTGATCTTGTGAAAATCCTTGAAAAATAAAATTAAGGTGACACGGGCGGTCCTTAGAAACACCAACGAAATTCCAGGTGCTTTTTGTGGCGTAACCAGACCGTTATACCTAGTGGTTATGAGTACGAACCGTAAAACTTTGGGAGAAAATGAGCGGTTGTAGAACATTACGATCAATGTACAATTTAAAAGGTTAATTAATTCAATACTAACCTGCCTCTGGAGTGTAAACGTTATCATGTACGCAGCAGGTAAAATTAAAGTAAAAGAACATTAGTGCACTGCGAAATAAGGAAATATGTAATGTAGGGCTCAAAAATCCGAAATTAAATTAGGTAAATTTGAGAATGACGGAAATACGATTGAAGAATAAAATATTAATATTGTTTGGTGTTACGTTGAAGCAGGGGTTTATCTTGCTACCTAATATCTACTTATACATTCTAAAAGGACTGAACAAAAATGTAAATACATACACATTAACATAGAGCGCAGGATATACCAGAATCGAGTTACTTAAACAAATGGCATAGATAACACTGCTATGTTGAATTTAATCGTACAATGGATTATTTATATACTTGATAGATTGAAAATTATATCAAGTGTTTTGATCTGCAGTTCATTGAACGCTAGTCGTTTATTAAGTTATTAAAGAATTAATTGCCTAATGGAATACCTAAACCTTCTTTCTGTAAAAATCTCTTGAAGTTTTCAAATCCTATTAACAAGTTTTAATTACAACTGAAAGTCTTACGTTTAGTTGAGTTGAGCTTTACTGCTCGTTTCAACATAAAAAAATACTATCAAACTTTTAATGCGTCTTAATATATATCGAAAATACATCGCTGAAAAAAATCATGTAAAACAATTAGGGTTCAAAAACATTTTGTGCATTACTATTTATCACTTTAATAAACATATAAGTATATGTTTTACTTGTGGTTAATTATTTATAACGCTATATTTAAATATTAAATTTGATAGATACATTATAACATTTATAACGCCACAATCATTATAAATATTATGAGTTAACTTGAAATAAAATAAAATAATATAGTGTTAATATTTAAACCCTTTATGTTATTCTTTAATACAGACATATAAAGGTTTAAGTTATCGTTATAGTGTAGGTTTCCTGTTAGAACTCCGTAAATTTACCTTGAAAGATTACTCTCAAGAAGCAATTCCTTGTGTCACTAAGCGTAATGTAATCCAAAATGCAATCATAGAAGAAAAAACAAACAGATGTTAGACGTCGAATGATGTTTATGTTCTACGTAGAATAACATTAGGCAAAACATCAGTTGGATATTGGTGAGTATACGAATTAAACAGATATGAAAAACAGCAGTCACGTCACTCTTGGGATATTTGCTATTGTTTAACAACCTGATTAATGTGTTTATTCTTTACTTTATAACAGAAACGTTTTTGATCGCTATTGTCTATTGTGTTCACGCTTCGCGTCTATACATTTGTCTCAGTGACGTCGCTGTAGATATCAATATCCATATACACTCTGAGATTTATATTGCGAAATTAGGTTTTTAACGTTAGTAACATTATTTTCAATATTGAAATATTCGTCCTACCAACTGGTCCTCTGTTTTACAATACTCGTGGCTTTATTTTATTCACAATTTAAAAATAAAAATTACAATGCTGTAATGACATTATACATCACCCATCGAATTTATTCAATGTTTTCATGAAAACCTAAATTGTTTGCACTTCTATAACGGGTTAAAAGTACGACAACAGCTATTTCATTGGTACTTAGTTGTTTTGTAAAAGATCATAAAATTGTTATATTTAGTTTTTAGATTAAGAGATATTTGTTTCTATCTATTTGTATAGTTTTGGTAGCAAACTAAAGAAAGAAAATATGTGAATTATTAGAAAATCAATAGGGTAGGTCAAAATTGTACGCGTTTACACTAAAAGTCCACCCACTTTTTGTTGGAGCAGTATGGGGTCTGCTTTATTAATAAAAGCGACACTGAATTTAGGTTTAACACCAAAGATAATTAAAAGAGATAACACAAGTTTCATGAGTAGCAGTTAATTCTAAGCCACTTACCGATAAAACTGTATGCGGTTCTTGTAGAGCGGTGAGTCGTTCGACACATCAGAGCTGTCTGGAATCTAGCAGAGATGAACGAAGATTCTCGAAGAGTGGCATAGGCTAAAACTCATTTAAGCTTTAATTTTAATAGCTTGACTTCACTTATAATAGTATTAACCGTCTTTAATCATTACATGTTTATTCATTCAAGCGGTTAAAAGAATTAATGTTCTGATGCAATGTTATTAACACGCGGTTAACCTAAGACAATGCCACTCAACCTTATAACGCTTTTTAAAATGATTTATTAAAGCTTAACGTCGAGAATTTATTGTCAGCACGCAATTACACTATTGTCCGGAAGTATTCTGCAAGTGGTGTAACATATAAACCTCGGTTTTACAATGATGCACACCGATAACGCACTTGGCTAGAAAATGATTGCTACATTCTAACGAGACATGTTGCATAGAGACAGTGTAACTTTGGAGACGAAGGAAGTGGCTAGCAGAGGGTAACTAGATCAGAAATTACGTGGGCCTAGTCTAACACATAGAGGAATAGGCTCAAAGCAACGGGTGACTAGAGCGGATTAACTCTTCTATCTGAGATACACACAGACGAAACTATTTCGTTGCAGCGAGAAAACTACATTCTAGCCGGCGTCGACTATCTGTCAGGCGGTGAAAACTGAACTGTGGGTAAAACACCAGCTGATTTCTAGGTTATATCGGAAATAATAAAAGATGTCAACAAACGTGTTTTATTGAAAGTGAAGTTAACAATCCTGTACTTAACACTATTGAATTATAAACTAAAAGGCTTATATTAAACTAAAAACTATTACGAATTTGGGAATACTATCCTATTAAATCAGGGACGTAGTTGCTACATAAGCTGACTTCAAATGATATCGACTGTTCTATTCATCTATTTCTGCCTAATCTATTATCTTGTTAATGACTGTTAAATCGACAACATATAGTAGTTATATTACCGTTATCGAATATTTATTTTAAATTAAACTATGTATTAAATGAAATTGTATCCAATATATGCTAAACAATTTTATCCTCTCACAAATATAATAAATATGGTTACAAATATTATAAAAATCATATAAACATTCTATATTATGAGTCTCATTATCTAATCGAATTTTCATCCTTTGTTTTAAGGTTAATAATGTGTCCCTTATGACAAGATGGGTCAGTACCATCATTTTGAATTAATTGTGTGGTACAAAATGCTTTATACAAATATTTATCTATAACAAAGACATCTTGTCTCAATATGGCCTCTTACATCAGCCAGGGACAATAAATCTTACATAGCTTGTGTTATTATACTCGCGTTAACTGCCTATGAGTTGGGACGTAATCTGGATTAGGAAGACGGTTAGCCCACGACTGCTAGTTCTTATACTTATTTTTGAAAGAGTATAAGTCAGTGACTGTTCACACCTACCTTCAATCCTTCTTACTTTCATTTGCCTATTGTTCTTTAAAAAATTTCAAATTTAAACAGACCGCCGATTTTGAAATAGAAAACAAGATGTTGAAACAAGCGACCACAATATGTTTCGCCTACAGTACCACTCGTTCTTCACTAGAGTGGCATAATATACAGTTTTAAATTTCAAAGTATTTATAAAGTCAAATATGATGCCTGTTTTTTATCTGTTTGTATTAAAGGAAGTGAAACTCCTTTATCGGCTTTCCATAACATAGCCGTTGTCTTTGACACTAAATACAGATCTCTCTGCATCTAGACTAGAGTCAAAAGATGTTTTTCTAAACAAAGAGTTTGTAATTATTATGACAAATATAATATATCCATTGCCAACGATTTTCGTAACAAAATCCCTGGGTTAAAAGTTTTAAAACAATTTTAGTTTGTGTAGAGTATATTTCTAATTGAACTTAAATAAAAAGTTCCCACACACATGTGAAATGATTTTAAATTTATATCTTGCAATCTTTGACTGCATGTATGGTCTTAATATAACAAGGACAACGAATATGGATTTCGTCGATTGTCCCAAACGCATTGTCAATATACTTCCTTTTACAATTTTCCTCCATTCGGGATCCAGCAATTTATCCATGATATTCTTAAATAAAATAGCTACAATGCCATTACATAGTATTTTCGGTAGTATGAGAACATTTATCTCACGCACATCTTTTTCATGCGTTAACACATTCAACAAATTTGAAAAATGTCTGTTTTTTCTAAATCTTTATTAATCACTAAATCAGATTTTTTAGGCTATTTAAAACTGTCTTTCTCGTTTGGATTTCCTGTATTTTTGTGATTGCATTAAAATTTGTTGTATCCTTATTGTAATTAATTTATCAAATTTAGTTTTCTTTAGGTTATGTTAATACATTATAACTTTTAGAGTTGCTTTTTAATTGTGTTATTTTAGTGTTTTCCTCTGCATAATGATTTCAAGGCATAGGCCTTAAGATAATATTAAGAAAGAAGCCCTGAAAAAAGCTGAAAATTAATGTTTGAATATATTATTTTAGAAATATTTCTTGAGCCTAAAACTGCAAAAGTAATAAATACTGATAATTTTTTATCTAATATCTGATAGCTTTGAACGTGTATGACATATCGTAGATTAGTAAAGACTACACGAAAATAATAATATAATCAACATCCACTTTAGAGTGGATGGCCTGAACAAATTAGTCCTTGAGGGGATGTTGTCATTGAAGGATTAAAGAGGAATTTAACATTTTCTAAATATCAACGAATTCTAATATGTCTAATCGAAATTTAAATTATTTCAAATCAATATTTATTTTAACAGCCTCTTATGGCAGTAGCAATACCAATTTTCAGTTACGTTTCAAGTGTTATGAGGCATGATAGACTTTATTTTCGTCAGAGAAAAAAAGAAAGGGAGAGAGATAAAAAGATAGTGAAAGAGAGTGAATGAAGAAAGACAGAAAATAGTTATTCTCATGATTGTTTTGGAAACTAGAAAATTATAACGAGAAACTGGTTATGAGATTGTTTTATTTTTTCTACACTTCCAAATGTATGTAGATTGTTGCTAAATGCCATGTATAATATAACTACTGTAGGCAACATTGTATCAAAAGACCTGTAGGCAATATATAGTACCTAACTTACTAACTGAACATGCTGAATTATCTATTGACCTGTTTATTGCATACAATGATTTATGCATCTCTATTTCACGGCGTTGTGGATAATGCATTGCATAGTTACACTGTGAAGGAAAATAAACACAATAAATACTTTCAAAAAACTAATTATGTGAATATAAAAGTATTTTTCACACACATTTTAAATACGTAATTTCTATCATGTGACCGTTAGTTGTTAAAAATATACATTAACTTCTAGTGAAAATGTATCCTAAGAGACTTATTGCCAATCCCATGACTTTTTATGATTAAGGCAGGTTTCCTAATAAATCAATCATTTATGTTTTTTGATTCCCAAAAGGATCATATAAATATTTATATAAGAATCCTAGGCTGAGTTTTTTTTCTATACAATGGTCAATGTTATACATACGTAAAACATTTAATCGCTCTTCGGGTTTTTCTTGCAATTATTGCGTTCAAAAATACTTTTTATTTTCGCTTCATTTATTTTAGACATCGTTTCATTTAAATAAGTAAACCGATAACTATGTTGAGCCATTGTTTTACAACGTTTTTCCAAGATTATTGTGGTGATCGCTTCTGTGTTGAGAAGTGCAGGGTTTTTAACATTTTCGTACCCTTGAAAACAATTATCCAAATATTACCTTTTTCTTCTTGTATATGGTTCATTTGGTCTCTACCCCTCCCCTCACATATATAACAACATATTATCATGTAAACAAGGACAAACATAGTAAAATTACTTAAATCACTACAGATCTTCCAAGCATATTTGTTATAGGAAATCTGTTCGAGAAGTAGTTTTAGATTGATATACGATTCATTCATTTCAGTAACACGGGATAGTTAAATAGATGGAAATTCATTTCCATTACTAGGACGTTATTGATTGTTTAGTCTTTTTTATGCTATGATTAGATTGTAATTATTATAGATGGTTCTAGTTGGATTAATGTAGCATACTAATAAAAATACATTTATTTAATTTAAAATAACAGTTCATCTGTGTTTGACACTCTTTATTGATAAATGTACCTAATAAATGTTGAAAAAATATTTAAAATATCTTTACTGAGACAAAAACAATGATTGATACAGAAATTCTCATTTAATTTTCAAAACAAGCGTACGCACTACACAGTTTACATCTACCAATTGCTTGCACCATTGCAAAAGCAACTACCAACATCTCTTGTGACAAAATTGACGTTGACGAGTGCTATTAATTTTTCAACTGTAGTTATTAAAAACATGCGCCCGATCTTTTGAAGGTTGCTGTTTGATAATAATAGTTTTTATTGCATACATAAAGACTGTTAGAGTTATACCTACACTTTATTGACAACTTTGAACATCTGTAGTATAGCTTCTTAATTTAATTGAATATAACCTATGCACCATAAGTAAACTTTTGTATTAATTCAATTATACACGTTTCTATTTCAAATCAATTATCTTTAGAGGAAATAATTGCAAAGATATCTGAGTTATGAAGAGGTTTAGGGGTACTCTTTCATTATATTATTTATACTATTAATAGAAACGCGTGAAAAGTCTTTGAGAGATACCCAGAGAGTACTACTAGTCCTGGCAAGAGCATGGTTCAAGTGTTGCTATGAAAATGGCGTAGTACGAGCACAATAGTAAATAAATAGAACAATTTGGCTAATTTAGTCCGAATATCTGAAGCTGTTGCTAACATCGCAGCCCGTGATGTTAGCAAAGTCTAACAAGCATGTTTATCACACCGAGCTGGTGTGTGACGCATATCTTACAAAAGAGTTCTGCACGCTCTCTATTGTATTTGTAAATTGTTACAATAATTCATGTCCTAAAGAAACAAATTTCATTTTAATTTTTTTTACGAGACTACTTTTATGTGCGCTACTCTGTGTTATACGTAATATTGCTTTGAAATAATAATGATGAATTTTAAAATATTTTTGGTTTTGTATGTTTATAACTTTTTATTGACATATTTATACATATGAGGCATTGCATATCTTCGTATAATCTATCTACCTAAGCAAGTATATTTACAATGGGCTTATAATGTTTTAAATATGAATAAGAAATACATGTCTACATTATCAAGTTAAAACTGGTAACAAACGTGCTTATAAACTAAAATGTAAAATACAGTTCAAGGAAAAGTTTTTTTGTTATCTTGATTTTTTGAAATCTTTGTCTCAATATAAGTTATCCATATGAATAAATATTCTATGTTACATATTAGTATTATCTTCCATGATATAAACTTAAGAAGAAAAACAAATATTTCCCGAGATTAATATATTGGTTTATATCAGAAAACCATTAATTATTCAAAAATAAATAAAACGTTTGAAAAATTATTTACTTTTAATAATATGTTGTGAGATATATAGATATAATCATGTTTATATACTAAATTAATGTCATTATTTTCCAACATATAGTTTATTATTAAAAGGATGTAACTGTTTAAAACAAATATGGCGTAATGTTTATTTAAATAACCGAAACATGTATACCACAAGTAACTTTTTCCTTTATTTAAAAGCTTATGTACATTTCAATTGTGTAGCAATCATCCTCATAGGTAATTTATGATAAAAGTAACTAGTACATTATTTAATTATGTATTATTGCATTTTTATTGGAAATTACCTCTGAGGAGGATTGCAATTGATATGTTCGTAAGGTTTTAAGTAAAGGAAAAAGTTATTTGTGATATCAAGGTTTCACGTATTTATAATAAAATGATGCATAGTTGATCTTGTTATTGTCACAATTTAGTTCACCTGAGGCATCTATAATGATTTTAAAGGAAGAACGCAAATATAATGTTTTTGTCTAAAATTTTAAATGAATATAAATTTTACTATAGCTAACTCTATTCGTAAACATGAATTGAATATGGTCAGTTAATAGCAGATATTGGAATGTAACAATATTGAAGTTTAAACAATATTGTTTGAAATGATTTGCGTCACTTTGTGTAAGTTATCAATGAATATTATACACATATTATTATATATCGTATTTATATCCAACATTATTTGTAAAATCCTAAATATAATACCTAATTCATCCTTCAAACTGAATTTAATACAGGGTAAGCACTTTTTGAGATCTGGTTATTACCATATTCTACTATTTAATTGTAATGTTCTCATACAACTAACATTTAAATAGTTTAAAAAAATTTAATTTATTTGGAAGAAATGTTTTTAAAGTATTCCTTCGTTCATATTACAAAAACTTTCTACGGAAATTATTTACATTATGAATACATTCCATGCAACACCATTATAACCTTTAATATTGCAGTTTTATTTGCGAACCGAAGTAATATTTATTATAAGCTCGGAGGGACATATAACGTCCAATTAGAACATGAACAATGAATGCATATATCGTGAACAAATTGTATATGATTAATTTAATGTGTTTTTGCCTTTAGAGTTTAAAACATGAATAACATATCATTGCTTTTCATGGATCAAAGTGTTCGCTGTTAGGAACAATTTCTAACGACCTATATTTCACTAATTAAAAATATTTATAAATTATGTAAATATAAGTATATTTTGTGACGGTATTTAAAAACAATATCGTCACACAAACATTACAAAAGTAAAGTTTGAAATAAAATAATTTTCGCTAAGAAATATATGAAATATTTTAATGGACTCATAAATTTAATTACTCATAACGGTCGGAGAAATTTTATAGGTTCAATAAACTAACTAGTTAACATCAAAGCTTATAATTTGGGACTAGGTAAATGTCCCACGTCAGGGGTTGGGACAACACGTCAGGGTCCGACTTAGTGATTAGGATTGCCTACTGCTGTAGAAAATATTTTGTTTTTATACATTTTAGACAATAATTATAATCTGAGGCGCCTCGATATTTGGTTTAATAGAAACTCTTATATGTAATTGTTGCATTACAAAATATTTTATTCATAAATTATTATTTAAAGGAGCATCAATAAAATTTCAATATAATTAATTGGATATGTTTTATACTTATTTTGATGTAACTATTGCTAAACAAATTGTTTTTAGTTTTAAACAAGCCAGGCCATAATGTCTAGGGAAACAGCTTATATTTTACAAAACGGAAATATGTGATACAAACTTTTACAAAAATTATAAATTAGTTAAGTACTCTTCTAACATGATACAAGATGTCGGATTTCAGACAACCATCATTTTAAACAGCTTTGGTTTCTCTTTTTTTATGTAAAACATATGAGTTGTAGCTGAAACAGAGATTGCTCCTTAATCTTGCAACGATCTTGCTTGCTACTGAACTGTGAGTCAATGCTTCAATCAGTTTGGAAATATAAATTATAAATATATTAATCATGTAAACTATTTACTCAATTGTCTGGGAAGTCAATTTGACACAATTCATACCCATAGAAATATAAGAAGGGATAAAAAAGTATTGTTTTGCAAATCAAGTTTATTTAATGACAACGCTGCCTTTCGAAAAATAATTGTTTTAATCTTCAGAGCGTTTTGCTTCTATATTACGTTAGGTTGTTTATGGATTGTGCAAATATGTAAAGGAAACGCGTCGTTGGAGAAATATAAAAGAAATTAAGTGTTTCTTTTACATTAAATAATATTTCTTAAGAAACATAAAATAAATTTAGTATACATAGCAAAACTGGCCTAAAGATAAAAAACTTAGTTTGCAAAAAGTCGCATAAAGATTAATCACCTATCCTAAAAGTCAATTCTTAACTTGTCTTATCTAAACATATTTTATTATTGTCCACAGAAAATCATTATATTTCAAAGATCTGTGTGTGGATTTTAAATACTTTATTTGTATAGAAGTTACTTTAAAAAGCGAAAAAAGATATAGGATTTTAACTTTAAACATTAAGTTTCGTTATTGTTTCTAATAATCCAATATATAGATCATTCTATTTAAATGTTAACAAGTATATTAATCAAACAGCAACCTGAATGAATGACAATAGTTTTTAAAGATACGAACATAAGTTTGTGCAAATGAAAACCCACAGAAACTATCAATATACACAGAGCACACGAAATAAAATGATAGCGAAAAAAGTAACACAAAAAACCGATGGGAAACATCAAACTAATAGTGTTTTCCCAATCATGTTATTATTAGGTGAGTAATACACGAGTGGAGAAACTGAAGTAATAGTTGAACGTAAAGGTAGAAAGATGCAATACCGAAGTAACACAATACAAGTATTGAATTACTTACCGTGAAGTTTTAAATGTATTAGTGGATGATGTAATACAAAATGGGGACATATTCTCAGTATATGAATCAATACTATTCGTAATAAAATAAAAAGTAGACAAATTTAACAGATATTGATCTATTATTTTTATAAACTTTACAATTGAATGAAAATGAAAAAAAAATCATGAGTATACATTTCTTAAAAAGAGTTGTGAAGAAGTAGGCCTGAAAAGTTGAGCAAAGTAACTGATAATTATATATCTATTTTTACCAAAGATATACAAGGTGTACCTTTTAGGAATTGTTCATTTTGATGATGGAATGAGTCAAATTATAGAACTTCTTCTGTACAGCAAACCATTTTATTGAAAGAGTCTAAGGATACAGACGTAACTCTAAGATAACGATGTTCGTATATAATAAGAAGATAATAAGCAATATGGCAGAGTGTAGGAAGAGCAAAAGTAAGTCAACTAAATACATTTGGAATGTGACGAGGAAAAGAGAGCATAAGATAAATTTATATTGGTATGTAGTAAAATTTATAATCTTTTATCAATTAGAAGTATATAAACCCAAGAAAGTTATATTAAGAAGGTTATACAATATATTTTGTTCTCTAGAAACTATCAATAATTACGGTTAAGCAGTAAAAATAAATAAACTATTACTAGTCATCCTTATATACTATTACCAAGGGCTGAATTACATTACATCATAAATCTGGAATGCATTTGTAAAGTATTTAAAAGCCAGGCTAGAAACATGTTAGTATTTCCAAACTAACGTCAATAATTGGGTTTTTCACCTTTGATTATAAATTTTTGTTTAATAATTTATTGGCTACATTGTATTTATCAAATTATCTTCAGTAAAATAATATCTACACACTGTATTGCAATTTAAATCTGGCCATTTAGTGTAACTATCAAACATCTATGTATAGCTGATATACGCAAAAAATATGAATCATTATTTCATGTAAATAGAAAATGAAGTTTCAAATTTAAACGTAAGAGGCTTTATTAATGTTAAATACAATTATACAGTAGGGAAATATTTCGCACATGTTAAAACAATATCACATGGAAAACCGAAATATTATCATAAACGAACAAATACAAATTAAATCAAAAAACAATAAATTATTGAACCTAATAGACAAAATTAACCCCAAAACAAACTAAAAGACTAAAAACTCACAGTGCAGTGAATCCGAAAATAGAACAATAAGGGTACACCGCACCTTGTGACAACGGAAATTCCACACAACTCGCAGTGTACTATAATCAAATGATGCTTGATGATGGAGATACTACCAATCTTATAAGTTAACTCGCATAAATACCAAGTAAGATTCTTGTGTAAGTACATATAGGAAAGTGATATATATATATATATATATATATATATATATATATATATATATATATATATAAGATCTTGTTTTTCTTGATTGGCAATCGGTCGACTAAGATGATGAGTTATTTGAATGAGGCACAGTCGAATTTAAATGGACTATTTCTTCGTTAATTCTGAAAAAGGTTTTAAACCTTACACATCGACTTTTTTAATTCTTTTTCATCGTACTCACTTTGAGGCCCCATTATTTCAGTACAAATATAAATAATAAAAGTTATAATTATATAGCCCAGTCGCATGTCTGCCAAATACAAACTCTTTTTTCCTTTTTCAATTTTGTTATCAATACCCGTCTGCAATTAAACTTATTGACTTGTTCAGGAAAATTTTAATTTTGGTCAATCTGTCAACCTAAATAAATAAAGAAAAAGCTATTTCCAATCATAAATATAAGTATGCAAAGCTCGATTGTCTCCTATTTAGTATCTCCTACATAGGGAATGTTTCTAAAGTTGTATACTTACTCGTGTATCTATCAGAGGGTATTTCTAAAATTTTTATTAATAGACATGAGAGTCTTTCTCGTGCTGCTTCAAATATTCTTAATATTAAAGTTTCTTAAGAAATTATTAATAATAATAATAACACAAACTAAGAATACATGTTGTAAGACCTCAATTTTGTCGGCTATTATAAATTAGTCGTAAGTTGTAAAACATAGCCTACATTATGCTAATAGGCTCTATATTTATTATTATGAACTAAGACTCTAGCTCCGTTCACTGATGTCGATTGTTTTTACATTTGATCTGTTGTAAGGAAGGAAATATTTATTGTGATTTTGTGTCAACTTTTTTAGACGCATGCACTAACATCATATATGACATCTTACGAAAGAATTATTTCCATCTAAATATGTTAACTTTATAACAAGATTATTCCCTTACCTTGAAACTTTGCCCATTAGCAATTCGGTGTGTGTATCTTTCAATAACTGAAAACGCTCTGCAATGATTGCAGACAAGCTACCACACGCACCTTTTTTGCAAAATTACTGAAGTATTACAGAACATTACTTGCTATAACAAACAAGAACGAATGAGTAAGATAAACGCAAAGCTGGCAGCTGTTTTGGTCAGTCTGTATATTGGAAACTTGTAGGTGGAAGTTTCAAAGTAGAATGAGTAATTCTGTACGTGAAGTTGAAGTGAAAAGAGCTGTAAACTTTCAGCTGCAGTTGAAACGTAAACTTCTGAGCCAACTTGGGCGCCAAGAGCAAAGCTAAACTCACCTGTTTGAAAGTATCGATTCCATACGTTTTTGTGTAAATAATACAATAAATTATACTACTATATTAAATGTAACCTCTTTATTAACAATAAACCCCAATTTCGAATTCCATGTATGGATTTGTTTAGCTATTAATTTGCTGTTGTGGATATACTCTTGCAATATTAACCAGGATACAATAAGAATTATTAACGTTATTATTCTATGTGTTGAATTAAACACATTTTGCAAGCCTTTACAATGAGATTAACCTCACTATAGTAAGTAGTAAAATTCAAAATCGAAATGTCATACACATTTTTTCAATGTTAACTCAAACGATAGGTAACAACATTTATCCATAATGTGGGCACAAAAGCTAAAACGCTAATGGCATTCATTCGGTCCTCCTCCACATTGGTTTTAAAAAACAATAAAAGATAAAATAACTGGCTTTATGTATTTTGAACGCAAAAATACTACCAATATCATAAAACGAATATTGAGCTAAAGAATATATTGTGATACTTTTTTAAAACAATTCTATGCATATCGTTGTAAGGAAAAAGCTCAACTAACTGCAGGAAGGGAACGTAACTTCTGCACTTTTAACGGCTTTATTACATTTGAAAATGTGTAAGTAATATATATATATATATATATATATATATATATATATATATATATATATATATATATATATAAAACTAAGCCAAATACAAATGCAAGAATTATAATTGAATTAATAATTTTGTATTTGTATTTTGACTTAGTTCTTTATTAATACACAAGAATGCATATTGCGATATATATATATATATATATATATATATATATATATATATATTTTAAAACAACATAGGTTATTCAAATACAAGAATATTTATTAATTTATATCCAAAGCTTTTCGTTGGCAAACAGTACCAACATCATACCAAGATGATGTTATTTTAAATGATTAAACAAGAAAACGTATTATATATATATATATATATATATATATATATATATATATATATATATATATAATCAATTACATTTTTAATATAAAAGTGATTTTAAATTAGCGCTTGATATTCACTATAATTTCTTTTTGTCTTTTTATTTAGTATTGCGAATACTATTTAAAGATAAAGCGTTTTAGAATTTGTAGGATTTGAAACAGGGCTGACATATTTAACGACAGTTTGACAACGCAACTTTAGTGTCAGTCTATATAACATTTTGATTTGTCGAACTTTGTAAATTTACATTTAGTTTGGCAGCTACAAGGTACTGACATGCGCAAAGTTTTTGTTCTATGTTTTTGTTAAATAAATATGAATCACGCGTGTCTATTAGTGTATTAATATTTGTATGATACAGGATAATATATCCTTCTAATAATATTCCTATACAATAAAAAATTATTTTCTTTAATTCATGTTAATATATCATGAATTTATCAATATTAAAAATTATCTCTAATGTAGCATGAACTGTTCTGTGATCTTTCATTAACCTCAAACCCGTTAAATACATTTCAATAATTAATTAGATCAACTGACAAAATAAATTTGTTCAAGTGTAAAAAAGTAAATACCACTTCATAGTTGTATTACGTAGTAAAATAAAAGCATTTATAATGTATTAGGATATTACAAAGTGTTTGTTTTGTTAGATAAAAGTGTGTTTATTATTTTATTATTATAAATAATAGGTTTTATTGGAGTAGGAAGACCGTTAGTACAAAAAACATATTTTTCTATTACTATTTTTTTTTTAATGTAACTTCAAGTGCATCTAGACATGAATATCATTTCACGTCAAGGCTACGTTTTTATTAAGTAGCTTATACAGCCGTCAATTGTACAAAAAATTGAAGATCAACAATTGTTGCTTAAAAATATTTTCCACTACTCTCCTCAATGAAACCGTATTCCTAGACAATTACTTCATAAATAAGTGTTTTTGAATAATAGTCATTGATTCTTAGGTGTTAGTTGAATTTTTAATATTTTAGAACGATCTCATTGCAGTCAGATTTTTTTAAATTCATCTCGTAATTGACTCTTTATCTATCTTATATATCTGTTATTCTAACTTTATCTAGCATTTAAAAACATTAGAAGTAGGATATATAGAGAGATTATATACATACATTATGTTTTCTCTACTAATATTTAGGAGGTTAGAGTAAAATAAAATCCCTGAGTTATTAGTAATTTCGGTAACAAAATAAACTCAGCTCTTGGTTTTATAATGTTACCGATAAACCTGCTACCTATAAAATCAGCATATCTATGACACTCTTAATGAATCAAAATTTTAATTCATTTTGTCATTAAAAAATATTCGTGCTTCCGCTCACAACTGGAAATAAAAATTATGTATAAAAAGAGACAGCTGTGGAAGTTAACAATCGCAGAAATCTTTGAACATAGAAGTGAGTTGAGTGTTATTAAAAGTATTATTGGAGAATATACACCTAGAAAATACATTACACCTGAAAACATTTGACATTCGGTAAATACCATTTGTACGTCCATAGACTCTATTTAGTTTTGCCCGATATATTGTTAGTTAATAGACATTTAATTACTAAATACTTTTGTAAGAGAGTATTTTTTGTGATTTTTAGTGGGACTCTTGCCGTTAGTTTGACTAGGGACATATGTTATTAGATTGTTATATCTTTTTATAATCAAACCTAAAATAATATGGTTTCTTGTACTATGAGTATACTATGAGCATGGGTGTTTCATAAAACCCATGAAAACTAATAGTGTACAAGTCAACGTGATTTATCTTAATCATACTGCTATAAAATACTTCAATAGCTCAAAGCAAAGATAATTATTTGTAAAATAGTTGAAAAATTACCGATGGTATTAATATAATTAGAGATATTCTTATTCACGTAACAAAAATTCATAAAATGAAGATTTAATAAAGTGTGTCATAATTTCTTTAACATGCCTTGATATTTCGTACTTATTTATTTTATTCATTTATATAATAATTGAAAATATAAAACAATGAGTTTTTTACAATCAACAAGTATCTGGATTTTATGAAGTTAAACCCGTTTAGGACAAGATAGTACTTCCATTCTTAAATATGAAATATTTCACAAACAACGTGTAGTTTTTATTGAGTTTAGTGCAACCTTAACAAGATAGACTGTGTCGATAACAAGACGTATATATGAAGTCGAAATCGTTAGCGAATGTCAAGAAAGGTCATACGAAAGAGCTCTTTCTATTGAACCTTTTCCTTTTTAATTTTATATTATGATTATAGATTTTATATAACAGAAAATATTGTTTCGCTTCTGCATATTACTTATATTATTAAACTTTACGAATAAAATTCAATTGGAAAAGCTTTATAATAATACAAAGATTTTAACTAAATATATAGGGTATACATACTTTTTGTGTATAAATTTAAGGAAAGTGTATATTAAATTTTGAATATATATATATATATATATATATATATATATATATATGTATATATATATATATTATCTTTTTCCTACGCATCAATTGAACGAGATGAATGTAATCAGAGAAATATTTATAACTGTACACTTCGTTGATGGTAATTAGATTTTATGAACTCTTTTTTAAACTAATAATGGGAAAATGTAAAAGTTGAACAGGTTTAACATATAAATAAATATATATATATATATATATATATATATATATATATATATGTATGTATGTATACATGTCTATTATATGTTCCTTTTACTTATCATTTATATTTTTTAATACTACATTTATCAAGATTATGATTAGGTTATCATAGATATAGGTTATCATAGATTATGGAAATCTCGGTTTAGGGCAGATATATGTCGGAAATATTTACTGTGTTGTATATAGGTTATAAATTCATTGTTCTATTAACTTTTATATAATAATGTGGTGAAGAATATCTCCCTCTCGCTCCGAGTAGGTCCTTCATGGTTTGGCTACACTGGATGATTTCTTTGTTCTATGTAGCTATAAATTATTGCTTAAGAAACGAAATTAAAATAAGAATAATCTGAAACAAACTATCATAACAATTTACTATAAATAATATAATTTACTAATTAACTAAATTATGTTTACAAAGTGTTTATTTATAGTATATATTTAAATATGTTTTGAGTATTAAATATAAATTTACTTGTTTAATTTTGTTTCTAATGTAGTATTCAATAATAAGAATTGAATATAAAGGAGATTCCATAGAACCATAATTAACCTGATAATAAACTTAATAATTTATTTTTTTTTTAACTACTGATGGTTAGGATAGCAAATAATCTAACTGGCCGTGGGCAGTGCTGAAAAATAATTTTTAAATCATTGTTAAAACTATTCTTCTTATTGGAATTAAGTTTAAAAACGTTTCATTATAAACCTAAATACATATGTAGCTTATTCATTTTAAAATTCATATATGTTTTCAAAAATTGTAGTTTTAGAGGAAAACACACATGAAAATATTAAATTTTGTGATTATACTTATAGGTAATTAATATTATAACATTAATTAATTACCTTATTTTACAATCACATTTCATTTCAATTTCTATGGATTAACTAAACATTTATTATTACCTCATGCTTTGCTTCGGTCATTCTGTTAATTTATGTGCTATTGTTACCTCAATATTCATATATTTGAATAATTATATTTGATTAATTACGCTTTCTCAGATAGATACTGCAAGCCATCCATGAAATTAAGTTTTATTATTTAGTAAGGACATTGGCAATTGCTTCATATAGTACTAACACCAATTATTCAAAATTGTTAGTATGTATTAACAAAAAAAGAGACATGATATTGAAGAACCTTCCGTTTATTTGTGTTACACATTTGTCATATTCAAATTAAAATATACAAAAACATCCATTTTTTGTTTGGTATAGTTGATGATTTCTTTTTTTTTATATTTTTTCTTAGATTTGATTTCAAATAAACAATTACAGTTACGATATTTAATCGGTTGATGAACTTTTAACTAAACTAAAAAAATACGTTTATTTTATAATTGCAAAAACACTTAGATTTATAGTTCTTTACTTGAAATGAGTTGACAGTGAACTTTTGTCTTACAACCTGTCGATGCTTTGTCACTTTAAATGTTTGTTACCAAATGTCACTTTAAATGTTATCACCAATTTGAATAAACCTGGAAGAGTTTCCATATCTAGTGTTTGACTTTCTTGTTTAAGAAGGGATGTCTCTTGCGTTTGCATTTATTTCAGTCCTTTGTAATATTTGGAATTAGAAAAAGAAAGCAAGTACATTTTTAGGCGTCATGTTTATTTTAATTTAAACGTTTTTTAATGTATTTTTCTGACTGACTGAGATACAGATACATGTTTATTGTATTTAATTAGTATCATTAACTTGTCTTGTGGGAAGTATTATTGTGTAATGCAACATGACATCAGAATGTTGTAACATACATATAAATTTCAATTGAAAATAAGTATGTTGCGTGATGTATTTGTTGCTTAGTAAATGTAAAATCGGCTTTGCTTAAAAGATATTTTTGTTTTTATGAAAAATGTTTCATCGACGAAGGAAAGTTTCTGAATGCACAAAGATGGGGGCATTTCCGAATTCAAGTATTAATTTTCTGTGGGAAATTGACGAAACACTCTCTCGCATCACGTTTCAAATAGAGGAATAAGATGGGCTAGCAATCGTAAAGTTTTTTATAAAACCTTTAAATGAGGTGATTGTCTAAATTAATTAAAAACGGGAAATGCTATTGAGGGCTTTGTAACGTTTAGTTTGTATTTTAAAATTTAAAAGTGAACTAGTGTAATTAATGTTAAATATTTTAACAAAGCCCTGTGAGTGTAAGTGATTGCCGAAGGTATGTTTTAAATTAAATTTTGTTTTAATATTTTGGTTTAATATTTTGGCTTTTATCAAATCAGTAAATATAAAATACCAGAATACATTAAACCTAGTTTTGTCAGAGAACATTTTCAAAAGATGTAATCCTAAATATTTTAATTTGTTAAGTAACAAAGAGCAATAAGCAAATTATAAAAAAATGTAATAACTTGCAAATAAAGACGTTTTGAAAATTAAATCTCTTTTATACACAAAAACGAGAATTTATTGTAACCTGTTTTTGATAGATCTATTAAACATACAGCCAGTCTGCATGTGTTAATAGTTAGATACATTTGCTTAGACAAAGAACTGACCCTGCGAGTCTCTGTAAGAACAAGTGCAGAAATTTAAATGAAGTTTTTTTAAATAAGTCAATTCCCACTATGTTCCAATTTACAAATAGAAAACACGGGATTACAATGTAAGTTAAATATATCATATTCAGTTATCTCTGCAATACTGTAATAGTCATTTATAACCACGAACCTTTCCAACACACAAATGAAATGAAGATCTCGTGCTTTACGGTAAATCATTAGCTCCGTACATTAAAAAACACATTGCATGTTAAATGTCGAAGCTTATAAAGAGGAAGTGTACATTTTATATCTTAATAAACCCCCATTGATGTTTGAAATATTCTTTTTTGTGTTCAATATTTTTTTTAGGAATTAAAATATGGGACAGAATATCCTAATGTGAGGACATTTCCTGATCGTCTCGTAGGAAAAACTCTTAAAGCTAGAAACGTAAACTTTCAAGGAAACGCCAGTTTCATACCTTGAAGGAACAATGAGAATAGATTTATAATTTATTATATTACATTGATTTACAGCTATACACATTCCTAAGTGCCAAGGAATCCTGTAAAGCAGACCAATTTTATTTATACATATATGTCATCAGGGAAATAAATGATTACTTCCTCTAATCTAATTTTATATTTAAATAATTATTTTACTATTTATTACCTTCTTTCTTAAATAATATATGAAATTTCTAATTATAAAAATAAGACAAATCCCTATATGTAGCTAACTTAATTCATTATGTTCTCTTTTCTTTACCGACGAACGAAAGTATCTGTTAAATACCTAGGGGATTAAAATTAGGTTAGTCGGTTGAACCAAGACACAGACACACACAGACACACACACACACACACACACACCACACACACACACACACACAACACACACACACACACACACACACACACACACACACACACACACACACACACACACACACACACACACACACACACACACACACACACACACACACACACACACATACTCACACACACGCGCGCACACACACACTTTCACACACACACATATACACACAGTATATATATATATATATATATATATATATATATATATATATATATATCACTTACACTATATGTACTTAAACAAGAATCGTACTTGGTATTTATGCGAGTTAACTTTCAAAGACTGGTTTTGTCTCCATCATCGGGCATACTGGCAGTATGCCCGACGATGGAGACAAAACCAGTCTTTGAAAGTTAACTCGCATACGAGTAAATACCAAGTAAGATTCCTGTTTAAATACATATAGTGAAAGTGATAAGTGAGTACAAGAAAACAGTGTAGCAAAGCTACAAATATATATATATATATATACATATATTTAAAAATATCAATTTACATAAAGCAATGTAAAAACTTTTAATTTCTCGAGATATATACACTTCATGTAACAATTTCACGCTTTAAAATACAGTTAGAATTTTTTATTTACAAGTTTTCAATCAAAGCATAGTTGTCGAAACGATAGTAACGTTACTTAGGTACTTATACATAATTATTCGAACAGGACCTTGCTGTGGTATCCCGAATTTATATTCACAAAGGTTTACGTTGATACGTTTACGTAATTTACAGGCGTGAGCTGAACATCTTACGTCAAAGCTTTTTGTTCCGATATAAGTTTTTATAATTTTATATTTCGCAACTATGTTTTGTTTAAGGCAACACAAACTATCTCTTGAATTACGCTTTTTAAACAAACGTTCACGTTACGGAACATTAATAATATCACAGATGCTGTTTATGTTCAACATTGTGTTTTAAAATAACAACCAGATTTTCTTAAAACGTTGCTAGGATAAGATTTGTTTTTTTGCTAATTCATAACATAACTTTTAATAATATCTAGGCTGCCTAGTTATTTTTTCTGTCTAAATATTGGGAAACATCTGGTATTGGAGAAATTTTTTTCTTTCAACATAGAAATCACTAAGATAATCCTAGAATATAATCCTATACTTCCTTAAGATAAAAAAACGTGGTTATACTTATTACAAACGAAATTTATAAATGAAGTACAACAAAGAAATCAATTTTCATATTTATATTTAATCTTGTAAAGGCAGGCGTTTCAGAAGTCGTGCAAACTCATTAATAGCAGAAAACGCAACTGCCTTGCTGGAGTATGCATAAGGAAACCACACGGAAAGAGTTTTTTTCTGTATGAAATAATGCTTGCATTTCAGAAAATGAAAAACTTGTGTGTAACAGGCTGGAGTCGTGTTTGATCTTTATTTATGTGACCCTGATATAGTTAATTTTGCTTACTCAGATATCTGATTACAAGTATGATTTAATGATTTGATAGGTAATTGCAATAAAAATACAAAGAAAACCGTATCCAGACGAATTGTGTTTCTCTAATCTGCATGAATAAATAAGGATTCATATTTTAACGTTCCACTTTAATGTAGTGGCATTCAGAAATATTTAGCTTGGTAACAAACCCAAGAGGACGTAATCAAGTGTAGAAATAATTCTGTTCACCATGTTTTATGTAACACCTACATAAACTGCTACACATATTTAATTTATTAATTCAAAACATTCCCAGGGCTTACCTCGGCTACTGGGCGGGTCCACAAGTGGCGGATAGTGGAGTGGCCTACAGATATATAGGTTAGCTGCGAATAAGGATTCCAAATAAGCAGTCCCGGACCAGAGGTGGCAACATCAACAGGGGTGGACGTTCAATCATAGCACCCGTTGACTATGTTGTGGCATGGCGAATAAGTGCCGCCATCAAATAAGCACTGCCCTGTGCTGTCTTGCGCGGTTTGGGAGGGGACCCCAAAGACTAGGAGAGTGAACTCCAAAATAAAAACAAGGGTAGCTTGGGCTCTTAGCTGCAGAGAAAGCAATCAAGCTAGGGGAAGGAAACCCAGATAAAAAATGACCTGACCCACCAGTTAGTGGTTGAGCATACGGCTAACAACCCTACATCGTAAAAAAACTCTTGTTACGAAACCAAACAATGTAATAATAAAGGATGGATTAAAAGGCAAAAGGAAACGGAACTCGAACCCAGTTTTAGCAACATGGAATGTTCGGACAATGTTACAGCCTGGAAAAATGGCTGAAGTGGCTGAACAGCTATTTAAATTTAACATTGACCCTACAGGAGATTAGATGGGGAGGACAGGGTAGACTTAATAAGAAAGAATATACGATACTCTACAGTGGAGCAGCAAAAACTGGACAAAGAGGAACAGGATTCATGCTTACAAAGAGACTATGCCGTAGTTTATTGCTATTTGAACCCATTAATGATAGAATGTGCAAGTTGCGCTTGAGGGGAAAATTTAAAAATATAACTTTGATCTCTGCCTATTCACCAACTGAAGACAGTGATGAAGATGAAAAAATACTTTTCTACCAACAATTAGACAATGCCCTTCTATGTAGTCCCAAATAGGACACAAAAATTATACTTGTTGATCTAAACGCCCAAGTGGGTAAGGAGAATTTTACACAAACTGTTGCTGGAACCTACTCACTTCATAAAATAACGAATGATAATGGTAAACATTTTTGTGAATTTGCTGAAGCAAACAACATGATAATAAAAAGTACTTGCTTCCAGCAAAAAAAAAAAAAAAAAAAATACACGTTGGAACTTGGAAAGCACCAAATGGCACATTAACCCAAATTGATCACGTACTCATTTTAAAACGCCATTCTTCCTCAGTGACTGATGTCAGAACGGCCAGAGGCCCAAATTGTGATTCAGACCACTTTCCGGTGAAAATTAAATATAGAGAGCGACTGGCAAGTTTGCGACAAGAGAAATTATATAAAAGAAGGCACTGGAACCTAGAAAAATTTAAAGATCCGGTCACATTAGGAGGATTTAGAGAACTGGGCAATAGAAAATGTTAGAAGTGTTACTAAAAGAGGGTATTCAAAATGAGAAAACAGGGATAGAAGTAAAGTGGTCCAAAATTAGCAGAGTCATTGAGGAGACGGCGAGTGATGTGATTGGAGAGAAATTGATTGGGACATGGTGAGGAATGGTTCGATGACGAATGTGCTAAGAACAAGAAATGCATATAGATTGATAATGTTACAGCGCGCTACAAGACAGAACACCTCAGATTACCAACTAAGCCGTAGAAGAGCAAATAAGGTCATACGTGAAAAGAAAAAAGCCTTTCTAAGGAAGCAAGTAGAGCAAATTGAGGAAGTGAGAAGTAATAACGAATCCAGGAAATTCTATGGTGCAGTTAAATATATAAATAGAGGTTTCCAGCCTAAAATCGACTCATGCAAGTATAAAGATGGTAGAGTAGTGGAGGGTAAGGCGGAAGCTATTGACAGATGGGCAGAGTACTTTGGTGACCTGTACAACGCGGGAGCTCAGACGATAGACACTGACAAAAATACCTTGAGCCGAATAGAATTGACAAATGAGGATGACATTGAGCCAGCGGACATGGATGACTTCATGGAGTCGAGCTGAAAAGCAACAGAGCACCTGGTGAAGACTCACTTGCAGCTGAATGTTTTAAAAATTGTGGAGAAATTGTACAGTCACAATTATATTCCCTGATCCTAGACATATGGGAAAGAGAACGCACGCCTAGAAAATGGAGAACTAGTCTCATATGTCATGTTTTTAAAAAGGGTGACAAATTGGAATGCAGTAATTATCGTGAAATATCTCTGCTCACGTTAGCATACAAAATATTCTCAAACATAATACTGAAAAGGCTCAACGTCTTTGCTGAAAACATCATAACAGATTATCAGTGCGGATTCCGACAGGGAAGAGTAACTACCGATCAGATATTTGTTTTAAGGCAGTTACTCGAGAGGTGTTGGCAATATAAAATTGACCTTCATCTTTTTTTTTTATTGACTATCGGCAGGCTTTTGGCAGTGTCTACAGAGTAAAATTGCTCGAAATCATAAAGGAGTTCAACGTACCAAACAAGTTGATAAGACTGATCAAAATTACATTATGTGATAGTGACGGCAAAGTTATCATAGTTGACGGTATTAGTCCCGAATTCCCTATTCTGATTGGCGTGGTAGAAGGCGATGCCCTGTCTGCTACCCTCTACCATCTCTCCTTACATGGCCTTTTGAGGAGGATTAACGTTTCAGGGAATATCATGCATTCATGCAGTCAAATATGTGCATATGCTGATGATATATGCTTGGCTCCCAGGAATATTCCATCGCTCAAAGAAACTTTTAATATAATCAATAATGAAAGCAAAAAGATAGGTCTCTGCATAAATGAGGGAAAAACTAAATAACGTTTCAGGGAATATCATGCATTCATGCAGTCAAATATGTGCATATGCTGATGATATATGCTTGGTTGCCAGGAATATTCCATCGCTCAAAGAAACTTTTAATATAATCAATAATGAAAGCAAAAAGATAGGTCTCTGCATAAATTAGGGAAAAACTAAATATATGAGTACAAGCAGAGGGCGTAGCAGTACGACTATAGATATCGATGGATATTCATTTGAAAAAGTAAAACTTTCACATATTTGTGCTCGGAAGTAAATGATGAAAATAAAACAATAAATGAAGTCCAGAAAAGAATAATGACAGCTAATAGAGCATACTTCGCCAATATAAAGCATTTTAAAAGTAGGCTATTGTCTGAAACCCCTAAGGTACGACTCTATAAAACCTTAATTCGGCCAGTCCTAACGTATGGAGCGGAGACGTGGACTTTAACCGCCGCGATGAAAAATCCGTTGTCATTGTTTGAGCGTAAGCTTGTAAGAAAAATTTATGGTCCGGTCTACGATGTACAGACAAATGTGTGGAAGCTTCGATCTAATTCCGAGTTGTATTCCTTATACAAAGACGCAAATGTGGTCCATTTTATTAAAACCCGACGTCTAGAATGGTTGGGTCATATCATAAGAATGCCCACCAATAGAATGCCGAACAAACTTTTACATGGCACTATGATTGGCAAAAGAAGAGTTGGCCGACCAAGAAAACGATGGCTACAGGACCTTGAGGAAGATTTAAGAGTACTCGGCATTACAGCAAGGAAACAGAAGGCTAAGGATAGAAGTACATGGCGGAACATTGTTAAGGAAGTCAGGCCCACTCCGGGCTGTAGCGCTACGTAGTAGTAGTAGTATTCAAAACATATTGAAGAGTTCAGAGATGCTTCCAAATTATATTTAAATAGAAATTTTAATACGTGTTTTAAAATTATTTTTAAAAAGTTAGTGGGGGTTTAAAATTGTTATTATTCATATTGACGTGAATGAAAATGTATATTATATATCATTAAAAATAATGTATATTGTAATGTAATAAGTCATTATAAAATATAATGTCACAGTGTTGTATATTATATTTGATTTCACTATTTTCAAAATAAATATTTTTATATATTTATAAATTAGCGTCACACTAACAGGTCACAATGAAGCTAAATATGGAAAATATTCAATATAAAAAAAAAACATGTTTCTATAAATATCAGGTATTCCAGCGAGCTGATACATTTTTAACGTTTACTTCGTATTGCGTGAGAGTGTAACAAGAACTTTCACTTGCGAGAGTGAACAGGGTTCGAGATTTGTACAAGATTGAACTTGTCTAAACTTCCAGTAAATTTAAGAAAACTCTAAGTGAAGAAATATATCTTTTATTATCCTGCATACCTTTTCTGTTTAGTTTTAATTTTACTTTCTTTTTACTGATTGTATAGTGTTTTTATTTAATAAATATTATTAAATGTGTTTATAATTTCTTAAGTTAATGTAGCATCATAATATATATATATATATATATATATATATATATATATATATATATATATATATATATATAAATATATATATGATACGATATAATATTTAAAGTTCTGTTCTCATAAACATTTCGTATTATAGAATAAAAGGTAATAGATTTAAACCTGTAACAGGTTTAATTGATACAGATGTATAATGTGGATGAAACATTATCATTTTTTAAAAACTTGCTTAGTTTCGTGCATAATAGTTTTGTGTTTTAAAAGATAAATACATTTTACCTTTCTAATAAGATAATGTGAAATGTAAACCCATATAATTGGTTTACTAGGTTAAAGTCTATTTATATATATTTATAAGTAAATATTAACATATATATATATATATATATATACATATATATATATATATATATATATATATATGTATGTATGTATAAGTATATATGAGGTATTATTATATATATGTATGTACGTATATATATATATATATATATATATATATATATATAATAAGATAGACTTGGCAATACAAAAATCCGTTTACCTCTTCTATTGAGTTTACACTTCAACTGTAGTTAGGTACAACTCGTCAATGCTAAAGATTACAGCCAAACTTTAGAGCTGCGAGTTTATGTACTATAAAATAAATTGTGTACTACGGATAGTAACTATTCGTCCTATGTATAGGTTATGTAAAAAAATAGTGCAGATTTAGCTAGTGTTATTGATGACCTATTTTACATGTAAGCTTACGCATACTTTGTATTTTACACCTGCTTAGGCTTAGTTAAGTTGGGGTGTATTAATCCACTTCCTGAACACTGAGTGTAAATCATTTGTATATGTAAAAATAGTTATTCTAATAATTTCATGACACATGTAATTATTCTTAATCATTAAAAAAATATTATTAGAAATAAAATTGCTTTTTACACTATTTGTGTGTAACGAAACATGTAAATTAAGTTATAGGTTGCTAGAGTTTAGCCAAAATGAAGTTGTGATTAGAAAATATTTTATTTTTTCTTAGATTTGGCTTTTTATTTAATAAAATAAAAAATAAG
This sequence comes from Prosapia bicincta, assembly GCA_036971475.1. NCBI lineage: Eukaryota > Metazoa > Arthropoda > Insecta > Hemiptera > Cercopidae > Prosapia > Prosapia bicincta. The sequence continues at coordinate 57,483,620 of JBAIZL010000002.1, forward strand.
GTATATATTTTTTTCTTATATCTGCATACCACATGGACATACAATTTGCTATGGTATCTAAACAGTATATTTTTTGACTTGGGATAGAATCTCGAGGAAAAGCATTTCAAATGCTGATACACATAAATTACAAAATTCTTTAGAATATGATACCTAAAAACCCTTTTCTATGTCAATCCTTTAACGCGTTTGCATATTCAGCTAACTTTACTAATATCTTTTCAAAATCTTTTTCGCTTTCTGAATAATGACTTAGAACACATAATGCCTATATTTCAATCTTATATCAAACATATAGATTAAATCTATATATAGAGACATCTAAATATAAATTTAAAAAAAAACATCAACTAAATCAAACAGAACAGAAAATGATAATTAGTATTTATATATTAAAACATAAAATATATATTATATTAACAAATAAAAACATCTGATACAAAGGTTAAAGGATATAAGAATGAGATTACTATATACATGTGTGATACAATGTAAAATGACATACCAAAGATTAAAAAAAATAAATATATATTGGCTTGTAATTTTTCACATATAAATAAATATATGAAAATGATTTTCCCCTTGAAGTCTAACTGTAAATAAAAACAATAATAAAAATAATCTTTCAGCAGACAAATTTGAAACATTTTTATAACAATTTAGTTAAAGCCTTATTACCAAGGATTTTATCATTTGTCTTCTGAATGACTCTTGAATTTCGCGCACTGAAAGTGAAAGTGTTTATGAGACTGTCTATTGTAGCTCGTTTTAAAGGTAAATGTAGTAATCCAAATTTAACAGTACCTATTTGTTGTTCGTGGAGATTTTAGCCAGCTAATTTATTTATCGTGTTTGGATTTATTAGCGGGAAGTTCTATAGTGGTAATTTTAAAATGTCTACCGTTAAAATGATATCATGATATTTATTCGGTATCAGTATGGTAATGAATCATTATTTATGTTTAATGCAGTAGCCTACTACAGTTGATTACATTCTAGTTACATTTATAATTTCAAAAAAAGATCTTTTGATAATAAGTGGTGAAAAGTTATTATTTCTTAATGATATTATTGTAATTTATCTGACTTTTATTCTAATAATAGTTTTTATTTTTATTCTGTATTTTATATTATTACTGCGCTATATACATCTGCTCTTGTTCCTAAAGTGTAGTAAATATTAATATATTACTTCTTCACTTAATAAATTAGTATTAATACCAATAGTTTTAGTTATAATTGTATTTCAATTTAAAATAATAATAATGACGAACAATAATTATTTCTAAGTAATAAAAAGGCATAAATAGAGGTATGTTTTTGAAAATTTGCACTTAAAACATAGATTATGATATAGTTCATGTTTGTTTACTAGTTTATGGTCCAACTATATCATGTTTTTTATTTTGATTTAAAATTGATGAGATGCTACTTAGTTTTAATGCAATGGTTGAAAATATTTTATTATCAATATCGGTTGCTCCCTTTTGCTCTTAATAGCCTAAAATTTAATGTAAGTATATTTTTATGATATGTATTATTTTAGCTATGATTTCCCATACATTATTTGTTATTTTATTTTTCCTTAGGTTAAGGCATTTGTGTGGTCCATCTCAAGAACTGTTTCAGCTATGAGGTTTTCAAGTGTGTTTTTTTTTTAATTTGCCCTTATATTAATAATCTAAAGTTAAAATTATTTGTTTTAATTTTCGAATAACTTATTTTATATAAATATTATTGGTATATGTTATTTATTAACCTGACTTATTTACAATTTCAAAAGAGGTAATAATTTGTGTGATGTACAGCTGTTACTATGGCAACCAATGTTCAAACATTGGTTATTGACTTCTTGGCCTTCACGTCACAATGTCTTTTCCGGCATAATAACCTCTCAATAAATATATTAAGGCTAACATAAATTGACAAGATGAAAATATTATTAAGGAAAGCATGACGATCTACGAGAAAAAACTACCAATTCGTATTATTATATAATTATAGAGAAGACATTGTGTATCTATAGGGAGTAATATCCTTATCAGATAACGTAACTATAATAATAATTATGTTTTTAATTATTTATTCTTTTTTAATTATTTCAAAAATTATAATTTAAGATACTTTACTGTCTATTTCACTTTTATTTTCGTCCTAATTTTTAAAATAAATAATTAATACTATTTCATATTACTGTATCATATACCTAGCTTACGTATGCAATGCAGTTTGTCTTTGGAACAGCTTGGATTTTTTTATTTTTTAGGTGTAATCGTTGTTTTCTATATAAGAGTTATATGTACGCATTGTGTGTTCTGAACCATTATTCTGAAACCGAAAAGATTTTCGAAAGATAATAGTACTGTTTGGAGTATAGGCAATATTATTGAGTTAAAGAATTCATATACACAAATAATTTTAGGGATCGTATTCTCAAGAATTTGTAATTTAAAAAAATCGGCAATTAATTGCTTGGTTTAGATGCTATCCTAAACTCAAAGTAAGCCTAAGCAGGTCTACAATACAAAATCGGCGTGAGCATTTACGTACTATATGATAAATAATGAATAATATCCATAGTGTACACTTTCATTTTGTAGCATATTATACACTTCCGACGTTTCGCTATAATCTCATCTAGCATTGACAGTTGAAATGCAACTTAAGTATAATAGTTGAATAGACTTGTATCCGCATATATATATATATATATATATATATATATATATATATATATATATATATATATAATACATTGATCGCCTCTAGCCTGGTAAGCCATTTATATAGGTTTACTTTTCACATTATCGTATTAGAATGGTGAAATTTAATTATTATTATTAAAACACATAATAAAATTGAAAAATTATGCAAGTTTCTGAACAACAATAATTTTACTTGCACAATATACGTTCTCTATAAGTTAAACTTACTGCATCTACACGTATACCTTTGGAGTTATCTAATACTATTTATTCTGTAATACAAAATATCAGTTACAATAAAACAATAAATATTATTACATAAAAACATAAATATTATTAAATTTGCAGTATTTTTACACTACATTTACTTAAGCTATTGTAAACACATTTATTGTATTACAAAACGCACAACAATATCAGGAAAAAGGAACTGAATATTAAAGGTGAAGACAAATGTTAATAAATATGATGAAAGAAATTCTTCTCTTGGAATTTATTTTAAAACTTACTGACATTTAGACAAGTTAATTGTACAAGCCTGTGACAGCGATTACTTTCGTAAGTGAAAGTTGTTTGTACACTTTCAAGCAAAACAAAGTGAATGTAAATAATTTACCACGACAATGAAATATACCTGATATTTATAGATTCGCAAAAGCTTTCAGAAAACCTATTTATTTTAAAACTAAATTTCTTTCATATTTATCCTAAATTGCAGTTTTAGTACGATATAGACTTATAAACGTATATATCAATATTTATTTACAAAGTAGTGAAACACAATATATATTGTAGTGAAAAATTAAATTAAATTATATATTATTATATTAGGATATTTAATATTTTTAATAATATATAGGAGATGTTTTTGTAAATAATAAAACTTCCCCTAAGCTATTAAAAAAAAATGTATAACAACAATTGTGAATATACTATGGAAAAGTGATATATAATATTATTTAGTGAAATAGGTTTACTATATATTATTATTATTATTTGTAATAATAAATCAGAAAAATAGTTCCCACTAGTTAAAGTTAAACTAAATGTATAAATAATTTATTTCACTATACCTGAAATCAGCTCTGAACAGTTCAAAATGTTTTGAATAAGTCAATTAAATATGTTTAGCAGTTTATGGTAGGTGTTACATAAAACATCGTTAATAGAATAACTTCTATACTTGAATATGTGAAGCAAATCCTCTTGGGTTTGTTAACAAAACACGTATTATAAGAATGACGTTAAAATCACCTGGAGCGTAGAAATATGAATTCTTATTTATTCATGCAGATTAAAAAAACACAATTAGTTTGGATACGGTTTGCTTTGTGTGTATTACATTTATCCATCAAATGATTAAATCTTACTTGTAATCAGGAATTTGAGTAAGCATTTTTCATTAAATTATAGCACTCGTAAATAACCAACAAACTGGATTCACGTTTTGAAATACACAAGGTAAGTAGGTTTCTTAATTAAACTATTGTAGCGCCTCGAAAATTCCAGGTAGATGGGACCGAAAACTCGTATTACACTTAAATACGTTCTTGTGCATTAAAAAAACTGAATTTTTAATGAACTAATATACTACATAGTTGCAAATGAAGGGAATAAGGATATAGAATTTTATATCAACGTTTATTTTGGAAGCCCGACTCAGTTCCTTTGCGTAGCGTATGGCTATAAACATATCTTGGAAGCCCGACTCATTTCCTATGCATATCGTATGGCTATAAACATATCTTGAAAGCCCGACTCATTTCCTATGCATAGCGTATGGTTATAAACATATCTTGGATGCCCGACTCATTTCCTATGCATCGCGTATGTCTATAAACATATCTTGGATGCCCGACTCATTTCCTTTGCATATCGTATGGCTATAAACATATCTTGGAAGCCCGACTCATTTCTTCTGCATACAATATGTCTATAAACATATCTTGGGTGCCCGACTCATTTCTTCTGCATACAATATAACTATAAACATATCTTGGATGCCTGACTCATTCCTTCTGCATATAATATGTCTATAAACATATCTTGGATGCCCGACTCATTTCTTCTTCATACAATATGTCTATAAACATTTATTGGAAGCCCGACTCATACCCTTTGCATGCCGTATTGATATAAACATATCTTAGATTCCAGACTCATTTAGTTTGCATATCGTATGGCTATAAACATTTCATCGAAGCTCGGCTCATCATTTTCTTTCAAATAGATAGAATAGAAATACTCTAGAATTTAAAGGATACTCGAAATAACGGGACTCGGAATTTATTTTCACTCTGAATTAGAGGGGATATATTGTTACTTTAAATTATGAGACATAATTATTTGTTATAAATACAATTAAAAAAAATATATTTTTCTAATTCGACATGTTTTGCATACGTAGGAATGGTGAAACATGATCATTAAGAAAAAAACATGTAGAACATCATTAAAACTTTTCAAATGCTATATGTTAATAACTATCACGAAAGTATAAATAGCTTCTGAAAATAGTAATGAGGTAGAACGATTTCCACTTCACTTGACACATCATTAGTGTGTAAGTTGCCTGCTAAGTGGTGTTGATCAGCTGACAGACCTCGGTTTTTATAGCAGGTCTTCAGTAGTATATTTAATGAATATATGTTGTTTAATAATTAGGTTATACAAAAGTTAGTATAATTTATTTTATATTCTGGTGTGATAATTTCAATTTAACGTAATTTTTAAGATAGACAATTTTTAGATAAGGTTGGTGTTTTAGTGATATGACAACTTTATATTATGTTCTAATGAAAGACGTGAATAATTTTTAATGCATTTATTTTCTTACTTTAAAACTCTTTAAATTAAAACTCCCAAATATTACAGTTCGGAAATCGAGTTTCGAATAACGTTGGTTTAGTTATACCATCATGTTATCAGTGACAAATATTTTATACCTAAGCTATAATTATTATTATTTTGGTGAGTAATTAAACATAATAAAATATACAGTTAATATTTTACATTTTATTTAAAACTTTCTGAATGTTTTTAAACATTCCAGGGAGTCATTCCATAGGAAGTGAAATGGCTTTCGTATATTTGTGTTATTTCAACACTCGGTTTTTAATAAAAACAATAAAACTACGTCATTTAATTAAATTATTAAAAATTGTAAGTAAAATTAATGTATTCAAAACGTTTATTTTTAGAAACGTTTTTTTCTTAAATTAAAGGATATCTGAGTAACTAACAGCTTTAATTTTTTTTTGTCTCATTTCCGTTCCTATATACCCTATGACCTTGGTCGAAATATACAATATCAAGAACACAGTGGCACTATATATTACAAGGAAATTATTTGAAAGAACCACAATACCACAAAAATAATACAAAATAATAAATAAAACAAGTTTCTTAAGATTAAACCCTCATGTAGATTTCGATAACTATGTCAGCGTCATCTTAGGGTCTTGTTAAAAAAGTACAATCTAGCAAACAACAAGTTAAAAGATTTGAACAACTTCTTATTCTATATAAGATCAAGTATACAACTTGATCACTCTAGTTTATAACTTCTTGTGTTGCTATATTGCAATTTTGTAATGAGACCATCTGATAATGATGACATGGTCATCGAAATGTACACAAGGGTTCAATCTTAAGGGTTAGTATACCATCATGTTATCAGTGACAAATATTTTATACCTAAGCTATAATTATTTGTAAATACTTTGTACATAATTTGGTGAGTAAATAAACATAATAAAATATACAGTTAATATTTTACATTTTCTTTAAAACTTTCTGATTGTTTGTAAACAAATAAAATGATATTCAGTAGAGGTACTATTGACAAAAATTACTCCCAGGCTATTGATTTTCCTATCATATACTCGCTTTAAATTGCGTTAAGTTATCTTCTTTTCCTTCAATATTCAATTTCATACATACAATCAACGATTTCAGCAGTATGAAAATATACTTAAAGTACCTTAACAAATTATCCATGTGAAATAAAATTTAAAAGGAAATACCTTTCATCATTATTAAAGACTTCATCTAAAAATAAATTAATAAAGACTACAACATAGTTTACCCCATAGTTGAAATAATAATTTTCAATAGTGGTAATTTTTGTAAAATATATTTTATATCCCAATGTATATTACTAATTTTAGTTAACTATTTCAAGTAACTAAATTTTTTATTATTTACAATGATTATTGAAAATACTCCGTCATAAGCAAAACGAAGAACTCTAAACACAAATATGTACTTTTCCATGTTCCTGATATATACAGATAAGTTTTCTATTTACTTCTATAAAATCCATTGAACAACATCAACTATTTTTAATAATACCTGTAATTTAGATGGTGAATAACTAAGATCATCATTAGTATTCCCCTTCGAAAATAAATTCATATATATATATATATAAGTATCTATATATACGAGTATATATATATATATATATATATATATATATATATATATATATATATATATATATATAAATATAAAATACGTTTTCTTGTTTAATAATTTAAAACAACACAGGTTATTCAAATATAAGAATATTTATTATTTTATATCCAAAGCTTTTCGTTGGCAAACAGTACCAACATCATCAGGAATGAAAATTACAATAATGTAAGCTATAGACCTCATTATAGGTCTATAGCTTACTTTATTGTAATTTTCATTCCTGATGATGTTGGTACTGTTTGCCAACGAAAACCCTGGGATATAAAATAATAAATATTCTTGTATTTAAATAACCTGTGTTGTTTTAATATATATATATATATATATATATATATATATATATATATATATATATATATATATATCACAGGAGGTTGTAGTAGACTACTACCGTCTACTACAAACCCGGTCAGTGATGCTCGATGATGGAGATACTACCAATCCTTGAAATTTAACTCGCATAAATACAAGATTTTTGTTTAAGTACATAAAGTGAAAGTGATAAGATAAAACAAGAAAAGAGTGTTGCAAAAACTAGAAATATATATATATATATATATATATATATATATATATATATATATATATAATGTTTTCTTGTATAGTTATCAAAATTACTGATGATATTTAAATACAACAATTATATATTGATTTTTGTTAATTATTACACACACACACACACACACAAACACACATACACACATACATACACACACACAAACACACACACGCACACACACTTTTGTATACATTACGATAATTAATTTTCTTATATTAAAGCTCAACGTTCATTCACTGTGGTTTTCATTTAAGGATTTCAGTTATTTTTGTTAAACAATTTACCAAATCACAGAAATATGATGTAAACTATTTTTATCTATTTGTGTTATTTAACCTTTGTATATTTGTTGCTACTCTTTGTATTTTTTTAAAACTCATTACTGTATATGTACAAATTACACAAAATGTAATGCAATGTTACATTAAAAAGTTATTGGAACTTTTGGTTTTTATATTACTTTAAGTAACTTTTAGCTAAAGAATTCTGATTAGATTGAAACCAAATTTGTATTGGCGAAATGAGTTGATTTAAAATATGAAATAACCACATATAAATATAAAAGAATTGTTTAACAAAAACCAATACATTGTGATACAATTTTTTTAAAGTAAAAAAATAAACAGTATCATTTTGTTTCCATTTTCGTTAAGTTTTAAGAATTAAGTAGGAGTTTCACACAATTTAACATTGCTTTGGAAAACAGAAAGGAGTAAAATGACCTTTGCCTTCTCTCACTAAGCTAAACAGAAACCGAGACATTAAGTTTGTTATGCAAAGTACTACTTGTGTTACAAATTGCCAAGGGATACAAAGAATATTGAATGCGCCATTAGGATGAAATGTTTCCGTCGAATAGAAACGTTCGTTTTAAAGTAGATACACAAAACATTTTTCATTTTAGCACATCTAATGTTTTAAGTTACTAGTTGAAAACCTTAATTGAAAGAAATACATTTGCATTTCTAGTCCAGAAGAAAGTACTAATATTCACCGATTGCTTAAAAAAATTGATTACAACGTTTGTAATAAAAACTATTTATTTATAACTAGCAACAGTACTGCATTCAATAACTTTGTCCCCTTTATTAGAATGTAGAAGAAACTAGTGTTTTATTGAATTTGGAATGGTTGTGTATTTATACCTATATATTTCTTAATTATATTAAATTAAAACGATCATTTCTTTTTAATTATAATAATAAAATATTGAATATAATAAAATATACAGTTAATATTTTACATTTTCTTTAAAACCTTCTGAATGTTTTTAAACATTCCACGGAGCCATTCCATGGGAAGTCAAATGGCTTTCGTATATTTGTGTTATTTCAACACTCGGTTTTTAATAAAAACAATAAAACTACGTCATTTAATTAAATTATTAAAAATTTTAAGTAAAATTAATATATTCAAAACGTTTATTTTTCGAAACTACTTTCTTAAATTAAAGGATATCTGAGTAACTAACAGCTTTAATTTTTTTTTTGTCTCATCTCCGTTCCTATATACCCTATAACCTTGGTCGAAATATACAATATCAAAAACACAGTGGCACTTTATATTACAATGAAATTATTGGAAAGAACCACAATACCACAAAAATAATAAATATAACAAGTTTCTTAAGATTAAGTTCCTCATGTAGATTTCGATGACTATGTCAGCTTCATCTGAGGGTCTTGTTACAAAAGTACAATCTAGCAAACAAGAACTTTAAAGATTTGAACAACTTCTTATTGTATACAAGATCAATTATACCACTTGATCACTCTAGTTTATAACTTCTTGTTTGATATATTGTAATTTTGTAATGAGACCAACTGATAATGATGGCATGGTCATCGAAATGTACATAAGGCTTTAATCTTACGTAATTAGTTTTATTTGTTATTTTTGTGACAATGGGATTCTTTACAATATATCCTTGTCGTATTAGATTTGTGAACGTTCAGGAATCTTTCATAACTTAGCTAGGCTTGCTGAAAATAAGTTTTAAACTTTGGGATGTAACTTTTTTCGAAATTTTCTATTTACCACGTTAATTTACTAGTTTGAAAGTTTTACTATTGTTTATATACACTACAGTTTAATGTATTTATGAAACTCACGGTTTTATTTTTTTAAAATTATTAGGGCGCATCAATTATTTACGCGCTTGCAAGTACGAAAAATAAGCATATATGTATATATATATATATATATATATATATATATATATATATATATATATATATATTCTTGATATTTTACGTTATCCATTGTTTTTCCGTTGCACTGATTTAATGAAGTTAATATATTACTATTGTAAGTAATTTTGGTGCACATGGTGCCAATATTATCAGGCATACTTAAAATCCACAAACCCGACATACTATTTAGACCACTAATAAATTTCACAACAGCACCATCTTACATAATCGCAAAAATACTAGACAAAATAATAAGATCTAAAATACATATCAACAACACATACAATATAAAAAATGGATACGAATTAATTAATAAAATAAAAACGATAAAAACAAACAGCAACACAAAAATAATAATTTATGACATAACTAACATGTACCCTAGCATCCCAATAGAAGTAACCATAGCAATAATAAAAAACAGTCTAATACACAATAACGAAAAAAGAAACACAATAGATAGTATCATTACGGTAACCAAACACATATATAACGAAAATTACTTCCAATTTAACAATAAATACTATATACAAACAACTGGACTCCCCATGGGATCACCCATATTTTCTGTCATGTCAGACATATATTTACAACACTTTGAACAAATAATAATTAAACCTATACTAAACACACACAATATTTCACTATGGACAAGGTATGTAGACGATATACTTGTAATATACCAACCTACCATTCACAACGAACACATCATATTAATTAACAAACTAAATACATACAACGAAAAAAACAATTCACCGTTGAAACAGAAACAAATAGAACAATCAACTATCTCGACATCACATTAAATATAAATGATAATAAAATAGAAACTACAGTATACAGGAAACCTACTTCCAACAACACCACAATACACTACAAATAAAACCACCCCTGGACACACAAAATTAACACTTACAGTAACATGATAAATAAAGCAATAAAATACACACAGGATAACAAACAAAAATTAAATGAAGAATTAGATAACATTACAAAAATAGCAATAGAAAATGGATACAACAAACACTTTATAAAAAATATATACAATAAATTCACAAAAAAGCCTAACCTCAACACAACACTACAACCGGAACACAAAAATAATAAGAATAAAAAAATCTACTTAAAATATAAATACACCAATAACAAAATAGAAAAAATAACAAATATATACAACAAAGAATACTACACTCCAACATACAAACCAAACAACAAAATAATAAAATATCTTAATAACACAAACTACAGTACAAATTCAGAAAAACATAATCTATCAGGAATTTACAAAATTACATGTAACAACTGTAACGCATTTTACATAGGGAAAACAACCAAATCATTTAAAATAAGATTTGAAGAACATTATAGAGCATTCAAAAACAAAAATTCGAAAGTATCAAATGTTGCAGCACACCTAATATCACATAAATATGAAATAACAAATTACGAAAATAACCTAACCATACTCGAAATAAATAATAACCCAATTGAACTAAGCTCACTTAAAAATACCACATTTATAAAAACATACAGAACAATCTGTATGTGAATCTACAAATAACATATACAGAAGATATACTATTCAAAAACATAACACACAAGACTCAAGAGGAAACGTATATGACGTCAACAATTACCAACACGACGGACCAAACATCTGCACCAGAAAAATTAAGAAAAAGTAATCAGTGATTCGACAATGGTCAAGTGACCGAAAGGCGCCTCATCACTCAAGGTAAAATCATTGCACTTAATGGTGGATAAAATTACTTACAATAGTAATATATTACCTTCATATATATATATATATATATATATATATATATATATATATATATATATATATATATATATATATATATAAGTTATTTTAAGCTGCTCCTATTGAATTTGTATATCTAACTTATAGGTGTAATATAGGTGTAACGTATCATAGCAACAGTTCCTATGAAAAAAATATACAAATCGCCTATGAAAGAAGTACCTTACCAAATAATTATTTTTCTTGTAATAAATTGACTACAAAATATTTAATATTTTATTTATAAAAAAATATATACATATTTATAAAATTTAAAATATTTAATAGAAATAACAAAGATATTTAAAATTTAATATAAATTTAAGCACAAAGGATAATAATTACGTCTTGTTTTTATTAATGACAACCGAAACCAATAAATACTACTAACCTAATAATACAATAATGTGAAATTTAATAATTTGCTGCGTTAACATTACATAAATTAAATATAAAATGAAATTTGATTTTGTTTGTATATGCTCATTTATCAAACTTTTAATGCTATTATATTTATTTATTTCTAAATATTCATCCTAAGGTCTTGGCTAATTTGTTTTATAAGTATTTTATTATTTATATTGGGAAATATATGAATATGATTGATACAATGATTAGCAAAATTTGTTTTATATATTTCTCGTTTTTCATAAGCATTAAAATGTTCTTTATTTATTTATCTTTAAGATTTCTTTTAGTTTTCCCAATATAAACTTTATAACAGTAATTCCATACTAATTTACATACGCCGTTTTTTTCAAGCATATTGATGATGTTATCATTATTCATTATATTTGGCTATTTATTATACGTTTTACATGCACATTTAGTGTCTGTACCGCTAAACAATTTTTTGATATTCTTTTCCATTACCAGTAAATGTATAGCCTATAAAACTATTATATTAATTTTAAAATCATTTAATATGAAAATACAACGTATTGATTCAAATTTCAAAACTAATAATAATAAAATCATATGAACTTAATTTGCATTTACTATTAACGAAAAAAATATATAACAAGATTGTATATATTGCTAAGGGAGCAAATAATTAAGTTTGACAATAATGTAACAGTGTGATGATATTCTTTTAAAATATTGTGATTTGGCAACCCTGTTGTTGAATCTAGCTAACACTTGTATGCTTGATGTTGTTTATTATCCCTGATGATATTGCCAACGAAATTATTTGAATTGTATAATTTGTTAAATTATACTTGTATTTGTGTTTCTTTTTTTTCTATTGTTACCTAAGAATACTTATTTTATTATATATATGACAGTCCAGAAGTAGTCCTAGGACTATTAGGTACTTTACAAGTGTTAGTAATAGTGATACTACCAATAGTGAAATGTTTCAATGTATAAACAAAAATAAAATGCAATACATTTGTTTATGAGAGTTTGATGAAACCACACACACACACACATATATATATAAATTATATATTATATATATAGTTTAAAATTTAAAGGTAAAAGTTGCATTCAATTTTTACAATATCTATTTTAATATGTTTTATATAATATTGTATATATATTAAATATTTCTTTAATAAATTATATATTAAATATATTATATATATTGCATTATTGTATTTTTCATTCCTGAAGATGTTGGTACTGTTTACCAAAAAAAAGCTTTGAATATAAATAAATAATATTCTTGTATTTGAATAACCTATGTTGTTTTAAATTATTAAACAAAAATATATATTCCTTTTGCAATGTTTATGAAATGCAAACAATTTCAGTTTTGTTCAAATAGCAAGGTTTAAAGCTTCCCAACTAAACAACAAATGTAAACAAACTTCTTCCCCTTGATTTGACGGAAGTTGATCTGCTTTTGAGAACTATTGACTTGTTTTTGTCTTACTACCTTAGACCTGAGTTTAGCTAGAATCGGGACTAATTTAAAGGAGGGGGGGGGGTTTAAGACCACCTATATTGTCTAAGTTGCCTATTTAAAGACATAATAACAGATTCACTCTAATACTAATTTCAAAGAATATTTAAAGATATTAAATTCAACTTTATGAAAGGAAAATATTTATCAATTACCTTCAAATAAAAGGTTGAAGAGTAAATGATATCTATAGTATTAAGGTCAATTGATTTTTTTATTAAAACAGTTAGTTTAATATGAAACATGTTATGAAGTGTAATTCACTATATCACCAAAGAAAAGGCTCGTATTATTGGCGTAGCTGTTTTCAAAAGCCGCATTGAACTTATTCTTATGAGTTTAGGGCCTGAAAACGAAGTTGTAAATATGTAGGGTTACCTGTGTTATGTCGGGAACATGCTAGCTTTTAGGTTCTAATGCTCTATAGATCTATTTCTGACAAGTAGGCTACGTTCTCTACATATAGGTTTATTATGGTATGAACGAATTATATTAAATACAAAATTATAAAAAATATATACAAATATATAGGAGATAAAATATTAAACATGCAAGATACATTTGTTGTAAGTTCTAAAACAACAAGCTTTAAACAATCCTTCAACACTTTCTCCAGAGAAAATATATATATCATCACACAAGTCTAATATGTAACAGCAGAATAGAAGCTTGTGTTTCATTTAAATGTTTGTTCATTTTTTTAATAAAGTAATTTTGTTCTACATTCCAACCACTCATGGCGTGGATATTATTATCTCAGTATGTTTTGACAAAATATTAAATATTTGACTATGGAATAAGGAACTATAATTCTCTTGTGTTTTAATAGATTAGGAACTTTCACGTGTTATATGTTACAACAGGTGCTGCTATAACTTGAATCAGAATGACTTCACGGAATTTACTCAAGCTCAAAGCAGTTACCATTCATCACCAGTCTTTCTTCTTCAGATGTAACAAGGTTCAAGGTAACAAGGTAAGAATAAACTTAAATGTGAATAGCATTTAGTAACAAAAAATATAAATTCATATATATATAAATATATATATATGTATGTATTCTTGTGTATTAATAAAAAAGTAAGTCAAAATACAAATAGAAGAATAATAATTGAATTTACAACTCAAAGGTTTTCGTTGGCTAACAGTACCAACATCATCAGGAATATTAAACAATTAAAATTAACATATTTTATTAACATATCATATGTTAATTTTAATTGTTTAATATTCCTGATGATGTTGGTACTGTTAGCCAACGAAAAGCTTTGAATTGTAAATTCAATTATAATTCTTGTATTTGTATTGTACTTAGTTCTTTATATATATATATATATATATATATATATATATATATATATATATATATATGTATATATGTATTTATGTTTTTTTATAGAAGAATTTTTAAAGTTAAATAATTTTTATTTGCTTGCAATATTGTAATTATTGTTTTAAATTGTACAATGAATACAGTTGAAGTTATGTAGCATTCTATTTTTATCTCTATATTATACATAAATATATCTTTCATGCAACAACATAAATATTTTTAATAGATTAGATTGTTTTAATAACATAGATAGTGAGTACAAATTTCATTTTGTTGGGGAAATAACAAACAAATATGATACACATCACAAGCTATGTTTCTAAAAGGTGTTTAGGAAGATATCCAGAGGTTTTTAGGACAATATACCGAAGAGAACTATAGCAATAAATAGACAATTCTCATTTACTATTTTTAAAAAGATATGAAAACTATACATACTTTAAAGAAACTAAATAGAGTGGGATTTATGACAGGTTCTATTGAGTAAATTTCATTTCGCTTTTCATCGAAATAAACGTTATTTCCGAACTATCACACACACAAAAATTCATGTGAAAAATTATCGTACTCTTTATTAGTGGAATATAAATTGCTACGATGCGACTATTTGATACAGGTATGAAATCTACACTGGAGCCAATAGAACTATACACATATTTTAACAAATATTTAGATACATTTATGTTGACTGGTGAAAATCTATTCACATATACCGAATACCTCAAAGCTTGTGTTTATATTTCTTTATTACTGTGGAAATATAACAACACTAAAAACAAATCCATCCACAAGTGACCTGTTGCACGTGCTTAAAGTCACTGAGAACTTCAGGAACATGTGTAATCTGTAGTATCAAAAACATTCTCATAACATATTGCGACAAATATGGTTTAACTTATTTTTCAAAGAAATAAAAAATGATGCATAGGCTATGCTACGTTTATGCTGAAACATTAGTAGGAAACATGATTTGCAATATTTCAGTATGTTGGGTTTATAACAAATACAAGATATGTTTACATTATTGGCATTCACTATGTTTGTGTAGGATTCCCAAACATCCAGACAAACCTAACCGTGTGAAAATTTGTTATTAATAATGTTATCTCAATTGACATGGCCATAAACAATAGTTGTAAGACCAAACCTATTATTCATTTATTCAATATAATCAGAGATCTTCGATTAGACAATGAAAAGATTCAAAATGTTCATAATATTTCAGCTAATGAAACTGATCCTAATATGCTAAAAATACATTGAGATTAGGGGACAGCAACAAACTTTAATACTTAAGTCATTTATAATTTTAAAGAGAAAACATAAAGCTAGAAAGCATTGATAAGCAATGAACAACTTGTCTGACTTAAAAGAAGAAAAAACAAAATGAAGAGAATATTTATTATTACGAAGAATGTGTAGAAAATGCCATATTGATCTCATATGTGATTTGTAAAAGAGAATAAGGTCAAAAAGAAATTCACGTCTGAAGAAGTGCAGATCATCCCAGATTGAATAAGGTATATAGAGATAAAATGGTTTACATTTTCAATTCGCACAACATAACAAATAGCCCTGGAGTATCGGACAATGCATGATGGATAAATGATTAGAGCAGGTAAGTTAGTATGTTTTTGGTTATGAAATGTTTATAATACTAAAGATATAACAAAAATGTTAACGCGGAATATCTACACATACATATACCCCTATACATTCACATACTACACGAAGCCACAAAGAGAGATATTGGATTCAACATGAATTAGTCACGTGGCGTTCGGATACATTTACTGTTTATCTAGAGCCCCGCATAGGAGCCAAATAAAGGGGAATAATAAAGCTAATGGAATGCAGATTATTTTTGTTTCCTTTCTGTTTTTACGTTGCAAATATAGTAAAGTTACATCGGAAAGTAACTTACTTTCCAAATAAGTAACAGCGAGTTTAACCAAAATAGTAACTAAGACAGTTCGTCAGTGTCTTTACGAAAATATAAATTTTAAAATTGTGCTTTAAAAGGAAATTGGAACTTAAAGACACTATTTATAAACTTCCAAACGTCTTGCCGCTTTTATGTAGATAGGCTTTTCCGACCTTCCTAACAAATAAATGGGTAACGGTTTCCTCAATTGTGAGGGAAAAGTAACGGTTTCCTGGAAAAGTGTTTCTCCGACGTCACGGTTTGTATTGATAAATCAATTCCGATGACGTAATATTTTTGTCTAACAAAATTTTGCTTTATGGTTTCCTCGATTGTTAGGGAGGGTATGGTAACGGTTTCCTGGAAAAATGTTTTTCCCGACGTCAATGTTAGTTCTCTTGTAAGCAGGTCAAAGTCATACGAAAATATTTTTTTTTTAAAAGTCGCAAGCATGCGACAATTATTTATTTTATTATTTTTTTAATAATTTTTATAGTTTATATAGAACACTTTCTATATACATTAAAATGATCCAATTACAATGTTACTTATTACATATAAAAATAATAATATTTTGCCTGAGACTAATAGATTTATTGATGCAACGTCAGTTTGGTTGATCCCCATCCAGATGGTCCGTTGGACATAATGAAAAACTCTCATGCAGACTCCTCATCCAAATCTGTATTATCCAATCGCATGATGAAACGTTTAGGTAAGTATGTCTGGAATTTGGGGTATCTCCGTCATTGTAAGGGAAATTTGCAAGAGCGGCGACAACTGCATCGCAATCCCAGAGGCAGTATCGTAATGCAAGGGATGTAGGTCTGTAAAATCTTTAATATCTCCATATTCAAACGACAATATTTTCACAAGCTATTTGTTAAACATTGTGTAAAAATGAGATGAATTTTTCATCTTTTGTTTCAAATTCAAAACTTATAGTAATGTTAAAAATCAATATTTTAAATGGAATTGGTAAAAATCGAAATTGAATTGTCATTAGTAATCGTTATATTACAGAGAAAACAATTAGTTAATGCAATGGACGTTTAAAATTGCTGTATCACTTTATTTCAAACATGTATAGGATCAAGGTAAAACCTCTATATAGCCTAGGCGTCAACATTAAGACATCAGTTTCAAATGGAATGAGGTTTGAAACGTGATTAGATTTTTCAGTAGGGCTACAATCCGATTGAAAGGGATGTTTTTTTTAAGGTAGAATTCTCTCTAGTGTTTCTCTCAATTAATGTTCAAATATTGAAAATAAAGCTGGAAAAAAGTGCAATACATTCTATATATTATGTCTGAATGATCAAAGGGTGTTTCTTTAAATGCCAGTATTTTTTTTAAATTTTAATATTAAATTCAAATAATTTAGTAATAATAATACTAACATAAATAGATGAAAATAATTTCTTACAAAGTGATAGTTTTAAAAGCTTTAAATTAAGTATGCTTTAAAATAAATTTTAAAACCCAGTAACGATTAGTTTTGGGTATAATAAAGCCAATATGATCTAGGTGATTTTAAAAAATTGGGATATACAAAAGAATTGGGATACTGATTGATATTATCAGTATATTAAACTGATAATATTTATACACGCTACACAAAAATGTAACTAATTGTTACTATTTCAGGTAATAATATTATATTGTCATGTGTAACCTTACTTAGGCATGTAATCATTATATTTTCATACAGTGCCCTAAAGAAAATATTCATAATTGTTACCTTACATGACGCCTTCCACACTGACCTTTCTGACATTGTTTCTCCTTCTATTACAACATTGCTGGCATACCTAGAAGTTTAACCTTCATACTTCGTGGAATTCGTTGCTGCTAAAGTATGTGATAATGTTCCAAGATTAAACGTCCATTATAATATATGTTGGCGTTTTTATATGGAAGGGTTTTCCATATATTTTAAATGTAGGACAGATATTACACACCAATTTCTAATTAAAATTTAACAGGTTTTTATAAGCTGGATATCTAGTACAATTCACTTTTTGTAATCTAAGATAACATCTTTCTCAACTAGAGAGTCGATACTTTAAACATAACATAGGTCTGGATAAAATGCACTAATATTGAGATATTGAACAAATAAAAAGCAATTTTATTACTTTTTTCTAGGATTTAATCCAAAATAACACGGACAACTAATAAGGGCAAAGCTGTCATATGAAAAATATACTACGTTTTAATAGATCTAAAAAAATTAAATAAATATTTATATTAGATTTAAATAAATGTGAAAACATTTGTAAAATTAAGAACAAAAATATTAGAGCTCTCGCATAGAAGTTGTGTATGATTTTTTTACTAAAAGGTTTAGGTTGTATTTTAAATTGCATTACTCAAACTAATAACAAATGACGATATATATTAAAACAATGGAAATATTTTTTGACAAAACTTCTGAATAACATTGCATATGAATAAGGGTGCGGATAAATAATTGCTTAGCAATAAGGCAGCAATGATTCTTATTTCTTAGTGTGTGATGAGAGGACGAAATGTTTCAAATTTAAAATGAAGAAATGTCTTCGAATGTATACTAAAGCCTATGTAAATGTAAATTACAAATAACTTTAAGAACTACTTCTATTTAAAATTTCAAAAGTTTATTATTAGAATTCCAAACAGTTTTTAATGGCTTTATCGTACAAATAATGTTTCAAGAAATAGACTAGACATTCTTTCCTCGCTGAAAGCGGGCTACCTTAAGGGCAGTTGTAGCTCTAGGCACTGAAGAATATTAGATGTCTGTAGACGAGCCGTAAAGCATCTCCTCGAACCATGTCCGACGTCTCCCCACTGATCTTTTATCTTGTACTTCGCTTTCATTTGAGTTGCAGCAATTCGTAACTTTCGCGTTTATACTCATGACCCAAGTATGGCATTTATCTCTCTTTGATGGGTTTAGGAAGTATTTTTTTTTTATTTTTGAGGAAAACCACCTCGATGGTAACCCTTTGTCTCCATGATACTTACAGCATCCTGCTGAATGTATATATTTCGAAGACCGCTATTCTTTTTGAGTTTGTGTGTCTATTTCCCTGCTATCGCCTCCTTACAGATAGTCAGAGACAACATTAGGCTATACCTAGTTGCTCGAAATGTCAGGTTCAGAGTAATGTCTGATCTTATGAAAAAAAGTATACGTGCTCCTTACTGTTTTCCTTGTTTGTTTTGTAATCCTAAATATTTTCAAAATAGCCATAACATTTTGTTTTCCAAGTTTGTTTATTATTGTCAGTAGCTTCCAAATATATTATGGACATTACTAGTGCTATTGTTTGCGCGATAACATTTATCTATAAATTTTTTTGCAAAAGATAATTGGTTTTTTATATTCACCTTTGACCACCTGTATTTTGAATGTACTTTTATTTTTTCACATATAGGGCATATAAAATATTACATTTGCATTTCCATAATCTATAAAAATTGTACATTAGCAAAATAATGTCCTGGTATACAACTTTGATCGAATCTTTTTTATTATTTACAAATTTTAATTGTATGTATTATTATTGTGAAAAGAATACAAGAAAATAAATTTAGTTCTTTTGGTTTTATTATTAAAATCACAGTACGATTTTAAATATTGTTCGTCGCTTTTTAGATGACAGGGTTTTCTAAAGACTTTGGATAACAACAGGTCAGATATCGGATGGTGACGTAATCATGTTCCATCTATCAAGGCAAATATCGAAAATCCAGAAACGGAAAATTTCCGACAAAAGGGTTTTAACTAGCTCTTCAAATTTTTTAGTAATTTAAGTTAATTGAATTAAAAACATTACAATTTTCTATATTATTTTTAAAATGGTCTATTTTTTCTGAACCGACGAATTGTGGGTAGCTGACATGATTTAGAAAAATAACTTCTAATCACTAGGGTTTTCAAAAATTAAATGTTATATTCAAATAATTCTATTAATTTTAATTATTGATGTAATTAGATTTCTTTCCGGGTATTGATTGACGGTTTTAAATGAAATTTAGCTATATATAGAATTTATTGTCGAAGGAAATTTCATTTAAACCAAGACTCCTAGTAGGTGATTGTGTTTAAATCATTTCTCTTCTATATAAATATCATGAATTACTATATGAACTGTACAGGTAATTTTAACTGACGCTCTTAGATACACGTGAGTGTGAGTATGTGTGTGTGTGTGTGTGTGGGGGTGTGTGTGTGTGTGTGGGTGTGTGTGTGTGTGTATCTACTTATCTATATGTGTGTTCGTGTTTGTAACAGATAAAGACAGAGAGAGAGAGAGAGAGAGAGAGAGAGAGAGAGAGGGATGTAGTGTATGTAATTTATCGTGCACAGGATATGATAAACAAATAAATTATTAATATACTCATAATTTTTGTTAGGAATATTTGTATACAATGGAGTAAAAAATTTCCTTTGTTGGCACGTTTCAGAACAAATTGTAGTATTTAATAGTAAGGAGTACTATTGAATTTTTGAGAATGGCTCTATTCCGAAATGCTTCAAATAAGAAAATTCTGTATTATTAGGAAAGACAGAAAATATACCCAAACATAAACACAAGTGACTATAAATAATGAAGCTTCGAAGTAAAGTGAATTACAGAGTTTCCTAATATTTCAAGAATACATATTGGTTTTTATTTAAAATTGAATTGTTTAAAATAACTGAAGTTTGTGATCTCACCTAATACCAACAGAATTAAAGAGGTATTTTCTATCTCGAAATTCCACCTGTCACTAACAATGCTGAATAAATCTTAGCTAATTACTGGGAGCTGGAGAGAAGGGGAGAAAGTGTGTTATGATTTATTGTCAAAGCCACTCCTCGTTGAGACATTCAGTGTTAACAATTGGAGCCGGAGTTGGGTTTGAATAAATACAATTGCATTTACATTCCTTTTATACACGAATTCAAACAAAGTTTTTAGTGTCAATGTCTGTTTTTATTTTTAAATTATGTATACATGACAAAATGATTTGGATAATATTATTGGCGTAAAACTTGTTTTTGGCTTTAATTAAAGGTACTAGATTCTCATAAAATGTCTAAAATATTCTAAAAAAAAAATATCAATAAGACAACATACTTGAAAAATGTATATATATGTATATATATATATATATATATATATATATATATATATATATGTGTGTATATATTATATATATATATTAAATATGGTGACATATTTTCTTGTAATATAGTTAATAAAATAAATTATTTCAAAAACAAGAATACTTTTAGTGAATATATTTATTCAAAGCTTTTCGCCGATAATTCTAAATTCAGAATTTTGTAAAAATATTTTATTAGATAATTATTTTCCTGAAGATGCTTGTACTATTTTATCGGCGAAAAGCTTTGAATAAATATATTCAATAAAAGTATTCTTGTTTTTGAAATATCTTATTTTATTATTATATATATATATATATATATATATATATATATATATATAACATATTGATATATATATACCTATTGAAAAATGTATATATATGTATATATATATATATATATATATATATATATATATATATATATATATATATGTGTGTGTGTGTGTGTGTGTGTGTGTGTACGGTCTTAAATTCGGTATTTCAGATCTATAATAATGTTTTTAAATTGATTTGTTTTAAAATTATTTTAATTCATAAACAGAAAGGGTAAAGCCATAATACAAGGGCAAAGGGATAACAAAAATGATCCTAAAAATGAAAATGAATAATAGACGAAGCTAAATAACATGAAAGAATCTTTGCACGATTGTAAGAGTTTGGAAAAACTCAAAACGATGATTAAGAGACCATAGACATTCGAGGAGGAACAGCCAAAATAATAAAAACTAGGATAATCAGGAGAAGCAGAACCTTGAACAATGCTTAATTAATAGCTCATAGCATAATAAATGTTTTGGACAACCTGTACCTGCAGCGGCCTGGAAAACAACGAGACAGTCATGAGGAAATGACGTAAAATTTGCTGACACTTCACAACAACACACAACACATTGTGATTGGTTGAAATCGACAAAGGAGAGGAGTTACTGAACTGCAGACAAAACCAAATATGTGAGCGTTGATCGGTGTTCGAAGAGTAAGGACAGCGAATCCATTTCGCTTTTTCAATATTCGTTTCTGAAAAAGTATATGAACAGAAAAATGCAGTGTTAGAGGAGACAGTAGTGGAGGCCTAAATTATAGACTTTTGCATTTAAAAAACCTCTTATGGAGAGGCAACACCTTAAAAGCGGTTTTTTTAAATTAACATCGTTAGTGCTGCAATTTTCCAGCTAGACACAGTCAGAGAAACATAAAAGTGTAAATGCGTGAAAAATAAGTTTGTGAAAAATGTACAGTAATTAAATTAAAAATCAAGCTAGTTAAAATTTTAGTTATTCAAGTTAGTTACTCTCTCTTACATTTAAAATTAAAATTTAGTTTATACCTATTTTAGGAAAATTAAAAATATTAAGAAACTAAAACTGTAGTTCTAAACTTAGAGTTTTAGATGTGTCTTATGCCTACGGGGAAACCTCCAGTTTTCAGGATTACAATAACGGGTTAAATTTTTACCTAAAGTAATTGTATAGATTAATTACGTACATTATTCTAAAGTTAGGATGAGGTTGTAAAAATTTATTTTTGTTTCAAATGTGGTGTTAAAATTTAAAAATATTAAACTAGCAAAATTAGAAAAATAAAATCTGTGTTTTTTACTAATTTGCAATTAGAGTAATGATTTTATTTATTTAAGCAAATGTCTTAAACAATTCTATCCTTTGGTAACTATGGCGAGTAGCCTATGCCTGTAATTCATTCCCAGGAACGAAAATCCAAAGGGCTAAATCTCCGCGAGTTAGGTTCTTCAAATAAAACCAAGTGACTGGTTCTCTGGCAGACTTGGTTCGGCTTTAATAGGGATAAGCTTGTTTTTATCGATGTGGTGGAAGCTCGGCGGACTGTGGCTAGACAGCTAGTGTGGGGCGATGGTTGGTTAGAGCGGAACGTTGCAACACAAAAATCACGATTAAAACTACCACTGGGGAAAACTAGAAATAGTAAAATAAGATTTTAAAATCATTAATAATAAATTATCTTACTGCATTTTCTCTGGTTTTTTTTAAAGGGGCACATATAGAATGTTAATATCATAAACACTGTAAAAAAATTAAAGGGGAATATAAAAAATTAAAATGGCTTTAGATTTCCGTTCTTTAAGAAAATCTACATAAAATATAAACTTATCGACACACTAGATATTTTAAAAAGTAAAACAAAATTAAAATTGTCTTCTCTTGTAGTCTAACCAATTAATGGCAAACAGAAAATAATTACATATCTATAGACGGAGAATGAAACAATTACCTAACTTATACCAGAGTTTATTTTTTGAGTATGTGTTTTAGAGTTCCCGCAGTTTGAATAATACGTATTTAAGTAGAGACACTAATTCAATGGTTTAATTAGGACAACATAATTAATTGAAGGTTATTAATTTGAATACCCCAAAAATCTAATAAAACTGATGAATTAAATTAGGGTAAGTAAGTTAAACTTAATATAAATTTATAATTTCTAGAATTTTAGTTTTTAGACTTTTAGACTTTTAGACTAGAGTACATGCAGATATTTACGTTCATCAGTCACACACACACACACACACACACACACACACACACACACACACACACACACACACACACACACACACACACCACCCCCCCCCCCACACACACACACACACAACACCAACACACACACACACACACACACACACACACACACACACACACAATAGTTTTTCTTGTATTACTTATGGACAAGACAGACAAATATACACTAATCTTTATCTTGTAACTGAATTTATTAAAGCTTTTGATAATTTTTTGATGTGTAATCAGATCAATAAAATTACGCTAAATATTTCATTTTATTTTAACTTTTTCTAACCCTTTTTCATATATTAATTTTTTAATGTTTTTTAGCGTTGAAAGGTAATACATATCAATCAACTATTTACTTCGAACCACTGTTGAAAATGTTTATTTCTGTTATATTACTTTGGAACACATATTTCTGATATACCTTTCAGTATAAACTTCAATGTGGAAGCGTCATAAAGCGATAGAAGAACTTCATGGAATATGTATAAGAGCATATTTGCATCCGACAATTTTAATAACGCATTCATCATTTTCATAAAACCCGACTTGTTTTTTCACAAATGTTCAATCTTCTCACATCTCTTACTTTAATTATGAGTTTTAGTAGCTATGTATAGTGTAATGACAATACATATGTAGTTACATGTATTGTTTGTATTTATGTAAGGGAGGATGTCTCAATCAAACTTTGTATTTAATGTAACTTGTTAAGAGCAAAGTTGTTTTTCTTCGAAGTTTTGTTAGTCATTGTTGGTAACACTCTTTATATTCCCTTGTACATTCCAAACAATCCTAAACCTTGTATAGGTTGACAAAGATTTTCGGTGCGTAGAATACCTAAATCCCATATCCCTGAAATTAAATAACCATTTTTTGCAAATATTTAGTTAACTTTTGCATTATTCTTCAAAACGTAGTATCCATTATTATTACCTATGTTTGAAGGCAATTAATTATAATAAATTTATTATTTCACTAATAGTAATAAAACTTTTAAAAATTACTTTTTTGTTGCTTTAATTTCGTGTTTAATAAAGTTATTCATAAATATTATGATAACATTACTTAGATTAACCGACACAAATTTACTTTTGCTAGCTAAGAGCTTGCCTAAGACAATGGCGTTCCGTTTTCGACTATTTATAAAACACTTGTTTGCATTTCAAGTACATTGATGGATTTATTAGAAGGTATTTGTAATGCTTGAATTTTTTTCAAACAACTTTCAACAAATAGCTTTTAAATCGGGAAAACCCTTTCTGAAAACAATGTTTTTCTTTTTCGTACTAAAGAAATGGCGATACTCGTATTCAAAATGTTTATGTGTCAAAGTTATGTGGCGTTACCTATATTCTAATATCCCTAGAAACATCTTATGCGCTAAAATAATATTTCCGTTGAGTCAACACAAAATATTTTAATGTATTTAAATAAATGCGTATAAATATGGAAAGTTCACGGTTACGAAACAGGTTTGAACAAATATTTTCATTAACTTGATTACAATGGTTGTTTTTGACTCCTGTGTTGGAGTTCGATCTTGTAAAATATTGTTCTTAACTTTAACAGAATTCCAACATCTGTTTAAATACCCTCGATACGGTGGCGTAGAAATTTAAATTGAAAGAACATGGCGGTTTAGTCTTTGTTACTGGGAAACAGCCAAACTTTAAGACAGGAATGATTAAAGCCATTTTTGAAATCAATAAAAAAAAACAAGTAAATGGAAGGGACATTTTACATTATGTGATATTAGTTGTTTTGAGTAATGTTTACGTGCAAAACTATATATAAAATAACGAAATAAACCTCTGTATGCACATTTCTTTATGCGCTAACGGATATGAAAATTCTCTGTAAAGAATTAATTGTTAACGTTCTATTTGATATAATTTTTTTTAGCGTAATATGTATTATTTTAGCTTATTGAAGATATATTATTCAGATATATTTGTGTTGCCTATGTTGTTCTTGTGGTTGCTAAGACGCAATGCTAGTGTGGCATAGGAATGTTTGAATATAATTTTGAAATAAATAAACAAAATCGTTTCTAGTGATGTTTATTGACAAGATGAACATTTTAAATTAAATGTAAGTTGATAAAAAGGAATTGTATAAAGTTTATAATGTTTTATGTCTCCTTACTCTCATAAGTTTAGTATTTATTGTAGGATGTATTTGTAGAACGAAGAATATTTAACACAATACAATGGTAGTTATTGAACATTCTTACATACCTTCATTTATTAGTTTCCAAGAGAAATAAAGAATGAAAATATTCAGAATGTAAATGATAAAAAAACCTAATATTTTATTTGCAAAAATCCCACTATTTCTGTTTCTTTTCAATAATTGTTCGTTGCATTACCCTTCATTCTGAGTAGTTCATATTTCAAAAGAGCTATAAACGTTCCTACAGAGTCTTAAAACATTTTCTCACAATGACACGAACAAAGTTAAACAGTTCATAAACGTAAAAGCAAGTATTTATACACGTTACTACAGAGTGTTAAAACATTTTCTCACAATAGCAAGAACAAAGTTAAACAGTTCAGAAATGTAAAAGCAAGTATTACGTTGATGTCTTACTAAACTAAATTCTGTGATGAAGCATTTGTCTTAAAGTGTTTATAACAAATCACCATAGCAAGCAGTTGTGGCCTTTTACTCATTTGTAAGGACGTATTTTATTTAACCCCCATCTTTAATTGAAACAATGACCAAAAACAATGTTTTAAACATGGGTAGAACGTAACAGTTTTTCTAAACAATTTCAATACTTGAATTATATATTACAGAAATGTAAAATTTCTCAAAATAATTGTTTGAAGTGTTTCAGCTAGCCACTTTAGAATCCAAGGAAAGAAAATGTATTACTAGTAAAGGTGTTAGTAATATGTAAAGGTGCAAATATAATTCCTAACTTTCAATTGTTTGTAATATACCTGACTTTTATTTTAGAACTTCTCACCTTAACACTTGTTCGCTATATTTATTAATTATAAGGGTATTTCTCTAGAACTATATTTAACATTTTTTAAAAATCAATTTGAAATAATTATTCCTCCAACCATTTAAAAAATGGTTTTAAAATAATATATTATTTTAAAACAAATAAAATTTCATATTTCGCTTAATCCGTTAATTTTTAAATACATAATGTCACACAGTAGCTTATTTGCGAGTTTGGTGACTTGAAGCATTTATTTCTACAAAATAGTACGATTCACCGGTGTCTCGTAAAGCCAACGTTCTATTGATGTAAATTGCTGCAGCTTAACCAATGTAACTGGGACACTTCAGTGTGTAACCAAAGGGACGGGTAAAGAATTACGTTATATAAATATAGGTCATGTTAGGACATTAGTTAATTTATTTCTAGGATATGTTTATAACTTGTCAGTGTTGACCGTTTTGCCTATCTCGAAAAACCCCGTTTGACTAAATACAATCTCCAAAAAACAAAACAATACTTAAACCTCAATTAAAGAAGTAGCAAATCGAATTTCCACAACTTGTCTGTAGGAGAGGAGGGTATTAAATAAGGATTTCATTTTACCATCTTCTCCTTAGGGAAAATTATCGATATGATATGCTATAGGTAACGAACTAACTATTCAAAACATATGTAAGCATAATAGTTGTATGAGTTTAGTTTGAATATGTTGTGGATAATCTAGAAATATAATGGTTTATATTATACAAATTCAAAGAGTCAGGGGAGATCGGTTTTATCACTATTGTATACTCTATCTTTCAACACCCTGGAAGACAAACGCCTAAACACCTTGAGTTCATTGATATGCAAAAAAAAAGGAAAATGGTGTTGGAATAACCTCAAACAGTGGGAAAGACGATGAGTCCAATGAATATGGAATATAGTGTGGTATATAACCCAACCTTCACCTGACTAGGTGACGATAAAGCTATGTACCATATGGTTTGGTGTTGCATCACCCAAGCATCCCAACATATAATGTGTACTATAAACGCGAATAAAAATTAGAATCGCTTACGGTCTTTTACTACACTATATATCTTTGTTTTATACTTACGATATGAGTGGTGTCAAAGGTTTACAGAAAATATATTTTCGATGATTGACCGTTTTGCGTCTTATATTCTTTCTAGTAGTATGTAACAGTGTATAACTCAGTTTACAATATTTACCATCAGAGTCCTCAGTTATTTAAAATGAGTTATTAAAACTATTCTCATAACACAATCTTATCACATAAAAACACAAGGTGAGCTGAATGAAACGTTAAAATACAGTCTCCTTTTAAAGTGACAGACCATTAATAATAAATATCTACCGTTACACATACCATTTAATGGTGTGAGTCAAAAGAAAGGTCCAATTTCAACAAGAGTAGCTAGATGGTTTATATGCCTAATTATCCCGGAATATATAAATTATTGAATTTTTACATAGGAAAATAATAACCAAGAGTCCTGGGGAGGGATTAAAATAGAAAAACCTCTAGTATAATCTCTTTTAATATGTTCTAGGTTAATTTACTAAGTCGCCCAAAAAACTACACTTTAATTCAATATTATTATAATGAAAATATTAAAAACCACTCAAATATCACAAACAAAACAAAAAATACAGATAATACAAATTACTTAAGATTAAGCCCCAATTATACCCTCATAACCCCAGAGTGACCATATCCTAGCGATTTTTTTATTCTGGTATATTTTACCTAAATTCATCCTTTTACCACTCCCGTAGAGCTACACTCGTGCATCTATGACGGTATTGGACTTAAAAACCTACCGTTTGACCATTTTTGATGTTATAATGCTTTACTCCGAAATCACACACGTAGATTTCTACTCTAGATATTCACTCCCTCTGACATATTTCCAAACATCCTAAGTAAATTTTATTAACGGTTTTGGGCTTTTAACAACCCTGAGTGGTCATTTCATAGCGGTTTTTGGCTTCTAGAGTTTTACTGCACTTTACGTGCATCCCAGTTGACATTTGATCACGCTATTGAACTCAGAACATTCAACTCCCCCTCTCCAGTAATCATTTTCTAAATGGCATAGGACTCGCCCCCCTCTAAAACATACCGAGTGATACTTTTTAGCCTTTTTTGCGTCTGGCCCTTCCCCCCCCCCCGATTTACCGCTGAGCTACACCCGTAGAACTGCACTTGTTTATCTCTGTTAGCTTTTGCTGACGGCATTAGATTCAACGGACTCAAAACCACTAAGTAAATATGTTCCTGCAATTTTTTCGCATCTGAAATTTTTACCCCAATACTCCCCTTAGCTTTGCCATTAGATTTACGCACGTTAATCCCCATTGGCTTTCGATTACGGTGTGGGACTCAGAACCCTAAGAGCACTCCATGTTATCATTTCTATCTTTTTTCAGCTTCTAATATTTTTACCTCTTTGAAACCCCTGTACAGTCACACCCGGGCATCCAGAATCAAGACTCTCACAAAATCTCGAGTGATCGTTTTCTATCGGTGTTTCGACAGCAGACATTTTTAGCTCAATTTGCCTGTTTGCTACTCTCGTGGAGCTACACCCGTGCATTCTCGATAGGCTTTAATGACGGCATTAGACTCAGCTCATTAAAAAAAACCCAAGGAACCATTTTCTAGCTATATATGAGTTCTGACAGTTTTGCCTCTCTGCTGCGCTCCCGTATAGTCACTCCCGTGCGTCCCTGTTAGCTTTCGATATGGTGCAGTCAATGAAGGTAAAAATAGGGTATTACTTTAAACTCTATGAACACTCACTCATTAAACTATACAATAATGCTTATTTTACCCTTAACATCTAAACTGACATTAGCGCTTTTTGTATTTATTAGCTAAAATCCCCTTTCTGCGAAAAATTGAAAAACATTCTATCTGTGGAAATATTATTTAGTTCACCTTTAACACTTTGTACAATAAATTTCCTTTAATATTTTGAAACATGATTTATGATTGCAATAACTTTGTCAAACTTTAAACCATCCTTTAAGCCAAATACAATGGTAGAATTGTATTATCTCCATGAAATAAGAAATCGCATATTACCAAGGCACAAAACATTTATTTACTGATTTTGATATATTTTACTAATACACTGTGAAAGTGATTCCTTTGCCTGGAATCAATTTTGAAAATTATTTATTTGCCGTTTTAATTGTTTTGTTTAGATTTATATATTTAGTAAACCTTCTCTACTAAATATTAAACAAATCGTTATTTCTTATGCTATATCAACCCTTAAAAACTACTCTTTCTCTTGAAATTAATGAAAACATTTTTTAGCAGTTTTGACAGCTTTAACTATTCGAGACTCGTTTCACTCCTAATGAAAAGTTTTATTTTAATTTCTCAAACCTTACTTTAATTATTTATATATGACACATAATAATATATATATATAATATATGACATTCTTGTGTAATATGCATACCCGTAAAATCACTGTCTTAAAAAGCGATTGTTTTTTTCTCGATGCCTTCGTAATTTTTTGAGCTATAGGGTTCATACAAAAACCCTATAGTTTGGGAAGATAAATACTAATCGAATTCGTGCAAGGTAAGTAACTTTTGAAAGTAATAGTTCAGGGTAAAAACCCTTATGCGTTCACTATTAAATATTGCTAAAATCCTCTAAGAAGGGACTTCATATAAGTATTTGTAATTTCAGATTTGTTAAGTTCTTTTTTATTCACTCTGTACACACACACACACACACGCTCGCACACACACACACACACACACACACACACACACACACACACACACATACTCACGCACACGCACACACACACACACCAACACACACACACATACTTACACACACACCAACAAACACACACACACACACACACACACACACACACAACACCAACGCACACACACACAGCTTATAATTAGCCTAATATATATCTATATATATATATATATATATATATATATATATATATATATGTTTATAGATCATGGGCAATCAATCCTAAATTCTTTATTGGCGATAGAGTTAGACTCCGAATAATTTCACGGACGTGACTTTCAAAGTCTGTAACCAAGTTCACGATTTCAGGTTCAGGGCAGAGTAAAATATGCAAATTAAGAATCTTCAACTTTGCTTACAATTAAAAAGGTTTTTTATTATTGTTAGATACGTATTTGGGTTATTTAACGTAAACTAAAACTCTCTTTAAATTTATTAAAATACATTTTTAGTTTTTACTTGATCTTGATTTAACGTAAAGAAAACCATCATTAATATTCAGAGGAATGTACTAACGGATTTCTATGAGAAATGCCATTTTCATATTTAGTTTCAATATTTAAAAATGTTTACGTAATTTAACGAATAAATTTATTTCGTAGTTACTTATGGGTTCATCCTATGAGTTCTTATGGATAGGAAGCTACTCTGGCGTGAGCACTTGGAGGATAAGTGCAAAAAATCCTTAGCTATGTTCTGACAATGTAGAGGAGCGATAGGGATGAGATGGGGTGTGAGTCCACGAGATGGATTTATTCTGCCATTGTGGTGCCGAGGTTAGTCTCTGCCTCAATCTTCTGGTAAGACAGGGCACAGAATAAACAGGTACCGCGTGCAGGAGCTTTCCCTTAGAGTCATTACAGTCACGAAGAGGACTGACCAAGCCATGTGCGGCCATGAGGGTTATGATGGGGTTTCCATACTTAAGTCTTCGAATTACGATGGAGTCAATGAATATATTTCATACTGGCTAATTGTACCGGGCTCTGAAAGACAAGTAAACGACATAAACAGCTATTTGGTGATGAACTGAAGGAGCTCTGGACAGAACCTCAGGAAAGACACTGTCTCTTTTAAAAGGAAAAGGAATTACAAAATCCATACTCCTGAAAAAAAGGCATGGGCAGCGTGTAGATACCAACGTGGTAAAACCGGGTTCACGGATGGGTCCAGGATGAAGGAAGAAGTGGGAGTCAGGTGTAGGGAACCGAGATATCAAGACACATTCTCTCTTCGCTTGGAAGATTACAACTCTGTTTTCCCGGTGGAGGTGCTCGCTATCAAACTATGTGCTGTGGAAATAATAGGGTCTTCAAGAGGGGCAAGGCCATCTGGATATGCTTAGGCACGCAGTTTTGAAGGGTCCAGGTAAGGCTAGTGCTAGCTATATAGCTTCTCTAGCTGGGTAAGTCTAATTCGCTCAACCTAACCTGGATTCCAGGACATTCTGGCTGGGTAGGAAGAGAGAGCATATACCTTAGCAAAACAAGGGTGTATAACTCAAGGACCGTTGGTGAGTGGTAAACATGCCATCTCAACAGGGGGCAAGAGGATCACGGCACATATAAATAGGTTGTACGTGGAAGAATAGAATTGGACTTTGGGGTGCATCAAATCCAAAGAACTGTGGGGTTACTCGGAAGACTTGTGGGCCAAAGAACTACTGTCCTTAAATAGATCTCAATTCAGAGCTACTGTAGAGCTGGTCACAAGCCATGGGAATCTGAGGGGGTTCCAATACAAAATTGGAAGATCTAGGTCCCCTGTGTGCAAGAGGTGCGACGAGGAAAGCCCAATTAACGTGCTCTGTGAGTGCCCTGCATTTGGAGCAGCAAGATGAAAGTGGTTTGGCTGGCAGGTACGTACACCAGAGGATATCAGAAGATTCAGCATCAGGTGGGTAGTTAGATTCTGAAACTGGTAGGTATCCACTACGCTAATCCTGTGGTAGGGTTGGGAAGAAAGTACAAAGGCTGTGGCTTAAAGGTATAGACCATACCTTTACGGTCCCTCCGAGTCTTAATAATAATAATAATAGTAATAATAATAAATCTTCTTTAGTTTAATGAATTCTCTCAATGTTAAGTATTTTAATAACAATTAACAAATATATTTAATTTGAATATCCCTCCGGTTAGTTCCCCTATTTTATAGTTGTAACATTTTCTCTCTCTAAGCCTTGGATCAAGGCTTCATGATTTTATCTTCTTTTTCAAATCCGTCCTTGAAAGATAGTTGTGTAACATCCAGTTGTATTTCATCTTCTTTATTGGGTTTAGTAGTATTCTTTCTCCATTCCTCCTAAGTAGTTTTATGTCCTCTTTGTAAATAAATCCAAGTTATATTCTCCAAATCTCTATCTAAAAAATTCCAATCCTGCAATTGGTTGTTTGCTTCTAAAAAACAGATTGTTCCAAATTAAAACGTTATCTAGTCACTTTTATATTTTAAATAACTAATATCTTGCAAAATAATTTTTTGAGTCATAAACATTTTACTCTTATGTAAATATCTTGGTAGACCTGAAGCATGTTTATATCGTAAGTTATATTATTCAAAAAATTTTATTAAAAAAATGAAGTGCATAATATAATATTAAAAAATATATAAAACGAAAGATTTTCAGTAATTTTTTCAAAATTATTAGTTGAAACTAAATTAAGTGAGTTATATTTGGCTCTTTAGCCTTGGGAAAATCTTCCGAGGTGTTGCACCATAGATAATTATATGTAAAACTCAAGTTCTTGTAATTCGGTCAATATTATAAGTATGAATCATAATTTTGCCGTAACTAGGGACTAGTAAAACGTATCTATGAACACACAGGCTTAACGATCCCAGCCATAAATAGGCCAAGCTTATCAATTCCCAGTCTTTAAAGTTAAGCCGCGTGCAAGTCCCGGCTGAGCTATAGGCCAAGCCTACAAGGCCCGGAAGCAATCATAAGGGCAAGAATACCGCAGACTATGAAGGCCAATACATAGCGTGTCACACTAGACTGTCGAGCCTTAATAAGTGAAGTCCCAACCTGCTATAGGCCAAGCCGTACAAGGCCCGGAAGCCATGATAAAGCCGCGTCCGTTCCGGCCTGAGGCCAGAACATCTGAGTCCAAATCATTACTTCTAGGCCTTATATGTCCCGGCCAAGCTGATCAAGCCGTCGCAAGTCCCAGCAGCCCAGTGTGGCACGTCTATGCACCGGCCATATTAGTCCGAGATACCCCGACCCTGCCATGCGGGCAACCCAGCCTTAATGTAAGTCCTAGCCAAGCTATAGGCCAAGCCTTGCCGTGGCCTAACCAAGGAGAACCGAGTCAGGACAAGTCCAGCCTAGATGACCAAGACCTATAGATCGTGCTTAAACAAAATAAGGTTACTAACCATAGCTCCGAACAAAAAGAATTTATCAAGTTAATTTCCTTACTAAGAAAATTAAAAATAATTTTTTACTTTATGCAATTTATGGTCTATTTACAAGCCTTAGTAATTGGAGAATAACATATATTAAATAACTAATTCAGTCCCATGAGCATAATAATTCACCTTTCCAGAGTTAAACAATTATAATTTTAATTTTGTCTTGTCTTTTTATTTTAATTTCAAACTATTTCGTAAAATCTGACGTAATTAGAGATTTAATCTAAATGTTTAGCATAACCCAATCAATTTATAGCTCTTTTAAAGATTACAATTCGAAACTTATTCTTGTAGTTTGATGTTAAGTAATAACAAGAATATTTGGCTACCACGGGGCTTTTCTTTAGAACATAAAAGCTATACTAATCATTTACCCACATATTAAAATAGTACTTATCTTGTTCAAAAGGTAACTTATTGTAACATGTGCTCTTCTTTAGCTGCGCTTAGAACAACTCAATATACTATTTTGTCTTCTTTCTTTCTCGTCCTTCATTCTTACAGAGCGATGTGCTTTTCTGTCTTCAGTCCACAAGAACGACTATTTCGTTTATGCGATTTTAAAATTCTTCTCTATTTATTCTGTCGGTTTTAAATATTTGAAACATTAATAATTTGTTTTACTTGTTTTCATTTTATATACCCTATACATATTTTTATTTTGGGAAGCATGATATTTATTTCTTAATTTTTGTAATATTTTGTTCCTTTTCAATATACTGCGTATTACACAAAACTTGATCATATGTTCAGATAGCCTAGGTATTTATTTAATGAACATCAACTACGCTTATAGTATGGGAGCGTCTGCACTGGAGTGAACACGACCGTTGTCTATTTGAAAATTTTCCACGTCTTTGCTTAGCAACATTCTAACAATCAATTTGCCTTTGTTGAAATTCTACAGAAATGTGTCTGTAAATGTTTAGTCAAATTGTTACTAACATATTCATCGTTAAATTTAATTAGTTAGTTTTACTTTAGTGAAATATAAAAGTTTCTTGATAACTTTCATTCAATTCTTTCAATTAGCTTTCACTGTCCTGTTATATATATCTTGTACAAATTTTCAATCGTTAATAAAATACGTTTTCATTCATACAATCACGTTCAAATACATTTTTTTAAACGTACAGTGCATGACATTTGATGTTATTACAGTTTTTAAAATATTTATAATAATTAATTTTAAAAAAAATTATATATCGGTTGGTTTCGAACTGACTGACTACATTTACGAGATCCAGCACTTTGGCGTTGAGGCAACTTTCCCATAGTTGAAAAAACAATTACAGCTAAGATGTATATGAAATTATAAAAGAATGGTTCCTTCAAATAATGAAGCATTACATGATTGGTGGGATGAGAAATTATAGACCACCATCAGCTTTAGAAATTAGAAAACTAAAAAAAAGAAAATGAATAAATACTAACTAACAAAAATAATAGTCCAACCCCATATACTACTGTATAGTGAGTGAAATGGAAAATTGCAAGGAAATTCGCTTTCTATTTTGCCACCTAATATTGTTATCCTGACATATGCGTATACATAGCCTATTTATATTAATTTTAATTATAAATTAAAAAGTAACTAATATAAACCATTTGTTTGTTTACCTAAGTTGGAATTAACTTTAATACACACACACTCACACACACACACACACACACACTCACACACACACACACACATACACACACAAATACACATACACATACTATAAATAAATAAATAAATAAATAAATATATATTCATAATATGTTTTCAAATCTGATACCTAATATTACATTTGAATAATAAATGATGGGTTATAATTTCAGAAACATTCAGATTTAAAGAAAAAAATGCTTTCGTTTTGATAGTTTCAAATCAACCTAGATTGTTGTATTAAATATTTTACAGGTGTGACAGCGTGGAAATCCGTTATTATTTTCTACTGGAGAGTCGTTCAATTCTAAGAAACAGGTCAACCATATATAACCAAATCCATCCGTACCGAATAAAGATATATTTTCTATTTTGATAGATTCAGATCAATGTACATTGTTGTATTAAATATTTCACAGTTGTGACAGCGCGGAAACACGTTATTATTTTATACTGGAGAATCCTTAAAATTTAAGAAACAGGTCAACCATAGATAAAATCTATCCGAATCCAACTAAGAAATGAGTTCTATTTTTATAGTTTCAAATCAACGTAGATTCTTTTATTAAATATCTCACAGGTGTGACAGGGCGGAAATCCGTTATTATTGTATACTGGAGAGTCGTTCAATTCTAAGAAATAGGTCAACCATAGATAAAATCCATCCAAATCCAATAAAGAAATTCGTTTCATTTTAATAGCCTCAGATCAAACGTACACTGTTGTATTAAAATATGTCACAGGAGTGACAGCGCGGAAGTCCGTTATTATTGTTTACTGGAGAGTCGTTCAATTCTAAGAAATAGGTCATCCCTAGATAAAATCCATCCAAATCCAATAAAGAAATTCGTTTCATTTTAATAGCCTCAGATCAAACGTACAATGTTGTATTAAAATATGTCACAGGTGTGACAGCGCGGAAGTCCGTTATTATTTTGTACTGGAGAGTCGTTCAATTCTAAGAAACCGGTCAACCATCCATAATCCATTCCAACCGAACCAAATAAAGATGTATGTTCTATTTTGATTTAAATTTTCGCATTAAATACTTCACAGTTGTGACAGGTCGGGGATCCGTTACTATTTTCTACTGGAGAATCCTTCAATACCAAGAAACAGGTCAATTATGGATAAACTGTCAATGGATGTGGAAACAGTCAACTATAGATATCAAAATCCATACGAATTATATAAAAACATCTTATAACTAGAAAAAGTTACTATATTTCTCTATATGAGTAATTTCTGAATACGAATAATATATATATATATCCATAATACTCGGCGTAGAAATGTCCGCGTGGGAAACCGAAACGACGTTTAAGAACATATAATTATACAATAATTGTTGAATAAATATTTATAATGTAAATATTTCATGCATGTGATAAAACAATAGGTTTAAAAACAAGTGAGAAAGTTATATTTACAAAAATAATGTAAGAACATATTCTAAAGTTGTGACTACCTATTAAAGTTGTAAAACTTATTATTTTGTATAAACGGGCATTATGTTCAAGTCTATTTAGTTAATAATACTGTATCTGTGAAATGGAAAATTATTTAATAACACGTGTTTATTTTTAGTGTACTGATTGTTTTAAATTGGTCAGAATTGTCTAAATTTGCTACAAAATCATTAAACTTAAATATTGTTTTATCTTCAGGTTACATAAACACTATATATTAGGAAATATTTTGTATAACCTTTATAAAAGTTAATTTTTAAATTAGGCATGTAGATCAGGTATCATACAAGTAAAAATCATAATATTTCAAGCTATTTTCCCCGTAATTCAATTTATCCAGAAGAATTGATATTGGGTATATTTAAGAGAATAGAAGCGATCAATTTGTTTTAAGCAATCCACAGGCGACTTCAATCCCTACCAAAATATTTCTAATTGCAATGAGGCACAATTATGAATTAAGTGTCCCACATTTCGCGACCGTACAAACCACATATTTCATTTTAGGTTATATGCATGTCGTTTTACTGGAAATATTGAACTAATTACTTGAGGAAAATCATGATCGAATGGATCACATGTTGGTGACCACCCTAGGAACTATATTTCTTTGTGTGGATTGAAGTTGTCACTTTTTTGCTAGGCAAAGCATAAACTCAGAAAGCATGTAAAATCAATTTAAATAAGTAGTTTAAGAAGCTTTTTCAGTCATTAGTGATAAAGTTATAAACAAGAAATACCTTGTATTGGGCTTTATTCACAATAGTCTATATGCGTATTTGTAGGTTGCGTGTCATGGAGGTAAACCCTATATCTTCCCGTTATTGTTGAAACATAAACAGCTCCCATTTACACTGGAGAATATACAAGTTAGTGCTTGAATAATTATCTCTTATTCATTCACAATTACATTGAATCCAGCGCCATGATATTATAATGTGGGTAAAACGGTTTGTATACCCCTGATGAGCTAAACCACTAAAGCTTTACAAGAGGTTCTGATTCGTTTCTAAGTAAATGTTCAAATTACAAAGAACTGGGAGAGAATGTAGTAGATCACGTTCAGCGTTTTTAAAGCCAGTATTTCGTTTAAGCTACGCAATGATAAAAACACTTCAGGTCATATCAAAGAATTATATTTCTCTGTGTAAACACAAATGTCATAACACGTGTCTCAGATCAATAATGTATTAAAGATTATTTATAGGTTCTTGTAAACGCGTGTTCGCTTCATTATAAATAGGTTATTTGGACTAAAATAATGTATATATATATATATATATATATATATATATATATATATATATATATATATATATATACACTATCATTTTACTTTTCACAAATTCCGACTTCTATAAAGATCATCTTTATCGTTAGTTAATGTGCTACAATTATTTAATAGCAAATTTTAATAATAAAATATACTATTTAATAACAAAATTACATCAATAGTAATTTTTACAAGACAGCTTTAAAATTATAGTATTAATTAATAGAATGAGTGGATTATTATAGATGAGAGTGTTAGATTGTTTCTGTTCGTATTCATTTACTACACATTTTGTGTAAGTCTTTGTGTAATGAGTCAAAAATTACAAAATGTGTTTTTGTAAATATAAACTTAGCGTTAAATACATATCTTATTCAAGGATAATAAATTTATTATAATAATAATTATTATTATAATTGTTGTAAAATAAATAATTTCAGTCTTAAACAGTTATTTATTTTGTCATGAATTATATGTGAAAACAGAGGAAATATTGCATCAATTCCTCATTTATTCATGTAACGGTTACCTGTGTTCTGTGGATATGTATAAATAATGCCAAAACGTTTTCCTGCTCAAATACTGATAGCATGTAGATCAGACGAACTTTTACTTCTCAACTAGGGAAACAATAGCTCCTCATCTTTTGAGAAAAGCACAACAGTCTACGATTAAAATAGAAATAGAAGATATAAAGAATTACTGGAATTGAATTAACCACTCGTCCAGTGAGACCTGCCGGTGAGAAAGTTCGCTATAAATCTTAACCTGTAATGAAAAAATCGATTTATTCAGACCCGTTGCAACGAATGCGACAACGCAGTATGCAAGGAGCACACACTTCTTCTGTCACAGTGTATTTTGGTGTATAACAAACCTTACGCATGGGTACAGATGAGTAAATATACTAAAAAACTGTTATTATTTGTAACACTAATAGCATATATCGGAAAAATTGTTAAGAGTATTTTTAAAATGTATGGTATAGTATATGTATTACTAGTTTTGTTATAAGTGATTTATTTTAGCAAAATAATTATGTACAACATTATACTTCCAATTATTAGTTGTTATTACCTTGTTTAAACATCTTAGGCTACCTTCGGGGATCCGAATTACTAAAACTTATAACTAGTGTTAGAGATATTGTAAGGAGCTGAAGATTAAGGTGATGAGTTTATACATCAAAGGATAGGAAATATTGGGAGCTCTTGTCTATCATCTTTTCTGTCTTATCTTGCCAAATCTCATTGACATTTAACCAACTAATTTTCTAACATCTTACATCCTTGTTAGCATTTGAAAAGGTAATTTGTTACTGTAGTCAGAGTTTATTCATACTCTTTAAATATTTGTTGCATATTTTTTAACTAACCTTTTGATCGTAGTCTTATCGTTATTACGAGAATACTTTTCTATCAATATTTTTCAACAATTAAAAAAATAGTATAGTAATATTTTACGTAAACGTAAAATAGAGATTTTAGTTACATAGGTATCAAAGATTAATAAAATCTAGAATGAACCCATTCCCTTAAAAAGAAATGTAATTGAGAGTAAACCTAAATTAATTATATAAGAAAATATGGCTCAAATATTATTTTCCAGGAATTACGTCATTCATAAACAGTATTAAAGTTGTCTCATCAATTAAATAAATATGACACTTTTTTGATTTTATTAATTTGTGTAATGGTTGTTGACGAAATGCAGTCAAGAAAGTTTTATAGAAAGCTCTGTACACTTTGGTATAAAAATAAATTACATAGCGTTTAATACATTTTGAATTATACTTCACAGGTTATTCATAAGGCATATTTTTTTGTTTTTAAATGTTTTTGTAGTTCATTTCATAAACTATATTTACTATCTAACAATTCAGAAATTCAAATAATAAAACATTTTATTTCTGTTTTTTTTTTCATTTGACAAATAATGCAACACCGCAGAAACGTTCCCGCCGACCTATATTTATATAGAATACTGTGCAAACGATCGGATATACGTCAATATTTTCTCGAATTGGTTTTATTTACACTTCAACAGGATTCATTTCAAACCGTTGCATATATTATTTTGTTGGTAAATATGATTGAATACAATACATTGCGTCCTTCAACAACTTGTTTTTACATATTATACAAATTATTATACGTTTATTGTATTTATACAGCATACTTTCTCTAGATGAATGATGTATGATACTAATAACCTAAATAGAAGTATAGCAAATTATACTTATTGAAATAATTATAGATTATATTATACATCCTTTATGTTATCACAATTATAATTATTAAAACGTAAAATTGTTTTGAAATAACAATTTTACATATTTTCGTAAAAAAATATCATGTTTAAAAGTAACTGCACGTATAAATATAACATACAGGAATTTAAAAAAAATATTTAATGCTACAAAACCCATTTTATGAATGGTTTATTGTGATAGTTTAGGATATGACTTCAAAAAACACAACAAAATGTAAACCTATATAATGTTTAGGACAATAATCAACATAGTTATAAGGGAGGCTGTGGATCACTGTATCTGCGATGATCCATATATGTAATACGTAAATGTATAGTTTGGAAGTAGTGATCAGTAGTAGGTTAGTAATTCAAATGTCAAACGTCTGCAAATAAATAAATATGTTATTACCAGTCTGCATAGTATGACAATATTTTGCAAATACTGTTTATTGTTTGTAATTTTAGTACTTTAAAATGAGTACTTTTATCATACTATTACCTGTCTGTAAAAAAAATATTTTTGTGTTAAATTTGAAACAAAATAAAGCCTTCATTGTAAATGACAAAGTTATTCTATTATGATAAGTGATTAGGGCTTAACTCCATTTCTTAAATCTTTCTATTTTCTTTAAACTTTCTATGAAAGGAAAAAGGAAATGTATATTGAAAATTTTCAAAATCTTTTTGTCAGTCTTACATTCTAGAATTCATTAACACTGCATTACGGGAGTGGTCGCGTGTACTGCTATTGTAGAACACAGTTATTTTATTTATTTTTTTACCTTTAGTTATTTTTTTAACAACTTTTTAGATCGTGGGTGTATGAATTATACTCTTTGAAATCATTTTCTAGTTGTATTTTAAATTGTATTTTAATTCAAAACAAAAGTGCATAACTTCATAAAATGTGTTTCATATATAGTATTTTAGTAAGGTACTTACAGCTATGAAAAGTAAAAAAAATCCAAAGATATTTAGGTAGGTACGGTACAGTTTTTAAAAACACAAACACGTACAAAAAAATAAATCATTTTACTGAATATTGTCTATTCGTAGCAGTCATCACAAACACTCTTTTGATGTTCAGGACACACCCATCTTTGACATTGTCCACAAGTTTTGCGGGTTGATTTATGTCTACTTCTGCTGCAAAGGAAACACTTTCCTACTCAAACAGGTTGTTCTCTAAGTGCTGGGGCTTCCTCTGAGATGCCAAGCAAAAGCTTTCCTCTTCTTCGAATTCCTTTTGGCATGGTTTCCATAGTAACTCGCCGTCGAATAGCTGGATCAATCAATTCGAAAGCCAAATCCATGAGAATTTTTTTCCGATTGATATTCTCGCTGTTCCTGTTTGCTCTGTAAATATTTATGGCATTCACGCCAGCAACATTCAATAGATGAAAAAAGATTGTGAGAGGCCACCTCCGAGAGTTTCTTTATACATAAAAATGTCTACACATTTTATCTAAAATGTCAACCCCATGCTTTGTCTCATTATGCAGGGTTTCTTCTCTTCTCCTGTGTCACCATTACATTGTTATAATGTATAGTTGAAATTGCACATACAGCCTTATTTTTCTGTGGAACATACGACACGAGCGTACATTTTTCTTGGAAGTCAAACAAACTGGATTTTGGTCCCCTTTCATAGTCTGGAAGAAAGCACTCAGGAATCTCAGGCTTATTTTTTTTTTAAGGTTTTTAAGTCAATGACTTTTATAAGAGCATTCTAGCCATAGGTATTGAGGAAAAAAAATGTCAGCGGTGATATGTCTCCGTAAACCACTTACTGGTT
Source organism: Prosapia bicincta (assembly GCA_036971475.1). Lineage (NCBI taxonomy): Eukaryota > Metazoa > Arthropoda > Insecta > Hemiptera > Cercopidae > Prosapia > Prosapia bicincta. The sequence goes on from JBAIZL010000002.1 coordinate 57,526,829, forward strand.
CAACCAGGCGACACACTTTGTTGTTTTTGCGAAATGGGCCCTCTGGTTGTTGACCCACATACACCTCTAAATTATTGGTATAGAAGTTTGATGAAGCCACTAAAGCATAGATTTTAACTCCAAGCTTCGCAGGTTTCTCCGGCATATACTTTCGAAACGGGCATTTTCCACGGAAGGCCACAAGTTGCTCGTTTATAGTAAGATAATCAGTGGGCTTGAATGCAATTTGGGAATTCAAGACAAATTTGTCGAGAATAAACCAAATAGCAGCTAATTTATCCACAGCTTTACGGTGTTCTCTGTCGCGTATATCATCAAATCTTAGACATCGCATTAAAAATCTAAATCTATGCTCACTCATTGTGACGTAGATAGCTTCACAACCTGTCCCACGACTGTTGTTCCAGAGCTCAAACAAGTTCGTCTACCTGACTTCAAAACACCGCACATATAAAAAATTCCAAGTAGTGATTTTATTTCAACTACATCCGTAGATTTAGAATCCATCTCTCTGTTATATTGATTTCTTATCTTATCTATGTAGATATTTGTGCATAGAACTACTTCTTGAAACAATTTGTCATCAATCACACACAAGAATGATGATAAGCTCTTGCATTTCCTTGAGACCCTGGTCTGTGGAAAGCTGGTATTATGTTCAAATTTGGTGTTCGTGTATTTCTTGGTATTAAGGGTTCTACATACCAGCGAGATGGTTGTTTTTATGTCGCTTTTCTCTGCCAATATAAAACTCAAGCACAGGTCTTCCAGTAGTTGGTCTTTCTTCTGCATTAGGTCGTATTTGCAGGTATTCCTCTTCTTCTTCCACATAATTATTTCCTGTTTCGTCAGAATCACTGTGCTCGACCATTTCTTCCACGACATCTTCCTTGAGTTCATATTCATCTTGAACACCAAGCACACTTTCATCGTCACTTTCTACTTCCGCCAAACACAACCGTATCTGTTCTCTATCACGTTCAGACATTTTTCAAACATATAATACGTATATATATATATATATATATATATATATATATATATTATAACATAATGTACGAGGCTTTAGATTAAATTAAGCTAGTTGCTAAAATAATCATCTGTAGAATTAAGCAAGGGAAGACACAAATAGTTTTCTAGTGTGGACAAAGCAGGTACCAAGTCATTATCTTTTCCAGGAAAGCTGTAAATTGAGTCCGGCAACCATACTCAATAGAGAAGGGTCCATAGTGGTTAAGACGGGAAATCCAGCGGCCGATATAGCCTGGGGAATTACCCGTGTACCGTTAGGTTTAGCTAATTGTAGAACTGTGGGAAACTTACAAAGAACGTATTGGTGGTAGTGGGAGAGATTAGATTTTTAATAAAAACTAAATGATCGGAAGTTTAAGGGGAGTTTTGAGGAGAGTCTCAGAGAGAGGAAGACAGGTTGGTGGGGACAAGGATGGAAGTGTTGTAAAGGGAGAATTTTGTTAAATTAAGTAGAGTTTTTTTATAAGTAAAATTTAAAAGTGAGAGGTAATTTTTTTTTTAAATATATAAAGTAAGTTATTTTGTGTCAAGTGTATGCGCGGAAGTGAACAAAGCCAGGATTCCAGGGACTCTTCCGAACAATAAGTATATTTGAATATAAGTATAGCCAACAGACATCTATCTTTTAGTTTAAAACAATTTAAGTTCATCAAAATTTATAAAAATTATTCTAGTCACCATTTCTAATTTAAAAGCAAAGTTCCCGTAATTGCGACCCCGAGAGCAAGAATCAAATTTTAATACTGTTTTTTTTTCTATGTTATGCTATTAGAAATCTAAGGCCTCAGAAGTCCACATTTTATCATTGTAAATTTAGTTAAGATAAAATCAACATGTGATAACATGATCACATGTTATTAAATACAATAATGTGTAGAGTTAATTGAAGAGAATAAATGGAAGGGGTGTTTAAAAATTGATAAGATTGTTAATTCTTTTATAAACCTGAAGGTGTGACAATAAATAGGTAAGGTAAATAAATAACATTTAAAATAAATTTAATTTTAACAAAAGTTAAGTTATAATATATATATATATATATATATATATATATATATATATATATATATATAACACAGATAACACAGAACAAAAAAACTATGCAAAGGAATCAAATGAGAAAATGGTACACAAGTTTTCGCGCAATCTACAATAGTAGTACAGTCTATATTTTTCGACTTATAGCTGGCGTGACAGCTAGATGAGTGAAACTTATCTGAGGCAATGAGACTGGTATACGAGAAAGGTATATTGACCATCAAGGTCACAAGTGTTGCTAACCCCACAGGGCGGGAAAAAATAACTACCTGTACTACAATAGTAGAACACGCGACCAATGCAGTGTTAAACATGACTTGGTCATAAAGAAGCTAACTCTTAAATCACATTAGTTCACACTTTCATTAGTTTACTAGCAGTAGAGTTACATTACAATATTTTAAACTCAAAACTTTAAGGTTTATCAACATCTAATTCTTCAACTAATTGTAAACATCAGGTTTGTAAGAAGTAGTAAATAAAAGTTATAACTACTTAAACATTATAGTTTATAAACTATTGTCCTCGTTTAAAAGAGTTACTAGCAACCGTATTCTGTCATTATGAAATTTATATTGGGAATTTATTAATGACATTTCAGTAATGATCAATAACACACATCTTCTGCTTATAGTATATAAGTAGATTATTAAATTCTCTTATATACTGTAGCTACATTTTATTTAAAAAAATATTTGGAAGATTAATATAAGTATAGTACATAGGTTCTATGTCATCGAGAACCTATCTGTTTAGGGCTTCGTAGCTCCTTAATAACCCCTCCTTTGAATCTTCAAAAAGGGTGTACGAATCCATCTGTGATCATGAATATTTTACAAGAGGAATTCTGAATGGTCAGGTTGTCTAAGATGTTAAGCGGCATCCCCAACGTCGTTAGTAGTTTTTAAATTGTTTAAAAATATTTCGAGAAAAATTGCGACTCATATCGTAGTCTGGCTGCTATTAACGTCCTAACCACATTTTCTAAATGTTAGATTTACAGAATTATGACTATTTCTGAAACAGAAATTCAGACCTTACCGCATTGCGTTTTATTTCTTGGGGGTTGAAAGAATCATAGTTTAAGGTGAGCGTACATATCGGCCGTCACAAGGCTAATCCCAGAAATTATTTTAACGAACTTGGCATGAAATGTAATACAGAGTAGATGTCTGCAGAGCCAGATATTATTCTCATATAAAACTTACTATAGTGCCAAGCTCGTTATTATCCTCTCCTAATTGCTATTGTAAAATGAATTAAATAATATTATTGTAGTAGTAGTACTTACTTGATATCCTGACATTGTTTACGATAAAACACTAAACTATTTTATATTAATTTTTTAACCCACTGTGAATAGTGCATGTGTAAACTCAAAATTGTGTGGTACGTTATACCCACATTTGCTTCAATTATATTGTCTTTATTGTATAACTGACATTATTAAATAAAATACATTATATAAACCAATTATCCTTATAAGCATAATTATAAACGACACACACACATACCTATATATATATATATATATATATATATATATATATATATATATACATAATATGTTTTCTTTTTTAATAATTTAAAACAACAGGTTTTTCAAATAAAAGAATATTTAATAATTTATATTCAAAGCTTTTGTTGGTAAGCAGTACCAACATCATCAGGAGTGAAAAATTCTATAATGCCAGATATATGCCTAAAACATATGTTAAATTAGAAATAGAATTTCCTGTAATGACAAAATTTATAAACAAGAAGATGGTATTGCTATAGGCTCGCCATTATCAAATATATTATCTGAAATATTTTTACAACAATTAGATAATAAAATAAATGAAATTAAAAAAATATATGATAAAAATGGTTTTTGGGTTCGATGTGTAGATGATGAAATGTATATAAAACAATAATAATATAAATTTAACAAATATTTTAAATAAAATAATTAAAATTAATAACAAAATCAAATTTACTTATGAAATTGAAGCAAATGTTAAAATACATTTTCTAGATTTAACAATAATAAGAAAAAATGAAAATTTTGAATATATGATATACCGTAATCCAACTTTGACAAACCAAATTATACCAAAAAATTCTAATCACCCATATAATCCAAAAATGGCTGCTTTTATAAGTTAATTATAGAATGCATAATATCCGCATGAATGAAGAAAATAAAATAAGAGAAAATCATAATTTATCAAATTGCATTCGAAAACGGTTATAAAAAGAAAACTGTTAACAAACGTAATTATAATATTTTCAATAAACAACATAAGAATTTAATTTACAAAAAAATTAATAATACAATATGGACTTCATGTTTATTTATAAGCCATGAAATACAAAATATCACCAAATTATTTAAACATACAAATATCAAAATTGCATACAAAACTAATAAAAAAATAATAAACATATTAAATAATAATAATAAAGCAAATAAAATGAATGAAAAAGGTGGTGTTTATAAATTAGAATGCGAAAACTGTATTAAAACTTATATAGGTCAAACCAAGATAAAATTAAGAGAAGAGAAAGATATAAAGAACATTAGAATGCTTATATAAATCCAAAAATATATAAATAAAATTTTGCAAATCATTGTATTAATAATAATCACCAATTTACAAATATTGTAAATATGAAACTTATAAAAGAATGTAATAAAGGATTAAGAATAACTATATATGAAGCATTCGAAATATATAAATACAGTAATTATAACAAATTAATAAAAGAACAAAAACAAATACATTCTAAATTTGATACTATATTCAATGTCTATAATGTTACAGCAACAAAATAAATGTGGCAATTTGTATAAATTTAGCAACAATTCTATTTCTTATTTAACATATGTTTTAGGCCTATATCTTGCATTATTGTATTTTTCATTCCTGATGATGTTGGTACTGTTTACCAAAGAAAAGCTTTGAAGATAAATATTCTTGTATTTGAATAACCTATGTGGTTTTCATATATATATATATATATATATATATATATATATATATATATATATATATATATATAATATCTGATTCATCCTTTCAAAAAATGAATAAATAATAAACGAAGAACGTTTGTAAAAGTATTAATCACTCCTAAAACTGTAATGTGAATAGCAGATTGTTTTAAAATTTGTTAGAAGTGGTAGAGGCACTACATTGTAAACATTAAATAGCTCAATACATGTATCAAAGCTTGAACTATTATAAATTGATAAAGTAGATGGCAGACAGTATGTTATTAACTTTTCAATGACTTTTCTACTGTAAAAGATACTTTTATTCCCTTAACGGATAACAACGCTAAACGAGTTCCACGAGGGAGCCTTGTTTGCTCAAGAGAAAGTTCGTTTGATTTACAAAACTTAATTTAAAGTTAAAAGAAGTCAGAAGCAGGTTTGATTATTTCATAGGCATTTCTACACAAAGTTTGGGTGATTCATTTAATATTTATTGTGATTTGTGATAAACACAGTCATGTACACATTCATTCGTATAACTTATTAAACTCTAATTGTCAAATTTCTGTTATGTCTGAATACATATAACTATAACACACCTGAGTAATCTATTTTCGTTTTACGTTCTAGATCATTCTCAGTTACCATTTGCATCACAGGAAAAAACATTTGCTCCAATAGAAACTAATATAAGAATAAGTTGTTAGACAATTAAAACACTATTGTATTTTATAAAATATTCAATAGCTTTAATTTTAAGTTACAATAAAATATTTCTCCTATTGTGAGGTCCTACTCGTTATAGAAATATTTTTTTTTTAGGATTATCAATTACTCTATGACTAACTTATATAATTTAAATGTTACGATTCATAATTTTTTTGAAAACGAAAATTGTATCTATAACTCTTATTATAAAAAAATCAGAGTGAGAAACAGAAATGACATTTAAAATTAATTTTTTATAATCATATTTGTGTTATAAATGTTTTTCAAATATATATTTTATCCATACACTTAAGCCTGTAATGATAAATATTAGGTGAGAAAATCAAGGAAAAAATTATAATAGTGAATGATAAAATTAGTTTAAGATCATATTTTCAAGTGGTAACCACCAGTATTATAAGCAGACAATATTTTCAAGTCCATTTAGTCTATGTGATGGAGAAAGTTGTCTATCAACATTTTTTGTATTTATTGTTATTGAATATTTTAAATTGGTCAACATTTTTAAAGTTACTATAAAATGCCAATTATCAACAAGTGGAAAGTCACAGTATTCATCTCGAAGTTTCCTAATCACTACAAAATATTGTGTACTGTCTGTACAAAAGCAATTTATGAAGTAGCTGTGTAGATGAAATATGATAAAAATCTCTATTTATTAAGATAATTTTCCCTTAAAAGTAGTAAACACTACTAAGTTGTGCTAGGCTATCGCCAAGCAACAGAGTGCATTGTTATTTTAATCCCCACAAAAATATTTGTATTTGTAACAGAGCACAATTATAAAATATTTGACCAAAAGTTTTGAGATCATATAAACTATATATTCCACTCTATGTTAAATGTAAGTCGTTGTTTTTCTGCAAATATTGAAACAATTAATTGTTGAAAATCGTTGTGGAATTGCTTGTATGTTGATGAACACTTCTATTAACTATATTCCTTTGTGTAGTTCGAATTTTTCACTTTATTGCTGGCAAAATACAGTCTTTGAAAGCGTGCAAAATTAATTGGAATAAGTTACTAAAGAAGCTGTGTCAGTAGTTGGTGTACAAAGCTATAAACAAAAAACACTTGGACATAGGGACATTATTGTGAATAGTCTATATGCGGATTTTTAAGTTGGTTGTCATGGAGGTAAACCCTGTATCTCTCTGATATTTTTGAAACATAAACAGCTCTCATTTACACTGGAGATTATTTTAGTGATCACTTAATTAATTATCTGTTATTTATTCAGAAGTAAACTAAATTGAGCAGTAAGAAATAGTAATGTGTCCTGAACGTTTTTATGAACTTACCAATATTTGATACTTGTTTTGAAAAACTCAACTTAAACAACTCTGCAACGAAACTAAACCCCTTCAGTTTTATAAGAGCTTTTGTTTCCTTACTAAGCAAAAGAAGATCAAACTTCAAAGAAGTGAGAAAGAATTTAACTTCTCATGTTCAGTGTTTTTCAGCCAGTATCTCTCACAAATTGTGCAATGAATAAAACACTTGATATCGTGTTCAAGAATTGTCTTGCTGTGTTTAAACTACAAGACACAAACTTTCTGTGTGTTACGTATCACTGATTGAAAATAAATTATATTTAGTGATTGTTTTTTAATTTTATACAACAAAAAACCACTAAGACTCAAATAATGATATAATTTCTACAATTTGACTTTCTACAAAATCCGAGGTTGAAGATATTTCTACAGTTTAGTTAAGTATGCTGCAAATAGTTGATAATACTCTGTTTTTCTAAATTACATTTTAATTATTTATATAGTAATTTTTTACAAGTCACCTCCTAAATTATAGATAATAATTTTTAGAATAGGTAGATTTTTAGAAATGAATGTGATTTGACTCATATTCAGGTCCAAATAGGTCCTGACAGGTCCAGACAGGTACAGATAGTTCCAAACAGGTCCGGACAGGTCCAGATAGGTCCGAACATGTCCGGACAGGTCCAGACAGGTCCAGGCAGGTCCAGACAGGTCCAGACAGTTCCAAACAGGTCCGGACAGGTCTGGAAAGGTACAAACAGGTCTGGGACGGTCCAGACAGGTCCAAACAGGTTTGGACAAGTCCGGAACAGGTCCGGACAGGTTTAGACAGGTCTAGACAGGTCCTATCAGGTCCAGACAGGTCCTGACAGGTCCAGACAGGTCCTGACACATCCAGATAGATCCTGACACGTCCAGATTAGTCCAGACCGGTCCAAATAGGTCCTGACAGGTCCAACAGGTCCAGAGAGTTCCGAACCGGTCCGGTTAGGTACAGACAGGAGACAGGTCCGGACACGTTTAGACAGGTCCAGACAGGTCCAGACAGGTCCAGGCAGGTTTAGACAGGTCCAGACAGTTCCAAACAGGTCCGGACAGGACTGGAGATGTCCAAACAGGTCCTGAAAGGTCCAGACAGGTGCAGAGAGGTCCGAACAGGTCCGGACAGGTCCGGACAGGTCAAGTCCGGTCCAGAGAAGTTTAGACAGGTCCGGTCAGGTCCGGACAGGTCCAGACCGGTTTAGTCAGTTCCGGACAGTTCCAGACATTTCCAGACAGGTCCTGACACGTCCAGACCGGTCCAAATAGGTCCTAACAGGTCCAGACAGGTACAGATAGTTCCAAACAGGTCCGGACAGGTCCACACAGGCCAAGGCAGGTCCACCAGGTCCAGACAGTTCGAAAGAGGTCCGGATAAGTCTGGAAAGGTAGAAACAGGTCCAGAAAGGTCCAGACAGGTCCAAACAGGTTTGGACAGGTCCGGACAGGTACTGACATGTCCAGAAAGGCTACGACAGTTCTAAATAGGTCCGAACCGTTCCAGACAGATCCAGGCAGGTCCCGACATGTCCTGAAAGGTCCGGACAGGTTTAGACAGGTCTAGACAGATCCCGAAAAGTCCAGACAGGTCCAGAGAGTTCCGAACCGGTCCGGACAGGTACAGACAGGTCCGGACACGTTTAGACAGGTATAGACAAGTTTAGACAGGTCCAGACAGTTCCAAACAGGTCCGGATAGGTCGGGAGATGTCCAAACAGGTCGTGACAGGTCCAGACCGGTGCAGAGAGGTCCGAACAGGTCCATACAGGTCCGAACATGTCCGGACAGGTCCAGGCAGTTCCGGACAGGTCCAGACAGGTCCAGACAGTTCGAAACAGGTCCGGACAGGTCTGGAAAGTTACAAACAGGACCAGGAGGGTCCAGACTAATCCAAACAGGTTTGGAAAGTTCCGGACAGGTTTAGACAGGTCTTGACAGGTCCTATCAGATCCAGACAGGTCCTGAAACGTCCAGACAGGTACAAATAGGTCCTGACAGGTCCAAACAGGTACAGATAGTTCCAAACAGGTCCGGACAGGTCCAGACAGGTCCGAACATGTCCGGACAGGTCCAGGCAGGTCCGCACAGGTCCAGACATGTCCAGACAGTTCCAAACAGGTCCGGACATGTCTGGAAAGGTACAAACAGGTTTGGGGTCCAGTCAGGTACGGACACGTCCAGACAGGTTTAGACAGGTCCAGACAGGTCCAGACTGGTCCAGATCGGTTATGACAGGTCCAGACAGGTCCAGACAGATCCAGACAGGTCCGGAGGATTCCAAACAGGTTCAGACAGGTCCTAACACGTCCAGACCGGTCTAGACAGGTCCATATAGGTCCGGACAGGTCCAGAAAGGACCAGACAGTTCCAAACAGGTCCAGACAGGTTTAGTCAGGTCCAGACAGGTACCTGACACGTCCAGACAGGTCTAGACAGATCCAGACAAGTCCAGACAGTTTCCAACAGGTCCGGACAGGTCCAGACAGGTTTAGATATGTCCAGACAGGTGCGGACAGGTCCAAATAGGTCCGAACAGGTCCAGACAGGTCCGGACATGTACTGACAGTTCCAAACAGGTCGGGAAACGTCTGGAAAGGTCAAAACAGGTCCAGGAAGGCCCAGAGAGTTACAAACAGGTTTGGACAGGTCCGGACAGGTCCGAACATGTCCGGACAGGTCCAGACAGGTCCAGGCAGGTCCGCACAGGTCCAGACATGTCCAGACAGTTCCAAACAGGTCCGGACAGGTCTAGAAAGGTACAAACAGGTCCAGGAAGGTCCAGACAGGTCCAAACAGGTTTGGGGTCCAGTCAGGTACGGACACGTCCTGACAGGTTTAGACAGGTCCAGACAGGTCCAGACTGGTCCAGATAGGTTATGACAGGCTCAGACAGGTCCTAACACGTCCAAACCGGTCTAGAGAGGTCCATATAGGTCCGGAAAGGTCCAGAAAGGACCAGACAGTTCCAAACAGGTCCAGACAGGTTTAGTCAGGTCCAGACAGGTCCCTGACACGTCCAGACAGGTCTAGACAGATCCAGACAAGTCCAGACAGTTCCCAACAGGTCCGGACAGGTCCAGACAGGTTTAGATATGTCCAGACAGGTCAGGACAGGTCCAAACAGGTCCGAAAGGTCCAGACAGGTCCGGACATGTACTGACAGTTCCAAACAGGTCCGGAAACGTCTGGAAAGGTCAAAACAGGTCCAGGAAGGCCCAGACAGTTACAAACAGGTTTGGACAGGTCCGGACAGGTCCGAACATGTCCGGACAGGTCCAGACAGGTCCAGGCAGGTCCGCACAGGTCCAGACAGGTTTGGGTCCAGTCAGGTACGGACACGTCCTGACAGGTTTAGACAGGTCCAGACAGGTCCAGACTGGTCCAGATAGGTTATGACAGGTCCAGACAGATCCAGACAGGTCTGGAGAGTTCCAAACAGGCTCAGACAGGTCCTAACACGTCCAGACCGGTCTAGAGAGGTCCATATAGGTCCGGACAGGTCCAGAAAGGTCCAGACAGTTCCAAACAGGTCAAGACAGGTCCAGACAGGTTTAGAAAGGTCCGAACCGGTCCAGACAGGTCCAGACAGTTTTTGTCAGGTCCAGACAGGTCCTGACACAACCAGACAGGTTCAGGCAGGTACGCAGAGGTCCAGAAAGGTCCAGACAGTTTCAAACCGGTTTAGACAGGTCCGGACACGTCCAGACAGGTCCGAACATGTCCGGACAGGTCCAGACAGGTCCAGGCAAGTCCGCAGAGTTCCAGACAGGTCCAGACAGTTCAAAACAGGTCCGGACAGGTCTGGAAACGTACAAACAGGACTAGAAAGGTCCAGGCAGGTCCAAACAGGTTTGGACAGGTCCAGACAGGTCCAGACAGGTTCTAACACGTCCAGAAATGTCCCGACAAGTCCAAGCAGGTCTGGACAGGTCCAAAAAGATCCGGACAGGTCCAGAGAGGTTCGAACGAGTCCGGACAGGTCCAGACAGGTCCAGACCGGTTTAGTCAGTTCCGGACAGTTCCAGACATGTCCATACAGGTCCAAATATGTCCTGACAGGTCCAGACAGGTATAGACAGTTCCAAACAGGTCCGGACAGGTCCAGACAGGTCCGAACATGTCCGGACAGGTCCAGACAGGTCCATGCAGGTTCGCACAATTCCAGAGAGGTCCGGACAGTTCCAAATAGGTCCGGACAGGTCTGGAAAGGTACAAACAGGTCCAGGAAGTTTCAGACAGGTCCAAACAGGTTTGGACAGTTCCGGACAGGTCCGGACAGGTTTAGACAAGTCCAGACAGGTCCTGACACGTCTAGAGATGTCCAGCCAGGTCCAGACAGGTCCAGAGAGGTCCAGACAGATCCAGTTCAAAAGGACACTATGTTACAAAGTCTTGACAAACAGATAAAGCGTGTAGCAGGTTAGGGTAAACTGCCAGCTAGCTAGAGACTCGCAAATCAGCGACGGCCGTGTTTCCGGAGATCCAGAAGGAAGTTACAGGATGCTGTTCAGTGACTGAGAAGAAAACCAAGCCTAAAATGGAAGTGGAGATGAACTGCCTTCGACCGCCAGCAAAATTGAACTTCAACTTTTTAACAACGTAAAATTAATAAACAAGTCATTAAACCTGTCCTAAAACCGTTCAGTGCCGATGACTACAAAAACGAAGAGTTCAGGAAAAGAGTTGAAGGGCACAGTTTATTGTGTCGTATTTACCACACACAAAACAATATATTCAACGATTTGAATGGTATACTGTTGAAGTGCAAATAAAACGATCTCGTGAAAATATTGACATAAATCCGATCGTTGTCACTATATTCTGTATAAATATAGGTCGCCTGGAACGTTTTTGCGAAATAGTATTTATTTGTATTATTGTATTAGTTTTAGCTCAGAAATAATGTTTTTTACCAATGAATTTAGGAAGTGTTAGCTATTACACATAATTGTATATATTCTAAAATGAAATAAAAATAATTTAAACCTGTCCGGACCTGCCCGGACCTGTCTGGACCTGTCACGACCTATTTCGACCTGTCGGGAACTTTCTGGACGTGTCCGGACCTGACTAAACCTGTCTGGACCTGTGCGGAACTGTCCGTACCTATCCGGACATGTTCAGACCTGTCTGGACCTTTCCGGGCCTGTCCAAACCTGTTTGGACCTGTCTGGACCTTTCTGGACCCGTCCGGACCTATCTGGACCTGTCAGGACCTATTTGGACCTGACTAGACCGGTCTGGACGTGTTAGGACCTGTCCAAACCTCACAGGTCCGGACAGGTTTGGACAGGTCCTATCAGGTCCAGGCAGGTCCGGACACGTTTAGACAGGTTCAGACAGATTTAGACAGGTTCAGACAGGTCCGGACAGGTCCAGACAGGTCTGATCATGTCCGGACAGATCCAGACAAGTCCGCACAGGTCCAAAGTTCCAAACAAGTCCTGTCAGGTCCAGTCAGGTCCGGACATGTCGAGACACGTCCCGACAGGTCCAGACAGGTCCATATAGGTGCCGACAGGTCCAGACAGGTCCGGTCAGGTCCAGACAGGTTCTAAACGGTTTAAGTCAGGTCTAGACAGCTCCAAACATGTCCAGACACGTCCAGACAGATCCAGACAGGTCCTGACAGGTCCGGACAGGTTTGGACAGGTCCTATCAGGTCCAGACCGGTCCGGACACGTTTAGACAGGTTCAGACAGGTTTAGACAGGTCCGGACATGTCCAGACAGGTCAAGACAGGTTTAGGCAAGTCCGGACAGGTCCAGACAGGTCCTAACACGTCCAGACCGGTCTAGTCAGGTCCAAATAGGTCCTGACAGGTCCACATAGGTCCGGACGGGTCCAGAAAGGTCCAGACAGGTCCAAACAGGTTTGGACAAGCCCGGAAAGGTCCAGACAGATCTGAACATGTCCGGATAGGTACGGACAGGTCCGCACAGGTCCAGACAGGTCTAGTCAGGTCCGGACACGTCCAGAAAGTTCCCGACAGGTCGAAATAGGTCGTGACAGGTCCAGACCGGTCCGGGCAGGTCCGGACAGGTTTAAATTATTTTTATTTCACTTTAGAATATATACAATTATGTGTAATAGCTAACACTTCCTAAATTCATTGGTAAAAAACATTATTTCTGAGCTAAAACTAATACAATAATACAAATAAATACTATTTCGCAAAAACGTTCCAGGCGACCTATATTTATACAGAATATAGTGACAACGATCGGATTTATGTCAATATTTTCACGAGATCGTTTTATTTGCACTTCAACAGTATACCATTCAAATCGTTGAATATATTGTTTTGTGTGTGGTAAATACGACACAATAAACTGTGCCCTTCAACTCTTTTCCTGAACTCTTCGTTTTTGTAGTCATCGGCACTGAACGGTTTTAGGACAGGTTTAATGACTTGTTTATTAATTTTACGTTGTTAAAAAGTTGAAGTTCAATTTTGCTGGCGTCCGAAGGCAGTTCATCTCCACTTCCATTTTAGGCTTGGTTTTCTTCTCAGTCACTGAACAGCATCCTGTAACTTCCTTCTGGATCTCCGGAAACACGGCCGTCGCTGATTTGCGAGTCTCTAGCTAGCTGGCAGTTTACCCTAACCTGCTACACGCTTTATCTGTTTGTCAAGACTTTGTAACATAGTGTCCTTTTGAACTGGATCTGTCTGGACCTCTCTGGACCTGTCTGGACCTGGCTGGACATCTCTAGACGTGTCAGGACCTGTCTGGACCTGTCCAAACCTGTCCGGACATGTCCGGAACTGTCCAAACCTGTTTGGAACTGTCTGAAACTTCCTGGACCTGTTTGTACCTTTCCAGACCTGTCCGGACCTATTTGGAACTGTCCGGACCTCTCTGGACCTGAGCGAACCTGCATGGACCTGTCTGGACCTGTCCGGACATGTTCGGACCTGTCTGGACCTGTCCGGACCTGTTTGGAACTATCTATACCTGTCTGGACCTGTCAGGACATATTTGGACCTGTCTGGACATGTCTGGAACTGTCCGGAAGTGACTAAACCGGTCTGGACCTGTCCGGACTCGTTCGAACCTCTCTGGACCTGTCCGGATCTTTTTGGACCTGTCCAGACCTGCTTGGACTTGTCGGGACATTTCTGGACGTGTTAGAACCTGTCTGGACCTGTCTGGACCTGTCCGGACCTGTCCAAACCTGTTTGGACCTGTCTGGACCTTTCTAGTTCTGTTTGTACCTTTCCAGACCTGTCCGGACCTGTTTTGAACTGTCTGGAACTCTGCGGACTTGCCTGGACCTGTCTGGACCTGTCCGGACATGTTCGGACCTGTCTGGACGTGTCCGGACCTGTCTAAACCGGTTTGAAACTGTCTGGACCTTCCCGGACCTGTGCGTACCTGCCTGGACCTGTCTGGTTGTGTCAAGACCTGTCTGGACCTGACAAAAACTGTCTGGACCTGTCTGGACCGGTTTGGACCTTTCTAAACCTGTCTGGACCTGTCTTGACCTGTTTGGAACTGTCTGGACCTTTCTGGACCTGTCCGGACCTATATGGACCTCTCTAGACCGGTCTGGACGTGTTAGGACCTGTCTGAGCCTGTTTGGAACTCTCCAGACCTGTCTGGATCTGTCTGGACCTGTCTGGACCTGTCATAACCTATCTGGACCAGTCTGGACCTGTCTGGACCTGTCTAAACCTGTCAGGACGTGTCCGTACCTGACTGGACCCCAAACCTGTTTGGACCTGTCTGGACCTTCCTGGACCTGTTTGTACCTTTCTAGACCTGTCCGGACCTGTTTGGAACTGTCTGAACATGTCTGGACCTGTGCGGACCTGCCTGGACCTGTCCGGACATGTTCGGACCTGTCCGGACCTGTCCAAACTTGTTTGTAACTGTCTGGGCCTTCCTGGACCTGTTTTGAACTTTCCAGACGTTTCCGGACCTGTTTGGTACTGTCAGTACATGTCCGGACCTGACTGGACCTGTTCGGACCTGTTTGGACCTGTCCTGACCTGTCTGGACATATCTAAACCTGTCTGGACCTGTCCGGACCTGTTGGGAACTGTCTGGACTTGTCTGGATCTGTCTAGACCTGTCTGGACGTGTCAGGGACCTGTCTGGACCTGACTAAACCTGTCTGGACCTGTTTGGAACTGTCTGGCCCTTTCTGGACCTGTCCGGACCTATATGGACCTGTCTAGACCGGTCTGGACGTGTTAGGACCTGTCTGAGCCTGTTTGGAACTCTCCAGACCTGTCTGGATCTGTCTGGACCTGTCTGGACCTGTCATAACCGATCTGGACCAGTCTGGACCTGTCTGGACCTGTCTAAACCTGTCTGGACGAGTCCGTACCTGACTGGACCCCAAACCTGTTTGTACCTTTCCAGACCTGTCCGGACCTGTTTGGAACTGTCTGGACCTGTGCGGACCTGCCTGGACCTGTCTGGACCTGTCCGGACATGTTCGGACCTGTCTGGACCTGTCCGGACCTGTTTGGAACTATCTGTACCTGTTTGGACCTGTCAGGACCTATTTGTACCTGTCTGGACGTTTCAGGACATGTCTGGATCTGATAGGACCTGTCTAGACCTGTCTAAACCTGTCCGGACCTTTCCAAACCTGTTTGGAATTGCCTGGACCTTCCTGGACCTGTTTGTAACTTTCCAGACCTGTCCGGACCTGTTTCGAACTGTCTGGACCTGTCTGGACCTGTCCGGAACTGCCTGGACCTGTCTGGACCTGTCCGGACATGTTCGGACCTCTCTGCACCGGTCTGGACCTGTCACGACCTGTTTGGACATCTCCCGACCTATCCGGACCTGTTTAGAACTGTCTGGACCTGTCTAAACTTGTCTATACGTGTCCAAACGTGTCCGGACCTGTCTGTACCTGTCCGGACCGGTTCGGAACTCTCTGGACCTGTCTGGACTTGTCGGGATCTGTCTAGACCTGTCTAAACCTGTCCGGACCTTTCAGGACATGTCGGGACCTGCCTGGATCTGTCTGGAACGGTTCAGACCTATTTAGACCTGTCGGGGCCTTTCTGGACATGTCAGTACCTGTCCGGACCTGTCCAAACCTGTTTGGACCTGTCTGGACCTTTCTGGAGCTGTTTCTACCTTTCCAGACTTATCCGGACCTCTTTCGAACTGTCTGGACCTGGTGGACCTGCCTTGGCCTGTGTGGACCTGTCCGGACCTGTTTGGAACTGTCTGTACCTGTCTGGACCTGTCAGGACCTATTTGGACCGGTCTGGACGTTTCAGGACCTGTCTGGAAATGTCTGGAACTGTCCGGAACTGACTAAACCGGTCTGGACCTGTCCGGACCTGACCGGACCTGTCTAAACTTCTCTGGACCGGACTTGACCTGTCCGGACCTGTCCGGACCTGTTCGGACCTCTCTGCACCTGTCTGGACCTTTCAGGACCTGTTTGGACATCTCCAGTCCTGTCCGGACCTGTTTGGAACTGTCTGGACCTGTCTAAACCTGCCTGGACCTGTCTGGACCTGTCTGGACCTGTCTAAACGTGTCCGGACCTGTCTCCTGTCTGTACCTAACCGGACCGGTTCGGAACTCTCTGGACCTGTTGGACCTGTCAGGACCTATTTGGACCGGTCTGGACTAATCTGGACGTGTCAGGATCTATCTGGATGTGTCAGGACCTGTCTGGACCTGTCAGGACCTGTCTGGACCTGATAGGACCTGTCTAGACCTGTCTAAACCTGTCCGGACCTGTTCCGGACTTGTCCAAACCTGTTTGGACCTGTCTGGACCGTCCCAGACCTGTTTGTACCTTTCCAGACCTGTCCGGACCTGTTTGGAACTGTCTGGACCTGTCTGGACCTGCCTGGACCTGTCTGGACCTGTCCGGACATGTTCGGACCTATCTGGACCTGTCCGGACCTGTTTGGAACTATCTGTACCTGTCTGGACCTGTCAGGACCTATTTGGACCTGAATATGAGTCAAATCACATTCATTTCTAAAAATCTACCTATTCTAAAAATTATTATCTATAATTTAGGAGGTGACTTGTAAAAAATTACTATATAAATAATTAAAATGTAATTTAGAAAAACAGAGTATTATCAACTATTTGCAGCATACTTAACTAAACTGTAGAAATATCTTCAACCTCGGATTTTGTAGAAAGTCAAATTGTAGAAATTATATCATTATTTGAGTCTTAGTGGTTTTTTGTTGTATAAAATTAAAAAACAATCACTAAATATAATTTATTTTCAATCAGTGATACGTAACACACAGAAAGTTTGTGTCTTGTAGTTTAAACACAGCAAGACAATTCTTGAACACGATATCAAGTGTTTTATTCATTGCACAATTTGTGAGAGATACTGGATGAAAAACACTGAACATGAGAAGTTAAATTCTTTCTCACTTCTTTGAAGTTTGATCTTCTTTTGCTTAGTAAGGAAACAAAAGCTCTTATAAAACTGAAGGGGTTTAGTTTCGTTGCAGAGTTGTTTAAGTTGAGTTTTTCAAAACAAGTATCAAATATTGGTAAGTTCATAAAAACGTTCAGGACACATTACTATTTCTTACTGCTCAATTTAGTTTACTTCTGAATAAATAACAGATAATTAATTAAGTGATCACTAAAATAATCTCCAGTGTAAATGGGAGCTGTTTATGTTTCAAAAATATCAGAGAGATACAGGGTTTACCTCCGTGACAACCAACTTAAAAATCCGCATATAGACTATTCACAATAATGTCCCTATGTCCAACGTGTTTTTTGTTTATAGCTTTGTACACCAACTACTGACACAGCTTCTTTAGTAACTTATTCCAATTAATTTTGCACGCTTTCAAAGACTGTATTTTGCCAGCAATAAAGTGAAAAATTCGAACTACACAAAGGAATATAGTTAATAGAAGTGTTCATCAACATACAAGCAATTCCACAACGATTTTCAACAATTAATTGTTTCAATATTTGCAGAAAAACAACGACTTACATTTAACATAGAGTGGAATATATAGTTTATATGATCTCAAAACTTTTGGTCAAATATTATATAATTGTGCTCTGTTACAAATACAAATATTTTTGTGGGGATTAAAATAACAATGCACTCTGTTGCTTGGCGATAGCCTAGCACAACTTAGTAGTGTTTACTACTTTTAAGGGAAAATTATCTTAATAAATAGAGATTTTTATCATATTTCATCTACACAGCTACTTCATAAATTGCTTTTGTACAGACAGTACACAATATTTTGTAGTGATTAGGAAACTTCGAGATGAATACTGTGACTTTCCACTTGTTGATAATTGGCATTTTATAGTAACTTTAAAAATGTTGACCAATTTAAAATATTCAATAACAATAAATACAAAAAATGTTGATAGACAACTTTCTCCATCACATAGACTAAATGGACTTGAAAATATTGTCTGCTTATAATACTGGTGGTTACCACTTGAAAATATGATCTTAAACTAATTTTATCATTCACTATTATAATTTTTTCCTTGATTTTCTCACCTAATATTTATCATTACAGGCTTAAGTGTATGGATAAAATATATATTTGAAAAACATTTATAACACAAATATGATTATAAAAAATTAATTTTAAATGTCATTTCTGTTTCTCACTCTGATTTTTTTATAATAAGAGTTATAGATACAATTTTCGTTTTCAAAAAAATTATGAATCGTAACATTTAAATTATATAAGTTAGTCATAGAGTAATTGATAATCCTAAAAAAAAAATATTTCTATAACGAGTAGGACCTCACAATAGGAGATATATTTTATTGTAACTTAAAATTAAAGCTATTGAATATTTTATAAAATACAATAGTGTTTATATTGTCTAACAACTTATTCTTATATTAGTTTCTATTGGAGCAAATGTTTTTTTCTGTGATGCAAATGGTAACTGAGAATGATCTAGAACGTAAAACGAAAATAGATTACTCAGGTGTGTTATAGTTATATGTATTCAGACATAACAGAAATTTGACAATTAGAGTTTAATAAGTTATACGAATGAATGTGTACATGACTGTGTTTATCACAAATCACAATAAATATTAAATGAATCACCCAAACTTTGTGTAGAAATGCCTATGAAATAATCAAACCTGCTTCTGACTTCTTTTAACTTTAAATTAAGTTTTGTAAATCAAACGAACTTTCTCTTGAGCAAACAAGGCTCCCTCGTGGAACTCGTTTAGCGTTGTTATCCGTTAAGGGAATAAAAGTATCTTTTACAGTAGAAAAGTCATTGAAAAGTTAATAACATACTGTCTGCCATCTACTTTATCAATTTATAATAGTTCAAGCTTTGATACATGTATTGAGCTATTTAATGTTTACAATGTAGTGCCTCTACCACTTCTAACAAATTTTAAAACAATCTGCTATTCACATTACAGTTTTAGGAGTGATTAATACTTTTACAAACGTTCTTCGTTTATTATTTATTCATTTTTTGAAAGGATGAATCAGATATTATATATATATATATATATATATATATATATATATATATATATATATATATATATATATATGAAAACCACATAGGTTATTCAAATACAAGAATATTTATATTCAAAGCTTTTCTTTGGTAAACAGTACCAACATCATCAGGAATGAAAAATACAATAATGCAAGATATAAGCCTAAAACATATGTTAAATAAGAAATAGAATTGTTGCTAAATTTATACAAATTGCCACATTTATTTTGTTGCTGTAACATTATAGACATTGAATATAGTATCAAATTTAGAATGTATTTGTTTTTGTTCTTTTATTAATTTGTTATAATTACTGTATTTATATATTTCGAATGCTTCATATATAGTTAATCTTAATCCTTTATTACATTCTTTTATAAGTTTCATATTTACAATATTTGTAAATTGGTGATTATTATTAATACAATGATTTGCAAAATTTTATTTATATATTTTTGGATTTATATAAGCATTCTAATGTTCTTTATATCTTTCTCTTCTCTTAATTTTATCTTGGTTTGACATGTATAAGTTTTATTACAGTTTTCGCATTCTAATTTATAAACACCACCTTTTTCATTCATTTTATTTGCTTTATTATCATTATTTAATATGTTTATTATTTTTTTAATAGTTTTGTATGCAATTTTGATATTTGTATGTTTAAATAATTTGGTGATATTTTGTATTTCATGGCTTATAAATAAACATGAAGACCATATTGTATTATTAATTTTTTTGTAAATTATGTTCTTATGTTGTTTATTAAAAATATTATAATTACGTTTGTCAACAGTTTTTTTTTTATAACCGTTTTTGAATGCAATTTGATAAATTATGATTTTCTCTTATTTTATTTTCTTCATTCATGGAGATATTATGCATTCTATATATTAACTTATAAAAAGCAGCCATTTTTGGATTATATAGGTGATTAGAATTTTTTGGTATAATTTCTATTATGATTTTGGCATGTTCGGACCTGTCCGGACCTGTCTAAATCTGTTTGGACCTGTCTGGATTTTTCTGGACCTGTCCGGACCTATCTGAACCTATCAGGACCTATTTGTACCTGTCTAGACCGGTCTGGACGTGTTACGACCTGTCTGAACCTGTTTGGACCTGTCCGGACCTGTTTGGATCTGTCTGGACCTATCTGAATCTGATAGGACCTGTTTAAAACTGTTCGAACCTGTCAGGACCTGTCTGGACCTGTCCGGACCTGTCTAGACCTGTCCCGACCTGTCTGGATCTGTCTGGACCTGTCTGGACGTGTCTGGACATGTTTGGATCTGTCTGGACCTGACTCAAACCATTTAGAACCTGTCCGGACCTGCCCGGACCTGTCTGGACCTGTCGGCACCTATATGGACCTGTCGGGAACTTTCTGGACGTGTCCGGACCTGTCAAGACCTGTCCGGACTTGACTAAACCTGTCTTGACCTGTCTAAACCTGTCCGAACCTTTACGGAACTGTCTGGACCTATCTGGACCTGTCCGGACTTGTTCGGACCTGTCTGGACCTGTCGGGACCTGTCTCGACATGTCCGGACCTGACTGGACCTGTCAGGACCTGTTTGGACCTGTCTGGACCAGTTTGGAACTTTGGACCTGTCTGGACCTGTCTGGACATGTTCAGACCTGTCTGGACCTGTCCGGACATGTCTGTACCTGATAGGACCTGTCCAAACCTGTCCGGACCTGTGAGGACCTGTCGGGACCTTTTTGGACCTTTCGGGACCTTTCTGGACGTGTTCGGACCGGTCTGGACCTGTAAGGACCTGTTTGGACCTGTCCGGACCTGTTTGGAACTTTGGACCTGCTTGGACCTGTTTGGATCTGACAGCACCTATATAGACCTGTCGGGACCTTCCTGGACGTGTCTGGACCTGTCAGGACCTGTTTGGACCTGTCCGGACCTGGTCCAGACATTTCCGCACATATTCAAACAGGTCCTGACAGGTCCAGACAGGTCCAAACATGTCCGAACAGGTCCAGAGAGGTCCGGACAGGTCCAAACAGTTCCAGACAGGTCCAGGCAGGTCCATACAGTTCAAAACAGGTTTAGACAGGTCCAGACAGGACCAGTCAGGTTTATTCAATTCCAGACAGATCCAGACAGGTCCGGACAGGTCCAGACAGGTCCAGACAGTTTTAATCAGGACCGGAAAGGTCCAGTCAGGTCCTGACACGCCCAGACAGGTACAAACAGGTCCGGACAGGTCCGGACAGGTCCACACAGGTCCAGACAGGTTTAATCAGGACCGGAAAGGTCCAGTCAGGTCCTGACACGTCCAGACAGGTACAAACAGGTCCGGACAGGTCCGGACAGGTATAAAACAGGTTTAGTAATATCCAGACAGGTCGTGACACGTCCAGACAGGTCCAGACAGGTTAAAATAGGTCTTGACAGGTCAAGACAGTTCCAGACAGGTCCAGACAGGTCCATACAGGTCGAAACAGGTTCAGACAGGTCAAGACAGTTCCGGACAGGTCCAGACTGGTCCATACAGGTCGCAACAGGTTCAGACAGGTCCGGACAGGTCCAGACAGGTTCCGACAGGTCTAGACAGTTCCGAACATGTCCGGACAGGTCCAGACAGGTCCTGACACGTCCAGAGAGTTCCGGACAGGTCCAGAGAGTTATAAACAGGTCCGGAAAAGTCCAAACAGGTCCAGACCGGTCCAGACAGATCCAAATAAGTCCTGGCAGGTCCAGACAGGTCCGGACAGGTTGAAACCGGCCCTGACAGGTTCAGACAGGTCCAGACAGTTCCGAACATGTTCGGACAGGTCCAGACAGGTCCGCACATGTCCAGACAGGTCCATGCAGGTCCATACAGGTCCAAACACGTCCATACAGGTCCGGAAGGTCCAGACAGGTTCGAACCGGATCAGACATGTTTAGTCAGATCAGACAGATGTCATGAAACAGATCAGACAGATCCAGACATGTTTAGTCAGATCCGGACATTTCCAGACATGTCCAGATAGGTCCAGACAGTTACAAACAGGTCCGAACCGGTCCAAACAGGTCCGGACAGGTCCAAACCAGTCCTGACAGGTCCGGACAGGTACTTTGGAACGTTGGACCTGCCTGGACCTGTTTGGATCTGTCCGGACCTGTCTGGACCTGTCAGCACCTATATGGACCTGTCGGGACCTTCTTGGACGTGTCAGGACCTGTCCGGACTTGCCTAAAGCTGTCTTGACCTGTCTGGACCTGTCTAAACCTGTCCGAACCTATACGGAACTGTCTGGACCTGTCCGGACCTGTTTGGAACTGTCTGAACCTGTCGCGACCTGTCTGGACCTGTCTGGACGTGTCTGGACATGTTTGGACCTGTCTGGACCTGACTCAAACCGGTTAGAACCTGTCTGGCTCTGCTCTTACCTGTCTGGAACTGTCAGGACCTAGTTAGACCTGTCGGGACCTATCTGGACGTGACTGGACCTGTCTGGACCTGTCAGGACCTGTTTGGACCTGTCCGGACCTGTTTGGAACTTTGGACCTGTCTGGAACTGTGCGGAACTTTCCGGACCTGTTCCGACATGTTCAGAAATGTTCGGACAGGTTTAGACAGATCCAGACAGGTCAAGACAGCTTTAGGCAAGTCCGGACAGGTCCTGACAGGTCCTGACACGTCCAGGAAGGTCGCGACAGGTCCATATAGGTGCTGACAGATCCAAACAGGTCCAGGCAGGTCCAAAGTTCCAAACAGGTCCGGACCGGCCCAACCAGGTCCTTACAGGTCCAGACCGGTCCGAACACGTCCAGAAAGGTCCTGAAAGGTCCAAAAAGGTCCCGACAGGTCCTCACAGGTCCGGACGGGTTTGGACAGGTCCTATCAGGTCCAGACATGTCCGTACAGGTCCAGACAGGTCTGAACATGTCCAGACAGGTCCAAAGTTCCAAACTGGTCCAGACAGGTCCAAACCGGTCCTGACAGGTCCAGTCAGGTCCGGACATGTCGAGACAGGTCCCGACAGGTCCAGACAGGTCCGAACAAGTCCGGACAGGTCCAGATAGGTCCAGACAGTTCCGTAAAGGTTCGGACAGGTTTAGACAGGTCCAGACAGGTCAAGACAGGTTTAGTCAAGTCCGGACAGGTCCTGACAGGTCCGGACACGTCCAGAAAGGTCCCGACAGGTCCATATAGGTGCCGACAGGTCCGGGCAGGTCCGGACAGGTTCTAAATGGTTTGAGTCAGGTCCAGACAGGTCCAAACATGTCCAGACACGTCCAGACAGGTCCAGACAAATCCAGACAGGTCCGGACAGGTCTAGACAGGTCCGGACAGGTCCAGACAGGTCCTGACAGGTCCGGACAGTTTAAAACAGATCCTATCAGATTCAGATAGGTCCAGACAGATCCAAACAGGTCCGGACAGGTCCAAACAGGTTCAGACAGGTCCTAACACGTCCAGACCGGTCTAGACAGGTCCAAATAGGTCCTGATAGGTCCAGATAGGTCCGGACAGGTCCGGAAAAATCCAGACAGGTCCAAACAGATTTAGAAAGGTCCGGACAGGTCCGAACATGCCCGGACAGGTCCAGACAGGTCCAGGCAGGTCTGCACAGGTCCGAACAGTTCTAAAAAGGTCCGGATAGTTCCAGACAGGTCTGAACATGTCCGGACAGTTCCGCACCGGTCCAGGTAGGTCCAAAGTTCCAAACAGGTCCGGACAGGTCCAAACAGGTCTTGACAGGTCCAGACAGGTCCAGACAAGTCCCGACAGGTGCAGACATTTCCAAACAGTTCCGGACAGGTCCAGACAGGTCCGAACATGTACGGACATGTCCGGCCATGTTTAGACCGGTTCAGACAGGTTTAGAAAGGTCCAGATAGATCCGCCCAGGTCCGGACAGGTCCAAACAGGTCCTGACAGGTCCAGTCAGGTCCGGACTTGTCGAGACGGGTCCAAACAGGTCCAGGAAGGTCCAAACAGGTTTGGACAGGTCCGGACCGGTCCAGACAGGTCTGAACATGTCCGTACAGGTATAAACATGTCCGGACAGTTCCGGAAAGTTCCGCACAGTTCCAGACAGGTCTAAAGTTCCAAACAGGTCCGGACAGGTCCAAACAGGTCCCGACAGGTCCAGACAGGTCCAGTCACGTCCAGATAGGTCCCGACAGGTCTAACTAGGTCCTGACAGGTCCAGACAGGTCCGGGCAGAGCCGGACAGGTTCTAACCGGTTTTAGTCAGGTCCAGACAGGTCCAAACATGTCCAGACACGTCCAGACAGGTCCAGACAGGTCGCGATAGGTGCAGACAGTTCCAGACAGGTCCGGACAGGTCCGAACAAGTCCGGACAGGTCCTGACAGGTCCTGACACGTCCCGACAGGTCCAGACAGGTCCATATAGGTGCTGACAGGTCCAGACAGGTCCGGACAGGTCCAAACAGGTCCAGGCAAGTCCAAAGTTCCAAACAGGTCCGGACAGGTCCAAACAGATCCTGACAGGTCCCGACAGGTCCATGTGGACCTGTCGGGACCTTTCTGGACGTGTCTGGACCTGTCTGGACCTGTCAAGACCTGTTTGGACCTGTCCGGACCTGTTTGGAACTTTGGACCTACCTGGACCGGTGCGGAACTGTCCGGACATGTTCAGATCTGTCTGGAACTATCCGGACCTTTTTAGAACTGTTCGGACCTGTTCAGACCTGCCTGGACCAGTCTGGACCTGTCCGGGCATGTTCGGACCTGTCCGGACCTTTCTAAATCTGTTTGGACCTGTCTGGATTTTTCCGGGCCTGTCCGGACCTATCTTGACCTATCAGGACCTATTTGGACCTGTCTAGACCGGTCTGGACGTGTTAGGACCTGTCTGAACCTGTTTGGACCTGTCCGGACCTTTTGGATCTGTCTGGACCTATCTGAATCTGATAGGATCTTTTTTAAACTGTCCGGACCTGTCAGGACCTGTCTGGACCTGTCCGGACCTGTCTAGACCTGTCCGGACCTGTCTGGATCTGTCTGGACCTGTCTGGACGTGTCTGGACATGTTTGGACCTGTCTGGACCTGACTCAAACCATTTAGAACCTGTCCGGACCTGCCCGGACCTGTCGGCACCTATATGGACCTGTCGGGAATTTTCTGGACGTGTCCGGACCTGTCAGGACCTGTCCGGACTTGAATAAACCTGTCTTGACCTGTCTGGACCTGTCTAAACCTGTCCGAACCTTTACGGAACTGTCTGGACCTATCTGGACCTGTCCGGACTTGTTCGGACCTGTCTGGACCTGTCGGGACCTGTCCTGTCTGGACCAGTTTGGAACTTTTTACCTGTCTGGACATGTTCAGACCTGTCTGGACCTGTACGGACATGTCTGGACCTGATAGGACCTGTCCAAACCCGTCCGGACCTGTGAGGACCTGTCGGGACCTTTTTGGACCTTTCAGGACCTTTCTGGACGTGTTCGGACCGGTCTGGACCTGTAAGGACCTGTTTGGACCGGTCCGGACCTGTTTGGAACTTTGGACCTCCCTGGACCTGTTTGGATCTGTCAGCACCTATATGGACCTGTCGTGACCTTCCTGGACGTGTCAGGACCTGTCAGGACCTGTCCGGACTTGCCTAAAGCTGTCTTGACCTGTCTGGACCTGTCTAAACCTGTCCGAACATTTCTGAACATGTCGGAACAGGTCCGGAAAGTTCCGCACAGTTCCAGACAGGTCCAAAGTTCCAAACAGGTCCGGACAGGTCCAAACAGGTCCTGACAGGTCCAGACAGGTCCAGTCACGTCCAGATAGGTCCCGACAGGTCTAACTAGGTCCTGACAGTTCCAGACAGGTCCGAGCAGAGCCAGACAGGTTCTAACCGGTTTGAGTCAGGTCCAGACAGGTCCAAACATGTCCAGACACGTCCAGACAGGTCCAGACAGGTCGCGACAGGTTCAGACAGTGCCAAACAGGTCCGGACAGGTCCAGACAGTTCCGTAAAGGTTCGGACAGGTTTAGACAGGTCCAGACAGGTCAAGACAGCTTTAGGCAAGTCCGGACAGTTCCTGACACGTCCAAGAAGGTCCCGACAGGCCCATATAGGTGCTGACAGGTCCAGACAGGTCCGGACAGGTCCAAACAGGTCTAGGCAGGTCCAAAGTTCCAAAGTACCTGTCCGGACCTGTCAGGACTGGTTTGGACCTGTCCGGACCTGTTTGGACCTGTTCGGACCTGTGTGTAACTGTCTGGACCTATCTGGACATGTCTGGAAATGTCCGGATCTTACTAAACATGTCTGGATCTGTCTGATCTGTTTCATGACATCTGTCTGATCTGACTAAACATGTCTGATCCGGTTCGTATAGGAACCTGTCTTGACCTGTCTGGACCTGTCTAAACATGTCCGAACCTTTACGTAACTGTCTGGACCTATCTGGACCTGACCGGACTTGTTCGGACCTGTCTGGACCTGTCGGGACCTGTCTCGACATGTCCGGACCTGACTGGACCTGTCAGGACCTGTTTGGACCTGTCTGGACCAGTTTGGAACTTTGGACCTGTCTGGACTTGTATGGACATGTTCAGACCTGTCTGGACCTGTCCGGACATGTCTGGACCTGTCTAAACCTGTCTGAACGTGTCCGGACCTGTTTGGACCTGTCTCGACATGTTCGGACCTGTCTGGACCTGTCCGGACCTGTTTGGAAATGTCTGCAGCTGTCGGGACTTGTCTGGACCTGTCTGGACCTGTTTGGACCTGTCAGGACCTATGTGGACCTGTCGGGACCTTTCTGGACGTGTCTGGACCTGTCTGGAGCTGTCAAGAATTTTTTGGACCTGTCCGGACCTGTATGGAACTTTGGACCTACCTAGACCGGTGCGGACCTGTCCGGACATGTTCAGACCTGTCTGGAACTGTCCGGACCTGTTTAGAACTGTTCGGACCTGTGCAGACCTGCCTGGACCTGTCTGGACCTGTCCGGGCATGTTCGGACCTGTCCAGAACTGTCTAAATCTGTTTGGACCTGTCCGGACCTATCTGGACCTATCAGGACCTATTTGGACCTGTCTAGACCGGTCTGGACGTGTTAGGACCTGTCTGAACCTGTTTGGACCTGTCCGGACCTGTTTAAATCTGTCTGGACCTATCTGAATCTGATAGGACCTGTTTAAAACTGTCCGGACCTGTCAGGACCTGTCTGGACCTGTCCGGACCTGTCTAGACCTGCCCGGACCTGTCTGGATCTGTCTGGACATGTCTGGACGTGTCTGGACATGTTTGGACCTGTCTGGACCTGACTCCAACCATTTAGAACCAGTCTGGACCTGCCCGGACCTGTCGGCACCTATATGGACCTGTCGGTAACTTTCTGGACGTGTCCGGACCTGTCAGGACCTGTCCGGACTTGACTAAACCTGTCTTGACCTGTCTGGACCTGTTTAAACCTGTCCGAACCTTTACGGAACTGTCTGGACCTATCTGGACCTGTCTGGACTTGTTCGGACCTGTCTGGACCTGTCGGGACCTGTTTCAACATGTCCGTACCTGACTGGACCTGTCAGGACCTGTTTGGACCTGTCTGGACCAGTTTGGAACTTTGGACCTGTCTGGACATGTTCAGACCTGTCTGGACCTGTCTAAACCTGTCTGAACGTGTCCGCACCTGTCTCGACCTGATAGGACCTGTCCAAACCTGTCCGGACCTGTGAGGACCTGTCGGGTCCTTTTTGGACCTTTCGGGACCTTTCTGGACGTGTTCGGACCGGTCTGGACCTGTCAGGACCTGTTTGGACCTGTCCGGACCTGTTTGGTACTTTGGACCTGCCTGGACCTGTTTAGACCTGTCCGGACCTGTCTGGACCTGTCAGCACCTATATGGACCTGTCGGGACCTTCCTGGACGCGTCAGGACCTGTCAGGACCTGTCCGGACTTGCCTAAATCTGTCTTGACCTGTCTGGACCTGTCTAAACCTGTCCGAACCTTTACGGAACTGTCTGGACCTGTCTGGACCTGTCCGTACTTGTTCGGACCTGTCCGGACCTGTTTGGAACTGTCTGGCTCTGTCCGGACATGTCTGAACCTGTCAGGACCTAGTTAGACCTGTCGGGACCTATCTGGACGTGACTGGACCTGTCTGGACCTGTCAGGACCTTTTTGGACCTGTCCGGACCTGTTTGGACCTTTGGACCTGTCTGGAACTGTGCGGAACTTTCCGGACCTGTCCGGACATGTTCAGACCTGTTCGGATATGTTCAGACCTGTCTGGATCGGTCCGGACCTGTCCAAACCTGTTTGGACCTTCCTGGACCTGTTTGGACCTGTCTCGACATGTCCGGACCTGACTGGACCTCTCAGGACCTGTTTGGACCTGTCTGGACCTGGGCGGACCTGTCTGGACATGTGTAAACCTGTCTGAACCGGTCTAAACATGGCCGGACCTGTCCGGACCTGTTTGGAAATGTCTGCACCTGTCGGGACTTGTCTGGATCTGTCTGGACTTCTCTGGACTTGTCTGGATATGTTTGGACCTGTCTGGACCTGTCAAGACCTGTTTGGACCTGTCCGGACCTGTTTGGAACTTTGAACCTACCTGGACCGGTCCGGACATGTTCAGACCTGTCTGGAACTGTCCGGACCTGTTTAGACCTGTTCGGACCTTTGCAGACCTATCTGGATTTTTCTGGACCTGTCCGGACCTATCTGGACCTATCAGGACCTATTTGGACCTGTCTAGACCGGTCTGGACGTGTTAGGACCTGTCTGAACCTGTTTGGACATGTCCGGACCTGTCCGGATCTGTCTGGACCTATCTGAACCTGATAGGACCTGTTTAAAACTGTCCGGACCTGTCAGGACCTGTCTGGACCTGTCCGGACCTGTCTAGACCTGTCCGGACCTGTTTGGTCCTGTCTGGACCGGACTGGACGTGTCAGGACCTATCTTTACCTGTCTGGATCTGTCTAGCCCTGTTTGGAAGTATCAGAACTTGTCTGGACATGTCCGGACCTGTCTAAAACTGTCTGGAACTGTTCGGACCTGTCTAGACCTGTCAGGACTTGTAAGGAACTGTTTAGATCTGACCGGCCCTGTCTAAACCTGTCCAGACCTGTCAAGATCTATCTGGACCTGTCTGGACCTGTCTAAACCTGTCTGGACGGGTCCGGACCTGACTGGACCTGTCAGGACCAGTTTGGAACTTTGGACCTGTCTGGACCTGTACGGACATGTTCAGACCTGTCTGGATCTGTCCGGACCTGTCTGGCCCTGTCAAACCTGTCTGGACCTGTCCGAACCTGTCTAAAACTCTCTGGACCTTTCCGAACCTGTTTGGAACTGTCTGGACCTTTCTGGACCTGTCCGGGCTTATCTGGTCCTGTCCGGACCTATTTGGACCGGTCTAGCTCGGTCTGGACGTGTTAGGACCTGTCTGGATCTGTCTGGTCAGGTCTGGACTTGTCAGGACCTGTCTGGATCTGTCTGGACATGTCTGGACGTGCAAGGAACTGTCTACATCTGTCCGGACATGTTTAAACCTTTCCAGACCTGTCAGGAACTATCTGAACCTGTTTGGACCTGTCTAAACCTGTCTGGACAGGTCCGGACCTGACTGGACCTGTCAGGACATGTTTGGACCTGTCCGGACCTGTTTGTAAATTTGGACCTGACTGGACCTATCTGGACCTGTTTGGACCAGTCTAAACCTGTCTGGACGGGTCCGGACCTGACTGGACCTGTCAGGACCTGTTTGGAACTTTAGACCTGTCTGGACCTGTGCGGACATGTTCAGAGTTGTCAGGACCTGTCCGGACCTGTCTGGATCTGTCTAAACCTGTCTGAACCTGTCTAAACATGTGCGGACCTATCTGTACCTGGTAAGACCTGTACAAAACTGTCCGGACATGTTCGGACCTGTCTGGACCTGTCCGGACCTGTCTGGACCTGTTTGGACCTGTGCGGACCTGTTTGGAACTGTCTGCACCGGTCGGGACTTGTCTGGATCTGTCTAGACATGTCTGGACTTAACCGGACCTGTCTAAACTTGTCTGGACCTGTCTGGACCTGTCAGGCCTGTCCGGACTGGTTCCAAACTCTCTGGACCTGTACGAAACAGTTTGAACCTGTCTGGACCTGACTGGATCTGTTTGGACCTGTCAGGACCTGCCCGGACCTGTCTTCACCTGTCAGAACATTTTTTCGACCTGACAGACAGGGTCTCGACGTGTCAGGACCTGTCTTGACCTATCCGGACCTTTCTGGACCTGTCCGGACCTATCTGGACCTGTCAGGACCTATTTGGACCTGTCGAGACCGGTCTGAACGTGTTAAGACCTGTCTGAACCTGTTTGGACATGTCCGGACCTGTCTGGATCTGTCTGGACCTATCTGAACCTGATAGGACCTGTTTAAACCTGTCCGGACCTGTTAGGACTTGTCTGGAGATGTCCGGATCTGTCTAGACCTGTCCGGACCTGTTTGGTCCTGTCTGGACCGGTCTGGACGTGTCAGGACCTATCTTTACCTGTTTGGATCGGTCTAGCCCTGTTTGGAAGTATCAGAACTTGTCTGCACATGTCTAAAACTGTCGGGAACTGTTCGGACCTGTCTGGACCTGTCAGGACGTGTAAGGAACTGTTTAGATCTGTCCGGTCCTGTCTAAACCTCTCCAGACCTGTCAGAGCCTATCTGGACCTGTCTGGACCTGTCTAGACCTGTCTAAACCTGTCTGGACGGGTCCGGACCTGACTGGACCTTTCAGGACCTGTTTTGACCTTTCCGGACCTGTTTGGAACTTTGGAACTGTCTGGACCTGTACGGACAAGTTCAGACCTGTCTGGACCAGTCCGGACCGGTCTGGATCTGTCAAAACCTGTCTGAACCTGTCTGGACGTTTCAGCGATCTGTCTGGACATGACTAAACCTGTCTGGACCTGTCCGAACCTGTCTAAAACTCTCCGGACCTTTCCGAACCTGTTTGGAACTGTCTGGATCTGTCTGGTCATGTCTGGTCGTGTCAGGACCTGTCTGGATCTGTCTGGATATTTCTGGACATGTCAGGACCTGTCTGGACCTGTCCGGACTTGACTAAACCTGTCTTGACTTGTCTGGACATGTCCGGACCTGTCTAAACCGGTCCGGACCTGTTCGGACTTGTCTGGAGCTATCGGGACCTGTCAGGACGTGTAAGGAACTGTCTACAACTGTGCGGACCTGTCTAACCATTTCGCGAACCTGACTGGACCTATCTGGACCTGTTTGAACCTGTCTAAACCTGTCTGGACGGGTCCGGACCTGACTTAGCCTGTCAGCACCTGTTTGGAACTTTGGACCTGTCTGGACCTGTGCGGACATGTTCAGAGCTGTCTGGACCTGTCCGGACCTGTCTGGACCTGTCTAAACCTTTCTGAACCTGCCTAAACATGTCCGGACTTATCTGGACCTGGAGGGACCTGTACAAACCTGTCCGGACATGTTTGGACCTGTCCGGACCTGTTTGGAACTATCTGCACCTGTCGGGACTTGTCTGGATCTGTCTGAACCTTTCTTAACCTGTCTGGACCTGTGCGGACATGTTCAGAGCTGTGGGGACCTGTCCGGACCTGTCTGAACCTGTCTAAATCTGTCTGAACCTGTCTAAACATGTCCCGGACTTATCTGGACCTGGTAAGACCTGTACAAACCAGTCTGGACCTGTCTGGACCTATGCGGACCTGCCTGGACCTGTCCGGACCTGTATGGACCTGTTTGGTCTTGTCTGGACCTGTTTGGAACTGTCTGCACCTGTCTGCACCTGCCACGACCTATCTGGACCTGCCGGATCAGTCTGGACCTGTCTAAACCTGTCTGGACGTGTCCGGACCTGACTGGAACTGTCCGGACTTGTTTGGAACTTTGGACCTGTCTGGACCTGTGCGGACATGTTCAGACCTGTCTGGACCTGTCCGGACCTGTCTGATCCTGTCTATACCTGTCTGAACCTGTCCAAACATGTCCGGACATATCTAGACCTGGTAGGACATATCCAAACCTGTCCGGACATGTTTAGATCTGTCCGGGTCCGGACCTGTTTCAAACTGTCTGCACCTGTCGCGACCTGTCTGTACCTGTCGCGACCTGTCTGGACGTGTCTGGACATGTTTGGACCTGTCTGGACCTGACTCAAACCGGTTAGAACCTGTCTGGCTCTGCCCGGACCTGTCTGGACCTGTCAGGACCTAGTTAGGCCTGTTGGGACCTATCTGGACGTGACTGGACCTGTCTGGACCTGTCAGGACCTGTTTGGACCTGTTCGGACCTGTTTGGAACTTTGGACCTGTCTGGAACTGTGCGGAACTTTCCGGACCTGTCCGGACATGTTCAGACCTGTTTGGACATGTTCAGACCTGTCTGGACCGGTCCGGACCTGTCCAAACCTGTTTTGGACCTTCCTGGACCTGTTTGGACCTTTCTAGACCTGTCCGGACCTGTCTGGACCTGTGCCGACCTGCCTGGGCTTGTCCGGACATGTTCGAACCTTTCTGGACCTGTTCGGACCTATCTGGACCTGTCTGAACCTGTGAGGACCTTCCTGGACCATTCTTGACATGTCTGGACCTGTCCGGAACTGACTAAAGCTGTCTGGACCTGTCCGTACCTTTCTGGACCTGTCCGGATTTGTTTGGACCTATCTGGACCTGTCTGGATCTGTCTGAACCTGTCTGGAAGTGTCAGAAGATGTCTGGACCTGTCCGGACCGGTCTTTACCTGTCTAAACCTGTCTGGACCTCTTTGGACCTGTCTAAACCTGTCCGGACCTGTCTGGACGTGTCAGGACCTGTCTACACATGTCTGGTCTGAATCCTCAGATATGTTATAGTGACTTAAAGGGTATAGCTTCTGGTAATAAACAAAGAGAAACAAAAAGATAATTCTTAATTGTCAATGTACTGATGACCAGTCTAAAAGACCAAATCTTGCCTTGCTAACCAATAAAATTTGAATGAAGCTAGAACACATACACTAACATTTATAAAATAAAAGTCTTCGTCAGTACAACTAAAAAAAAAAATTGGCCAGAACCGATAGTTTTCTTAGTTCATGGCGTGTTTCTAGAAAGAAGGTCTGAATGTTACTTCTCTCTGGCCTACAAGCTTGGTTTCGTTATCTGGGATGATCACGGGGCACCCTTGCTACCGATGATCACGGTACTTTGTAAATACATACACACACACACACACACACACAAAATTCGAGTGGCGCAGACTGGAGTCGGTCGGATATAGCCAGTTCCAGAAGTGCGATAGATGACGTCTTTGGGGTGTGGCAGCATGATGGAACAACTTAAAAGTTATTTCACATAATTCTTACTCACGCCCCACAAGGATAATTTTTACTTTCATACTAGAGAGAAACGGCTCTCTAATTGAAGTCTTAATTAGGAAATGTCAGAATGGCTGCGTTCACCATTTGGTCTACAGATAACAGATTCAAGCTATCGATAGCTTAATGCTCAGTCACGAAAGATCCAGGCTGTTAATGATACGCTCTGCTCTCGGTATCTTAAGTTTAACTACATCCATTCTAAGGGCAATGATGTGAGATCCATTCTACTACTATGTGAGATGTGCTTAGAAGCCATGGATATATTTATTATGTCATTGCTAAAGCCTTGCATTAGGTGTCCTTTCCGTTCACTTGGACGAGACGGAGACTGAGCAGAATGGTACTGTTGTTTTGCCTTTTAAAAAGGGAACCGCCGATATAAATGCTAAACCTCCTGTCTATAAGCATTGTATCATTATAGAAGACAATTTGGTAACAACAAATGCAGATCTCTTTAGAAAATCGTAGCATATACAGAGTCTCACGGACCTTACCTTCCCCGCTGCTCCCTCCTACTATCCTTTACCTTTACTCTTCACCTATCTTCCTTTTACCACACCTTGTCCGTAAGAGATTAATGGTTTATCTCTTGACTACGAACCTTGGTTCGAGACCTATATCTCAAGGAATAAACCTCTCAGGAGAACCAACTCCTGATTTTATTATGAAAACCAATTAGCCTCACATAAGCCTCTTTAAGCTCCTTTCGGGGTATTGGAATCTTTGAGAGACACTTGTGACTCAAAGACTATACATGGATACCTAGTGACCTTATTATATTTTAAATGAAAACACAGCTAATTGTAAACTATACATTTTTTATTATCGGTTTGGATTTAGAATTACTTATTATTATTTGATTTATTTTAATTAACAGGATTTAGCTTTTTTAATTTTACCTAACCTTACTTTTGAATTACCATGACTATATTGCTTCATGGTATTAGTGCAGAATATATCCCCTTTATTATGTTTAAAATTTTATTATTATTTATATTAACACTTATATATACATCTACACATGCTATATCCTTTTCTAATATTATAATCAAAATCCCAAATTACCTAATATGTTTACTATCATTTATTTAAATTCAATTATTATAATTTATTTGCACATAATTTTGTGTATTCTTGTTAAATTTTACGTATTTTAGAGTCTTGTTCATTTTCAAACATTTTAAGGTTAATTTCTATTTACTTTAGGCTATGCATTTTAACAAACAATCCTTTTCATTCACTAATAGACTGTGGTTAACATTTACCTATTTATAGGTTAACCTAATTAGTTATAACATGCTAGGCATTTACTAAAAACTTCCTGCTGATACTTACATACTAAGACAAAGGATTTCATACATTTTTCAAGAATAAAGCCATATCAGACAAAATTATTTAAACACAATACGTTTATTTCCACTTCAGGCAAACGGTTGAATGGACATCAATTTTGAATAGGTTACCTATTTGTTAATTAATTTAGGTAACCTAAGAGAGTTTTCAGTCCCTTAAGTTATTCAATTTTTTTTTTAGTTTTGAATTTAAGTTAATATATTTTGAAATAAAATTTTATCTAAAAGAAAATTAAATTGTTTATATGACCTTATACGGCAAAACGTTAGGTATCTTCTATGGTTGGGTTGTCTTAGGGCCTGTTCACAGCTTCAATGGGATTTGGATATAGGCTTCACTGCATGGCATGGCGTCGGTGAATTTTGTTAAGTTCGGCTTCTTTTTTCCTTTTCTTGGTCGAGATGTTGGTATATATATATATATATATATATATATATATATATATATATATATATATATATATATATATATATATGAGCCTCAGCTCATATAATTGTACACTTCCCGGGTCACATCGTAGCACTTTATACGGACTTCTTTCCACATATTGGGTCGTTAATGTTTCTTCGTGTATCAATACGACCTTACTCGTTGACCGTTCAAATTGTACTGACTAAACGTCTCCTTTTTTGCTTCGTCGTCTCCAATTTCTTCAACCTTCCGCCTTTCCGATGTCCATATTACATTTTTAACCAATGAGAAAGCCGTTGCTATGGTGACTGACCCTGTTTATTTCGTAATTTTGAATTTTAAATAGTTTCAATTTTTTGTGAAAGACTTTTCTTTACTCCAATGTGTTATTTCAATTTTTTAACTTCCATTTAATAATTTGTTTGTCTTTATCTCTTCTAATTTAATTATGTTGCTGTTTCTTTTTGTTAACTCCAACTTCGACGGTAGCGCTGTCGCTGCAGTGTGGCAAGATCGTATAAACCATCTCCCCACGCGTTTTTTTTACCGAAACTAATATAGCTCCAATCTTGGATAGCCTCAAATTTTTAGGCTATTATGATTTAAAAACAATTTTCATCTTTTCAGAAATACAACTCTCCCTAGCTATGCCTAATCTACTTTCCGCACATTTTTATACTTATATTTACTATCCCTGATTACATTAGGTCAATATTAATTTAATATTATACATTTTGGCTGGGTCCCATAGGCCTCATTTTTACTGTTTCATTTAAATCGGTCAATTAACCGTTAGCCTAATTAATGTTGTGTTGGTTTATAATTTATTCCAACATTCCCAGTTTTTCTATTTAGTTCTAATTACTTTAGTTTACTTTGAATTTCCCTATACTTAACATTTTTATTATAATACTATAACATAATTGGAATATTAGTTGATTGATCTATATAACTATTCTAGGCTTAGTTACATTTATCTGTACTAATACCAGATTTATTTGCATCGGTCATTCTGTCCGTTGCAAGAGGCTTTTGGAAAGTTTATAAGAAATCGTCATTGGCCGAAAGAACAGCTATATCTAAACCATGGTTGAGGCACTCAAACATAGTCATATAAAGAAGAATAGCACAGTGATACAGCACCACAGTAACACATGTGATACCATTGATTTCCATGGATGTCGAAATAAAGAAGCAATGGAGTCCTAATAATCGAGATGTTACTTTAAATTTACCCGCAGTGTGGAAATGTGTCATCGACAGATTTTATCACCAGAAATGTGAACAAAGAGAAAGGAATGTGAGTAATTGCTTAGGCCAGGTGTGTGTGTGTGTGGATTGACGTTAATATATATTCTTTCTACTATATATAGGAGTGATGTTGTATTTCTTCTTTATTCGCACAACAACTGTTGTTGGGTTCATTATGTAAAATTAGATTAGCTTTTTAAATTTTTTAAAGTAAACAAAAATTGGTATTACGTGATTAATATTATGAAAGAATCAGGATAGGCAGTTGAGACTCGTGGTTTAGATTGCATTTAAGCATTGTTTGGATGCCAAACATGAGCAGTGTTATATCCTTAAGATGATCCTATTCCATTTAGTGTGTCACTTACCTCAGCAATGCATGAAGAAGGGATGAGAAGGTTAAGAGAATCACGTAGGTACGAGTAAAATCCCTGTTACAATAAGTGAAGAATAAACCTATTTAAATTTCGTTAATGGTAAATAAGAAACAAATAAAAGACATACATGAGACTCACAAATTAATCATTTATTGACTCATACTCATTTCACTGACAAATGCATCATCGTCGGTGAGTGTTGTTACTACAAACTCTAACTTACAACTCACAAGCTAAGCTGAAAGAATATTTGTATAAAGAGTTTGTAGGTCTATATTTCATTTGAGGTTATAAAATATAATGTAATGTAGATTATTTTTCATATATATTCATATATATATATTTTCTATATATCATAAATTCCTAAACTACTATTAACAAATTTTTTATTTGTGTACAGAAGCTTCAACAATTTAACTTTCTATACAATCATATCATTAAACGCTTTAGTTATGTCAAAAATAACAGAATTTTGATGTTAATAGGTATAAAATAATTAGATATGTGAGTCACAAGGTGCATTGTGTGAATCTAAACTTTATATATAAATAAGAAGATAGTAAAGAAAAATTCCACAAACAGATATATCTTTAATATTATGCTCTGACAAATATTAAACTCGTTTTTTATTCTATTCTCTTTACATTTCGTTTATTCTGTGGAACTCTAAGTAAACAAAATATGTGATGAGACAAACAGCGACATGTGATTAATGGTTTAGGCTACACCTCTAGTAAAACTATTTGCATAAAAAGTGTTTGGTCCACTTGATACATGGAGCTACTATTTTTATCTTTACAGACATGTTATTAGAGTACGCCACAAATTAAAAACAGGAATGCAAATGTTACGTACATTTTATTTTTATTAGTGTATATTTGTTTTTTGTAAAGAACTCTCAGTTTGTTTATAGTTAGTTATTGTTTTTTTTCTCTCATGCTGGGGTAGCTTATATTGTATTCTTCTTTGCATCCTAGGAGGATTCAAGGCCCCCGGTATGTTACGTACTTTTCTTTAAATTAAATATTATATAAAAAACAGTGTAAATGCTTCAGAGAGGGATTCCTTATCGGCCAACCTTTGTCCCTTACAAGGTTCGGTACGCCCCAGTTCCTTTCGAAACGTCGGTTAAACGACATCTCTCCCGTCACTCTCGACGTGACGTAGTTTCTTGTGTGTTCTAAGCAAGTCTCGATTTAGACCATTTTTCTCTCTTTGTTTCTCCCGTCGTGTGGCGAAGATACTATTAGCATTAATAGTGACATTTTGAATATATGTTCCTTAGGTAAATGATAAGTGCGGGAAAGGGTGCACCCGAATAGCTGTCCGACAAGTGGTGGTACTTCGCCCAGTGAGGTATGTGCAAAAATGTCAACTTCATTTATTTAATTATTTAAGGTCCTCCGTAAATCAATGTTGCCGTTACATGGCAAAATATTTAACAGCAAATGTTATAATTCACTTTACTGTCACTGGTTTTATCAAACACATACAAGCCTAAGCTATTGTTTCCAAATGTATTATCAGTTATTTATTTGAAATAACTCTCATTTATATACTTTTTTTAACATTTCCTGACATTTACCAAATTTTAATCTCACAAATTTGATAAAACCTATTTAAATAGAATTATTAGAATAGACATATTTACCGATGAATTTTAAGTTAAAAGAAACACATAATAATGCCTACATAAAATTTCAAAATCATAAACACTAGTAATGATTAAGTAGTAATGATTACCATAAAATATGTCTTTATTTTTTTACTCAGAATATATACTTTGAAACATAGATAAACTTTGTTATTTTCTAATTTGTGTCCACTGTTTTGATTAGTCGACGAAGCCAAAATTGCGTCACAAAAGTCTATTCTACATTGGACAAAACCACTACATTTTCCATTTACAATTTATGAAAATCTATTTTCAATAAATTAAAATTGTTTCTACATTTCCAAAATTGTTGGTTTAATAATAATTTATGTGAAAGAGAGAAAAACTTGTTTCTAAACATTAATTTTGAACACACAATTTTCTCTCGTAGTGGAACCTTGAAGGGACCTTAACTGGCAGCCGTTTTCTCTTGCACATCTTTCTGTTGGTGGGCTAAGTTAGAGTCTGTAGATTTCTCTTTGCTTCAGTTCCCAAATTACCCCTTTTCCAAACATCTGACCTTAAGAATTCTCCGAACTGTGTATGTAACTGTTTCTAATTCAAGGCATTTTTCATCGGTTGTAGTTTAGTAGTTTAGTACAAACTTACGAACT
Source organism: Prosapia bicincta (assembly GCA_036971475.1). NCBI lineage: Eukaryota > Metazoa > Arthropoda > Insecta > Hemiptera > Cercopidae > Prosapia > Prosapia bicincta. Next base: position 57,566,373 of record JBAIZL010000002.1, read on the forward strand.
TACAGTAAGGCCTATATATGCCTAACTTATAAGTAAGCGATCTGTTTTACTTCATATACATTTTAATTCTGTTCATTTATAATTTAGACAGGGAATAACTTTCAAATGTTTATATTACACTCATTTACACTTTTATTTTTCGAAACTTCTTTATCCGGAAGAACGCAACACAAAGCAATGTATTTTTAAAATGGATTTTGGTAGTCGCCTCTCCGTGAGGGATTTTAGAAAACTCCAGATTACATTTTATGGGAACCACTACTGTTCCTTTGACACTGCATCGACATATTCGTACACTTTTTCCAAACGAATTTGAATGATCGGAGTGGAATGACTTGCTTTGACGCTTTGACTTCTCAAGACAGGTTTTATATTTTCCCCTTTGTTCAAAATTTACGTATCTCTACTCCAATGGCGAATTCGACCAATAACAAAGACTTTACGAGATGGTGTAATATGTAAGACGATATTACTTCATTTATTCCGGGCTTGGTATTGTGTGTTCTGTCGCGAGGGTTTTTGTACAAATACTTCGTTTCCCTGTAACTTTTTAATTTTGCATTTTTCAAGATTATGCTATTCTTGATTTTCCTCTTCATCTTCCTCGGTTTCTTCTCGAATGTCGAAGGTCTCATGGTGTTTACTTTCCTTAACTTGCCCCTACCTCAATAACTCTCAAAAACACACTTTTCATTTTAAATGGCTTTGTCTATTTCTCATTTATATTATTTTAATTTTTGAATATATGATTATGGGATTACATTCTCTTTTTACTCTTTTTTTCATAAATTACAAAATTTAAGATAAATTAAATTTAAAACTTTAATTTCAACTCGTATATCAACAATATATCCTGGTTACAACACACACACACACACACACACACACACACACACACACACACTATTATTAAATTGGTAGGTTACTATTCTTAAATTTTTTTTGCTAAAGAAAAATAAATTACTTCTGAACATCTTGCTTTTAACACTTATTTTAAACTGGCCATCCTATAGTGGGATTATGAAAAAACAGAAATTAAAAGCATCAAGTTATACCAAACAATTGTGCATTTGAACTTTAGAATTAATATACTCTACATTTTTACTACATAAGTAAACGCTATGCTTAACTTTGGATCTTCAACGCCTATACATTTATTCCAACGTGTATACCGAATACTACTCTCTATAAGCTGCGCTGTACTGAAACCTCACACTTTCTCGTTAAACTCTTCTATAAGCTGTGTACTAGAACCTCACACTTTATCATTAAACTCCTTTATAAGCTGCGCTGTACTGGAACTTCATTTGTAGTATTTCCCTTTCAAACGAATCAAGACTTGTAATCTCGTCCCTACACTTCATCAACATGATAAGTAAAATACTGTGTAATATAAACAGTAAACCAAGTAGAATGTGTAAATATAAAAGTGGGTGATTTGGACCTCAACTAAAAAGCTAATCCCAAACAATCACTTTGTTTTTAGCAAGGGATGTTCTTCTGAACAATTCTGCCAGAGTAATGGATATCAGTATCTTAACTGCCCGCTGTATTGAAAGCGGCAACATAGCTTGTTGTTATCAAATCTACTGGTCCATTCTGTCTTTCTCTATACTTTGTTGAACACATCCCCACATGAAATTCCTTTAACTAGAACTACCCCCTATATCAGACAATTTACAAATTCAACCATCCATTTCACTGCATCCTAGTGCAAAACCTAAAGTACTTTTTATGTATATGAACTCAATTTAAATCTTTATATGAAAGAGTAAAATGGTGTTAATTAAATAATCTCGTGTGTTTTATTGTACATGACGATCGGCGAATCTTTAACTTTATTACTGTACTAATTAAAAGTAACAAAACTTACAATATGCATTTTTTTTAAAGTACCTACACACAACGTTTTCGATATTTTTCATGTGTCAGAGAAAACGGCCTACGCCGATCAAAAACGTTTGTCTCAGTTTTGTTTTAAAAAATAAACCTAAACTGTAGGGTACACATGTCTATAGCTACGCGCTTTTTAAAGGATTAAAGTCAATAAGGCTTGTATATTGATAAAAGTGTTATTAAAATTTAAAAATATTTAATTTACTTTTTTATATACTTTATTACCACAATGCACTGTTAATAGTTACTAAACGTTAGAGTGTTTATTTTTATTCTGAATACGAAGAACAGAGGACATAATTAATTTGTTTCAAGTCAAGGTGAACGATAAAACTCGACAGAACTGGAGGTATAACTTTGAGTTGTAATTCAAACTTGTAATTGGGTTTGGAAAGTTGTGAAATTTTTACCGAAAACCAAAGTCGAAGTAAATAGTTGTTTTTATAAGTTCATGACAGTGGATCAATAAACTACAGGACAGAAATGTATATTGAGATTCTCTCTTATTATTATCTGAAAAACAAATGTGTTTATACATGATATATATATATAAGTGTGTGTATATTTTAATACAGGTATATAGTAATGTATACAATTACAACCCAATCTATCTTTACTGGACGATTTATAGGTAATTTTAATATAAATATTTACAAACCAATTCTATTCTAACTGTAGATTTTGTAGGTATATTTAAATATTGGTATACATATTGCCTGCACTCCGATGATACTTCGTACTACTCCATATTGAATTTTTACTGAATTTAAATTTGATAAAATAATATCGTGTAAAACAATGTCTCAAGGATATGGTCTTAGGCGGTGTAACATATGATTAAATGCAGCGTGTTTGTGTTGTGTGGGGGATTAGATGTATTATGTATGCCAATATCGGTAGTTGTTGGTTTACTGTATATTTTGAAACTGTGCGTGGCGTTGTGTTTGGTGTTGATAAGGTGTAGAAAGTTTTTTTTTATTGTTTTCTTCTAATTCAGGGGTGAATATTAGGTTTTGGTGTATGGTATTATTGTAATTGTGTAGTTGTTTCATTTGCCGTTTGTTACCGTTGTATGATTTTAAAATGTCATCTACATATCTATGGTAATAAATTATTTTATTTGTGTGATTGTTGTGCCGTAGAATGTATTGTTGTTCGATATGATATAGGAGTATTTCTGCTAGGATGCCTGAGATAGGGGACCCAATAGGGAGGCCGTCTTTTTGTGTGTAGAATTTGTGTTGGTATGTGAAGTAGTTTTGTGATGTGATGAGTATAGTGAGTGTGGCAATTTTATGAGTGAGTTTATATGGAGTGTTGTTTGCTGTGTGTTTTGTAGTATTAGGAGTGATTGTTCTATTGGCACATTAGTGTATTGGTTTTTCATGTCGTATGATGCATGGTGGAGTTGTGTGGTATGTGGATGTCTTTAATTTTGTGAATGAGGTATATGTTATTGTGTATGGATGTGTGATTGTGAAAGTTTATGCTGTATCTGATAAGTTTATCTACGTATTTGGTTAGCTTATGTGATGGTGCATCTGTGTGATTGATTACTGGACGGATGGCTGACTAATTTATTTTAGCCCTAATGTTGATAATATTACCAATTTTGTCTACCATCTCTTTCTTGATAATTACCAATATTTGCAATGGTCAATTTGGCTGTTGGCGTATGGAAGAATAAATTCGGTCAGTATAATAGTAATAGTAGTATTTTACACATTTAAAATTCTGATTTCCCAATAGAGAGTTACTTGACAAAAAAACAATAAAATATTCTATTTTACAAACTTAACCTTTTGTGACGTCTATCATTATTATCATCCTCTCGTCTTCAAAATGTTACAAACATTAGGGTGCTTCTATAATATCGTAATGTGACTTATTATCTACATTCACGGCAATCTGTTTGTTATAACAGTATTTTGTTTTGCTATGTATGACTCTTTGTGATAATATCCAAATTATTTCAACTGTATGGAGAAGACATGTCGAATAATGTTACGATTTGGGGAATATATGTAGGTATTTTAAATACTTATGTTGGTTTTAAAATATAAATGAATGGGAAGGGTAAAAAAATAAAATATTTATGTAATTTTGTCAACAATATTTGATACAACCAAACGTTTTAATTTTTATTTTATATATTTTAGAAAATGATGTTATTCTATTATAGTATAATATTATTGTTAAAAACTTTAGTATAACCAAGCTAGGCACAAGTTTAGTTATTTTAAAAAATCCACCAACAAAATAAAAGATAGAGGTAGGAATCTGCAGTTAGTTACGGCAATAAAAGGTTTTTTAAAGGTCACGTAGGTATAGATTTTTTGTTATGACTTAGAAAATGAAAATGTAATAGGATACATAAACAGATTTGTCACGTTGCCCCTTAAAAAAGTAATAATTTATAAGGATGTTTACTTCAAACTTTCACAAAATAACGCCTAGCTAGAAAATTCTAACGCACAAATTTCAAATTTGATTGGTAGAATCTAAAATATCTGTTCATCATTGGTTAGAACCTTGTCGAAAAAGGAAGGACGTAATAGAGAAACATTAATGCAGAAAAGTCATGTGAGTCTTCTATCGACTGAAAAAGGTAAACTGTTTTAGACCGTATAAGGAAGTACACGTGTAGTGGGTACTATATTCATACCAATGATAAAAACTTATATAAATAGGGAACATTAGTAAAATATTTTCTAAATATAAATCAGATGTTATTTATCCAATAAGTTGTTGTATTAAAGGTTCAGTAGCCTTGCCGTCGGGAACGTTGTACAGGTCTCGAGGGCCAGTAATCGGGGCGAGCCGTAGTGTCTCACTCCAGGGGCGGTGCCCTGGGCATTTCCTCCTCTGAATTGTAGATTATCTCCAACATTTACATCTATCTTCAAGTTCACAAATCTTCATCAAAAATCATTATCATCCAAAGCTGAATCGCTCAAGGATATTCAACGCCTATACAAAACACCTCTTGAAGTTATAGCAATTGGACGTCCATGTTTATTATACGAGCTATGCTTAATACCGCCAGTCAAGATCTGGATGCATGCATTATCTTATATCTTTAATAATATAGTTGAAATAAAATTTAGTCAGTATGTGATATTAAATATGTAATTTATTAATAAATAAAGCATCGTCAAATCAATCCTTTTACAATAACCCACATAATGCTATAGTATTATTGAGTTAATTTTTTTTTAATTTTTAAAATACTGATGAACATAGGAGTAAAAATGTCTCTATTTTAAGTAAAATATAATGAGCATGTAATAATATCAGATTTTGTATGAATTTTAATTTACTTGAAACAAATTTCTTTTTATTATGATAAACATACAGTAGTCTCTGTCAGTTTTTCTTTAAAATACCACTTCTTTCTAATAAATATTGGAAAAAATCCTAATTATACACTTTTTTGTTGGTAATTTTTCTGTTAATTGGTATATTATCGGGTTCATCATGAGTATTTTATTAGTGCAGTCTATACCAATTTTTTACTGAGGTATGGAAAAATTTCACATCACAACACACCTCCCCATAAACACTTCAAAAGTTTTGTTGAATTTATTTCAGAAAAGAAAACATTTTCTCACTTATTTAAATAAAAATATTTTTTCAAAAAAAAAATTATAATTTACTCTTTTAAAAAATTACCACCATTAAAAGAATATTGCTGCCCTAAACACAGCATAGCCTAACTATATTTTCACCAGTTATAATGTAGAAGCGGTAAAATATAATAAGAAGGTTTTTGTTAATGCTGACCTCGAGAATAGACAAAAGCGTAATAATATGAATTTCTATTTAAAATAAATATTTAATATATAATAAATTTGAAATGTAGTATATAAATAAATAATTTTAAAATGAAACTATCCCTTACATATATTTGAATACACTGCACTTTCACACTAATTGAAATTATTTTAGGAAAAAACGTTCCACAACATATATTTTTAATAAATCTTTTTATACATCCCCAACGTTCTAATTCATTATTATCAAGAAATCGCAACATGAAACTATATTTATATCATCGACTGTTTTCAACTCAGATAGTTTGCTACTGGGTAAAGCAAAAGTACAAAATGAGCAGAGGCGGAACAAAGCGAGGCTACATAAACAAGATGTCCTTGGGCAAAATTTACATAAAGGCCAGCGCAATGCAATTACAATGTAAACCAAAATCTAATTAAATTTTATTTTGTTGATTTTTATAATTAGTTTTAGATAAAGCAAACAGATATATTCAGTCGATACTTACACAGCCTAATTTAAAAATTTTAATCATAAAAATCTTGTATAAAACTATTATGTTTACTAGAGAAAACAGGAATATTTTATCAATGCTTTGGTTTAAAAACAAGTCTTTTTTTGTATGTAAATTCGTAGTAAGATTAACAAAAATAAACTTTGTCATCGTTTGTTTATTTCCATTTTTTTCTTTATTTTATGCTTTTCATTCATTTCTGAGCAAAGATTACTATTTATGATAATAAGTGATACCTATGGCAACCGTTTAAGGTTGTACAATGGAGGTGTCGAAGACAAGCAAATGAGGAGGGGAAATTAATATAAATCTTTGAGAATAAAATTTCTAGGTATTGGACAGTTGGGGCAATGGTAAAGCGCGCTAGCTTCGAACATGAAGGTTCTAAGTTCGAATCCGGATAGAAACCCCAATTTTGTTTAAATGTTTATTTCTTGAATAAATATTTGAATAAACTTTATTAACATGATTTATAACCCACTATAGGTTTAAAAAAAAATTATCTGAACATGACTGCAATAAATGAAAACGTATTTTATTACCGTTTGAAAATCTATACAAGATAATTTATTTTAATTAAAACAACATCTCACTAAAAATTCAACAAATTTTATTTCAACCTTATGTACATTCCGATTACAAAGTAATCATCTTCGGAGGTATTTTACAATAACGGTGTGCCATACTATGAAATGCCGCTAACGTGTGCTCTTTAGGGTGGCGTGAATCATATGGGATGCACCTGAAACTTTGCGTAGACTTCCTATAAACGTCAAAAGAAAGCCTACCGTTTGCTCTCTTCACCATTACATCAAGTAAGGTAATGCTATCCTTCGCTTCTTCCTCAGTGGTGAACTCTATCGAAGGAAAAAAACCATTTGTTCCGGACAAATTCATCAAGGTTTTTCTTTCCATCAAAAATAACAAACACATCATCCACATACCGGATCCAGACACGTGGAACAAAATTTCATCGTCTCCTTATCTTTAGTTTCAAACCTGCTCATAAAGGATTTTACCAATAAAGTAGTCAGAGGGTTTCTCATTGTGGTATTTAACATGAATGCACTTGATTTGACATAATTTAAGAATGTTATTGCCAAACTTATAGTTGAGAAATGGTTTATTACGAAACATCCCTCTGGGGTTCGAATTATTCCTAGCGGAAGTAAGACAAACAGTGTAAGACTTACTGATATCAATGGGTTTGAGTTCGTCTATACTGTATGATCTGACTAATTAAATTCCTTTATAGTGAAGAAATGGTTGTCTGTGGCTAAGAGTGATTGTGACTGCGGCATCATATTTATGTGATTGTTTTACCCGTCTGCTTTCTACATGACACTAGTTTCAGATTCTCTGGGGAGTGATGTAATAGCGATATGTACAGTTGGTCAAAATCTTAATCTATACTTTAAGGTAACCGCAGAGTCTCTTCCACTTCTTTTTAATACAATGGAAATCCTATCTTAGTATCCTCCCTATTGAAGGGGAATCTTCAACCCTTCCTATATCTTATGACCTTCCTATATACAGCTTTGTCTCGACACAGTTCATGTTCTATGTCTCCATTTTTCAAACGAATTAAAACTAAATTCTAAAACTACTACGTTCCATATAACTATTGGTTGATTACGAGAGTCCTAAGAATCATAGGCCTTTTCTAAACCTACCAACGACCTTCTAAATATGTCAATTTTTTATTGTTATTAATAATGTATATAAATAAACTTGTACCTAAACAAACTATATCTCTCAACTTTACTCGCCCTTTTTGGGGCTCTGTATATTGTCCTGATTATATGATCCTAAAACAGATATCCGCCCCTAGCTACGTATCAGCTACTTTCTTCTTGACCAACAATCGTTCGCGTTCCTCCAAATTCAGTGCTTCTCACCACATTTCTCCATGTCTCTTTTCAGGAATTCTTACATTTTTGTGAATCTACTAGCTTTGATCTCCCACAAACCAGAACCTTGTTCCTTTCACATTTAGAAAGTTGGCTATTCATACATTTTACAACAACGTACCAAAACATGCAGTCTTACCCAGCCAAAAAATTACTTTAAAAATGTTGTGTTTAGCTTACCGCTGTATATAATGAAAATCATTCTTGTTATGATATATGTATATAAATAAATATAATTGCACCAAGAAAACACAATACATATATATATATATATATATATATAGGCCTATATATATATATATATATATATATATATATGGGTTAGGAATAAAATTAAAAACTTGTATCAAAAGAAAAATACTTTAACGATTGAAATATATAAGCTACATATAAAATTAGCTTCTATTATGCATAATATAAAATGGGAAGAAAAATATAATAAAATCAATTTATTTATAAATAAAAATAGAAATATAAAAATAAATAGAATAGACAAAACACTTAAAAATTTGAAGTTAGAAAAACAAATAAAAGTAGCTGAAATTAAATATCATAATTTTCACCCTAATGTAGTTAATCTATCAAATACTGGATTTAATAATAATGAAATAAAACTACTTGAAAACAATAAAACCAATATAAAAACAGAAATAAATAATAATAATAATAATAATAATATAATAATAGATACAGAACTAGCTATTAGTAAACTAAATACAAGCTTACAAGAAAATACCAGAATCGTAGCAGCTTATGAAATTAAAAAAATTATTTAAAAAAATACAACTAATAAAACACATAAGAAACAATATTCAGAAATTAAAGATTTAAAACAAAAATTACAAAATAATAATCTTATTACAGTAAAGGCAGATAAAAGTAATGCTATTGTCATTATTGATATAAATGAGCAAAATAAAAAAAAACAGAAAAATACATAAATGATAATTAATTTTGTCAAATATATAAATGATCCTACAAATAAATTTCAAAATAAAATAAAAAATATTGTAAAATCTCCATATATATTATTCAATAAAGATAAAATTAACAACTATATAAATGATAATCCAAATATTCCAATATTGAATGGACTTGTGAAATAAGACTATTAATAAATTTTATAAATGCTCCATCTTATAAAATATCAAAGGTTATGGTAAAAATTCCTAAAGATAAAATAGAATTAAATAATAATCATACTATCATAAATTCTATTAATCTTATTGAAAAACTAAATGCAATTAAAATTAATGAAAATACAAAAGTAATATCATTAGATATAAAAAAAAAATGTATACAAACATACCTATAAAAGAAACTCTTGAAATTATAAAATCTAAATTACAAAACGAGAAAGATAAAAAATTAACATTAGAAACTTTAAATACACTCAAAATAATATTAAATCAAAATTATTTTTCATACAATGACAAAATTTATAAACAAAAAGATGGTCTTGCTATAGACTCGCTTTTTTCAAATATATTATCTGAAACATTTTTCCAACAATTAGATAATAAAATAAATGAAATTATAAAAATATATGTTAAAAATGGTTATTGGGTTTGCTATGTAGATGATGGAATGTATATATCAAACAATAATAATATAAATTTAACAAATATTTTTGATAAAATAAATAAAATTAATAATAAAATCAAATTTACCTATGAAATTGAAACAAATAACAAAATAAATTTTCTAGATTTAACAATAATAAGAATAAATGAAAATTTTGAATATATGATATACCGTAAACCAACTTTGACAAACCAAATCATACCAAATAATTCTAATCAACCATATAATAAAAAAATGGCTGCTTTATATAACTTATTATATAGAATGCATAAAATACCCATGAGTGAAGAAAATAAAATAAGAGAAAAAAACATAATTTATCAAATTGCATTAGAAAACGGTTATAAAAAGAAAACTGTTGACAAACCTAATTATAATATTATTAACAAACAAAATAATAATTTAATTTGCAATAATAATAATACAATATGGACTTCATTTTCATTTATAGGCCATGAGATAAAAAATATCACCATATTATTTAAAAATAGATATATCAAAATTGCATACAAAACTATTAATAAACATAATACATAACAATAAAAAACAATTAATATGAAAGAAAAAGGTGGTGTTTATAAAATAGAATGCGAAAATTATAATAAAGCTTATATAGGTCAAACCAAGACTAAATTAAAATAAAGATATAATGAACATTTAAATGCTTATATTAATCCAGAAATATATAAATCAAATTTAGCAAATCATTGTAATAATAATAAGCACCAATTTCCAAATATAGAAAATATGAGACTTATAAAAGAAATTAATAAGGGATTAAGAATGAATATATATGAAGCATTCGAAATATATAAACACAATAATAATAACAAATTAATTAAAGAACAAATACAAATACATTCTAAATTTTATACTATATTCAATATCTATAATGTTACATCAACAAAATAAATTTGGCAATTTGTATAAATTTAGCAACAATTCTATTTCTAATTAAACATATGTTTTAAGCCTATAGCTTACATTATTGTAATTTTCATTCCTGATGATGTTGGTACTGTTTGCCAACGAAAAGCTTTGGATATAAATTAATAAATATTCTTGTATTTGAATAACCCATGTTGTTTTAAATTATTAAACAAGAAAACGTATTTTGTATATATATATATATATATATATATATATATATATATATATATATATATATATATATATATATATATATATATATATACTATAGTAAGTTGCGGTTACAGAGTTAAAGAGAATTTAAAAACAAATGTTTTAAACAAACTCAAATTTTTCAAATTTCATTTTGAATCTGCAACTTTAAGTGGCCTACTATACGATGTCACAAAAAAGTATTTTGCTCAACGAAATAAAATCTCATCACGAAAATCATTGTAAGTAGTAGTCCCTTACATAATAATTCAATGGCAATCATGGACTTGTTATCTATTTTAGCCGTAACATGTTGGGAATGGAAATGTAATGTCCATTCTACTCAAATCAGCGTTTCTGCATTTGCATATAAATCAAATCTATGAAAAACGTACTATTAAAATAAGGTTAAGCTTCAACACAGCTTCGTTTTAAATATTCAAATATAAAAAAATACAAACTTTAAATATTAATCAGCTATTTGCAACTTAGTTGTACAACCGGGTTGACATTTCTTAATTGTATAATGACTATATAAATTAACCATTACAGCCTGCAACGGACCTTCACCCCGCTCGCTCTCCGCCAAACAAACTCGACCTGCCTTAAACCTGTCGACATTTGCCTAGCTCGTAATTGCAAGAGCATGTAACTAAATCCCATTTAATATACTGCCTGGTGATCTTGTCTATTAAAATTATTAAAAGTCATGGTAAGGTCAGTGATCTGTCATATGGTGTTAATATGGGTTAGCTGAAAACACATAGAAAAATATCACAAAATAAAATTACCTTACCATGCTTTGTAGACCTCTTTCCTCCATGCTCCTGCTCACGTGAGATCCGTGCAAGATAAAATTTTACCATATCCTCCTTAAGGAGGTCCTGTGTATTATATGGTAAAATCTGCCAGTGAGTCTCAACTCCTGGACTTTAAAATAAAACCAACTAGTGTTGTGGCTAGCTCAAAATTGATTCTGTTATTTAATTTATTTCTTTGGGGGGGGGGGGCTTACTCGATTATTTTTAGGTGCACTGTGATCCTTTATTATTTATACTTTAGTAAAATAAATGACTCTTATAGGCTTGCTGATATTACTTTAAAAGCTTTCATTGATTTAATTTGATAATTTACTAGCTGGGAAAACATTAATTTTATTATTCAGCACACAGGATTGATTTAATAAATTTTACTCTATCAATTGTTTGACATATGAATTTAATAAAAATTGAAATGGATAAATTGAACAAAATGAGTATATTCCTTTAACATATTAATTTCTTGAATTCTTATATATATATACCATAACATAAATTAAATTCCCCTTAATACATAAAATACATTTACATTGATCGCAGGGAGGTTGAATGAGCCTATATCAATTCTATACACAAATTTAATTTAGGGCTGATTTTGTGCCAGCAGTTATATGACATTTTATCAATTTATATATAAAAGTATTTGAAAATAAAATTGTTACTAAAACTATTTATCAAAGGCATAAATATATTTACCAGTTTTTGAACATATACATTTACATTAAAATTCTAATAAAGTGATTCCTGATTTAATTAATCTTTTATGATATACAAACAATTTATAAATGATTTTATGTTACTAATTTCTGGGTACGAAATTATTCAGATCTTATACAAGTTAACATTCATAATATTTCATCCCAGTTTATTGGCGTACTGGTTGTAACAATTTTACTGCCTGTCATAAATATTACTGATTCAATTAATTTCTAAATATATGACAATTTCTACTCATCTTTGTGCTTGTGCTTTACTAGATTTATCTTTCCAAACATTAAAACAGTTATCACTTCCAAATTTATGTGTCATTTAACATTTTCACATAAATTTTAATAAATTAAATACTTTAGTAAATTTCATATTTTAATTTATTTGTCAAGGAAATAAAGCCATTATTTATCTTTTTTAACATTTGAGCAATCTTTTAAAACTTTAGAAATTTTCAAAATAAATCTTATTTAAATATTTAAAATTGTATAGAAATCATGACTTGCCCAACTCGCACTTTCCTGGATCCATCCTTAACATCCTAGGTGATGATTTCCTTGCTTCCAGACTGGTGGTTCTTCTCGTCTGAAAACATGTTCGTCCAGGCTGCGGGAACAGGCGAATTTGGCGAAGCCATCTTCTTGACAATCGAAATTTAACCGGGATTCTGCATATCTAATGTCTAGCTTTCACTAGACATTAGCTTAAGATATACTACAACAATTTTCCGCGCTACGCGGCCTCGATTGAAAAACTTAGAGTTCCATTATGATGTTTTTTAAGTTTAATAAAAACTGCGACCTTTCCGGTCTGTGGCCTACATCCGCGAGTGGGCTTCACGCCCAACGAAAGCAATCGTTGCCTTCCCCCACTAATTGATTTTCCTGTACAGTTTTGATTTTCAGCGTACTTCTTGTCTTTAACTGATTATTTTAAAATCTGTAGCAACTTGATTTTTGTAGTAGCACACAAAGCACTCGCGATGTCATGATTTGTGTACATTACAATTAATTTTAAACTTATCCAACTAACAATTGACCTTAATGGCTTAGCAAATTTAATGAAAATTATTTTATAAAAAATTGATATGTTTTCAATTTTTTGTTTAATTGTTACGGGACCAATTTTTCACGTTACAAGCCCCTATGTCTCTCTCTTTCTTTCTCTTGATATATATATATATATATATATATATATATATATATATATATATATATATATATATGTTATAACAAAATAAAAAAGCCACGCTTTGTATGCGACAACGACAACCCCACCTTCCTTCATCATGTTAGAAATAATTTTTTTTTTAATATAATTAAAATTTATTATTATTATTACCAAAAATTACTATCAACAAATTCATGTTGAGCGGCATATCTGTAATCTAAACAGATTACAATATAATAAAGATTTTCTAGATCTAACAAACAACCAAGTCTCATCAATAACTTTTAAATTTACTTTAAGTTACTAAAAGTAACTTAAAAGTAAGTGTAAAAGTACGAGTAATTTATATTTATTAATAGTGCCAGCTAGCTTCAAAGACAACACAAAGGCAAAGACTCTTTACATTTTAACAGTTTTCTATAATCAAATATTACTATAAACACAGTTTTCGTTAACTGTGTGTAGATCTAGAGGCGAGGTTACTGTGGTATAGATTATAATTTAATAAAGTTACTGATTAGGCAGTTTCAAAATTTTACTTTTTGGCGTTTGTTTTAATTTTCAATAATTGAAAATCTGAAATAAATAATGTGTAACTAGAATTTAAATTCAGTAGCTTGAGTGATGCACGGGTATTTTTTATTTAGTCCTTTGCTTCTCTGGCTCTCAGGGTTGGTGTTTTCTCTATCTTCTTAACCCGCTGCCTGATCTGCCTGACTCCCAAGCTTGACCCCATCCTCTGGTTCCTTGAACACGCTCTTAGGCTGCCAAAGCTACACTGCCTTCTCATCGGCTCTATATCCTTTGGTTTTATGTATTTAAGAGTAATACTTTAAAATTCTAGATAAACGTTATTTTATCCCTATATATGTATATATATATATATATATATATATATATATATATATATATATATATATATATATATATATATATATATATATATATATATAAAGCGTATATAAAATATGTGAATACAACTACTATAATATTATGTATCAATATCATCACTATGCAGAAAATAATTTTACATTTTAAAACGAAATTAGTCGTATAGTCCCTGTAGTTACTAAATAAAAGGTGAGAACAATTTGTTTGTATTGTTAACCGAGATGGAACGATATAATTAATGTTCTTCCTAGTTAAAGCGAACGATAAAACTCAACTGGAGGTATAACTTTGAGGGGTAATTAAAACTCGTAATTAGGTTTGGAAAGTTTGGATAATTTTTACCGAAAACAAAGGTCCAAGTAAGCCGTTGTTTTTTTTTTAACTTTATCTCAGGGATTCAATAATCTTCGACTTAGAAGAGATACAATAATTTTAATAATCATATGTTAAAAATATTCGAATCATTGGAATATCTTATCTACAACTTACAAAAGTACTTTAATGATATTATGTACACACACACACACACACACACATATATATATATATATATATATATATGAATGTATTGTATTTTACAGTTTTCGTTTATTTATAGATAGTTAATTAAAAATAAAATGTAAAATAAAAAGATAAAATATGAAACATTTTTATGTTCGGTGTACGAAGGTAGACAGAGTTGCAGGAATAAAATCTATCTCTCCTGAACGTCTTCAACTTACACCTAAATTATACACGAAACGTGGTTTTTCATAGAGAAATGCCTTTAGACGCTCTCTGTGGCCCATCGTATGAATAGAACATCTTGTGGAGTCTAATATAGCTAAGAAATGGTCAAGAATTGTCTGTATATTACTAACAGGAAAAACACGATGTAATGCATTCAATATTGTTTTGTGCGTAGTAAAGGTTAAACGTTAGTTAATATCACAAAACGCTTTATATTACTTTTCTGTTATGTGTGAGTACTATTTATATACTATTACTAGTACTAAATAAGTTTTTAAAAAAATAAATTTTCACATTTATGCTTATTCTCTTTTTCTCTTTAAAGAGTACATTTATGTTTACTGTTTAAACGAGGTGCAATTAGTCGGGTGAGTTTGATTTAAGTATACAATGAATGTTTTGTGTCTCATACTATATATAGCTGCGCTACATATTCTGCAATATTAGTATACATATATAGCAATATACTCGCACTAATATTTTGATGAAAAACATACTTCTACTCAATCTTGAATAATCAAGTTGAAAATCATGTACACTAGATTTAAAAAGAACCCATGGATTACCTTCTATGAAATGTAAATTAGCTAAATATAAGGGAAACAAGTCTATGGCAATAAGAAATATAAATATAGAACTAATAACTATCTCCAAATTCTAAGGAGAAATGTCACTTTTAAAAAATAAAGTCAATATCCTTGGAGCAGCTACCCCCTCAGTGGAAGAGTTCTATATATCCTACTGTAAATAGGTTATTAATAAATAACATAATAACATTCCACAAACGCTCGTGAACATTTCATGATTAAAATGTCACTAAGAACTCTCATTCTTCATCCTAGATTGCAAGTAAATTATTCCTTCAATTCGAATGTTCCTAGGTGAGGGAAAATAATTACTGAAAAAGTAATGTCTAATTTTATTATATTAATAATAATCAATAAACTATCATTATATATTTAAAAGCTATTAAAAATATATAAAGTAAAACATCACAATAAGTTCACAATTTTACTAGACAAGGTAGGGGATTACAGTGTTTCATATTTAAGTATATTATATTGCTTTAGAACCCTCTTATTTCTATTTATTTGCAGGGATTTCATCACGTCCTCCGTCGCATTAAAGAGCACGTATTTCCATAAAAGTTAATTTGGCCTCAGCATAAATAGTACGTGCAAATATTACACCTATCCTAAACATTCTAATAATAACGTTATATCGTGAGTTATTTGTAAGAGCAATTTGTGAGAATCATTCATGATTTCGCAAAGTTAAACTCGGAAAGTCGATTTAATTTTATCTATAACAAATAGCCAATTGGATATAATAGCGTAAGTAATAGTGATAGTAACAATTGTAGAAATACGACAAAGGGGTGTGCAAGAAGGAAAAAATTATAATTTAAATCAGACCATGTATGCATAATATATCTATTACAATACGAATTTAGATATTTTAATTGTTGATTGTAAACCAATATTTACAATAAACATTCATTGTTGTGAAGTGGGAAATAATTAAAATACAAAAAAATGTTTGAGTTTAGAATGTATTGTAAACTGAAATTATCTTCTGTATAAAGTAATACAAGATTTACCTCCGCTGTTGTAGTATAGGATTAAGTAACCGCGGAACATTTCTGTTAGATTTAATTAAAAAGTTTATTTGTATTTGAAGTGGTTTTATTTATTCAACTAAACATTACGCTACAGGTGTTTCAAGTTGTTACTTAAGCTAGATATTATATTTTAATTAGACTTTTAATAATTATTGCAAATATCTTGTCGTATTTGCTTTTGTTTTTGGAAGGTCACGTTTAGACTGTTATTGTTTGAGATATAATAAAATCTATTTTAGAACATATCAGATACAAACTAGTTATCGAAAACGAAATGTCTATTATTAAATTATATGGACATGGTAGAACAATAGATAATGTTTTGTTAACAAACAGTACCCATGAGACAAATTTTATACCGTCTGAGAAATCTAATGTTCCGTTTCTGAAGTACCCTGAACCTCATTCTACTAGATTCCTCACCATTGTTATCAAAAGGTAGATGAAAAGGGAAATGTTTGAGTACTGAAACAGGAAATCATATCCTTCAGCCACTTGAAGATTATAAATTAAAAGTAGCACATGATCCAGTTCTATGTCTTAAACACATAATAATACAGTTTGAAGATCAATGGTGGAACAAGGGGGAAGTGTAAATTGAAAAGAAAGATATGATAAGGAAATTGAGGGCAAGGAGTATTAGATCTGTAACATTATATACAATGATATGTAGGAAAAAACTTTGATCTACATATAGGCATAAATTAAGCTAAAATAAAACCAAATGTCAGGATGTGATAGGGAGGACATTGACAAAAACTATAAACAGTATATCTACTTGCATGCTGAAGAAAAATATATCTGCAGCATGGGAAAACTTCAAACAAGAAAGCATTGATGGTTAGTGCCGAAAATATAAGGAGAAAGGGGAAACTAAAAATAAGAAAGCAAGAGGGAAATAACATATAAAAATTAGGTATTTAATATCATTATAAAAATCTGATAGAACAAATAACTCTGAATGTATAAAATAATATGAAATATTATTAATACGCAAAGAATGAAGAAGATAAAAAATATCCTCATTTTTACGAAAACGAAAATATAGTTGAATTTCATAAAAAAGGTTTTTAGCTCGATTGTATTTAACAACAAGTGAGACTCGTATATCGAATAGGATCAACATAATAACCGGGACAGGGAAAGGATTTTAGATCCTTCGCGAAACAAAGCCGTATTAGCTGTAAAGTAAATAAAGGAAAAACGTATATATTTCTACTATGTTTTTTTCCATATCTCAAATTGTATTTGAGCATGATTTTTCACACTATGAAATATATCTAATACAGAAAATTATGCCACTAGAATTAATAAAGATATTGCTAATATTTATAAAAAAGAAAAACAATTTATCCAGAAATCAAATCCAATTATCCACCTTAATAGGTGTGTAACGAGTGCCTTCATTTTTCAATAAAAACACAGGTTTAATTCATGGTTAAACAAATTATTAGATTTAAAGACATACAGGTTTACAATAAAGGATTGTAGTGTTATTCCTAATGTACCCACATATTAACCATATGGCTGTTATTATGACAAGCTCTTTGTGGTTAGTACAAAGTAAACCATCTTACAAATATTCTTTTGTTTTAAATACGTTTTTTGTATTGTTTTGTAAATGCGATTACACCTTCAATATAGTGCAACAGCAACGTTGTTTTCCAAAGATGGATAGCCGTTTAACTTCTTTGATAATAGATGATAATGATGATAATAGAAAAACTAGTCATAAATGTTTCCAGACAGTGTATCAATTCTATAAGTTATAAAACTAACTATAAAAAGATACGTGTTTATGTTTGATGTCTTGAGATAGGCTATAAGATAATGTGAATGACTGAAACTTTGACAATAAAAATACATTAAATAAATAATGTTAATACAGACTCCGTAGAGTCATGAACTAATATAGAACATTGAACGATCTTACATCGAATAAGAGTTTTCGATAATTTTTAAAATATGTTTAAATAAACACATTAGCACCAAATTACCACAACAAAATGTATTTATCAACTCTAAGTCAATTATTTATATAGCCCAATTTTCGGTTACTAAGCAACCGTTTTTAAAGTTAATGGTATAGCCTATAAGTTCCGTAGTAGCTGACAATCGAAATTTACATTATATTTCGCAATTAGTTATTTAATTAGTTTTTTGTTTTTATTACATTTTCATATATATATTTTACATTTGTTGAAAATAAGTAATTAAGCACACATAAATATTAGTAAATATCATTGTACATAATAATTTGTATGACTAGTAGGAAAATAAAAGACAGCATAATTGTCTTTAATGTGTGTGTGTGTGTGTGTGTGTGTGTGTGTGTGTGTGTGTGTGTGTGTGTGTGTTTGTGGGTTTAATTCTTCACTTCTTAAATCAATATTTCTAGTTGGTGATTATTCCTATGCACCGCTTAGCTAGGTAAATTAGAAGTACAAAAGTAAAATGGGGATTTCCCAAAACTCGTCCATCACAACGCATTATTTTAACGAATCCAATAAACAGAGGTGCTTTAGTTTTAAAACAAAAAACTTTAATCCTAAAACTGTCTGTCATGGTCATGTACATGATTTACATCCACTTCATTTACGTCAGTCACTGTCAGGTTTTACCCTGCAGAAAGTACTGGGCGCTAGATTTTAGATGTTTAAAAACACCGTATTTAGGCTCAATGTTTATTGTCTGTTTGCGAAACTTTCCCGATTTATTAACAATAATTTCAATAAGTAAAACATTTCTAAGGTAACTGTAATTTCAATAAATTTTGAAACTAGTTACTTCCAACACAATACAAAACCTTTTTCTTATATTTCAAGATTCTTGTAAAGCAAGCTTAAAAACATGACAGAAGGTATCAACCCAGGTAATCAGATCATACCACATTGGATTTTTGCATAGAAGGTTTACAAGGTTGACGGTAATTCCCGTGAGACTCTGAAGATGTATTAATTAAGCTTCGCCTCAGTTAAAGGAAATCCCTGTTGAACTACGGAAAGCAACAAGATCCATCCTTAAACGAACAGAAATATGCATTGAAGTCGCCGTAGACAATTTTGATAATTTATTGTAATTTAGTTGCATAGGATTAGACTAATGTATTCTGGGTAATTTTACAATGTGCTCTTTTGAATAAAACTTTATTTAATCAAAACATATATTAGTTTTATGTGTTCTTAATTTACACAGTGTTATAAGAATAAAATTT
Source organism: Prosapia bicincta (assembly GCA_036971475.1). Lineage (NCBI taxonomy): Eukaryota > Metazoa > Arthropoda > Insecta > Hemiptera > Cercopidae > Prosapia > Prosapia bicincta. Next base: position 57,586,324 of record JBAIZL010000002.1, read on the forward strand.
TCTACAAGTCTTACTAAATATTTTCAACTCTTCTTTGTGAAATAACAAAGTTATTGTTGCCCAAAGATGACACTAGTTTTTTCAAACATTAGTTTTTTCAAACATAGAAACGTATTGGAAGTCAGATATTTTTTACCTGCTAATAAGACATTCAATTACTAAATCTTTATGTATAAGTTATAAATTTAGGATTTCTACAAAAAGGAACCAATTGTTGTTAAACAGTTAGGTCTTTATGATACTACAAAAGGAAACATGGAATCCATCTTTACAAACATTCATTTTCCTAACCTGGCAAGATTTTGGCAGCTTTCGTTACAAAAGTCTATAAAAGTTTAAAAGATCTTTTAAAAGTATCTAAAACAGTTTTCTTTTAATTGGTATACAAACTATTCACTAGGCAAATCATTACTGAAGGATTCCTAGAAAATGTTTTTTAAAACAATATCTTTCGTTGGCTTATTAGTTAAATTTGAATCACTATTATTAAATTTATAAGAATTTCCAAATATATTCAACAAATTTCCTTCGGTCTAACCCCTCTATAATTGATTTACTCTCTTAGAAAAAAAAATAACCCAATTTTTAAAACTGTTATGTGGTATAGTTGATCGAATATCACCGTTGTTATTTCCCAGAAAGCTTTAGTACAAACGATGAATGCTCTAAAAAAAAGCGGGGTGCAGAAGGAGGGTTTGAAGGTCACGCTATTAGGTTTTTCGTTCAAATCATGGTAGCTTTGGGTCCTAGTGAAAACACTTTTTCATACAAAATGAAAGCTGATTAAATTTAGTACAGGTTTTACTCTCACGTTTTTCGATATATTGTATAGTTATTGCGTTATCTGCTCTCAAAAGTCTATAATTGTGGCAAAAAAAAAAAAATTGGCTCACATTGTTTTCTCTTTTTAAGTAAATAACTCACCAACGATACAAAAAAAATAATAAATAAATGCCGGCTAGAGTGTTCTAGAAAATGAAATTTCCTTCAACAATATTGATTACTTTTCTATTGTGCATATTATCCTTCAAATGCTGTAACACTTACCCACAGACTTGCGCGCTGCTTATGCATTGACGGCCCGGGACCGAAAGTCGACTTCGGCACAAACACGGGGTATTGAAACTGAACTCCTTCAGCTCATTTAATGAGTACCAGGATTTGAAGATGCTGAGGAAAATTGCCTGGAAGAGTGGACAGCACTAGATAACAATGAAGAATATACCAAGAATAACATGGTATCTATGGTCAAGGATCCACACGATGACACCAGTGGAGCAAATAGCGATAGCAAAGAAATAGTTTCCTCTACGAATGCTGTTACTCATGCCGCCGCTGGCGCCGTTCTCGACATTGCATTGCGTTACGTAGATCAACATCTAGCTGTAACACCCAATGATGTTATGCTAATGCACCGGTGGCACAACATCGCAACCTCGGGAAGGTTTAATTAAGACCGCTAGATTAAGATTACAGAACTGATTTTCAGGTAAACATAAAGTTAGGTATTTATGTCTTTTCTTTTTAAGTGAAACATATAGTAATTTTGATTTTATCATTTTTTATTTTTATTTCACTGTCAATAAATTCTATGTTAATGAAGTGATACAGTAGTACAGTATAGGCCTTCATACTATATCATGTATTTTACAGTGTCAATTCCAATATATTACACATCTCAGTCCTGTTTTAAGTAAGTAGCGAACTTTCAGTACATACTTCATTATATTTTAGATACTTTTTTAAAATTTGGTTTTCATGAAATCATGTTTGTATTTCAAACATAAATCAAAGTACGTATTTAGTTACCCAAAGGTTTAAATTCTAAGTGGTAATTTGAAAGACAAGAAATCAATTAAATGATGTGGTTAGGACACAGCAAAGTCAAAGCCTTCATCCAAGGCCTAAATTAATTAACAGGCTTTGAAAGTTACCATGTAATTATGCTTATTTGATATAAAATCTTGTAAGTGACAATTATTAATAAGGTAGACATTACTATCAAAGAGGAACCATTTTTCTAATACCCCACATTAACTCCGATGGTAGATTTCAGTAATAACCATAATACACTATTCTGTTTGCAGTAAATAAGACGATCATAAACCTCTGCTCTAGTTGTTGCGAGAACTAAACAGTTTACGTACCTAAGAGAGAAACAAAAACTATTCATGACTTTTCAAAAATAATTTATGCATTTCATAAACTTAAAATTAATTAGAACGCTGTGCCTATAATTTTGTATCGTTTCTCAGCTACTTATACTCACAATTACTTTTAGGATGGACAAACACTCTCTCTTCAGACAATTGCTTCACCACACACTAATGTGAATATAACAATATATTGTGGTTTAAAACCAATATGAGTATTATCGAAATTTCTAGAAATCTTTTTAAAACAATTTATCATAAATTATAAATATGGTTTCCTAATGTTTTTCCCTTTATTTCATATCATATATTTTTTCACTTTTAAAATTTAAAAAAAAGGTAATTTTTTTCCATTTAAAATATTCACAGTTACAACAGGTGTTTGTAGCATTTACTCCAACGCTATATTTTGCTTAATTGTATGGTAATATATTTTTGTTGAATTTAAATTCGCTACAATGTTTATATATATATATATATATATATATATATATATATATATATATATATATATATATATATATATATATATATATATATATATATATATATATATATATATATATATATATTCTGGACACATATTTTCCATATAATCCTTCACTTTATAAAATCTGAAAAACAATTCTATGGAACACATTGAAGTATGTGGCATTGGTGGTAAGGCAACCTTTCAGAAAAAGATTATATAGAATGAAGTTATCCATAAAAGTACCAAAAATATTTGTATTGGAAATTATCCAAAAAGCCGTAAGTCGCAGTTATAATACGTTTTATTGGCAAATAGGAACTTTCATATTTTTATATACCGATTCCAAGTGGTATGTAACAATAATACCCCTCTAAAATATTCTTTTAAGGGTCAATAGTGAAAACAAAAAAATTATATATATATCGTAAATGAATAAATATCCAGTTTACAAAATTATTTTCAATATAATTTCGTTTGTTGGAAAATAACTGTTATTATAACACTTTTAAATTAAATGAGAAACACTAATACTTTAAAAGTTATAATCATTTTTAGCAACTGATTTTACTACCTAAAGATGCTTGTAAAGATTATTTCAATGATGAAGATTGTGTCACTATACCCATTGTCCTTACTAATAAAGACGCATATATTGATTACCAATTAGAATAATAAATAAAAAAAGTACAAACACTAAATACATTATAATTATAAAATGTATCGGTAAACTTAATTGTATTTATTATAAAATTATAAATGAAAACATTTTATTAAAACTATACATAAAACAGTATCACTTTGAAGATGTGTTTTGTTAGTAATTTGATGAAATGAAAGATAAAAGAAGTGTTTCCATGACGTCACCACAGTGAAACGAATTGTTTTGCCTTTAACTGATAACAATGCTAAACGAGTTCCACAAATCTTCGTTGTTTATACGAGGGGAACTTTCCTTTATTTACTAAACCTCATTTAAAGTTAGGACTAAGACAACAAACAATTGACTTTTTAAAGCATTTGATATCTAGCCTTTTCTTTGTTTGTATATATTCTAACACTTTTATTGCAGCTTTTAATTCAATGTGTAAAGAAAAATATCATAATCCTTTTATGAAAGTTCTATTCACACACACACACACACACACACACACACACACACACACACACACACATATATATATATATATATATATATATATATATATATATATATTGTGCGTGTGTGTGTGTGTGTTTGATAGCGTCTTATTCCGTGCATGATCCTCCTGCGCAGAGGATTGGAAGACCTTCAACTGTGACTGAAGAAATTGTGGAATACGTAAGTTCACTGTTTGGCGATTGCAGATTAACTGTGGATGAACTTTCAGTAAATTTACAAATGTTCTACAAACAACTGTAGATCTATATGTTTCTGTATGATCTATAGATCTCTACTACTCGAAACCACTACATTCACCCTCAGATATCAAGGTGGGTGTGAATAAATAGTGCTAGGTGGGTGTACGCAAGGTGGGTGGGAAGAAAGATGACATAACAACACAAGTTGAAGGCCGGGAAAGAAACTTAGAGGCTCTGTAAACTCTATGAAGATTCTAATTGTTTGTAAAAGAGGTTTGTGTTGCATAATAGACGCCTCTAAACATTGCATACAGAAAAAGTCTCAACAGTGGCGTCACACCATTTCATCCTCCGCCAATACGTTGAAAACCGGAAATTAAACAAAGCCACTCATGGAATCTGTGTTTTGGGACAATAAAGACATAATTTTATTTTAGTAAAAAAACAAATACCTAACGGAGTAAATAATTCATAGCTTTTATAATTACCACCAGTCCATGGGCAGATCATACATAGATAATTGGAAGTTGGACTATTTATAGAGGAAGCCCATTACAAGATTGCTATCAAAAAGAAAATTAAGAGTAACAATACGGAGAACCGAGAAAGAATTTATTCAAATGAAACTTTCTAGGTGTAATCTACCTAAATATGTTTACGTGAAAGACAATTTAAAATATTTAAGGCCAACTGAATTCCTTTGTTTTACATTTCATATTCGGTTTTTCTTCATCATATTTATGTTTCCTCTTAAAATGTTTGAGTATTTAAAATATATTAGTATAAACATTTTTGGTTGAATACATTAATTTTTCATGAAAAGAATAACTTAAAAATAGTCTATAGGTAATTTATGTAAACATAAAATAAATACAGTATATTAGAAGGGAAAAGGCAAATTAAGAGCCTTATGCAAAGAAAAAAATGGCTTCTACAGTTTTATTTTGCATGTTCAAATAAAGTGAAGATTATTTTATGATTATTTACTCCACAAGAAATTTTCTATTTTCCGTATCGAATACTAGTGTAATATCGTGGCTACAATAGAAGATATATTGATGATATCTTTAAATAATGGAATATGTTGTGATTGTTTTAATTTAAAAACACGATCAGAAAATTACTATCAATATAAAATTATAACATAATAAACATAATATATTACACTAAAACGTTTATTTAGAAATCGAAATATGTAGGTAAACAAATATAATTTTAAACTGTCAAATTATTATTGTATTGAAAGCACACTTTAGTTACTTTTATTTCTAGTCATAACCAGAATCATTTAGGCTGTGTTACACAGGAGTTTAAAAAAGATCTTTGTTTGTAAGGTTATTGTGTGTGAAAGAGTAGTCACACGTTTCTGAATAAGTAAAAAAGTGTGAACTGTTAAAAGTGCGTGTGGTTCTTTGTATTACTCCCACGCTTAGAGTCATTATTCATGTCAGGTTTAGGCCTGAGAATGTTTTCTAAATGTTTAAAGCTTTGTATGTAAACACAAGAGTATAAAGTTAACTGTGATCCTAAAATTGTTTGCAGCAAAATTCATTTTGCAGGAAAACATTGTTTTAGTCAAAAAACAAACTATTCTTAAACTGAAAGATTAGTGATATATCTATTTTCAAAATAAATGTCTGTTACTTGTTTCAGTTGCATTGAATTGTCACACCTCTTTCGGTTTTGTTGTTCTGTATATGTTTGGCCTGACTGTTAACCTTTCTCTTTCGGAAAACTCTCTTTTATTATTACTCTAGAAGGGATTAAAATCTATAATGTAATTGTCTTACATGAGTATCCTTAAAGATTGAAGTGCCTAACGTGTTAATATAGGACACACACGCGCGCGCGCGCACACACAAATAAACTTTCAGTTCAGCCATTTAGGGTTCAAAAAATATATATTGATTGCAAATCAGAAATACTCATAGAGCAAACACTATTTTTTTAATATAGACAATTTTTGGAAAATAAAAAAAGTTGAGTAAATCAACAATGATATCAAAAGTAATAATTTAAAATTTAACAACTTTTTCTGGGAAATTTTGACAATGACTTCAGAAGTATTCTCTAACATATACACATTTTAACATTCACTTAAATATTGTTTATGAAGTACAATATCTAGTCCAGATATTTTAGTGTTGTATTTCGATATCTGTTGCAATATGTATATTACTAAGTCAAAGCTTATCGTTTTCGCTTACAAAAGGTTGTTTCTTTTGCCTCCTTTTTAAAAAATATTTTTCATAACGTGTTTCAAATGTTTTACTCCGGTGCTTCGTAGAATTACTACTAAGACGGGTTAATCTGTTTCGATACCAGTAAAAAGGTATAATATTCTAACTTTGTAAAACATATATAAAATTACTTATATATTTTATGTGTTGTAGACGCTTCATAAATACCTGGGTCTGATAACTTGGGGAACCGTGTAGGCAAGAAACAAAATTTATTACAATCATGTACTATTAAAGATATTACTGTGGTTGACACGTATGAGGAACTTTTTCAATACAGAGAGTTAGTACTTTAGCAAAACAGTGTTGCTATAGAACGTATCGTACTAATACGTTGTCAGTTTTTAAAAATATTTCTTCATTTGGTAAAAAAAAAGTCGACGTAAAGCTAACGTAACCATGTTCTTAAGGATAGCATGGTAACCCTATTTAGGTCAACGATTATAATATTATTAAACATATTATGTTTAAAAAACAGTTCTTTGTAAAATGCGATTAAATATTTTCAATTTCTTAAAAATTATTTTTCATCACTTATCCATGGTTATATAAAAGTAAAATTTATAGGAATATACCTTTTTATATAGAGAGACGTATTAAAGATATAGAAGAAATTTAATAAACTAATCCTATTTGATTTAAAGCTATATATAGGTCGCAAATCTTTCTAGTTTATTAAAGGACAATCAGAAATACGAGTATTTTGTAATAACTATAAAATATTCGAAGTAGTGCAAATGCATTGAATACATTGATGTAAATTAAATAAGTCAGAACGGGATCGTAGAATAGCAAGGCGGAAAGTGCAGCAGAGAAATAAACTTGACTTTACTGAAAATATTATAATATAATATTTTCTTGCAGAGCTGTTGTTATTATGTAATATTAAACTCAAGAATTTAGTGTTTATAATAAAAAATGCTTTTTATAACTAACACTTACTTTTTAATGGTAGTTTTTATGAATTTAAACTGTGAATAAATTCATGACTAACATAATATGACCAACGTTTAAGAACTTATCATTTCCTTTACGGGGTGGAAATGTGCAAAAACTAAATCATCTATAAAATAAAACACATATTATTTTGCATTATTTAATTTAAAGTATATTTTATATACCTAAAGAACAGATCTTTTATTATATCTCCTTGTATTTTAAGAGGATATTGGAACAGAAGAATAATTTCTGTTATATGTTCATAAACTCATCTGATTTTTCTCGCCATTTTCCACTTTGCTAAGGTAACAGTTTTAGTTTTAAAACACAAGTAAAATTAATTACAGGAAAGCCGTATCGAGCCCAATTAACACATTAGCAATGGAAGCATATTTCGTATGCTAATCGTTTACGGAATACGGTTTTTACATTTAGAGCTCAATATATAAATAAGGTTTGGAGCATATGTTCTGAAACTGTTAGTTTTTAGAGTGATCCAATTATTGTTTTTCTCATTTTGTTTTTACAACAAATAAACCTATAACAAATGGCACAAAACAAGATTTTAAGAAAATAATAAATTATTTTCATCGAGCTGTGAACATCGAAATTTACATAAGTGTGTAATATATATAGCTTTATTGATAAATTATTATTTAAATATTTTCTTGCATTGATAATATGATGATGGGTGTAAAGTTATTTACATAATTTGTAATATTTTAAAAACTTGATACTATGAAGTTATAAATAGGTGTATCCTATATTTGGTTTGTAGATACGTTCTGTAATTCCACATTGTTTGTGTATATATATATATATATATATATATATATATATATATATATATATATATATATATATATATATATATATTAAATATATTAAATATGGTGATATATTTTCTTGTAATATAGTTAGTAAATTAAAAATATTTCATACACAAGAATACTTTTAATGAATATATTTATTTATGAATATATTTAAGAATAAATATATTCATTAAAAATATTGTTGTTTATGAAATATTTTTAATTTATTATATATATATATATATATATATATATATATATATATATATATATATATATATATATATATATATATATATAAGTATTTAAACATATGGATAATCAATTTCATTATATATATTTTTGCCACTTCTAAAATTCAATTAGATTGGCAAATACAACTTTTTATTTTACTATAACTGTATAAAACAACTGTGGCGTAATGTTTAACATAAATAAGTGACACCTCTCAACCACAAATAACTTTCTTCAATTATTTAAAACCTTGTGTACATTTCTCTTGCATAGCAACCATTCTCAGAGGTAATTTGTTTTTACATTTTACATTTTTAATTACAATTTTAAGTAGTTAAGAGATTTCATTTATTTATGTTATAATTATACTGTTTAAAATCACAATTTACTAATTTACAATATTTGTGATAATTAAATAATTAGGAAAATTTAAATTCCTTCTATTTTAATATTTGTCAGGTATAGAACTTCATTTGTAGAACTGTTTCTCTCTTTTCTAGCACCTCTTCATTCACTCTCCTGATTTTCCAATAATTTATTTTTATTTACTTTTGAACAGATAAATTCTTCTTATTTAATTCAAACGTAAAACATTATTACCACGATTAAAATTACTCAAATTGTATATTATAATGACACGTAAATCTCGTTCGTGAGACTATAACCGTCCTTTTAGAATAGAATTTCGTTTTATTATCAGTAAAAGTGTAAAGAATTTTATTTTTTTAGTACATTATTATTCTTAGAATACTTAAAGTCACTAATTATCACTAATCAATAACAAACACTTTAAACACACTATAATATTAATAATAATAGACGTAAAACTTAAGACAGATATTAAACTGTAAATGATAATGAATGTATTAATCTAACGAGATACCTATTCCCTAAATATAGCAAAAGATATTTCGACAAATAAAATACAGTAAAACAATCAAACATTTCTTGCTCGACTCTCCCTATTTTACACACAATAATACTAATAAATTATAGCTTGGGAAAACCTGATTTCTCGTATATTTAGGATATTTTAGATTTAGGTCAACAATTTTCTAAGAAAAAGGGTCTATGATTGCTGCAAATGAGTGACGATTTTACACCGGTTTCCCAACACCCTTGCTTTCTTGCTAGCATCTAAAGACCTGAGGGCGGGCTTTCATGTACTTTATATTTCTTTCTGAACTAAAGACCAACATGGTCACTATCGAGTACCTTCATAGTACTTTAACGTATTAAAAATACCTTTTTTCAACGACTTTTCTATATTTGGGATGGTAATGCAACTTGATTAAAGCTTCGACTTTATTGGTTTAATTTTAAATCAAAAGAAATACTTCCGTCTATCTTCGAATATGGTGATTATGTATTACACTTTAAAATTCCTACTTCTTATTTTTAAAACCATACGTCGTCTAAACAGTAGTGCTGGTGTACGAGTATTTTATATTTAAGTTATTCAACAAAATTATAAAATTTTAAAAGCGAGCTATGTAAACTTGAGAAAGTAAATAATTTGTAATATATATTATTATAACATAATACTTTTTGAATACTATAATGATATCTCCATAAACGAGGACTTAAAGCATTGCTTGTTAAATGCTATTATAGTGTACCTATAATAAGATTTATTTGCTCCTAACAATTTCAGTTATTAAAATATTAGCCGTATTTATTTCGGACAAAGTACTACAGCTATAATAAAATGTCTAGTTATAATTATACAAACTAACGTAACTAGTAGCATCTATGAATTATTTAGGGAAAACCTCCTTGTAGATGCGAAATAAGTAGATTGTTTCGCCTAAGTATTTCTTTTAGACAAAAAACTCAATCAACGTTATTCATAGTTCATATAATGAAATAGTCCATGGGTTCAGCATATATAGATTTTTTTAGAGTTTGACTATTTTGTCAAGAACCCAAGAGAAGAAATGTATCAAAAATGGAATAAAGTGTAAAAATAGAGAGAGCATTGCAAGCATTTCGTGCATTTCATTCCATTTAAATTTTATACTTCTTTTTTTCATCATTATTTATGTTTTTCCTTATTATATGAGAGTATTTTATATATTTCAGTAAACAAATTATTAATTAACTACAATATATGTTTCTGAATATATTAACTTACAAATTATTCATTATTTATGTTATAGTAAATAAATTTAAATGTTTTCTGTGAATTTTAAAAAGGCCATATTATGAGACTTGTGCTATTCAAAGATAAAGACAATTGGAGTATACATTTGCATATATAAAAGCAAAGTAAAAAGCATTTTATGTTCTGTTTATTCCAAAAAAAATATTCAATTTTCCACATCGTAAGTAGTACAATATCGAATTGGATACAATAGAACATATTTTGATTATATCTTTAAATAATGGAATATGTTTTGATAATTTAAAGAACAAAATCGATTGAAAAGATTGCTATAAATATAAAATTATAAGTACACAAACACAATATATTTGAGGTTTAAAACGTTTTTGTGTAGACTTTTAGTTTGGAAATTGATTTTTGCATATGTAAACAAACATAATTTTAATTTGTCAAATTATGAATATAACAAATACATACTTGAATTGCTTTTATTCCTTTATATGGAACTTTAAACAAATGTTTTAATGTGTGAGGATATTTTATGCGAAAGAATAGTCACACGTATATTAATAAATAAAAATGGCGTGAACAGTTAAAAGTACATTTGGTCGTTTGTTTTACTTCCCACATTTAGCGTCATTATTCATGTCAGTTTTAAGCCTGAAATTGTTTCGAATTGTTTAAAAGCTTTATATGAAAGGACAAAGGATAAAATTAATCATGACACTGAAAGTGTTTGCAGCACTGGAAGAATTTTTTTTTTTTTAATATATAAACAAACGATTTTTAAACAGTAACATTGGTGAAATACCTATAGTCAAAATACATGTTTTTCACCTGTTTCAGTTTCAATGAATTATGACTCCTCTTTCAAGCTTTATATGAGTGTGGTCTTTATGACTTCTGATCTATGTCGACCTCTCTCTCCGCCCCTCACTCTTCACCCTCACCTGTGATCAACCTTTGTCTCATTTATATTATTTGAATCAATCATTTTAGGTTTATTTTAATTTATTTATTTATATATTTCTTGCCTAGTTCCTACTTTTGTCAGGGTGGGTTTTATAGGATTTTCTAACTTTACTTGGAGGAAAACAATTTACTATACTACTTGAACCGTTATTCTAAACCGTTAACTTAATATTGTACTTATTTATTATTAAGTGAGTCTTATCATACTTTACAAAGTGATCGAAAATTCCTTAAGTAGATTGTCTGCACCTACATTTTTTTGTTGAATCGAGAGGAGTTCTAATGACTTCACATGCCTATTTCTAGAACTATACAGGGTAATACCTACTACTGGTGTCAATTACTGATAGTGGTTTATACATAATTATGTTTTTTTTATAAAAAGAAATGTATTTCGTTTTTTAAATATTCTTTATATTTTTGTTATGATTTTGAACAATTAAAAAATATTTTTCTTTGTCTTTTATTTGTATTTCTCACATTATATAATCTAGTCGGGAGAGAATTATTTTAATTTTTTTTAAAGATGATATATATAAGACATGTTAAGATATTATTTTAACGTTTTTTGAAATTATATATCTGGGAATGAAGTAGTGTCTAAATTTTAAAAACCACCACTACTAAGTATAACTCAAACACAATTATTTATTCCAATTTTAACAACTAACCAGCATTTGATACTTTAACATTCTCATACAACGTACTAAATACTCCAAATGGCTTATAGTCATTACTCAGAACCAATATGTAACTAAACTATTGCAGGAACAACTTTGACACTTAATACAGAAAATTTACCCTTAACTATATCGTTATATCTAATTTGTAAATTGATGAATTGGCAATTTTGTTTAGCATCGCCAGAATAAACAAGAACATTGTCATTTTATCAATACAAACATTACAAAATCTACTGGAATAATTACTTAATAATTACTTGGTTGGAATGGATATACCTACGTAAAAATATATTCATAAAACCTTGAATGAAGTTAAAACGTCGTAAATATATATATATATATATATATATATATATATATATATATATATATATATATATATATATTTGTCATACTATTTTTCCATGTTTGTCGCTGACTTTAATCTTACTTTCGAGATGATGAAAACTTTTCATATAATTTTTAAAAGTGGTTCAGATATCCGTGTAAAGGAATGAATGATTAGGTCATTAAATGTTTAGGTTATTAAATAAAGAGTAACACTAGAAAGTAAAACAAATATATCTAGTAGTGCATATATATGCATAGTAGTAGCAGATACTGTTATTTTTCAACGAACTGAAAAAGAATCTTATAGACTATAGATACTTCTTACTTGCCAAAATCGTATGCAACACAAAAATCATCACAGATAAAATATTTTATTGAATATTGTGAAGCGTGAATTTATTTCAAGCCTTAGTGAAAGTGAAAAACACGTAACTTTATCAGAAGGAAAAACGAAGCCTCGCTATCGTGAAAAGTTAAAGTTTGTGAAAATAACTTTGAATGTTGTAACAAGCTGTCAATGAGGTTTTCGGTGTGATATAGGGTTTGACGTGTTTGCTACTTTCTAAAGTCTCTTTTAGTCCACTGCACGAAATCGGGAGGATAACCATAAATGCAGGGTTGCCAAATAGGTGGAAGCGAGTCATGGACAGGCGATAGACTGACAGCCCGACGCTTGAACTAAGCATCACTGTTTTTTAGGGTTGCCAATTAGTCATCAGAGGTATGAGACTCTCGACCATACCTCGTGAGGCCGGTTCTATATAAGGAACAATTTCTAAACAAGCCCCCAGCCCGATATCGTGCAGTATACCTCTATACAATTTGTCATTATAAATTCGCTACAATTTAAAGAAATTTGAAGTTTTTATTTATTCGAATATCGCCATCCCTTTAATAATAAAACCTTAAAACCTACTTAACATTTTAATTTTAATGAGTTCATATATTTGTCTATTTTAAACGGAATCGCTTTTAAAATTTGAAAGTTCAAAACAAGTCAAAACACCTATTTTTAGTTTCTCCTAAAAGAGTAACTCTTTTGAAACTAAAGGATTTTTTTGTTTAAACTATATTCTGCTTAGAGAATTTATGAATAATAATTAATATCTATTTTGGTACTAAATAAAGTATTGTTATATAATGATAAGTTGCATTAGTGAATTTCATCACAAATTAGGGTGGACTATGTGCACATATTTCAACCTGTAAAAGCTATTCCTATAAAACCTAAATAAGAAGGCTCTTAAGCAATTTATATAATACGGTTTTATCTTGTTCCTGTTGAGGACATTACCACTTAAACAATGATTTTACATTGTACTTCAAAACTCTCCGTCTGCATCACCTGTCAAAACATCAGATCAATACTAAATATTATCCAAGAGCGAGGATGAGATCAATTAGTACTTATTCATTCTTTGTACAGCACACCACAACCTAATTGAGAGTGTTTGGCTGGCAGTGTATTTCATATCAGTTTTGCAGTATTTGCTTTGAATAATAATGCTTCTTCAGGTTTTATGAAAACGTTCAAATGTGTACATAAACGGATTCTGTTTCACATAGATATGTGGAATATGTATCTAGATGGTTGAATAAAACACTTGAAAATATTATATCGCTTGAAAGTTATTTGTGTACTCATGTATTCTAAAGAACTGACAATAATATCAGTGTAGCCGCTGAATATGAAAATCTTTATCTATGAATAATGAAATTATTTAGAGACAAATTTTGTAAATGTTGAATATTTATTTTGATCAATCATGATTTATAAACAATTGTTTATTAGTGTTATAAACAAGATAGTGGAGGTGATGAATAGAATGGACCAATCTACAACCATGTCAGAGAGTTGAGCAAGATTATTTCGAACACATGCTGAAGAGTTTATTATTCGATTAGTTAATGTCATGAAAGTTTTGGTAAAATATGCAGTCACACACAGTGTTTATGAAAAGAGTGCAAGTAAATGTCTCCTGAACCTGGTAATTGTAGAATAATAACTACCATTAAAGTAGGCTATTCTCAAAAAATTCTGAATGAAGTTGTCAACATGCAAAATTTCCAAGAAAAGCAGAATGTATTTTTTTCATAAAACATCTAATGTGAACTGTATGGTTTCTATAGAAAGAAAAAGCTGGAACCAAAAAAATAATAACTTCCTCCAAACCGATCAAATAAAGACTTTTATATGGCTATTATTTACAAAACCATTGTATTTTCAATAAATACACGTGCAGAATGAAAATATTTTCGTTTTTATTTCAACACACTTTGTACACATTTAACTTTCTTCAATAGCTTTATTGAAAAGCACTATTCATAAAAATATATTTTAATATATGCTAAATTTAATAATATTTGATTACTTTAAATATGATTTTTAACCAATTATTTGGAAATATATTAAACAACAAATATATTATCTCGGCAATGTTTAAACAGTTCATGGTACACTGCTGTTGGTACAATATCGGATCAAGCAATAACGTTTGGTTATAGGCACAACTATTATTAAGGCTTACGACTCATGGTAACAGCTGTCCTGCTACTGAAGTAAATCAGCTGGGTAAATCTGCTGGGTAAATCAGTAATTGTCAGGTACATTTTCTTCCACTAACGTTGCTTATTAGATGCAGAAAATCAACTTACTACTAAGACATAGAAACATCATTTAAATGTGGAGGAAAACTATTTGACAATCATTATGAATATTTTTATAATTATTAATAATCCTGGCGCGAGTTTAGTAAAATCCTTCTAGTCCAAGAACGTTACATCTTAATATATCCAATATTTGTCTAATACATTTCTTTATTGGAACTTATTTAGTTTAATTTTTAATTATTGAAAGAAACTAATTGTCTAATAACTTATCTTTCAATAAAAATCCCACTTCACCAAAGAGTTGTTAGAAAAACATGTAATATATTCTAGCTTTGTATGCATTGATTTTAATATCCTCTGATGCAAATATAGTTCGGGCAAAGCTAAATGTAACCACAGAAAATGAACCCCTTTGTTAACTGAATCACATTATTTGTAAAGACAAGTTATTTCAAAGGTCAGAAGCGATTGAACTAGGCATGCAACCCCCTTTAAAGCACAGTCTTTAAATGTGTTCAGATGTTTTTAAAAATGTAACAAAGCCTAAATCGATTAAAGATTAAAGCTTAAAAGTAACAAATTTATAACCTAAATGTTTTAGTGCAACGGGCGGCTTCAAAAAAAATGTTTATGGTAGTCATGACTATTGGGGAAGAGGGAGGGGTTTCTAGAGCATTACCCCAGATAATTGGATTATTTTACTCACAGGGCAAGTAGATATAAACGCAAAAGAACCATTACCTGCACTTTTATTATTGTCCCTTGGTTCATTCTAAATTTCGCTATAGTATTACGAGCATTTTATTATTTTATATCTCAAATATATACCATTTATGTGTATACATTATTGACAATGAACAAGAAAGATAACTAATAAATATAAAAAGGTTGTGTGCCTGCCCGGTCTACAAGCGGGAGTTGTCACTGTTTAATGCCTTAAAAGCAGTACAAATCACTTTACGTAAACATCGCGCATTATATGAATATAAATAACTAAATATATAAATATATATATATATATATATATATATATATATATATATATATCCAAGTAACTGTTTTAGATCCAAGTAATTATTAGTTTTTGAATAAACAGATGATATTACAAAACATATAGGGGTTCATTTATACTTTTATGTTTTTTTATGAGTCAATTGTTGTTAGAACTTAAATCAATTATGTAGAACTGTAGGTATCCCACTCCATTCAATAATTTTGCCCTGCACTGGAAACAGTGGTGCTTGATGATGGAGATACTACCCATCTTTGAAAGTTAACTCGAATACATAACAAGTTAGAATCTTGTTTAAGTACATATAGTGAAAGTAATAAGTGAAAACAAAGAAACAGTGTTGCAAAGACAAATATGTATATATATATATATATATATATATATATATATATATATATATATATATGATCTACATAATGGAAAATATTCCTTTGTATAAGAAACAAAATATAATAAAGTTCATGGATTTTAAAACTAATAAAGCATCAAACATACTTACATATACATCGTAGACAATAAAAACACAATACTATTAGGTTTTCAATTTTATGCCACTTTCTGAATAAGAATGTTTTAAATGACCTCTAGTTATTTAAAACACTAGATGTGGATATAGCTTCCCTCACCACCTAATCCCATAATGGACAGGTAGTAAACCCATTAGTCTAGAGTTACATCGTCTTATATCTACTCAAAAATAATCCATAGTGTATTATCTTACACGGATATAAGTAGTAATTCTATATTGTAAGGGATACATAATATTAGGACAAATATAAATATCAAATACAATTGTGTGTGTAAAAACAAAACAGAGTCGTATATATGCAACAAGCAAATATGTATATATATATATATATGATCTACATAATGGAAAATATTCCTTTGTATAAGAAACAAAATATAATAAAGTTCATGGATTTTAAAACTAATAAAGCATCAAACATACTTACATATACATCGTAGACAATAAAAACACAATACTATTAGGTTTTCAATTTTATGCCACTTTCTGAATAAGAATGTTTTAAATGACCTCTAGTTATTTAAAACACTAGATGTGGATATAGCTTCCCTCACCACCTAATCCCATAATGGACAGGTAGTAAACCCATTAGTCTAGAGTTACATCGTCTTATATCTACTCAAAATTAATCCATAGTGTATTATCTTACACGGATATAAGTAGTAATTCTATATTGTAAGGGATACATAATATTAGGACAAATATAAATATCAAATACAATTGTGTGTGTAAAAACAAAACAGAGTCGTATATATGCAACAAGCAAATATGTATATTGTCTTAGACACATCATACAGTAAGTGAGCGTGTAAGAACTTCTATGTTTCACTATTGAGAATATAGTTTATATATATATATATATATAGTAGAGTCTCGAAAATCCAAGTGCTGATATTCCGAGATTCCGTTAAAATCGAGTAATTTTCTATTTCATAATATGCTTTCTATTTAGAAAAAAATGATAAGTCGGGCTTCCAAGAACTTTGTGTAGCCATACTGTATGCAAACAAAATGAGTCGGGCGTTCAAGAAATTTATACATAAAATTCTAAAGTAGACTTATTTATTGCATTTTTCATTATAGTGTTAATTTTATTAAAATGTAGTTAATGAAACCAAAATAATGATTACATATTCTATTCCTTAAAAACAAACTAAACTTTCCAAGTAATATTTTTAATATACAGCGGCTGCATATTGTCTATATCAATTGACATAAAGCTAAAAATCACAACAAAGGTAATATAGAAGAAAGGAATATAAATTTGTTGTTCAAGTCAATTTCTACTTATTTCAATAAATATAAATTTTATTTGATTTACTTTTTATTAAGTAATTACAAATAATATAAATAATCTATCATAACCTATGTGTTAAAAACTGCTTTTCTACTACACAACCTATAACATAAAATCAGCTGTTTTATGAAATGATATTATCACTTAGTTCAAGTCAAATGGGACAAAATAACTACATTTATT